>OX235264.1:124141574-124879953 GCA_944472135.2 Trichobilharzia regenti | reverse complement strand
CCGTCTGGGCCAGTAGTGTTACTAAGCTTAAGATTTGCGACAGCTTTATCGATCTCATGTGTGGTGAAAATTATGTCACTTAAACATTCGTCTGTTTTACGTGGGAAATCCACGACTTCATCGTTCTCTAAGGTGTATAATCTGGCGAAGTGCTTGCTAAACAGTTCACATATCGCCTCATTATTTTCGTAAGCAATGCCGTCTAAGTATATTATTTTCGGATAGGGTGTTTTGGAGTTCATCAACCTACTTTTAAAAAGTTTGGCTATTTCTCCTGAGTTATGCGGTGCATGAATGGCCTGCATTTCTTTGTTTCTGAGGCCTATATTTCTCAACTCTTCAATTCTACTGAGAAGGGACGTTATGGCAATTAATGACGATAAGTCATGATATCTGTAGTATTTTATTGAGTGCTTACGTAGACTTCTTCTAAACGATGTCGGAATATAATCACTTTGGGGGAATCTGAAGTTAAGAATCTTCTCGGGTGCAATGACGTCGTGAATTGAGTTAATATTCTGATAGAAGTTGTTAAGAATTGCATCTAAGGACTGGTTCGAAAAGTACGAGTCCCAATTAGAACATCTAATTAGGTGCTGATACAAGTCCCAGTCAGCATGTGTGTACAATCTCATAGCTTCATCTCTGCGTTTTGTTTCAGGAAAGATGTCAAAAGAACAAACTACTATTCTATGGTCACTACCTGGAAATTCATGTCCAACATGTACGGTAGATGGCGTTATGTTGTTCGTGAAAATAAGGTCTAGGATATTTGCGGATCTAGTGGGTGAATTTATGTGTTGTGTCCACCCTCCTGTGACGATGGAATTTATGAGATTATCGTACCTTTGGGGTCCTCGGAGTGAAGACCATGATACTTCTGGCAAGTTGAAATCGCCTCCGATAATTTTATAACTGAAAGGAAGATTGGCTGTAACATTAAAGATATTGCTAAGCATATTATCATATTCCCTGCTGGATGAAGGGGGCCGGTACACACAACCCACAAGTATAGGTTTACTTCTGACAACTTTTATTTCGACCCAGATCGAGTCATTGAGTTGTGACAGAATTGGGTTACTAAACTGGGTTGCACACATGGATTGTTCACAGTAAATTAGTGTTCCACCCCCACGACCTGTCCGTCTGTCCCCGCGAAAAAGGTTGTATTTATCAATCCTTAGGCTGTCATTGGAGATTTCACTTGTGCACCAGGCTTCGGTGATCATAATCAATGACGGTCTGCATATAGAAGCTATTGTACTTAGTGCTAAATGTTTGCTTAGAACTGATCTCGTATTTACTAGGATAATAGATAAACACTGGCTATGTGGTTTCAGTGAGCGGACAACATCTTGGTAAAATAATCCGTGAGTATCCTCTATATACATGTTATCAGACTCATTTACCAATATCTTTGGATCGTAGGAAGACTTCAGGTAGATTTTTGAGGTGGTAGTCAGGGATGGGCTTACGTTTGGATATGGTATGCAGTGAGAGACACCTGTGTGATAATCAGATATTAATATTTTAGAGATATTAGTATCCGCGTTTGGTGTCGACACTGTGTCAGCTATCTCCCGGGAAATATGCCTTGCCCTAGCTGTAGACTGTTCGCTATGCCAGCAAGGAATTGATCCGATATCATGCGTGCTATATGCATGATTCCAGGTGTTTCTGTTAACTGACGCTGGTGAAAATCCTGCCCTAAGGTATAACCGATATGTGTATTCGGTAATTTGTTGCCAGTATAAGAATGAAGTGTTGGTATCTGTTTCTGGTATTCATCAGACCATGGCAAGTTTTGTGCAGAAATCGGCACATGCTCCCCACTAGACACATAAGATATATGAATGGGTTCTGTTGGCTTGCTAAATGTGGTCTGTGGCCGATGTTTGGGGTATTTTCTATAACTTTCAGTAGACAGAATATTAGAAGTGGGCTGGTTGACAAGGGGTTTACGTAGTGGATGTGCAGAACAATACCTACTACCTTGCTGTGCTGTTTGTCTAGAATTAGGGATTCGATAAAATTGGCTTTCCACTTGGCACCAATTAGGCCTACCCCTAGGAGCTTCGTCTACCATATTTGACTTTCTCTTACAAAGAAGGCCTACAGGTGCTTTCGTCTCTTTCTTATCAAAGGGCTTTCTTGCTCCGGGTTTAGTATTTAATTTATTTACTTCTTTTTCCCTATCTTATGATCAACTGGCTGATGATGGCTAACAGGGCAGCCAGCACATGCTATGTAGGGTTTCTGTGGCTTGGACACCTCATGAGCTTTAGTTTTCTTAATGGAAATGGGACGTTTGTCATAACGCCTAGAAAACTTGCCAACTTGGGTGGCTACATTCGACTGGTGCTTCACAGAGTGTGGATTGTCAGACTGAGGAGTAACTGACTTATAAGGCAATGGTTGGACCACCAGTGGGATGGGTTTTGATGGTTTCGGTGTCTTGACTTTTGCGTCAGTGTGAAAACGATGTATTTCAACATTATTTCCCGTTGACTCATCTATGTCCACCATTTCAGTGTCTGCATCAATATCGTTATATAATGCTTGGCTAACATTAGCCAGTACCTGCGAAAATGTCTGTTGCATGCCGTGATCAGATATTTCAATAGACGGAATAACGCACGGAACATCATCTACAGTTATCCTATTAGAGTTATCAGGGTTCACTGTTCCTGAGCGGCATCGCCTTTGGCATGGTGTTAAATCAGGTGCAACCCTAATGTTAGTGTATGGTGTTGAAGAGCCTATTATCTTACCCGATTTCAGAAAATTCCTGGCTTCTTCGGTAGACCTAAACTTGAAAAGCACAGGACACGGGTGGTTTGCAGATTTCTTACGAAGACGCAAAACCTGACATTCTGTCAACGACATATTACAAGCCTTTAGACACGAATTCTTAAGTTTGGCAATCGGCTCTCTGTCTGGAATGTTATAGGCCAAGACGTTATGTGAAGACATAATCCTCTTAACAGCTTCTTCAGCCAAATAGTCAATTATGCGCTCGGATTTGATTAGTGATTCAAAACAGATGTTTTGTGGTGGGTCACACAGTTGCGTGAGAGGCATAATGCTGTCAAACTTGCTCTGTAGTTCTGCTATTAACTACTGAAGTGTCAGTAAATCATTTTTGCTACAAGTCACATTCTCTGTCAATTCCTCCATGATGTGGGATACCATAAATCTGAGTGTTGCTGGTGTAAAAAATGTAGAATCGTCAATGGAGCTGAGGCCTTCAGATGGCTGACTAGTATTAGTTATCAGTCTCTTAACGTTTGATAGATTTAACAATTACAGAAATAGGAAACTTCAAAATTTCCGGAAAAAGCCTTGAGGATATAAAAATAAGATAGCTGTATTACGGAAGTATCAAAACAAAAACGATAACACAAATATACTGCAAAATAAAAAGTCAAACTTTACTTTCGAGAGTGTGTCACGCAGTCGTCGTTGGTGTTGTCATCCACAATGAAAGGGACGTCCATGAACTCAGGTGTCTTGTGCTTTGACTGTGCTAGTATCGGTCCGTTTGAAAGGACGAATGTCGATGGGCAGTTTAGGGAGGATAAGTCAACTGTGTATGAGAGGGTAATTGTTAAACTTACTTGCATGAATAAAGACGTTTCAAGTTTCAAGTTGCTATTTGAATGTTATTATCGTTGGTGTATACTGCTCTGTTCCTACGCTTGGTCGGTCAGAGACATCCTATGTTTGTTAGTCATCTGCATTCCACGATACAATGTTATAGGCGTGTCACCGCTCAGAGTTTGCTGTGGATAAAGTCCTGAGTTCCACGTGGTTAGATAGAGTATCCGAAGATTCTTGATGTAGATTTCACGAGTGAATGCTATATGTTGTTCCAGTTGATACAATACAATCCTTGTTGACTATGGATAACTGGATAATGTGAGGAAAGCGGCTAATTTCCAAAATATTAAGGAAAAATGATTCACGCAGAAACTGAACACCTGCTTGTATCTAGTACAAAAAGAGGCCAGTTTTACCGGTAAGAACACGTGCAAATAGCGACTAACTGACAAAAATTGTGATACGAAATCTTGATACGGCATTGCAGCAAATACTGATTTGAACAACAGAAATGCCGATGAAAACAGGAATCACTGGATAAATAAACGAATAATGCGGCTCTATATAATAATTTGTGCACGATTTCGGGACACTTGCACGGTTAATATCATTTATATACAGCCACGATTTCTGATACAATAACATAATATATCCGGCTGTCAAGGTTCACGCATGATTTTATTTGTGACCTACATCAGGGATAAGAAAACATAGTTTAACCACTGCAGTTTCTCAGATGAATTTCCTATTTCAATGTGAATTCTTGTGAGGATGCGTCGTTGTCAATGCAGTTGAAGACTGAACGATCAATTCATGTTTGTTCGCTCAAACCCGACTCCATATTTTCGCGGGAGTCATAAATACGGCGGTCATCGGCTCATCGTTCGCTGTTCGGTGGAAGTAATCATAATTTTATTTTCATATAAACATAAATTTACATGAAAATGCATGCCATTTTTACAGGCACGATCAAGTATGATATAATGTCAAATCTTAAGTTGTGTACAAGTTAATAATGTTTCAACAGTTAAATATTTGATATATATACATTTAATTACACTCATTGTCTGAACCAGGCCGTAGGGTTATTGAATTGTACAGTTGTCCTCCAGGTTGAGCGGGAAAATCGACTTCGTTTCGTTTTCATCCCGTGGTTGTAGGCATACGATAACCAACCAATATTGAGGTAAGTGCAACGTTTACAAGGGATTGGAAGCTGTTTTAGAAAAGTTAAAGTGGTAAGGTGAAACATTAAAGTGTAATAGACTAAGTGAGTGAAATATATCATTAATAAACACATTTATATAGAAAACAGAATGGGGAAGTAATTAATCCTTGGGCCGACAACGTTCATTTGCAATGTATAATAAAACCAATATATTTTGTACTATCATGATGTCCACTTTTGGCTTTAATACAATTATTTTCAAGCCAGTTGTTTTTATTTCATGTCTTTTCGTCTATTTGGTGCACAACCGTACACTACAGAGAATAGGAATAGAATAAGTCGAATCAAATTCATAAAGAGCTATAAAATGTTAGGTTTAATGGAATATAATGAGGATCAAGTAAAGACGTTGTCAATGGAGTTGAAGATTGAACGATCAATCCTTGGTTGTTTGCTTAAAATCAACTTCCCCAATTTTCGTGGAGGCATCAATACGACAGCCATCGTCTCATCGGTCGCTGTTCAGAAAGAAGAGTGTAACATCGTCAGAAGTAATACAATGATTTATTATTGTAATATTTGTTTTCAGACCTTAGTTCGCTTGTTCTTTTTATATGTTGGTGTAACAATAAAGAAATATCAAACGGCAGATCGGTGTTTTGGTTTTTTCGTCCGTTATAACTAAGCGTTTCTGGAATCTTCGAAGAACAGCGTGGGCCCGAGCGTAGCGAGAGCTGGGCATTAACGGTTTATGAGACGTGATTGACAGTTTCTGACGATGGAAACAGATCTGGCGGATTCAAACACTTGGTGAAAGTTTGGATAGTCGCCGTTCATTTCTCCTGGTGCCGGTCAAGTCCTCTTTGAACAAGCAATATCTGGAACGTTTTGGAATTGTGTCAAGTTCAACAATGCCTGGGTCAAAGAAGGGACAGAGTGTCTTGGATACAAACAGGAAAGTAAGTCATGGTGACTTGTCTGTTAATTGTAACGATGTGTCTGATGTTAAGCATGACATGGTTGATGTTACTGTTTCGCCGTTCAGGGATGATAGGAACATCAAACTCCCTAAATTTGAACCACGGTGTTTCGATGGAAACCCGGCCGATTATTTACAATTTGTAAAGGAGTTTGAGATCGTGTTGAGTGGTTTTTTATTAAATGATGAATTGAAGTTAATATATTTGTTGAGATATTGCACTGGAGATGCTGCAAGAGCTATACAGTGCTGTAAGTTTATGAAGCCAAAAGAGGGCTACTGCGAGGCTATGAGCATATTACGTCAAATGTTTGGAAGACCTTCGATGATTGCAGGGAAATAATTCGAGACTGTTAAAGGTAATGGTGGTCAATTACAGGATGACTCCCAGGCACTCACTGAGTTTTTGGATAATTTGCTAATTTACAAGAATGCAATGATTTCGATGAATCGCATGAGTGACCTCGACTCGAGTTTTATACTAGAAGTAATAGCAAGAGGTCTACCTACTCGACTGCAAAGGAAGTGGGTGAAGATGAGCTCCCATATGGAGGATGAGGGTATCGAGCCAAAGTTTGATGATATTTTGAAACTAGTCAAAGGTAGCGTCAATCTATCTACGAGCAAGTTCGCCAGTCTATTACATCTCACCCCTAGAATAGAGCAGCCTGAGATCAAAATGCAATCATTGATGACGAGTAGGCCTCAGAGAGGTGGATATCGAGAAGACTCCATGATGTATAGTAGTGCGTATAGACCTAGTGAGTGTAACAGGTTTCGTAGTACATCCTCAACTGATAGGTTACAAGATGCAAGACAAACACGGTTGTGGTTTACACGTGTGCAAGAGGTGCATACAGAAGTGAACTGTGAACCAGTAAGCAAGTTCAGTGAAAAGCTACATGTAAACCCCAGGCGTGACTCCAAATTGTGTGACGATAACGGTGTTGTGAAGAAGTCTGTAGTTGCAACTGGTAAGCCATTGTTGAATATAGTGTCACGGAATAGAGTTACTGCTTCAGAGTCCAGTTCTGAACCTACAAGTTTACAAGGTATTACTAGTCAGAGTGAAGTTATAAAACCTTTAATGATTTGTGAGGAGGAACCAAAATGGTCTACTTCTGTTATTAAAGAGTTTGAAAATGATGAACTTGACGGTAAATTGTATATTTGTGGTAATGATCATGATAGTGCAGATTTGTCTTTGGTTGATCATGATGAGATGAGGGGAATGCCTACTACTGCTAAGTTAAATAAAGGTTCTGTACAACTACAACGTGAAGTAGAATTGAACGCAGATGCAGTTGCAGAAGGCATGCATACTTGTGAGACAGTCAGTGTAATTGATCAGCGTGTAGCCCACCTATCATCAGATGATAGTGCTAAACCCGAACTAGTAGTGAAAGACAGCAGTGGTGGTAATCTTGCAGTTGGACAACTATCTGAAAGCCGAACAACGACAGCTTCTGATCCACCGCTAAGTTCATCACCTTGTGTCACTCAGTCATCGTTGGTGTTTTCATCCACAATGAAATAGACGTCCATGAGCTCACGTGCATTATGCAATGACTATGATAGTATTGGTGCGTTTGAAAAGACGAAAGATATTGCTCAGTTTAGTGAGGATAAGCCAAGTGTAAAGGAGAGAGTTATTGTTAAATTGACTTGCACGAATAAAGGCATTTCTAGTTTCAAGTTACTATTTGAATGTTATTATCTTTGGTGTAAATTACTCTGTTTCTATACTTGGTTGATGAGATATGTCGTGTGTTTGTTGGTCATCTATATTCTACGATACAATGGTATGGGCGTGTTGCCGTTCAGATTTGAGGATATAGCTGATAGAAGGAAGTTAGCAAATGAACTCTGCGACGATTTTCCAACCTAGGGCATCAACCTGAGAAGGGTTGTAGGCGTACTGGTGTAAGTCCTACAGTTCTTCAAAGGGTAGCGCATCAATGAGCAGTCCAATGTGCTTGGTGTATGATCTTGTACATATGTTCATAATGTATATACTGAATTGATATCATCTGTCATCTAGCTGTTAGTAATTCTGTTTGTGTCCGGACGACTTCCACTTGGATCATCAACCTGAGAAGGAATGTAGGCGTACTGCTGTAAGTCCTACGGTTCTTCAGGGGTAGTTTGTCATGCCGGAATCCACAACATTTGATGTGTTGATTGTACATATGTTTGTGTTAAATAGTTGTGTGAGTTCCAATTATCGCAATTGTTGGTTAATCTTGTTTGTGTCCGGACATTCCACAAATTACAATCGTCAAGCTGAGAAGGGTTGTAGGCGTACTGGTGTAAGTCCTGCAATTCTTCATCCTCCATACGGGAGCTCATCTTCACCCACTTCCTTTGCAGTCGATTAGGTAGACCTCTTGCTATTACTTCTAGTATAAAACTCGAGTCGAGGTCACTCATGCGATTCATCGAAATCATTGCATTCTTGTAAATTAGCAAATTATCCAAAAACTCAGTGAGTGCCTGGGAGTCATCCTGTAATTGACCACCATTACCTTTAACAGTCTCGAATTATTTCCCTGCAATCATCGAAGGTCTTCCAAACATTTGACGTAATATGCTCATAGCCTCGCAGTAGCCCTCTTTTGGCTTCATAAACTTACAGCACTGTATAGCTCTTGCAGCATCTCCAGTGCAATATCTCAACAAATATATTAACTTCAATTCATCATTTAATAAAAAACCACTCAACACGATCTCAAACTCCTTTACAAATTGTAAATAATCGGCCGGGTTTCCATCGAAACACCGTGGTTCAAATTTAGGGAGTTTGATGTTCCTATCATCCCTGAACGGCGAAACAGTAACATCAACCATGTCATGCTTAACATCAGACACATCGTTACAATTAACAGACAAGTCACCATGACTTACTTTCCTGTTTGTATCCAAGACACTCTGTCCCTTCTTTGACCCAGGCATTGTTGAACTTGACACAATTCCAAAACGTTCCAGATATTGCTTGTTCAAAGAGGACTTGACCGGCACCAGGAGAAATGAACGGCGACTATCCAAACTTTCACCAAGTGTTTGAATCCGCCAGATCTGTTTCCATCGTCAGAAACTGTCAATCACGTCTCATAAACCGTTAATGCCCAGCTCTCGCTACGCTCGGGCCCACGCTGTTCTTCGAAGATTCCAGAAACGCTTAGTTATAACGGACGAAAAAACCAAAACACCGATCTGCCGTTTGATATTTCTTTATTGTTACACCAACATATAAAAAGAACAAGCGAACTAAGGTCTGAAAACAAATATTACAATAATAAATCATTGTATTACTTCTGACGATGTTACACTCTTCTTTCTGAACAGCGACCGATGAGACGATGACTGTCGTATTGATGCCTCCACGAAAATTGGGGAAGTTGATTTTAAGCAAACAACCAAGGATTGATCGTTCAATCTTCAACTCCATTGACAATATATTTCCCTTACTTAATCTATTACACTTTAATGTTTTACCTCACCACTTTAACTTTTCTAAAACAGCTTCCAATCCCTTGTAAACGTTGCACTTACCTCAATATTGGTTGGTTATCGTATGCCTACAACCACGGGATGAAAACGAAACGAAGTCGACTTTCCCGCTCAACCTGGAGGACAACTGTACAATTCAATAACTATACGGCCTGGTTCAGACAATGAGTGTAATTAAATGTATATATATCAAATATTTAACTGTTGAAACATTATTAACTTGTACACAACCTAAGATTTGACATTATATCATACTTGATCGTGCCTGTAAAAATGGCATGCATTTTCATGTAAATTTATGTTTATATGAGAATATACATTATAATTATAATTATTATTATTACTCTCTGGGTTTTTGAATAATCTGATGACTTATTAGCATACGTTGACTTCGATGAATTGCATGAGATATCCGAACTCATATACCGATTTCCAGGTTTCGTTGTTAGGATTTAACCCCTTCGTCTGACTTTCTTTTACAACGGAAACTGGAAATAACTGTCAGACATTTCGAAGGATTTAGTTTAGGAGCATTTTCTGACTCCTAATATAGAGCTCTTCATCTTAGTGCATTACAGTACATTTAACAATACAACACTCATTTTGAGTTTCAGCAAGCCTCTTTGACAGAATATCTCTAGGTACTGGGTCGAATGCATATGTGTAATCTAGGAAGGTGCAGCGAATTTAGTCCCACTGTCTATACTGGAGAAAACATTGTGATGCAAGACTGCAGCTGCATCTAAAGTACTTCTACTGTGTTTAGAGGAGAATCGTATGGGGTCGTTAAAGGCTTTAAGTGAAGGTTGAGGGTTAAGTAAGAGAAACTTTTCCTTAGTTCGTATATACGTCATTTGCATTGAAACCAAGGAAGCAACTATTATTAACATTTGTGACACCAGAAACCTTAGCATTTGTGAGAGAATTTATGAAAGACTTGTTTAATGTACACACATCAAATGAATAGGGAATACTGGAGGTTGGAGACTATCTGAAATATGTGATGTATTAGAGCTATACATTTCGAACAATCTGATCACACATTTACTTGTCAAGTCAATATATATAGAAACGTTAAATTAAACAAAGTGGGAGAAAACGGAATTAGGAATAATTAACACAAACGTTTGGTAATCCAAATCTAAACCTACAATCCATACCGTCCCTAAGAAAAAGGCTTTTATCAAATTACCATATAACGGGGAAATAAACAGTAGGATTGTGAGACAAGGTTGAATTCAATCATCCGTAGAACCTACTATGCAGCCCAGCTTGTAATTGTGGAAAAAGCTAAAAATATGCTTCACTGTAAACCTCAAAAGTCTACAAGTGATTATATCACATCCCATACAATTTACCAATTTTCGTGTGTGTGTGGACATACATACATAGGGAGGAGTAATCGCGCTTTGCACGTGAGGGTGGGAGAGCATATCCCAAAATGGTTAGAAAAACAGATGAGTTGTGACAAGCTAATAGATGCAGGTGGCAGACTACCAACTTCGTCTATAGCTAAACATCTAATCGAGATGAACTATAAGATTGATGTCAACTCAGCCTTTAAGGTCATCTATAAAAACGGTCAAGGGCGTTTACTGAAATACGCTGAGGCTATAGCTATTCATAGACTTAAGCCCCCCTGTGTATTCAAAAGCAGTTTGTTATTACTCTTAACCTACCTTGGTAATCCTTATTTGATTGGATTACCAAACGTTTGTGTTAATTATTCTTAATCCTGTTTTCTCTCACTTTGTTTAATTTAACGTTTCTATATATATTGACTTGACAAGTAAATGTGTGATCAGATTGTTCGAAATGTATAGCTCTAATACATCACATATTTCAGATAGTCTCCGTCTTCTAATAACGCTATCAAAATTTATAAAAGGGACTAATTGTTTTAAATACTGGAGGTAATTAGATGCATGAAGGCGTAAGTCATTCAATATCCATAAAATAGATATGCAAATACCGCAGTTGTTGATCATAGAAATGATGGATATTAGATAACATCCTATGATTCAACGGCATATTAGAAATAAATTAAAATTGTTTCTTAGCTCATTGTCAAGTAAACGGCCTATTTGATGATGTCACTGCATATTAACTGATTAGTGAAGCAGCTATCAGGCCTAAGTTACCACATTTAATTGTACCACATACTTGGCGTTTAACAGTATACATACTTGCAACTGGCTAGATAAGGGGACTTTAGCGCATTGACCAGTACAGAATTATTATTCAAATTGCTGAATCCCACTTAGCTTTTAGGATGTGCGTTGGTGGCACAGTGGTTAGGACTCTTGCCGACCATGCACATGGTCCGGGTTCGAGCCCACGCCGGCGCACACCTGATATAATAATAATAATAGTATATTCTCATTTTGTACATGAGAGACGCCAGTTTACAGGCATCATCAATATGATTAATTACATATACGATTAGCAATCATAATTAATAATAATGTTTTAATAAAATACACATTTTTCCTACTTGTGTAGGACACACCAAATATACAGGCATGGATAAGCATTATATAAATTTCATAAATTCGGTTTGTTGTTAAGTTACATGGTTGCTGGCGTTTTTGTCTTAGGTCTGTGGGAACAATATGATAACCAGTCATTCAATGGAGCACATCATGAAATATAGGAATATTAACTTCGCATTAACAAAAAAACCCAAGTAAGTTTTGGATGGATTAAAAATACTTGGGAAAAAATAAAGCTTGAAGTTATTCCACAATATAACAAGTCATTCAATGGAGCACATCATGAAATATAGGAATATTGTCTTCGCATTAACAAAAAAACCCAAGTAAGTTTTGGATGGATTAAAAATACTTGGGAAAAAATAAAGCTTGAAGTAATTCCTCAATATAACTTGGGTGTGTACAAATCCGAATCTTATTTTTGATTTGATTTATATCCAAATTGGGTAATAAGGAAGCTATTTTTACAGATACGATCAGTTATGTTATAAGCTACAATCGTGACGTTGTATTACAAATAGATACTTTTCCATTGGTATAAGAGTATATTCCACAAATGTCCACAAATGTAATCCAGGTTGCGTCGTGGAGAAAGTTAATTCGTTATTAACCAGGCAACTGAAAGATACGGGACCAATAATGTTTGCAGATCATTTGTCATTGTAAATGGTCAAATATCCACATTATTCATTCTCATTCAAAAAGTCAAATGGAAGCTGAAATGGTGAGAGAAAAAAGAAGACAAACAACAGCAACGCAAAAGAAAGCAACGGGAGTCCTTAAGGAGTGATTAATAAATATATACATATATATTCTGTTTAGTAACTGTGGTTATTTTGGTACACAAACTAACTAGTCCCGTTATGCTAACTTTTATATTATGTGTGAACTAATATTACTGTCCTGTGTAGAAATGTTAATCATCTAGTTCCAATAATATTAAAATTTATAATTGTAGTTTGTTGTAACTACACGTTTAAAGAACTTAAAATATCTATGTAGGGTGAAAAAGAAGGTGTAAGAGTCAGGCGCAAAAGTGCATTGTCATCTTTGAGCAGTCTGGTGACTGAGGAGATGAACACTGGAAGTGTGTTTGCATCGCGCACATTAGCTGGTAGTCTATTCCAAATGACTGAAAACTTATTTAAGAAGAAGTTGTACCGCACGTAAGTCTGACAGTGCTCCATAGCAGCTAGGTTGTGATGATTTCTAAGATTGTAACTGATGACAGCGGTAGGTTTAGTTATTGGCTCGGAGGAATGCAAGAGAAGATTAGTTAGCTTATAGTAAAAGATAAGGTTTAGCTTAAGGCGTCTTTTCCAGAGGGGTTCTAATCTTAGTCTTTCGCATCGCTCATGGTATTCCAGACCACTTTCTAAACCAAGAGTTCTTGAGGTAAACTGCCGTTGCACTCCCTCTAATTTAAGCTTGTCATTTTGTCTTAGTCCGCTAAGAATAAACGGGCAGTATTCTAAGATAGGTCGGACACATACTTTGTATAATAAAACCCTAGTTTCACAACAAAAGAAATTGCGTGTTATGCATCCTATCAGCCTTCGCGTTTTACGTCTGGCATAATCAGTCTGTTCAGCGAACGTTAGGTTACTAGAGTATCTAATACCGAGATCTACGACTGAATTGAGCTTAGCTAGTTTTCGCCCATTTATTTCAAGAGTTAGATCAAGCTTACTGTTGCCGATACAAATCCAGCCGCATTTGTCAATGTTAAAATTTAGACAGGATTCAGCACACCACGTTGCAAGGCTACTTAGTTCAAGATGTATTTTAGTAACCATATCGCTTAATTCATGAGTGTAGCAGGAGTAGACGACTTTGAGGTCGTCAGCATATAGGAATGGTTTGCCTAAGGTGAAGCACTTGCAAATGCTGTTAATGTAGACTGTGAATAAAAGTGGACCTAGGACACTACCTTGCACGACCCCACTTGAGATCTGCCTAGGATGAGACAATACAGATCCAACTTTGGTTATTTGTACCCTGTTGCTTAGAAATGATTTTAACCAGTTCAGTAATGGGTTGCGAATTCCACAAGAGTACAGCTTCTCAAAGAGAATACTGTGAGATACCATGTCAAATGCCCTAGATATATCGAAGTAGAGAACAACGACTAGCTTACGTGCTTCGCGACTACTAGTGATGCAGTTGAAAAAGTCGAAGTGGCAAGTAACGCAGGATCTATTTTTGAGAAATCCGTGTTGAGACCTTGTAACAAGATCTTCCCTAATTAGGTAGTCTGACAATTGATCTTTTACAACTTTCTCCATGATTCGTGAGATAACTGGGGTTATATTTATGGGTCTGTAATTGCGGACGTTTGCCCTATCACCAGATTTGTAATGTGGAATTATGAAGCTAGTTTTCCACTCACTAGGGTAAGTGCCAGTGTCCATAGATATTGAGAAGAATTTAAGAAGTAACAGGGGTATATCACACCCACTGTTTTTGAAAATTATCGAAGCGAGGCCATCCGGTCCCGTACTAGTGGAAGGTTTAAGGCTTTTAATTGCTTGTACTATTAACTGATTAGTGAACACAATGCTTTCAAGGGAAGAGATAGTAAGGGGGGCGGTTTCACCAGGCATATGTGTTTCTAAACTAAAGTTTGCAAACCAATCACTGAAGAGTTCACAGATAGTGGCAGGTTCATTGTAGATTACTTTGTCGTGAAGTAAGTATGGGATTTCCCTCGCCGACTGCATTCGTTTTTTAAGAAGTGCCGTTAAGTTATAAACTTTGGAGGTACTTTCAAGTGCCGTTAACTCTTCGTCGAGGTCCTTTTGAGAGCGTAGGCGCTTGAGAGATTCAAGAGACTCGTGGATTGAGAGCAATAGTGATATGTCCTTAGTGGAATAGTACTGTTTCTTCAGTTTCCTTAACTTATTACGGTGTGCCCTTGGAATATATTCAGTTCGGTGTCTACTTAATTTCACTATTTTCTTTGGAGCAACTGTATCTAGACAAAGGGTAACATTCCTGTAAAACAGGGTTACTAAGGCCTCCAGGGAGTCAGTGGTAAAATAGTCATCCCATTGACAGAGTCGAATAAGTTCTTGGACTAATCCCCAGTCTGTATATTTGTAACTACGACATATTGTGCTTCCTGAGTCTTGTTTGTTTCCTGTATTTAGTGGTGAGAAAGGCAGAGAGCAGAGTACCATTCTATGGTCACTACTGGAAAATCGATTACCAACATACGTGGATACTGGGATTGTGTCATGACAAAAAACAAGGTCCAACATGTTGTCACCACGAGTAGGTGTCTGGACGTGTTGTTGCCATCCATAACAGTCTATAGTGGCAAGTAATTCGTCGAAGCGTTGGGGGCCGGAACTAGTTAGCCAATTGACTTCTGGAAGATTGAAGTCCCCTGCAATTATTTTGTAATTAGCACTAAACGAGGATGCGTGTGCAAACGATTTAGCTAATAACGCATCAGTTTCTTTTGTTGAGCTTGGTGCTCGATAAACACAGCCTATGAGAAGTTTGTACTTATCTCCATGTAAGACAACCCAGAGTGAGTCAGGTACATTATTCATTGTTTCATCTTCCACCTTACTGACTACAAATGAGCTATGTATATATATGAGACATCCTCCACCACGCTTGCAATCTCTGTTTGCACGGTGTACAGTGTAATCATCGATACCTATATGCACATCAAGTACAGAGGATGAGCACCATGACTCAGTAATCAGAGCTACAGTAGGCTTGGCGACTAATAATAATGTCCTTAGTTCAGATATCTTATTGATTAAGGAACGTGCATTAATTAGCAATATCGTGAATAAGTCACGGGATACTACAAACTGGCTTAAAATGTCACCATAACCTAAATCTATTTGTGCGTCAGCACCGCAAGAATTTATGAATGAAAAGGAGGTCGGACTGGGTGTCTGCACATCGGAGTTGGTGTGCAATGAGGTGGTCCTAGGTGCCATGGGTCGTACCAGTGATTCGGGACACCTGGAAAATTTACCATGTGTTCCTGGATATAAGGGTAGTACAGGTTGGGCCTAGGTTGACGGTTAAAAGGCATAGCATCAAAGGTCTACCCATCCAACTGCTATTCGTCATACCGGTATACACCTTCGGGTTGTTTTTATAACTTAAAGGGAATTGTGAAGGAAGGTGCTTTGGCTGCAAGACTTTAGGAGTCTTGGAGCCTGACTTTCTATAAGGTGGAGCATGCGGAACACCTCCAGATATACTTATGTTTCGAGAGGAGTTTTTCGTAACAAGTGATGGTTTGTTGGCATTCTTACTCTCAGCAGGCTTATTGAATACAAAGTATTCTTCCCCATCATTAGTCTCAACCCTGCGAAATTTGTTCATCGTGGTGAGGTTACTACGTTTGGGGGGAAATTTCTTAGAACAACTTGCAGAAGTTCTAGTCATTTTAACATCTTTCGATGAGGCTTTGTTTACAGGGGTACTGGTATCTAAATCAGTTCCTAGTTCCATTGGCAGGTGTGGTTGTTGTGTAGTTTGCTGAATGCTAGTTTCAGCACTAGGTGTCTGTTGCTGTGCACGATCCTTATTTGGTAAATCAAAGCTACGGCCGGCCTGAAAAATTTGGGCTACCGATATCCATGCTGAAAATTCCATACTTGTACCAAAATTACAGTGTGGAATCAAGCTGTAAATCAAAAATCAAAAAATGTTCTATTGTGTAGAAACAGACACGAAATCCTATTAGTGACTAAAGCAACAGTCTCATAATACTACAGTAAATCTCCATCCCACTAACTAAGCTTAGCATTTATTATTCCTAATTCACTTATTAAAAGCACATAGTATTGCAACCAATTGAAAAAGTCCAGAGGAATTACAAATCAAGAGTATATTAAACATTTGATCAATTCACAATAGAAAATTTATTTATTTTTTTTATTACAGCTTGATTCCACACTGTATTTTTGGTACAAGTATGGAATTTTCAGCATGGATATTGGTAGCCCAAATTTCGCAGGCCGACCATAGATATCAGGTGTGCGTCGGCGTGGGCTCGAACCCCGGACCATGTGCATGGTCGGCGAAGGTCCTAACCACTGTGCCACTGATGAAGGGTAATAAAGTTAGTTTGACCGAATGATGTTTCCGCTGATTTCATATTCGACAACCTCTGTATACCTGAAAAAATAAGGTACATGTAAGATTAAGCAAAACATATATATATATTTCTTCCTGTTTATGCTGGTGCATACCAATTGTACAGGCATGGATAAGTTATTATATAAATTACACATAATTTGATGTATGATGAAGTCACAGTTTGGTTGTTCTTTCTGACATTAGAGTCAGTCGGAACAGTCTGCTATAAAGTCTGTTTGTGTTATACATAAAGAGATATAGAAATATTGTCTTCGCATTAACAAAAACCCAGACATCAGATGAATGTAATACAAATATCTGGTAAAAATAAAGTTTGAAGTCAATTCTCTTACATAACTTTGTTGTAAACAGCACCCTTGGCTTAAAGTTTATTGATGTATTATGTTGAGATCGGTGATATATTTATTCCAATTTTCAGCAGTCTTATCGTAGTTTTATAACAGGAAAGAAATTTGATCGTGGATGCGAAGAGTAGATGAGGTCATAATAAGTTGTTTTACCGCATCAAATGGTGCCGAGGTCGATTCCAGAATTCTCCATTTGCGCCATTTGTGTCTGCATGGCGGACTGTATTCGTAAGTTGAGTAAAATGTTGAAAACTGTTTGAAAACCAGTTGCTTCTTCATTTCAGATCATGAATACTCATTTACAGCATGTTCGCCAGCGTCTTCAAATGGTAGAATTGGATCGTTCATGGAATTTGAATGGTTATGAGATAGATGGTCTGGAATTAATCCTCATTTCAGTTTAGATGCAGGGTTGTTCGACCTCGACCAGAAGATGAATAGGAGCAGCAGAATACCAGAAGGAGAAAGTATGTGAACGTGAAAAGGATATTAATGTATATATATATATATATATATAAATGTTTATGTTAATTGTATATCATACATTAGTAAAAATTTATCTAAATCGTAGTTGTGTTTTCACGTATTTATGCGAAGTCTTAGAGTTTATTTAGTGTCATAATGTGCATTAACGAGTCTGAGCGTTTTAATGTTCTAATGACTGATGCGTTTTAGAAATAAGTGATGGGTTCTGGTAGGGATAATCATTGGGAAAAACAGTTTATATAGCAAGCGTTTGAAGGTTACAATAGAGTGACAGGTCCTATTTCTGAGGGTAAACTATTCCTGTATCTTCCGTACTAAGTCTTTATGCATCCATGCTACTAGTTTATCTATAGTTTTCAGATTGCTAAGGGTGTTGAAGTGCGTCTTTCAGGCGCTGTAGTAGATTTATAGTTGATTCGTTCTAGGAGTAAATAGTTTATTAATATAATCAGTAGAGTGAAACAGTCTGTATAGAGAGCGTTTGAAGCTTGTAACCGAAGAGCAAGTTCTGACATCTAGAGGCAGGCTATTCCATATTTTAGAATACATGACTGTGAAGAAGTTTTCACGGAGTGTTGACTTAAAATAATGGGTTGTCACTGTGGAAGTTTGGTTACGTAGATCGTAAGAACCTTCCTGTGCGAATTGCATGTCCCTGTTACCTGAGAATGATATTTTGTGAAGTACCTTAAAGAAGACTATTAGGTTTATAAAAAGTCGTCTTGTCCAAAGTGGGTCAAGTTTTAGGATCATGCACCGTGAGATGTAGTCTTTTTTACAATCATGGCCAAGTAGTTTTGAGGTAAAATATCGTTGGATACTTTCCATCCTTAGCTTATCACGTGTGCGAGTGCTGCTTATAATAAATGGACAGTATTCTAGTAGTGGTCTGACACATGTTTTGTGCAGAATAAGCTTGGCTTAATTGTCGTGAAAGTTCCTGAGTATGCATCCTAAGAGCATCCTCGATTTTCTAGTCTGTGATGCTACTTGCTCAGAGAATGTCAAGTCACTAGAGTACCTCAGGCCTAGGTCAACGACACTTCGGAGTCTGGTTAGGTTAGCAGATTGAAGCAATAATTTCAGGTCAATTGAGGGTGCGCCGAAGCAGATCCAGCCAAATTTGTTCAGGTTAAATTGGAGATTCCATAAGGACGACCAAGAAGTCACTTCATCTAACTCCTTCTGTACTACATTCTCGAAGTACCCTAAGTCATCACACTGGAATGTATAAGCTACTTTCAGGTCATCTGCAAAGATGAATGGTTCCTCGTGTGAGAAGCAAGCGCATATGTAACTTACCGAAAGGTGCAGCTTCTACATGGAGTAAACGATTTATGTAAAAGGCATTACCCTCTAACTATCCTATCCTCCTCATTACATCTTGTTGTTATTGCGTAATTTTGTTAAAATTTTCGTCGTGCTTACTTCTGAAGTTGTTTCTAGTCTTCTACACCCGTGAATAAATTGATTGATGTTAAAGACAGCAGATGGGTCGTATACGCTGTTGGTGAGAAATGACATGCACACGAAAATGATGACTAGCTGTGGTCTCACACGCCGGGGAGCAAGATTGTAGACGACTGAGGCCTGCGTACGTCACCGTTAATAGAATTGAGGCAGAATGGTTGATAAGCGATTGCAGTGGTAATTGGTAGTGAATAGATAAGAGGATGTGCGAAGGGTATCTTGAGGTGCTGCTATGGTTACGCTGCGTTCTACAAGAGTCATTCTAGCAGGTGGCGATTGTGTTATAAGATGTCAAGGGGATGTCTTCAGCTGGAAGGCTTAGGTCGTCATCGATGTGTGAGATTGTGCTCTGGGTATGCCCGTGGTGTGTTGGCTTTTCTGTTTGTTTTCCATTTCAGCTGTCTGTGTGACCCAGGTTCTCGCACTGGCATCCAAGTAAACGTGTATTGGTCGTGATGGAAAAATCGATGGGTGGCAGTCATCGTCTCATCGTTCGCTGTTCGGTGGAAGTGAGAATACTATCGGAAGTATTATTTTGATTTGTTGTTAAAACATTTATTCTCAAACTTTGTGTACAATAACCTAATGGTTGGCTCTATATTTGTGCAAGAATAAACGGTTCTTGAGTCACCAATTTGCGTTCTGGTTTTTCGTTCTGAAAGTCTTCCAAGGACAGCGTGAGGTCCGGTGTAGTTAGAACTAGACATTTACAGTCCTTTTTAGTCAAACCCTTTGCCTGATGGACCAGAATTAGCCTGCGAATATCAAAGATGCTAGGGTGAAGTGCTTCACCGCTTATCTGTCAATGTAATCCATGCTCACTATTTGGTGCTCGATGGAGTGGATTCGATGATACACTTGAGCCGATGAGGCGGCAACTCACCTGTATCCTGAGTCTTATTGGGTAGGCGAATGAAACTACATCGCAGGTCATGACACTCTGGAGCTCAGATTATTTTGGCTATCCACCTCCACCAATGTGCCGTGAAATCAGGACAGATTTAATATTAAGGTTTTCCAGTCTGAGGAAGCCCACGGATAGCAGCGAACCAGTCTCAGATAACAGCTGCAAAATATTCCTCATGTATATTAGGGGAGCAGATAGGAAAACTGAAATTATGCCCATTCTTTCCCCCATTAAGAGCGTTTTAAATACGACCAAAGTTAGTCGGATTGCTTGTATTATATAATGTGAATTTTATCGAAGGAGCAGGCGTTTAATGAAGAGACTTAAAAACGGAGCCCATATTTGTGCCTAAACAAACCATCCAAAAACTAATTTTAGTAATATCCGGCTAATCAGATGCACTATCCTGGAGTGTATCATCACCAGAGGTGGAAACTGTAGGAAGACGTTACCTGATACTATTCGCTGTATGAGGGAGTAAGTCACAATCTCCGCGGAGCCAGAAGTATAAAGTTACCAGACGGTTTCCTAAACGTAAACCTCAAAGGTTTGGTTGAAGACTACCGCTTCAGAGGTCTAAATAACACACATTGTGTTTTTTCTTGTTCCCTTAGGTTAACATGGGAACGTCCGATCTTAAGTGTGGAGCTAAGCCAGGCTTTCGGAAAAGCTTCTGACGACACGCCATGTCTCCGAGCCACATATGAGGGGTGGCTTAACGTCGGTTTTGAAAACCTGAATCTTGCTGATTAGGTTTAGTGCAGCAGATTTCCACAGTGATTTCAGAGTTATGGTTTTCAGTCTTGCCATTTTCAGCGCCTCAAGAAGAACTCCGTCTGATTATGACCCATCCCATCGGTGTAACCGTTATCAGGGGAGTTGCACCAAGTTGCACATGATATGACCGACTGCCTACTTTTAATGAAACAATAGAATAAGCTAAAAAATGTATCGGTGACAGCAGAAACGGCCACCATACTTTCTGCTACAAACGACAAACTGCAACCACATTTTCGTCTGCAAGGGTGGTGTACGGTGATAAATTGCCGTTTAGAATCCTGCACAGGAGTGACGGACTTATCACCACGCAGCAAACCAACAAACGCAGAAGCCATCAGCGTTGACAAAGTCAGTTCAGTGTTTATCGACGACTCCCAAGACAACGACGAAGCTCCCTGAATGATTTACCAATGCTTCTACTCACTGAAACTGCGTCACTAAAAGAGCCCGCGAAGACGACGTGATTAGAGGGCTTGCTAACCTCAACATTAGGTGAAAACCATTACCAAATAGCCTGATAGGAATTTTTGTTTTTGCTGTCTTTATTCAAAGTCGCTACACAAATACTCATCCAGGTTACTGATGATTATTTCTCTTATTCAGAGTGTCGATAATTCAACACAGACTTTTGCGATTTAGTCGTATTTTTACTAATATTCACACATTGTTCTCACTTCAAGACTACCGATCCTTGCGGGATTTCCAACACTACGTTTTTCCGACATAGTTATCGATTTTTATATCCTTACTGAATTTATTGCTCATATTAGAAACTTTTCACCCATTTTTCATGATTCTGTGGAATAAAGCACACATTCTTCATCTCAGTACATGAGTAAATTTTTATACATAACTCAAACAACCACTGTGCGTCGGTGGCACAGTGGTTAGGACTCCCACCAACCATGCACATGGTCCGGGGTTCGAGCCCACGCCGACGCACACCTGATATCTATGGTCGGCCTGCAAAATTTGGGCTACCGATATCCATGCTGAAAATTCCATACTTGTACCAAAAATACAGTGTGGAATCAAGCTGTAATCAAAAATATAATATAATAAATAAATTCTAGAGTACTTAGGCTTACTTTTTCACATTTCACTATTCTAGTAATATCCCATATTTACTCTGACCGAAGGCAGCCTGTAGACAACCGTAAATTTGAGTGACTGCAAAGGAGATAAACAAGCGATTTGCTCGGCTGGACTTATTTATCACATAAAGTTAAATTCCCCTTGGAAATCTTTTTGTCAATAATTTTTAATAAAATTGGGTTATATGTTATCTAGATTGATGGAAATTCCCATTTTTGGCAAGTTATGTTGGTGTCCGCGTCATGTGATCTGACTGCGACACTTTTAGCATAGTGATTGCAATGATTAGTGTTTCAGGTTCACTGTATCAAAATGTCGGTGTAATGAGGAGGATAGGATAGTTAGAGGGTAATGCCTTTTACATAAATCGTTTACTCCATGTAGAAGCTGCACCTTTCGGTAAGTTACATATGCGCTTGCTTCTCACACGAGGAACCATTCATCTTTGCAGATGACCTGAAAGTAGCTTATACATTCCAGTGTGATGACTTAGGGTACTTCGAGAATGTAGTACAGAAGGAGTTAGATGAAGTGACTTCTTGGTCGTCCTTATGGAATCTCCAATTTAACCTGAACAAATTTGGCTGGATCTGCTTCGGCGCACCCTCAATTGACCTGAAATTAATGCTTCAATCTGCTAACCTAACCAGACTCCGAAGTGTCGTTGACCTAGGCCTGAGGTACTCTAGTGACTTGACATTCTCTGAGCAAGTAGCATCACAGACTAGAAAATCGAGGATGCTCTTAGGATGCATACTCAGGAACTTTCACGACAATTAAGCCAAGCTTATTCTGCACAAAACATGTGTCAGACCACTACTAGAATACTGTCCATTTATTATAAGCAGCACTCGCACACGTGATAAGCTAAGGATGGAAAGTATCCAACGATATTTTACCTCAAAACTACTTGGCCATGATTGTAAAAAAGACTACATCTCACGGTGCATGATCCTAAAACTTGACCCACTTTGGACAAGACGACTTTTTATAAACCTAATAGTCTTCTTTAAGGTACTTCACAAAATATCATTCTCAGGTAACAGGGACATGCAATTCGCACAGGAAGGTTCTTACGATCTACGTAACCAAACTTCCACAGTGACAACCCATTATTTTAAGTCAACACTCCGTGAAAACTTCTTCACAGTCATGTATTCTAAAATATGGAATAGCCTGCCTCTAGATGTCAGAACTTGCTCTTCGGTTACAAGCTTCAAACGCTCTCTATACAGACTGTTTCACTCTACTGATTATATTAATAAACTATTTACTCCTAGTACGAATCAACTATAAATCTACTACAGCGCCTGAAAGACGCACTTCAACACCCTTAGCAATCTGAAAACTATAGATAAACTAGTAGCATGGATGCATAAAGACTTAGTACGGAAGATACAGGAATAGTTTACCCTCAGAAATAGGACCTGTCACTCTATTGTAACCTTCAAACGCTTGCTATATAAACTGTTTTTCCCAATGATTATCCCTACCAGAACCCATCACTTATTTCTAAAACGCATCAGTCATTAGAACATTAAAACGCTCAGACTCGTTAATGCACATTATGACACTAAATAAACTCTAAGACTTCGCATAAATACGTGAAAACACAACTACGATTTAGATAAATTTTTACTAATGTATGATATACAATTAACATAAACATTTATATATATATATATATATATATACATTAATATCCTTTTCACGTTCACATACTTTCTCCTTCTGGTATTCTGCTGCTCCTATTCATCTTCTGGTCGAGGTCGAACAACCCTGCATCTAAACTGAAATGAGGATTAATTCCGAACCATCTATCTCATAACCATTCAAATTCCATGAACGATCCAATTCTACCATTTGAAGACGCTGGCGAACATGCTGTAAATGAGTATTCATGATCTGAAATGAAGAAGCAACTGGTTTTCAAACAGTTTTCAACATTTTACTCAACTTACGAATACAGTCCGCCATGCAGACACAAATGGCGCAAATGGAGAATTCTGGAATCGACCTCGGCACCATTTGATGCGGTAAAACAACTTATTATGACCTCATCTACTCTTCGCATCCACGATCAAATTTCTTTCCTGTTATAAAACTACGATAAGACTGCTGAAAATTGGAATAAATATATCACCGATCTCAACATAATACATCAATAAACTTTAAGCCAAGGGTGCTGTTTACAACAAAGTTATGTAAGAGAATTGACTTCAAACTTTATTTTTACCAGATATTTGTATTACATTCATCTGATGTCTGGGTTTTTGTTAATGCGAAGACAATATTTCTATATCTCTTTATGTATAACACAAACAGACTTTATAGCAGACTGTTCCGACTGACTCTAATGTCAGAAAGAACAACCAAACTGTGACTTCATCATACATCAAATTATGTGTAATTTATATAATAACTTATCCATGCCTGTACAATTGGTATGCACCAGCATAAACAGGAAGAAATATATATATATGTTTTGCTTAATCTTACATGTACCTTATTTTTTCAGGTATACAGAGGTTGTCGAATATGAAATCAGCGGAAACATCATTCGGTCAAACTAACTTTATTACCCTTCATCAGTGGCACAGTGGTTAGGACCTTCGCCGACCATGCACATGGTCCGGGGTTCGAGCCCACGCCGACGCACACCTGATATCTATGGTCGGCCTGCGAAATTTGGGCTACCAATATCCATGCTGAAAATTCCATACTTGTACCAAAAATACAGTGTGGAATCAAGCTGTAATAAAAAAAATAAATAAATTTTCTATTGTGAATTGATCAAATGTTTAATATACTCTTGATTTGTAATTCCTCTGGACTTTTTCAATTGGTTGCAATACTATGTGCTTTTAATAAGTGAATTAGGAATAATAAATGCTAAGCTTAGTTAGTGGGATGGAGATTTACTGTAGTATTATGAGACTGTTACTTTAGTCGGCAAGAGTTCTAACCACTGTGCCACCGACGCACATCCTGAAAGCTAAGTGGGATTCAGCAATTTGAATAATAATTCTGTACTGGTCAATGCGCTAAAGTCCCCTTATCTAGCCAGTTGCAATATGTATACTGTTAAACGCCAAGTATGTGGTACAATTAAATGTGGTAACTTAGGCCTGATAGCTGCTTCACTAATCAGTTAATATGCAGTGACATCATCAAATAGGCCGTTTACTTGACAATGAGCTAAGAAACAA
Organism: Trichobilharzia regenti; assembly: GCA_944472135.2. Classification (NCBI taxonomy): domain Eukaryota; kingdom Metazoa; phylum Platyhelminthes; class Trematoda; order Strigeidida; family Schistosomatidae; genus Trichobilharzia; species Trichobilharzia regenti. Next base: position 124,854,777 of record OX235264.1, on the reverse strand, counting down.
TTTTAATTTATTTCTAATATGCCGTTGAATCATAGGATGTTATCTAATATCCATCATTTCTATGATCAACAACTGCGGTATTTGCATATCTATTTTATGGATATTAAATGACTTACGCCTTCATGCATCTAATTACCTCCAGTATTTAAAACAATTAGTCCCTTTTATAAATTTTGATAGCGTTATTAGAAGACGGAGACTATCTGAAATATGTGATGTATTAGAGCTATACATTTCGAACAATCTGATCACACATTTACTTGTCAAGTCAATATATATAGAAACGTTAAATTAAACAAAGTGAGAGAAAACAGGATTAAGAATAATTAACACAAACGTTTGGTAATCCAATCAAATAAGGATTACCAAGGTAGGTTAAGAGTAATAACAAACTGCTTTTGAATACACAGGGGGGCTTAAGTCTATGAATAGCTATAGCCTCAGCGTATTTCAGTAAACGCCCTTGACCGTTTTTATAGATGACCTTAAAGGCTGAGTTGACATCAATCTTATAGTTCATCTCGATTAGATGTTTAGCTATAGACGAAGTTGGTAGTCTGCCACCTGCATCTATTAGCTTGTCACAACTCATCTGTTTTTCTAACCATTTTGGGATATGCTCTCCCACCCTCACGTGCAAAGCGCGATTACTCCTCCCTATGTATGTATGTCCACACACACACGAAAATTGGTAAATTGTATGGGATGTGATATAATCACTTGTAGACTTTTGAGGTTTACAGTGAAGCATATTTTTAGCTTTTTCCACAATTACAAGCTGGCTGCATAGTAGGTTCTACGGATGATTGAATTCAACCTTTGTCTCACAATCCTACTGTTTATTTCCCCGTTATATGCGTCGGTGGTATAGCGGTTAGGACGCTCGCCGACCACTCACATGGTCCGGGGTTCGATCCCCGGCCGGCGCACTCCTTTTAGGAGGGAGGGTGGCGTTAGCTGATCAGTAGATATGGTGAGGGTCACTAAGGTGAATCGCCCCATTCTGCAGGAACAGCAATACACAAATTAAAGGCTCGAGATATTTCTGATTTTTATGAGGGCTTAGATCTTTATCTTGAAAAAGATAATAGTGAACGCCTTGACAGATCATGCTTCTACCTCTAAATATATACTATTCTCCCAGCCTATTGTTGAGATGCGACCATGTGGGATGTGCACAGTTTTATGGGGCATCTTATAAACTAACTTGCTGTCCATTGACTGATCTTTAAATACCACTTCACAATGTCTTATCTCATTCATTTTCCAATAACGTCTTTACTTGATCCTCATTATATTCCATTAAACCTAACATTTTACAGCTCTTTATGACTTATTATATTCCTACTCTCTAAAGGGTACGGTTGTACATTAAATGCACAAAAAGGTATAAAACAAAAACAACTGGCACAACTGAGGATAAATGTATTAAAACCAAAATTGGACATCATGATAGTACGAGGTATATGTGTTGCATTATACATTGCAAATGAACGTTGTCAGCCTAGGGAGTTTTCTTTTTTTAATGCATTTATTAATGATACTTGCACTTACCTATTTCATTACAATTTAATGATTCACCTCAGCACTTTTACTTTTCTAAAACAGCTTTCAATCCCTTGTAAACGTTGTACTTACCTCAATATTGGTTGGTTATCGTATGCCGACAACCACGGGATGAAAACGAAACGAAGTCGATTTTCCCGCTCAACCTGGAGGACAATTGTACAATACAATAACTATACAGCCTAGTTCAGACAATGTGTATTTATATATATATCAAATATTTAACTGTTGAAACATTATTAACTTGTAGACAATCTACGATTTGATATTATATCATACTTGATCGTGCCTGTAAAAACGGCATGCATTTTCATGTAAATTTATATGTTTATATGAGAATATACATTATTATTATTATTATATGGTAATTTGATAAAAGCCTTTTTCTTAGGGACGGTATGGATTGTAGGTTTAGATTTGGATTACCAAACGTTTGTGTTAATTATTCTTAATTCCGTTTTCTCCCACTTTGTTTAATTTAACGTTTCTATATATATTGACTTGACAAGTAAATGTGTGATCAGATTGTTCGAAATGTATAGCTCTAATACATCACATATTTCAGATAGTCTCCAACCTCCAGTATTCCCTATTCATTTGATGTGTGTACATTAAACAAGTCTTTCATAAATTCTCTCACAAATGCTAAGGTTTCTGGTGTCACAAATGTTAATAATAGTTGCTTCCTTGGTTTCAATGCAAATGACGTATATACGAACTAAGGAAAAGTTTCTCTTACTTAACCCTCAACCTTCACTTAAAGCCTTTAACGACCCCATACGATTCTCCTCTAAACACAGTAGAAGTACTTTAGATGCAGCTGCAATCTTGCATCACAATGTTTTCTCCAGTATAGACAGTGGGACTAAATTCGCTGCACCTTCCTAGATTACACATCTGCATTCGACCCAGTACCTAGAGATATTCTGTCAAAGAGGCTTGCTGAAACTCAAAATGAGTGTTGTATTGTTAAATGTACTGTAATGCACTAAGATGAAGAGCTCTATATTAGGAGTCAGAAAATGCTCCTAAACTAAATCCTTCGAAATGTCTGACAGTTATTTCCAGTTTCCGTTGTAAAAGAAAGTTAGGCGAAGGTGTTAATTCCTATGACCGTTGCGAAATTGATAATAGCGATATAGAAATCAAGTCTGACTTTAAGTATCTCGGACTAATTCATCACGGCGTATTGGCCCTAAATGCATGCCACTTGTAGGCATAATGTTTAAGAGCTAGTTATGCAAATCAAGGTAAACGCTTGTACGGTACATTCATTATTTACAAAACTAACTGGTATGTAAGAACTACGGTTTGATCAGTTATACAACGTTTAATACATTTAGACACAACTAACCTACGTATTACCTGAAGCTAATTTAATATGGTTTCCGCTGAAAGTAATCTCCTATAGCTACTGCCTTAGTGGGAAACTTAACGTTATCTTTGAATAACGAAGTAAAAGCGGAAATTCTGAGGACTTTCGTGGTGAAAAGATCGTCTCCCACTCCAAAAAATTAAATATATTCTAGTCTCCACAAAAACGTTCGGAGGTATCCACCCTATCACCTCAATCGGTTCACTATTTGCAGCCATTTAAAAAGTAAAAATAAATTTACCGATGGCAGCTTGCTTATGATTTCTAGATATCATAATGTACCATGATGAAAACGCTATATTCGCGCGGTTATAACAGTCAGATGCGCAAAATTAGTGCGAAACACAACAACCACGATTCTCAGTCACAGAACATCCTATTTCGCTACCAAATCGTATAAAAGTATAAACGGATGTTTTGCCAAAGAAAAGAAGACTACTGGTTCAAGGAAAATTTATTTAGAGTTTTTTTAAAAATCATGGACATCCATGTTTATAGTCACGGAACAATCACAACTTCGAGGAAACCACCGATCGTAAATTACAAGCCGAAACGTTATTCTTCTTATATAATGTCTTACCTTTAACTGGAATAGTTCGTACACTCACCAGATCACCGCATTTTATCCGCTTTGCAACATATTAAATGGATGTTAACACTGGCTCTATTACGGGCAGTCCTAGTTCATGTATTTGGATCTAGTACATTAAGCAATAATAAGCATAAGTAACACTTACTCTTAAAGGTTTAGTTCCTTTCAGTTCCACAAAATACACACAGTCACAACAGATTCATACTTTTCATGCGGCCCAACCTCATTTGACTTAGATTCTCTCACAATATATGTCTTTCTAAATGATAGCAGACACACTGATGGTATATTCACATTCTCAAAAAGCTTCAAAGCTTCTTCAACTTTAGCCCTGGTTCTTAATTCTCCAGGAGTATGTTCTTTGAAAACCTTGCTAACATCAACTTCGATCGCGCTCTCCTCATCAGATTTACTGGTAGATCGTTGCATGCTGTAGACATGAAGGCGAAAGATACTAGTTTTCCAGATTTCTACATGTTAAATAACCAAATGAGCCAGCACCAAAACCTGCAACCAACAAGTGGACTGGAAACAACTGCTTCTGCCGGCCAAACATCTTCATGTGCATAATTTCCTAAACTTCTACACAGTACTGATTCATTATTAGCTGAAAAATAACTAAAACACTGAAAGCCGCACGAATGCAAGGTATGAAACAATTACAACCAAATGAATGCACTGACCTGGTAGTGAAAACTTCGAAACCATAATAATCATAGTCTCAGAGCCTAACATCAAAAAAGGAGGGAGGGTGGCGCTAGCTGATCAGTAGATATGGTGGTGGTCACTAAGGTGAATCGCCCCATTCTGCAGGAACAGCAATATACAAATTAAAGGCTCGAGATATTTCTGATTTTTATGAGGGCTTAGATCTTTATCTTGAAAAAGATAATAGTGAACGCCTTGACAGATCATGCTTCTACCTTTAAATATATACCATTCGCTCAGCCTATTGTTGAGATGCGACCACGTAGGATCTGCACAGATTTATGGGGCATCTTATAAATTAACTTGCTATCCATTGTCAGATCTTTAAATACCACTTCACAATATCTTGTCTCACTTATTTTCTAATAACGTCTTTACTTGATTCTCATTATATTCCATTAAACCTAACATTTTATAGCTCTTTATGAATTTGATTCGACTTATTCTATTCCTATTCTCTGGAGGGTACGGTTGTGCACCAAATAGACGAAAAGACATGAAATAAAAACAACTGGCTTGAAAATAATTGTATTAAAGCCAAAAGTGGACATCATGATAGTATAAAATATATTGGTTTCATTATACATTGCAAATGAACGTTGTCGGCCTAAGGATTAATTACTTCCCCATTCTGTTTTCTATATAAATGTGTTTATTAATGATATATTTCACTCACTTAATCTATTACACTTTAATGTTTCACCTTACCACTTTAATTTTTATAAAACAGCTTCCAATCCCTTGTAAACGTTGTACTTACCTCAATATTGGTTGGTTATCGTATGCCTACAACCACGGGATGAAAACGAAACGAAGTCGACTTTCCCGCTCAACCTGGAGGACAACTGTACAATTCAATAACTATACGGCCTGGTTCAGACAATGAGTGTAATTAAATGTATATATATCAAATATTTAACTGTTGAAACATTATTAACTTGTAGACAATTTAAGATTTGACATTATATCATCCTTGATCGTGCCTGTAAAAATGGCATGCATTTTCATGTAAATTTATGTTTATATGAAAATAAATTATTATTAATAAAAGAAAAAAGAAATAATTCATTTTAACGTCAACGGAAACAAAAAATGAGGTGAAACGCAACATTAGTGAACACTACGCAACAAGATGAGTCGTGAATAACTGCAGGATAAACGGAACAACAAACGCGTAGACAAACAGCTACGGAACTGCAATCCAACATGGCCGACTAACATGGATGGAAATGACCACTGAGCGTCTCACTCCACCAATGACCTCGTAAGTTACGGATAATTTCGTTCATTTGCTAGCTTGTGATTGGCCAGTTTGTCAATCGAGTAGAGGTAATTTCAAACATCATTTTGCTACTTGGTTAAGTTCTGAATTTTCAGGAGCGTTTTATCAAATTGGATAGCTAACTGACAACACACACTATTACAGCTCAGGAGAGAAATGATTTAGCAGTGAATTTATTTGCTGAATTCAACGAATTCATGCCAAATTAAGATCTAAGGACTTCCCAGGAGTGTCAATAATGCAAACAACGTTCTGAAGAGGTAACAACTTCACGCAACTTTAATTATCGCTTGACCATTATTTTCAGAGATCTTTAAAAAGGTATAATATACACAGTGGTCTGGTTAATCATGATAAAAACGGCATGGTTGATGCAGCATATGCGTATACTTATGTATATGTAGGTAAACGTAGATAATCTGTGTTGTTATTATGAAGATAGGAAAGCAGGTATCAGATGTCTCAGTAAGCAGTATAATACATATAAGCTACATGTTTTTACTTGACACAAGCTGGATCTCCACTCACTTTCAGGATTAATCTTGAATTCAGCTGGAATAAGCTGGTTGAGCACATCAGTATTGAGAGAATACAGTGAAAGTAAGTAAGCACATGCTTCTTAAGATTAAGTGATAAATTTATTTGATATGATTGTATTATTATTAGTTGTCTATCTAAGTTAATGATGAATTCGTTGAGATAATAATACCCATTTTTGTTTTCATAGTCACTATGAAAATGAATGTTATTATAATTGCTGTCAAGACCTATTATTTGTCATAAGTCGTTGTCATTTTTGCTAAAATATTTGTACAAGCATTGGAAACTACTGCATAACTTGTCGTTAAATAATTTTATCATTTCATGATGCTTCGATGGACCTACTAGATATCGACCAACGATAAATTGCGAAGTCCCTTAAGTTTAGTAAAAACTATTTGGCTGCTTATATATGTATATTGTTTGTAAAGTGATTACTTGTAAATGCTTATCAGGAAAATATTTTTATTCAGATCATACATGTAATACCCAAGTTAATTATGCTTTTCTTAAACCTTTTCAGATTTATGGAAAAACATATGTGCCGTGCACGCAGATGGAACTTACTGACGGTAACAGAGGACTACTCATCTGAGTTATCTGTACATTTGAAATCTGATTCTTGTTTAATAAACAATTTTTCAACTAATCTGCATTCTGTTGTAATGTGATTGTGTTCCGGTAACATAAGTAAAACGTGCCAAGTTAGGAGTTAAAGGTAAACTGTTAGGAGTAAATGCGGTGTCTGGAAAACTTTTGTTTACGTGATTATATGAGCAGGTAGCAACATATCGTGCCCCTTGGCTGAGAACCCTAGGCATTCTGTTTTTAATTATTGCGATAACTGTGGCTGGACTGAGTTATACATCTAACAGCACAGGTATAGTCTCTCCTTATGGTACATTGCGACATGCAGAAATCACAAGCAAACTATCACAGGTAGATTTATTTTCACTTTGTGACTACGAATCGTGAATCAGTATATGTATTCTGCTAAGACGATAGATAACCCGAAACGCTTTATAATCGCAATACCTCCTCTACGATTTAGACATATTTGCTTTATTTGACTACAAAATAACCTTTTACCAATAGGTTTCTCCGAATATCTTCTCATACTTAGTATTTCAAAGATAGCCTCATATACTCTACCTCACAAATTACGCCAGGGCTAATATTCGATCTTATCTAGCAGAATAAACAAACGAATAACGAGAAATACATTTATTAATGAATTAACATGTAATACAAAATCGACAACACTGCAGGTATCTTTTTCTTTATCACCCAAATCCATGAAATTCCCGAAAGTGGATATCTGAAAAAGAACATAAGAATTATACAGATGTAGACATTGTTATCGGTGTAAACACAATAAACATCCATTAAATATGTTTAAAATGACGAAATAATTAGTTGAATTGTATATAATTATGTCAGTTAACATTTTTCAATAATACTAAATCGATATTGCATCTGCCTACAAACATCAAGTTTATGCCATGAAATACGGAAATACTGTGCGTGTATAATTTCTAAGTATTTCTGCAGATTTTTCCTTAAAGAAATACATGTGGAGGAGCCTCGTCAGCATTGGGAAAAGTACACAACAAAGTAAATGAAATAATTACCAAAACGAGCTATCCCACCTCATCATGTCCATGTGTAATCCATTAAAATGCAAAAAAGAATCACAAAAAGTCGTCATAACATGTTTTTATTCAAGTAATTCGACATTATCTGAACGGAAAAGTACGTATTTTCAACAAACTGTAAACTGCCTGTAAGCTACGGCCGGCTAAGGACACCATCACTTGCTATTTCTGCTAAATACGCCGCATTTCATCAACTTTTAGCAGGAATATAGGTAAAAAAGTGTGTAAAACAACGAAAAAGGACCTAACCTCGAGGTTTTTTAAATAAATAAAGCCACTATCCATCAGCTGATCAAATGACCTACGGCCGTCTACAGGCTGCCCTGACTGAACGGTTATTACACTTTTTCATATACGCATATTATACTTCTAAGTATGCTTATAGAATATTAGTCATTATATGATTGAACATAATTTTTCGATTGTTTTATACGGACTTCGCGAGGTCACACACTCTGGCCTTTCTTCTGCGTGCTTCGAAGTTTTGGTTTGTCAGCGAAGTGTTTCCTAGTTTTCACAATTTTTTTCTTTTTAACGTTGTTATCATTTGATCGTACGAAGGGTTTGGCATATAGGAGAACGTAAACTGATAATGACATACTAATCTTAGTCATCGAAGCTTACCATAATACTCAAATCTCTGAACTAACATTCTGCGTTGAGTAAATTCTGAAATTGATCTGAAGTGGTTTTATTATGCTCACAGACTAGAACTCAGTGCTGGTTTTGAACATGACTAAAACATTCAGAACCCTGTTCTTTCCCTAGACACTTTCAGAATTAGCTCGTACGAGCTTTAGTAGAACCATTAGTGGAGAAGCGGCTGAGTCAGACGAAGGAAAGGCTGAAAACCTCTCTGAATACTTCTGTGACGTCTTCTCGTCTGATAGTACCACCCAGGGATATGGCGAGGTCACTGCCATCGCCACTCAGATGCCCTCAGTTGTGGTAGAGCACACAAAGGTTCTCAAACTACTGTCTTAACTGAAGCCAGGTAAATCACCTGGGCCGGATGGACTTCACCCTAAGCTGTTAATTTCCTTGGCGGATATAATATTTATTCCGCTTACGGAGATTTTCCAAATGTCTCTGACGCAGGCTAAGCTACCCAGGGACTGGAAGGATGCCATTATAAGCCCTATCTTCAGGGACGGGGATAGGCAATTGGTATCTAACTACAGGCCGGTAAGTCTGACATGCATTATTGCAAAGGTATTGGAAACTGTTATAAGGGATCAACTATTAGCTTGTGTTGAAACACATGGCTTGTTGGCTGTGGAACAGCATGGATTCCGACCAAGACGATCCTTTGTCTCCTTTGTCTCACACCTCTGCTCACTGTCTCTATTATGCTTTTCTTGTGCTTTCTTCTCTTGCTTCGCGTACTACACGGAGTGTGGCGACTTGAACTTCCGCACATTTGTGCAAAGTTCTATGTCGAAAACAGACAGACAGGACGATCCTGCTTGACAAACCTACTTTTGGCTAGGGAAGACTGGGTTGAGGCCAGAGATAGGAACCATCTGTTGGACTTGGTTTTTATTGATCTTAGCAAGGCGTTCGACAAAGTATCCCACTTAGGTCTCCTTAGTAAACTTGAAGGTTTCGGACTAGACCAATGCTATGTGAGTGGTTTAGAGATTACTTAATGGATAGAAGGCAGAAGGTTAGAGTTAACGGTGTACTATCAGGATGGAAAGCAGTATCCAGTGGAGTGCCCCAGGGAACTGTATTAGATCCATTGCTATCCCTATTATACGTTAACGAATTACCAGGGATTCTTTCTTCATCTTCGTTATTATTTGCAGATGACATTAAGATATGGAAACTGTAAACAATAACGAGGATAGGTCGGCCCTACAAACCGATTTAGATAAATTAGCTGAGTGGTCAAGCCTATGGAGTTCGGAAATGAATGCTATGAAAAGCGCGGTAATGCACTTAGGTCAGAAGTCTTATGCGTCGTACTCCCTAGGGGACACAGAACTACCTGATGTTAACGAACAGAAAGACCCAGGAATCATTGTCAGCAATGATTTGAAGACAACTGCAAATTGCAATGCAGCCGCAGCTAAAGCATTTCGAATGCTATGGGCAATTCGAAAACAACTGATCGCCTCATAATTATGAAGAAGGAAAGAGAAATGGGTTGAACTTGTGCTCAGAAGACCGCCGAACAGTGCCACTGCCCAGCCCTCAAGTGAATCCGAGTGGGAAACAATAAGTCGGAAGTCTCAGTGTTACATGGCAGAGATCGTGTAAGAAGAAGGTGAGAGGTTAAGGACAGTTGCGGACAGAAGAATGAAATGGAGATGTACAGCGGAAGCCTTGTTCCCCACTCAAAACTAAATGGTGGTGACCATGATTCTATCCTGGATGAGAATGAATCAATTTTAGTTAAATAAAATTTTATGGAAGTGTTTTTTGAACTTTAATGCGCATGGAACAATAGGGGTGCTGTAACACTTGTTCTGTTAGTTTCTGTACAGTGATACTGTAGTGGATACGTTACATTACAATGACTTTTCACTGGCTTCACCCACTGGTGGTTTTATTACGATGACTATTATTTTACACCAATTATCCACACAGATGTTGGTAGGATCGATTTCTGTGCGTCGGTGGCACAGTGGTTAGGATACTCGCCTACCATGCACATGGTCCGGGGTTTGAGACCACGCCGACGCACACTCGATATCTATTGTCGGCCTGCTAAATTTGGGCTACCGATATCCACGCTGAAAATTCCATACTTGTACCAAAAATACGGTGTGGAATCAGGCTGTAATCAAAAATATTTAAAAAATATTAAATGTTAAAAATATCAAAAGACATTTCTTAATCTTTCCCCATTTCGGCTTCTGGTCTCGATTCTCCCACTGCCTGCTTAATTTTTCTATGACCCGTAGTAGCAGTTAGCATCTCACAATCACATAATTTATTCGGCGCATAACTGCACCAAGTGGAAATGAGCCATTTCGTGCTCTGGATCTTTAGACATCTTCAAGTTGTCCAGTTTTGACTTTCGCTAGTCATTAAATGGCCATCTACTGGCACAGTGAACACCTTCGGCGATGGATTTTCAGGGCTGTTGTCTTGGTTTATGGTAAATATACTTTGTCAGTTGTTACGTCGAATTTCGAATTGCAATAAAGTCGGTTCTCAGTCCAGTTACTCCCATAAGCTTTGACATAGCATCTCCAAAATGTAACGATGTATGAAGAGATTGCGATAGAGCGGAATAAACAGACATCAGAGAGATTGCTAGCAAATGCATAACCAAATTCAGACATGTCCGGGTTTTGAGACCTGTGTTTAGCAACAACCCCATAGCACTAAACAAGCTTCATGCATTTACTCGTGCTCAAGAAAGGCCAGCTCCGTGCCACTACAACTATCTGAGCGAACACTCCTAAACGTGATATATCTTTATAAATCATACAGGAGTCTGGTAACCGTGTAATAAAGAAGTGTCAACGCCTACGAAATTTCGAAATCTGCTACGTCACATGTCGTGCCTACCACTGAATTTACAAAATATTTGAACTACTAGCATACGCACTTCAATATTCTTACCACTATCTGAATAATTCAGTTATTCTTTATCCAGAAACTCGTCACTTTCCAGGAGAGAAGATTCACTCGGACAGCTGAGATACAAGATAAACCTTAGTGAACATTTACATGCACTGACTGTTCATGTCATTTTGATAATCCATACACATAAAGTTGACCAGTAACTCAGGAAGAATCACAAAGTTTGCACGCCACATTCTTCATGAAATATGGCTTTGAAACATCTCTGCATTTCACACACATAGATGTTCAGAACCAAATTCACAAATTCTATGTTTTTATAACAGACTTAGTCGTCCCTGGAAAAGTGGTATACTTATTATTGAGAATAATATTCCTGAAATGAGTGTCAATGAAGTTGAAGATTGAACGATCAATTCATGGTTGTTTGCTCGAAACCAACTTCCCCGATTTTCGCGGAAGCATCAATCAGCCAGTCATCGTCTAATCAGTCGCTGTTCAGAAAGAAGTCAGGAGACAAACGTCAGAAGTAATATTGTGATTTATTATTGTAGTATTTGTTCATAGACCTTAGTTGTAAAGCTTAGTTGTACATTGGCTATATGTTGGTGTTAGAATAAATAATTCTCGAGTCGTCAAACTGGGTTCTGGCTTTTACGTCCGTTCGTACTAAGCGTTTCTGAGAGGCTTCGAGGAACAGCGTGAGTTCCAGCGTAGCAAGAGCTTGGCATTAACGGTTTACGAGACGTGGCTGACAATGTGTGTTATTATAGTTACTCACTTTCCATTCTACCTTTGTTACCAATTTTCGTACTGTTAAGCCACATACATAAGTCGACGAGTGCCTCCCATTCAATATTCGTGGACGATAATACGGTGTTCGGTAATCATAATAAATTTATTCTCACGGTACAGTACATGAGGGACGCCATTTTACAGGCATCATCAAATTGTTACAGAAATAAGACAATATTATTCAGTCACAATTTACAGTCGATAGCAAAATATGTTTTACATGTACGCTGGAGATTATATATACACTTGATATACATACACTTGATAAATGTTAATCCGAATAGTATAAAACATCCTTTTAACTTATGTACAATCGTTTCTGTGCATAGTTGGAAAAATCCGCTAGATTGTCAGTTGGTGCAACACATCAGAAAATACAGAAGCATTGTCTTTGCATTAACAAAAAAAACGAGGTCTTTGGTGGATGGGTTATAAGTGCCTGGGAAAAAAAATAAAGCTTGAAGTCAATTTTCGTACATTACTTTGTTGTGTGCAGAGTCCCTGAATTATAGTTCATTGATGTGTTATTTTAAAATCAGTGATATGTTTATCTCATTTGATCTGCAATGTCATTGTTGGGAGCAAATACATAAGCTTTAGATGCATTAATTAATGGATTTCTACTGCTTGTGGGTATTTACTTCTCGTGAGGAAGGTTTTTGAATTTTAGTTGTTCCGACAGGAGTTGTGGATATTGACTGCTCAGCAACATTGTGGATATATGTTCATCACATTATCTTAGGAATGTTGGGTTGTAGTTGGTGAGGCATATATGATGCCCGACGAGCGTACATCTGTCCATGTGATGTTGTGGTGAGTTATATCTTTTTCATGTTGTCGGTTTATGTCCATTTTATTCCACTTATTTTGTTGGGTAGAAGTTTTACAAACAAAATTTTTTGTCTATTTGAGGGTAAGTATCTTAATTGTTAATGTTTTATCTAAAATTATAAATATAGGCAAAAACAACAGGTGTAGTATTTGAACTTATACATTAAATGGACCTATAATTTCGGAGGCTCTCAGATAATAACTAGAACTACTATCGTTTGAAAACTCTTGTAGTTTGTCGTTAAGCACTTTTTTGAAGGAGGCCAATGTACCTGCTTGACGCATTTCCATTGGTAGTTTATTCCATATCTGTGCATACCTCATCAAGTAAAACTTTTGCCTGGTAGCCGTTTTACATTGTTCGATAGCTACTGTACCTTTAGTGTGTCTTAGTTTGTAGCCATTGTCGTCTGAAAGTCGAATGCCATTAGTAGAGGTAAAAACTAAGTGGTTTAGAAGCTTATGGTAAAGTGTTAAGTTTAGTCTCAGGCGTCTTAGCCATAGTGTTTCTAATCCTAGGGTGTCACATCCAGTGGAGTGGTTCGCACCATTTTCGGTTCCGAGTAATTTTGAGGTAAAGTACCTATGCACTCCCTCGACTTTCAATTTGTCCTCTATCCGCATACTACTATACATGAATGAATAGTAATCAAATAAAGGACGCACACAAACCTTGTACAGCTGAATTTTGGACTCATTTCTGTAGAAGTTCCTGAGTAGAAAGCCGATAAGTCTGCGTGACTTTGACACTTGTTTGGAGATATGTTCAGAAAATGATAAGTTTCAGCCACGTCTCGTAAACCGTTAATGCCAAGCTCTTGCTACGCTGGGACTCACACTGTTCCTTGAAGCCTCTCAGAAACGCTTAGTACGAACGGACGTAAAATCCAGAACCCAGTTTGACGACTCGAGAATTATTTATTCTAACACCAACATATAGCCAATGTACAACTAAGCTTTACAACTAAGGTCTATGAACAAATACTACAATAATAAATCACAATATTACTTCTGACGTTTGTCTCCTGACTTCTTTCTGAACAGCAACGGATGAGACTTTAAAGGTTGACGGAATTATCTTACACAGCCTCTAAATTATTCTCGCGTACCGAAAACAAACCGAAAGCCAATAATTGATCGTCCAAACTTCGTGATATATTTCGGGACCAAAACAAGCCTTCAGACGAACGGTTAGCTAGCTAGTGATTGTGCACGTGACACGACGGGTTACCAAAATAGCGGGGATGCTTGACCGGAAGCCTTCAGCTAAACAAGTCGACTTAAACAGTGGTGATCAGCATCCAATTAGAGATTGCTGTGATCAATAATTTTGGGGAATTATTTACCGCTACAGCTCTCCCCCCCTGGTGGGGTCGTGAGGACCCTAAGACAGAACCAGCCGGAAGTAAAATAACTCGATGGTTCCCTTTCGGGTGAAAAATGTCTTCCGAGCGGCTTGGTCGTATGCCTACTGGTTTGTCTGCCTATGCTAATAGGGTGTTTGTACATAGCTTCCTTGTTGTTGTTCGTTGGATTCCGTGCTTCGTTTGTTTCCTGTCCAGTGCCGGTCGCACCTGGAAAAGAAAACAAGAACGTTAAGAACCATGTCGAGGAAAATGTACCAAATGAGCTTTTTAGTTAAAAAAATGATGTGCATTTACTATACAGTAAAATGATGCTAAGTTCAGAACATCGTAAAAAAATACATCTAATTAATTTTTTTTGTGTATGTTACATGAACTGTTGAAAAAAATTTGTGTTCGGTGGTACTGTATATAAAAACATTGATACGTCAAAAAAAATAGTCAGTATCACAAACGAATGAGTTGCGTGAATCACACGACTTCGTTAAGTCGAATAAGTTGGCGGATATTCTAGGAACCTTACGGTGCGTCCAGAACGGGTTTTCTTGGTAGGCTCGATAGAAGGTTCGGTAGCTGTCGCTGTGCTAGTGACTTCATCGATGTCTAAACGATCTTCTGTTACTTGTGGATTATGGGGTACGTTAAGCTCTATGCTAATAGGATTACCCTCCAAGTAAGCCGGTTTCAGTATAGCCTCGACCTTAGTAGCCAGTGGCCGAATGCCCTTGCAGTCAATAGTGTGACCCAGGAAGTTGAGTGAGTCAACACCGATCTGACACTTTTGAATATTGTTGGTAACACCATGTTGGCGTTACCTGTCAAATGCCAAGTCCAAGTGCCTAAGGTGAGTTTCCTTGTCTGGACTGGCAATGAGGCAGTCGTCTAAGTATGCGTATACAAAGTCGAGACCGCGAAATACTTCGTCAATGAAGCGTTGGAATGTTTGGGCTGCATTCCGGAGACCGAATGGCATACGTAGAAATTCAAAGAGTCCGAAAGCCGTAATGATAGCCGTTTTCGGGATATCTTCTGTTGCCATCGGGATTTGGTTATACGATTTAACCAAGTCGATTTTAGAGAATATAGTCGCGCCAGATAAGGTTGCCGTCAAGTCGTGTATATGAGGCAACGGGTAGCAATCAGGGGTTGTTTTGGCATTCACTCGCCGGTAATCACCGGTGGGTCGCCAACCATTGCTATCCTTTTTTCGGCACCATATGAAGTGGGGATACGCATGGCTGTTCGAAGGTCGAATGATGCCAAGGGTAAGCATATGGTCAAATCCATTCCTGGCGATTCTCAGTTTGCCAGGAGCTAATCGTCGTGCTTGAGATATCACAGGTTGTCCTGTGGTAATGATGTGGTGTATTACCCTTATATCCAGGAACACATGGTAAATTTTCCAGGTGTCCCGAATCACTGGTACGACCCATGGCACCTAGGACCACCTCATTGCACACCAACTCCGATGTGCAGACACCCAGTCCGACCTCCTTTTCATTCATAAATTCTTGCGGTGCTGACGCACAAATAGATTTAGGTTATGGTGACATTTTAAGCCAGTTTGTAGTATCCCGTGACTTATTCACGATATTGCTAATTAATGCACGTTCCTTAATCAATAAGATATCTGAACTAAGGACATTATTATTAGTCGCCAAGCCTACTGTAGCTCTGATTACTGAGTCATGGTGCTCATCCTCTGTACTTGATGTGCATATAGGTATCGATGATTACACTGTACACCGTGCAAACAGAGATTGCAAGCGTGGTGGAGGATGTCTCATATATATACATAGCTCATTTGTAGTCAGTAAGGTGGAAGATGAAACAATGAATAATGTACCTGACTCACTCTGGGTTGTCTTACATGGAGATAAGTACAAACTTCTCATAGGCTGTGTTTATCGAGCACCAAGCGCAACAAAAGAAACTGATGCGTTATTAGCTAAATCGTTTGCACATGCATCCTCGTTTAGTGCTAATTACAAAATAATTGCAGGGGACTTCAATCTTCCAGAAGTCAATTGGCTAACTAGTTCCGGCCCCCAACGCTTCGACGAATTACTTGCCACTATAGACTGTTATGGATGGCAACAACACGTCCAGACACCTACTCGTGGTGACAACATGTTGGACCTTGTTTTTTGTCATGACACAATCCCAGTATCCACGTATGTTGGTAATCGATTTTCCAGTAGTGACCATAGAATGGTACTCTGCTCTCTGCCTTTCTCACCACTAAATACAGGAAACAAACAAGACTCAGGAAGCACAATATGTCGTAGTTACAAATATACAGACTGGGGATTAGTCCAAGAACTTATTCGACTCTGTCAATGGGATGACTATTTTACCACTGACTCCCTGGAGGCCTTAGTAACCCTGTTTTACAGGAATGTTACCCTTTGTCTAGATACAGTTGCTCCAAAGAAAATAGTGAAATTAAGTAGACACCGAACTGAATATATTCCAAGGGCACACCGTAATAAGTTAAGGAAACTGAAGAAACAGTACTATTCCACTAAGGACATATCACTATTGCTCTCAATCCACGAGTCTCTTGAATCTATCAAGCGCCTACGCTCTCAAAAGGACCTCGACGAAGAGTTAACGGCACTTGAAAGTACCTCCAAAGTTTATAACTTAACGGCACTTCTTAAAAAACGAATGCAGTCGGCGAGGGAAATCCCATACTTACTTCACGACAAAGTAATCTACAATGAACCTGCCACTATCTGTGAACTTTCAGTGATTGGTTTGCAAACTTTAGTTTAGAAACACATATGCCTGGTGAAACCGCTCCCCTTACTATCTCTTCCCTTGAAAGCATTGTGTTCACTAATCAGTTAATAGTACAAGCAATTAAAAGCCTTAAACCTTCCACTAGTACGGGACCGGATGGCCTCGCTTCGATAATTTTCAAAAACAGTGGGTGTGATATACCCTGTTACTTCTTAAATTCTTCTCAATATCTATGGACACTGGCACTTACCCTAGTGAGTGGAAAACTAGCTTCATAATTCCACATTACAAATCTGGTGATAGGGCAAACGTCCGCAATTACAGACCCATAAATATAACCCCAGTTATCTCACGAATCATGGAGAAAGTTGTAAAAGATCAATTGTCAGACTACCTAATTAGGGAAGATCTTGTTACAAGGTCTCAACACGGATTTCTCAAAAATAGATCCTGCGTTACTTGCCACTTCGACTTTTTCAACTGCATCACTAGTAGTCGCGAAGCACGTAAGCTAGTCGTTGTTCTCTACTTCGATATATCTAGGGCATTTGACATGGTATCTCACAGTATTCTCTTTGAGAAGCTGTACTCTTGTGGAATTCGCAACCCATTACTGAACTGGTTAAAATCATTTCTAAGCAACAGGGTACAAATAACCAAAGTTGGATCTGTATTGTCTCATCCTAGGCAGATCTCAAGTGGGGTCGTGCAAGGTAGTGTCCTAGGTCCACTTTTATTCACAGTCTACATTAACAGCATTTGCAAGTGCTTCACCTCAGGTAAACCATTCCTATATGCTGACGACCTCAAAGTCGTCTACTCCTGCTACACTCATGAATTAAGCGATATGGTTACTAAAATACATCTTGAACTAAGTAGCCTTGCAACGTGGTGTGCTGAATCCTGTCTAAATTTTAACATTGACAAATGCGGCTGGATTTGTATCGGCAACAGTAAGCTTGATCTAACTCTTGAAATAAATGGGCGAAAACTAGCTAAGCTCAACTCAGTCGTAGATCTCGGTATTAGATACTCTAGTAACCTAACGTTCGCTGAACAGACTGATTATGCCAGACGTAAAACGCGAAGGCTGATAGGATGCATAACACGCAATTTCTTTTGTTGTGAAACTAGGGTTTTATTATACAAAGTATGTGTCCGACCTATCTTAGAATACTGCCCGTTTATTCTTAGCGGACTAAGACAAAATGACAAGCTTAAATTAGAGGGAGTGCAACGGCAGTTTACCTCAAGAACTCTTGGTTTAGAAAGTGGTCTGGAATACCATGAGCGATGCGTAAGACTAAGATTAGAACCCCTCTGGAAAAGACGCCTTAAGCTAAACCTTATCTTTTACTATAAGCTAACTAATCTTCTCTTGCATTCCTCCGAGCCAATAACTAAACCTACCGCTGTCATCAGTTACAATCTTAGAAATCATCACAACCTAGCTGCTATGGAGCACTGTCAGACTTACGTGCGGTACAACTTCTTCTTAAATAAGTTTTCAGTCATTTGGAATAGACTACCAGCTAATGTGCGCGATGCAAACACACTTCCAGTGTTCATCTCCTCAGTCACCAGACTGCTCAAAGATGACAATGCACTTTTGCGCCTGACTCTTACACCTTCTTTTTCACCCTACATAGATATTTTAAGTTCTTTAAACGTGTAGTTACAACAAACTACAATTATAAATTTTAATATTATTGGAACTAGATGATTAACATTTCTACACAGGACAGTAATATTAGTTCACACATAATATAAAAGTTAGCATAACGGGACTAGTTAGTTTGTGTACCAAAATAACCACAGTTACTAAACAGAATATATATGTATATATTTATTAATCACTCCTTAAGGACTCCCGTTGCTTTCTTTTGCGTTGCTGTTGTTTGTCTTCTTTTTTCTCTCACCATTTCAGCTTCCATTTGACTTTTTGAATGAGAATGAATAATGTGGATATTTGACCATTTACAATGACAAATGATCTGCAAACATTATTGGTCCCGTATCTTTCAGTTGCCTGGTTAATAACGAATTAACTTTCTCCACGACGCAACCTGGATTACATTTGTGGAATATACTCTTATACCAATGGAAAAGTATCTATTTGTAATACAACGTCACGATTGTAGCTTATAACATAACTGATCGTATCTGTAAAATAGCTTCCTTATTACCCAATTTGGATATAAATCAAATCAAAAATAAGATTGAGGAATTACTTCAAGCTTTATTTTTTCCCAAGTATTTTTAATCCATCCAAAACTTACTTGGGTTTTTTTGTTAATGCGAAGACAATATTCCTATATTTCATGATGTGCTCCATTGAATGACTGGTTATCATATTGTTCCCACAGACCTAAGACAAAAACGCCAGCAACCATGTAACTTAACCATAAACCGAATTTATGAAATTTAAATAATGCTTACCCATGCCTGTATATTTGGTGTGTCCTACACAAGTAGGAAAAAATGTGTATTTTATTAAAACATTATTATTAATTATGATTGCTAATCGTATATGTAATTTATCATATTGATGATGCCTGTAAACTGGCGACTCTCATGTACAAAATGAGAATATACTATTATTATAACATTGCTGGTTATGCACGGTAGGTCGTTCGACGCGCAGTTAAGTTCCGGATACTTGTCAACCATAGGTTGAAAAGTTGGATCAAGAATTGCCTTTTCCTTAACGGGTAACAAACTAGGGCCTATGTAGGTGATGCCTTTGATAGACAGACTAGTAGTATTGTCAATCAGTCGTTTTCGGCGGACGTCTACGAGTAAATCATGATGATTAAGTAGGTCCGTGCCAATGATGGGCGTTGTAACGTCAGCGAGAAGGAAAATCCATCGAATAGGTTTGCGTAAACCTACGTTCAGATAGACGTATTTTCTACCAAAGGTTGCGATTGGTTTTTCATTTGCAGCCTGTAAGCTGAAAGTAGATTCTTTCTGTCGATCTGCTGCTGTAGCAGGAAGGACGCTGACTTCGGCGCCTGTGTCGACTAAGTATCGGGTCTGGCTTATCACATCATGGATGTAAAGTAGGCGGCTAGTGCCACCGGCGACGGTTGCCGCTAACGCGTGCCGGCGGGATAGTTTCCCACAGACTTTGAGACATTTCCGAAGTTACAAGGCTTACGGCAACACTTCGCTTCTTGGCCATAGGTGTTGTGGTACCAGCACCAGTCAGGGTTTTTCAGTGAACGTGGTTTGGACTTAGATCGACCACGCGAGTTCCTGCGTTGAGGAGATTTAGGACGACGGTCGGAGGATTTGGAAGACATGTTCGACCCAAACATCTGCTGGATGGAGTTGCATAACTCTTTCATGGCAGGATCCTTACTCGAAGTCTGCTTAGTCATCGAGCATATTTTGGGAACTGACCATTTAGTTATTTCTAGAATCCTATCTGCAGTAATAGCTAAGTCCTCTGTTACAGTACCCTGAAGTGTCACAAGTACGGTCTGTAGAGACTGTGGCAACTTGGTTAAGAAGAGTTCTCTAAACAGTCCTTCGTCAAACTGACTTGGCCAACAATTTCTTTCATTCTTGTCAGCATGCTCACGGCTGACTGATCTCCTAACTCGATGTTACGAAATAATTCGTCCAGACGTTGTCGGTCCGTGAGAACGTTTCTCCTTAGGAGGGATGTTTTGAGCAACTCGTACGAGTTACTTACCTCGGGACTGAACATCTGTAAGGCACACAGACCACAAGCACGGCGGGTGGAGAAGAAGGCAAAGACGGTACGGAGGAAGCGTTTATTTACAGGAAGCCGGACTCGAATTACCCGGGTACAAGTTAGTTATCATCATTTATAACAAGCTTTGATAACTGGTCCTCCTCTTGCTCCAATGATGCCACATCACCGTTTCTTTCTGTAAAAGAAGAAAAAGAAACTTGTTTAGTGGCATTGTATTGGTTTCCATTGCATTACATCGCCTCCTCCCCTCTGGAGGCACTGTCCTCAATGCCCGGTGGTGGTGTAGGGTATGCAACACCTCCATCGGGCGGCACCTCGACGTAGCTGGTTGCGGGCGGCGGTTGCGCGGGTGGAGACGGTTCCGTGACGGCTGCTGGATGATGTGGTTTCAGTTGATTATAATGTGCTGTGACTAGCTTCGCTTGAGGCCGTTGCAGATGCCGCAGGACATATGTAGTCGGGGGTCGATGCCGGACGATCTCATAGGGTCCTTGCCAGGGAGCGTAGAATTTGGGGCAGGAACCGGCCGGAACAGATGGTCGATGAAGCCAGACGTAATCGCCAAGCGAGTAAGTGGGGCCACGGGCAAATCGGTCGTAATTAGTCTTCTGTTGGTCGGACGAGGACTGTAGATGACGACGCGCCAGGTTGTAGGCGACCTCTAGGTGGTGGCGAAGATGTCGGACATAGGGAATGCAGTCGATTTTCTCGTATGGTAACAGCGGAGTTTGAATCTCGACTGGAAGACGGAGTTCCTGTCCGAACAATAGCATGGCTGGGGAAAAACCCGTCGATGAATGCATGGAAGAGCGGTATGCCAGCAAACACTGGGGTAGGACCTCATCCCAGGTATTCTCCGGTGCGTTGCATAAGAAGGCACTGATGAGGTTCTTAATAGTTCTGTTGGTACGTTCGACGAGTCCATTACCCTGTGGGTGGTATGGCGTAGTATGGGTCTTCCGGATGCCAAAGGTATTGCAGATGTGAGCAAGAAGATAACTCTCGAATGCAGCGCCCTGGTCAGAGTGTAGATAAAGAGGGGCACCAAAACGGGACACCCAATTGTCTATGAACGCGCGGCCAATCGTTAAGGCATCTTGTTGTCGCAAGGGGACGGCTTCGCACCACTTGGTGAAGTAATCAACCATGACAAGTATGTATCGATTGCCGCGTCTTGACGTTGTTATTGGCCCCATTACGTCTACCCCAACGCGATGATTAGGCGCCTCGGTAAGCATCGGTACTAACGGTGCTCGGGGGGATGCTTTGGGCTGTTTAATCTGCGCACACGTAGCACAGTTGCGGCAAAACTCAGTGACGTCGTGGTGAAGAAGTGGCCACCAAAAGCGTTGACGGACGGCGTGCTCGGTTTTTCGTTGGCCAGCGTGACCCAGCTGCTGGTGTACAAGACGTATTACCTCCGGGACTTTCAAACGTGGCACGAGAAGGCGAGGCGATGATGGCGGTTCGACTATGTACAAAACGTTATCAATCAGGCGTAGTATCCCCCACTTACCGCAGATGCATTTGGTTGCATCAGACAGACTTTGTAGTTCTTTACTCGACGGTTTATCGTTCCCGTGAAGCTGTCGGGAGTAGACAGGTTGAATATCGGCGTCAGACGCCTGCAGTGCTGCCCAATCAACATCTAGACCTGTATTTAATATAGCATTCACCGGGGAAACATCAGGCGGCAGACGGGAAAGGGCGTCAGCGTTAGCGTGGCGGGGTCCAGGGCGGTACTCACAGGTAAAATCAAACTCTTGCAACCGCTCCTGCCAGCGAGCAACCTGGCCTTCAGGTTCGCGAAAGGTTTGCAGCCACTGCAGAGCACGATGGTCGGTGCGTGCTCGAAATGGGCGCCCAAGCAGATAATGACGAAAGTATTTGAGAAAGTGAACAAGAGCCAGCATCTCTCGGCGTGTCGTGGAATACCGGGTTTCACGTTTGTCGAGCTTACGGCTGGCATATGCGATAACCCGTTCGCGACCATCGGGTGCCACTTGGGAGAGGACGGCACCAATGGCAGTGGCACTTGCATCAGTATCTAAAATGAAGGGGCCAGCCGATGGAGACGTGTCAGGAAATGCGAGGATGGGTGATGACGTGAGGCGTCGCTTCAGCTCGTTGAAGGCATCTTGACATTCACTAGTCCATAAAAATTTTCGACCCTGTTCCGTTAAGCGATGTAGGGGTGATGCTAGGGTGGCAAACGCGGGGACGAAGCGACGATAGTACGACGCGAAACCCAAGAAGCTGCGAACGTCTTTGCTACACTTAGGTACAGCCCAGTCGGAGATGAGGCGAGTTTTCGCTGGATCTGTCTGGATGCCATCTGGGGAAATGCGGTGACCCAAGAAAATAACTTCTCGCTGAAGGAAGGTACACTTAGATGGTTTCAACTTTAAGCCCGCCGTGCGTAAGCGTTTAAAGACCGTACGTAGGTTCTCTATGTGTTCTTCTGGGGATTTTCCGTGGACAACGATGTCATCAAGATATATTAAACATTGTTGTGGAACTAACTTATCTAGGACAACTTGCATCAGCCGTTGAAAAGTGGCGGGGGCATTACACAAACCAAAGGGCATGGTGCGAAATTCATATAACCCAGTCGGAAGGATGAAGGCAGTCTTTGGGCAGTCGTCAGGGTGTACCTCAACTTGCCAGTACCCAGATGCTAAATCTAACGTGGAGAACCATTTCGAGCCACTCAGTGCGTCGAGAGTAGAGTCAATGCGAGGGATCGGGAAGGAATCACGTCTCGTCACGGCGTTCAACCTGCGGTAGTCGATACACATACGGAGGGATCCATCTTTTTTCTTAACTAACACAATAGGTGACGCCCATGGGGACGAGGAAGGTACGATGATATTTTTATCCAACATGTCCTGTAGCAAACGTTCTAGTTGGGGCTGATAATGCACCGGGATGCGTCTGGATGGCTGGCGCACCGGCGGATGGCTGCCGGTATCGATACGGTGCTTGACCACTCCAGTTCGTCCTGGATTAGCCCCATCATCAAACACATCCGCGAATACACCAATTAATTCTAGCATTCGCTCTCGGAGAGGCGCAGGGGCGGATGGGTCAACCGAGATTTGATTTAAGGTGGTAGATATTGGTACCCTTAACTCCGAAGAGGTCTGTTGTTGGGGTCTATACAATGCTACAGGAACGGAATCGATTGTGACGCGAGAATTGGGAATATCTATCAGGGTTTGGTGGGACGTCATGAAGTCTACTCCGAGGATGAGGTCCCATGTTATTTGCGTACAGATAAGGAACCGATGATGCACATTTAAGTCTCCCAGGCGCAGCTGTAGATCTGTAGCAGATCGAGCTTCCAATTTAGCGCCGTTAGCCGTCGTCAAGATATTATGTGCGGTTACTGGGGGTGAGTGCTGGGGCACGCGTCGAAGGAAGGCCGCCTTTACGAGCGAAACCGACGCACCAGTATCTAAGAGGACTTTAGAGGGTACACCATTAATATATCCCCATAACATCAAAGGTTGCTGTGACCGAGAATATGTAGACAGGTTAAAAATAGGGGACTTACTGCGGTCGGGCTGACGGTTGTGCCCGCACTTGCGGGCCTTCTTCCCGTAACGTTGGCAGTAGTAACATCCGCGCGTAGCATCCTCATTTGAACGCAGTTGGCTTCTGGAACGGTCACTGCGGACGGGAGTCATGGTGGCTGCTGTGGGTACTGTTGGCAGTGGATATCGAGAGCTGCTGGGTGTAGGCGTGTAATCGTTCTCCGCGTCCATGAAATGGAGGATAATTTGCTGTAGTTCGACTGTGCTGGTTGGGAGCTGACGTCGTAGGTGTGTGCGCAGTTCTCCTGGCGTCATTCCCTCGACGAAGCGTGTGCATACTGCCTGATCTCGGCTGGGGAGGTCCTTGTGGCAGTCAAGGCCAGCTGCCAGGAGCTGGAGGGCATGGAGGTAGTCCAGGAAACTCTCCCCTGGTAATTGTCGACGGGAGTAGAATCTGAGCATAGTGTGCTGCGAGCTCCGTCTCAAGTCAAAGCATCGGTCTAGTATCTCCCAGTTGGTGCGCATGGGGTTGGTGTTGCTGAACCCAGCCGCGTAAGCTAGAGCGTAGGCGTCGTCGGACAGGCTGTTGAGGACGTGGATGAAATGATGACTTGCGGGGGCGATGTCGAGGAACGCCAGCATGCGGCTCTTCCAGCATGGATAGTCTGAGGAAGGCTGGAACATGGGTGGGCGAGGAAGTGGCGGAATGCTTGGCAATGTGGGGGCACATTCCTCCGGAAAGAGCTTGGGAAGGGCATCTTGAGGATAATCTGCCATGTCTCGGCGTAGATAATACACCTCCGACACCAATTGTAAGGCACACAGACCACAAGCACGACGGGTGGAGAAGAAGGCAAAGACGGTACGGAGGAAGCGTTTATTTACAGGAAGCCGGACTCAAATTACCCGGGTACAAGTTAGTTATCATCATTTATAACAAGCTTTGATAACTGGTCCTCCTCTTGCTCCAATGATGCCACATCACCGTTTCTTTCTGAAAAAGAAGAAAAAGAAACTTGTTTAGTGGCATTGTATCGGTTTCCATTGCATTACACATCTGTGATGTTACGTACTTGCTGAATTCCCGCGGTAGGGCGTGAATAACTGCAAGTAACTGTGAACGTTGATCGGTTATCCCATGCTCACAAAAATCTGCTTCAGCTAGCAGAAACCACGTTTCAGCATTATCTGACCAGTGTGGTACGAGCTGAATGGTTTTAGGACTTGAGCGGATACGGATGACCTTGGGACCAAGATCATTCATGACGAAAATTTTGTCGAATTATATACGGCACAGGAACAAATACAAAATGGAACGAACTCACCGGGGTTATCTGCGGATTTATCGTGCATAAAGTTCGCGGTTGGACTCACCAGTTTAGAGGTTGATGGAATTATCTTACACAGCCTCTAAATTATTCTCGCGTACCGAAAACAAAGCAAAAGCCAATAATTGATCGTCCAAACTTCGTGATATATTTCGGGACCAAAACAAGCCTTCAGACGAACGGTTAGCTAGCTAGTGATTGTGCACGTGACACGATGGAGTACCAAAATAGCGGGAATGCTTGACCGGAAGCCTTCAGCTAAACAAGTCGACTTAAACAGTGGTGATCAGCATCCAATGAGTGATTGCTGTGATCAATAATTTTGGGGAATCATTTACCGCTACAAGACGATGACTGGCTGATTGATGCTTCGGCGAAAATTGGGGAAGTTGGTTTTGAGCAAACAACCATGAATTGATCGTTCAATCTTCAACTACATTGACAATAAATCACGTGAGTATTTCTGTCCTAGGTCCAATACAGATTCCAGTCGTAAGGGTGCATGGCGTTGAATTGTCAGGTCAAGTTCTAAATTGTTGCAACCTATGCATAGCCAGCCACATTTGTCAACATCAAACTGCATTTGCTAGGTGTCACACCATCTATCCATTTTTTCTAACTCTTGCTGTATGGCGTTTACTGTTATTCCGAGATCTGTGTTCTTGCATTTATAGGTCACTTTTAAGTCATCTGCATATAGTATTGGTTTACCAAAACTAAAGCATTCACAGGTACTGTTTATATGTATTATGAATAGCAGTGGGCCTAATACACTTCCCTGGATTACACCACTACTTACTGGTTTAGGTCTTGACATTATCGAGCCAACCTTCGTTATCTGACTTCGGCCACAGAGAAATGATTTTATCCAGCTCAGGAGAGGGTCAAATATCCCTAGTGAGCAGAACCTGCTGACTAGCAGATTATGGGGGACTCTATCGAGGGCTTTTGTTATATCGAAATATAGCACAATTACTAGTTCTCTGTTGTCCCTGCTTCGTGTAACTTCATTGAAAAAGTCTATGTGACAGGTCACACATGATCTCTTTTTGAGGAATCCGTGTTGTGATGGATTGATAAGTTCATGTTCTAGTAAGTTGTCTGACACTTGGTCTTTAACCACTTTCTCCATTATTCGTGATGTTACCGGTGTTATAATAATAGGTCTCCATATTCGCCTGTTGGGATTCAGTAGTTCTATCAGAAAAATTAGTGATGCCTTCATTCTCAGCCAGCCATTAGGTAAAATGAATCCAGTATTATCTGAATGCACAGTGTGAATATCGTCATTTTTCATAGTGAGCTGGGCGTTGCGTGAGTGGAACGGTCAAAATATACTGAAATAACATGCATTCAAACATAAAAACAGTGAAGAAGCTCAAAAACACCAAACGGCTATAGGAATGAGCCAGAGTTTTCGGAAAGTTTCCACCTTGAACTACAAGAAGTTGCGAATGGCAGGCTTAAAGTATCAGTCAGTGCCAAAAGTGTCCCTTGATAATAGTCTTCACCTTATGCACTGATGATCTCTAAACAATTTCTTCTATTTCAATACAGAATGGATAGGCAGAGAAAGGTCAGTCCTTCTCCAGAACGAAAATGCTCACACAGCTTTGTGACGGATATAAAAATGGAGTCCTGCGTTTGTTGGTAACACATTCAGCAACCAAATACTGTTACCAGCCAGTAAAGGCTTGGTGATGACGCTGAGACAGACAGTGCATTAAATACTGATTGGCTGATGTCACAAAATCAACGAAGTCGTTCTTTAATCTCTAAGTTATTCTGGACAAAGACGATGTTTTTCAAACCGATGATGAGAGAAACAGCTCCTTCCAAAAATTCCAGAGGTATTAGGTTTTATCAGCAAACCTCTCTTGTAGGAACTACCATAGTCTTGCCAATCTCAAGTTCTAACCGAATTTAGGTTGCTTATGGAAGTGAAAATTTTTGAAGTCAGCCATATTGATCACTCAAGCCAAGAATTCTTATCAGTAGGTAGGCCGAATGACCAATCTTACGGACGGTATCTACTGGCTTTACGGGAGTTTTCAATTGATATTTATTTTCATCAGTGATCTACCATGCTGCCTAAGCCGTCTGACTCTTCTATAGGCTGACGGCGTAAATATATGAAGGACAATAAAGTATCCGAGGGACCCAGATAGGCTGCAGGCAGATCTAAAGCTCCTGGAAGACTAAGCGGTGGCCAGCGGCATGACTTTCAACCTGAAAAAGTGCAAAGTAATGAAGTTACGCACCTGCAGACTGCAGAATGCAAGTTACACCCTGTGCAATGAAAGCTTGTCCTGCACAACGTCGGAACGCGACTTAGGTCTAGTTATAACGGAAATCATGCACACAAGCGTAAATTACACAGGGAATGTAGCGAGAGCATATACGGTCCCACGCTTTACACATAGACAGTTAGGTGCACTCACTCCTGAGCTCTTTCTAAGGTTGTGCAAAACATACGTCAGACCACACCTTCAAGTGTCTAAAATTATTGTGCCCCCACTGCTGAGAAGGGACGCCAACCCCTTGGAAAAAGTCCAAAGACAGGCAACAAAAGGAATGGTTGGTCTCCGAAACAAACCATATGACGAAAGGCTGAGGAAATTGGGCCTGTTCACACCCAACTATCGTTTGTTTAGGGGGGAATTGATTACTGCATACAAGATAACAAATGACCAGAATCTTCCAAACAAAGTTGTTCTGCTATTGGGTAGGTATAGGCTCCCTCGTGAAAATCTCCGATGGATAGCTCACCAGGGGACAAGGACCCGGGTGTGCTCCAACTTCTTTTCACTGCGGGTTCACCGTCCCTGGAATTCATCACCAGCAGATGTAGCTATGGCACCGTCTTTGGACGCCTTTAAGCGAAGGCTGGACAACCATGCAGTGACACAAGGAATGCATCCAAATGGTCTATCCTCTTAGAATCTCATATGCCATTCAGGGGTAGAAAACTAAGTTAGTTGTTCGAATGCTTTACTTTCTATTCCATCTTACTCTCCTGACAACTCTAACAACACATTAATATCATTATTACCGATATATATATATATATATTACTGACATTATTCTTCAAATTTAATCAGTTGACGGTTGCTACGTTTTCTTTATTTCTTTTTCTGTCTCTTACTCTGAATAGTTTCACTAATTACACATATTATTATTATCTGTTTTCTTTTGACGACGATACTGGAGGACTAACTGGTGAAAGGATCAACACCATTCACAGTAGTAACAGTCTTAACACACCTCATAATACAAACCACATATAATTAACCCCAGTACTACTCCTTTTGGAGTCAACCAAAGCTACGACAGTTAAGTGGCAGGACAAGCTACGCCAAAGTTGTAGGGGACTGTTAGGAGAGTTTGTTAGCATTATAAATATGCAAATGAAAATGCAAGTCATTGTGATGATAGGGTAAATATATATTATCAAATATTGCAATAATGCGCTAGCTGATCAGTAGATATGGTGGTGGTCACTAAGGTTAATCGCCCCATTCTGCAGGAACAGCTATATACAATTTGAAGGCTCGAGATATTTCTGATTTTTATGAGGGCTTAGATCTTTATCTTGAAAAAGATAATAATGAACGCCTAGACAGATCATGCTTCTACCTTCAAATATATACCATTCGCTAAGCCTATTGTTGAGATGCGACCATGTGGGCTCTGCACAGATTTATGGGGCATCTTATAAACTAACTTGCTGTCCATTGCCGGATCTTTAAATACCACTTCACAATGTCTTATCTCACATATTTTCTAATAACGTCTTTAATTGATCCTCATTATATTCCATTAAACCTAACATTTTATAGCTCTTATGAATTTGATTCGACTTATTCTATTCCTATTCTCTGTAGGGTACGGTTGTGCACCAAATAGAAAAAAAGACATGAAATAAAAACAACTGGCTTGAAAATAATTGTATTAAAGCCAAAAGTGGACATCATGATAGTACAAAATATATTGGTTTTATTATACATTGCAAATGAACGTTGTCGGCCTAAGGATTAATTACTTCCCCATTCTGTTTTCTACATAAATGTGTTTATTAATGATATATTTCACTCACTTAATCTATTACACTTTAATGTTTCACCTTACCACTTTAATTTTTCTAAAACAGCTTCCAATCCCTTGTAAACGTTGCACTTACCTCAATATTGGTTGGTTATCGTATGCCTACAACCATGGGTTGAAAACGAAACGAAGTCGATTTTCCCGCTCAACCTGGAGGACAACTGTACAATTCAATAACTATACGGCCTGGTTCAGACAATGAGTGTAATTAAATGTATATATATATCATCTGGCGGTACGTTCGAAATTGGTGACATTTTTGCACGTGTTTGCTCTGAAATTTATTTACTGCTTATTGTCATATAATTCTTGAAATTATGGTCCAAATCTCTAAAAACCGTGTTCGTAGAAACACAGTTGTTTTAGATAGTGGCTTAAATTCGGTTATAACTGCATTACCGCCTGGTAATACAGTATCAACTACTAGCTCTCAAAATGGTTTGAGTGCAGATCTCACTCCTGTGATACAGGTGAAAGATGTTCTGTTAGAGAACTCTGAGTTCTGTAAACTAAACCTCCTTTTGAAAGATATGCAGAGGCAAGTAAGTGAAATTCAGAAAAAATTAGATCAGTTTGATAGTATGTCACTGCCAATCTCAAATACCATGGAGAGCCGTTCTGATATTGGCCAGGTTAAGTCTTTACTGGATGTAACTCAAAATAAGCTTTTGAATTTAGACCCAATAGCCTGTCTTTTAGAAAGGCATCCTAAAATATCTCCAGACAACCTAAATAAAGCTGAAAATCTGATTGACTGCTTGGCTACGGAGGTGATGAAGCGTATAACCTCTTCTCACCAAGCTATAGTTTACAACGTCCCAGACTCTCTGCCCCTGAAAACTGTAAGACACAAAATCCTGATTTGTTGCGGCATGGCTAGTGTTCCATGTGAATGCAAACGACTTCGTAAAAAGTCTAACCAGGCTAATTGCCCAATCATTTTTAAATTCAGTAATTCCCTTGATGCTAGTAAGTTTACTAAATGTCAGGATCACTTAAGACTGAATAGCAGTTATAAGTCTATAACCGTAGCTCAGGATAAAACACCGTGTCAGCACAGAATAATGCGTAGTAATAACCTGGTCACCTCCTCTAGCTCTAGCTTTGATTTACCAAATAAGGATCGTGCACAGCAACAGACACCTAGTGCTGAAACTAGCATTCAGCAAACTACACAACAACCACACCTGCCAATGGAACTAGGAACTGATTTAGATACCAGTACCCCTGTAAACAAAGCCTCATCGAAAGATGTTAAAATGACTAGAACTTCTGCAAGTTGTTCTAAGAAATTTCCCCCCAAACGTAGTAACCTCACCACGATGAACAAATTTCGCAGGGTTGAGACTAATGATGGGGAAGAATACTTTGTATTCAATAAGCCTGCTGAGAGTAAGAATGCCAACAAACCATCACCTGTTACGAAAAACTCCTCTCGAAACATAAGTACATCTGGAGGTGTTCCGCATGCTCCACCTTATAGAAAGTCAGGCTCCAAGACTCCTAAAGTCTTGCAGCCAAAGCACCTTCCTTCACAATTCCCTTTAAGTTATAAAAACAACCCGAAGGTGTATACCGGTATGACGAATATCAGTTGGATGGGTAGACCTTCTGATGCTATGCCTATTAACCGCCAACCTAGGCCCAACCTGTACTACCCTTATATCCAGGAACACATGGTAAATTTTCCAGGTGTCCTGAATCACTGGTACGACCCATGGCACCTAGGACCACCTCATTGCACACCAACTCCGATGTGCAGACACCCAGTCCGACCTCCTTTTCATTCATAAATTCTTGCGGTGCTGACGCACAAATAGATTTAGGTTATGGTGACATTTTAAGCCAGTTTGTAGTATCCCGTGACATATTCACGATATTGCTAATTAATGCACGCTCCTTAATCAATAAGATATCTGAACTAAGGACATTATTAGTAGTCGCCAAGCCTACTGTAGCTCTGATTACTGAGTCATGGTGCTCATCCTCAGTACTTGATGTGCATATAGGTATCGATGATTACACTGTACACCGTGCAAACAGAGATTGCAAGCGTGGTGGAGGATGTCTCATATATATACATAACTCATTTGTAGTCAGTAAGGTGGAAGATGAAACAATGAATAATGTACCTGACTCACTGTGGGTTGTCTTACATGGAGATAAGTACAAACTTCTCATAGGCTGTGTTTATCGAGCACCAAGCGCAACAAAAGAAACTGATGCGTTATTAGCTAAATCGTTTGCACATGCATCCTCGTTTAGTGCTAATTACAAAATAATTGCAGGGGACTTCAATCTTCCAGAAGTTAATTGGCTAACTAGTTCCGGCCCTCAACGCTTCGACGAATTACTTGCCACTATAGACTGTTATGGATGGCAACAACACGTCCAGACACCTACTCGTGGGGACAACATTTTGGACCTTGATTTTGTCATGACACAATCCCAGTATCCACTTATGTTGGTAATAGATTTTCCAGTAGTGACCATAGAATGGTACTCTGCTCTCTGCCTTTCTCACCACTAAATACAGGAAACAAACAAGACTCAGGAAGCACAATATGTCGTAGTTACAAATAATAATAATATATATTCTCATATAAACATATAAATTTACATGAAAATGCATGCCATTTTTACAGGCACGATCAAGTATGATATAATATCAAATCATAGATTGTCTACAAGTTAATAATGTTTCAACAGTTAAATATTTGATATATATATAAATACACATTGTCTGAACTAGGCTGTATAGTTACTGAATTGTACAATTGTCCTCCAGGTTGAGCGAGAAAATCGACTTCGTTTCGTTTTCATCCCGTGGTTGTCGGCATACGATAACCAACCAATATTGAGGTAAGTACAACGTTTACAACGGATTGAAAGCTGATTTTAGAAAATTAAAAGTGCTAAGGTGAATCAGTAAAGTGTAATGAAATGGGTAAGTGCAATTATCACTAATAAATGCATTAATATAGAAAACTCCCTAGGCTGACAACGTTCATTTGCAATGTATAATGCTACGCGTATATCTGGTAGTATCATGATGTCCACTTTTGGTTTTAATACATTTTTTCCTTATGTCTGCTTTTTTATTTTATGCTTTTTTGTGCATTTGGTGCACAACCGTACCTCACAGAGAATAGGAATAGAATAAGTCGAATCAAATTCATAAAGAGATATAAAGTGTTAGGTTTAATGGGATACAATGAGGATTAAGTAAAGACGTTATTAGAAAATGAATGAGATAAGACATTGTGAAGTGGTATTTAAAGATCCGACAATGGACAGCAAGTTGATTTATAAGATGCCCAATAGATCTGTGCAGAGCCCACATGGTCGCATCTCAACAATAGGCTGAGCGAATGGTATATATTTAAAGGTAGAAGCATGATCTGTCAAGGCGTTCATTATTATCTTTTTCAAGATAAAGATCTAAGCCCTCATAAAAATCAGAAATATCTCGAGCCTTTAATTTGTATATTGCTGTTCCTGCAGAATGGGGCGATTCACCTTAGTGACCCCCACCATATCTACTGATCAGCTAAATATACAGACTGGGGATTAGTCCAAGAACTTATTCGACTCTGTCAATGGGATGACTATTTTACCACTGACTCCCTGGAGGCCTTAGTAACCCTGTTTTACAGGAATGTTACCCTTTGTCTAGATACAGTTGCTCCAAAGAAAATAGTGAAATTAAGTAGACACCGAACTGAATATATTCCAAGGGCACACCGTAATAAGTTAAGGAAACTGAAGAAACAGTACTATTCCACTAAGGACATATCACTATTGCTCTCAATCCACGAGTCTCTTGAATCTATCAAGCGCCTACGCTCTCAAAAGGACCTCGACGAAGAGTTAACGGCACTTGAAAGTACCTCCAAAGTTTATAACTTAACGGCACTTCTTAAAAAACGAATGCAGTCAGCGAGGGAAATCCCATACTTACTTCACGACAAAGTAATCTACAATGAACCTGCCAC
Organism: Trichobilharzia regenti; assembly: GCA_944472135.2. Lineage (NCBI taxonomy): Eukaryota > Metazoa > Platyhelminthes > Trematoda > Strigeidida > Schistosomatidae > Trichobilharzia > Trichobilharzia regenti. Next base: position 124,821,100 of record OX235264.1, on the reverse strand, counting down.
TATCTGTGAACTCTTCAGTGATTGGTTTGCAAACTTTAGTTTAGAAACACATATGCCTGGTGAAACCGCTCCCCTTACTATCTCTTCCCTTGAAAGCATTGTGTTCACTAATCAGTTAATAGTACAAGCAATTAAAAGCCTTAAACCTTCCACTAGTACGGGACCGGATGGCCTCGCTTCGATAATTTTCAAAAACAGTGGGTGTGATATACCCCTGTTACTTCTTAAATTCTTCTCAATATCTATGGACACTGGCACTTACCCTAGTGAGTGGAAAACTAGCTTCATAATTCCACATTACAAATCTGGTGATAGGGCAAACGTCCGCAATTACAGACCCATAAATATAACCCCAGTTATCTCACGAATCATGGAGAAAGTTGTAAAGGATCAATTGTCAGACTACCTAATTAGGGAGATCTTGTTACAAGGTCTCAACACGGATTTCTCAAAAATAGATCCTGCGTTACTTGCCACTTCGACTTTTTCAACTGCATCACTAGTAATCGCGAAGCACGTAAGCTAGTCGTTGTTCTATACTTCGATATATCTAGGGCATTTGACATGGTATCTCACAGTATTCTCTTTGAGAAGCTGTACTCTTGTGGAATTCGCAACCCATTACTGAACTGGTTAAAATCATTTCTAAGCAACAGGGTACAAATAACCAAAGTTGGATCTGTATTGTCCCATCCTAGGCAGATCTCAAGTGGGGTCGTGCAAGGTAGTGTCCTAGGTCCACTTTTATTCACAGTCTACATTAACAGCATTTGCAAGTGCTTCACCTCAGGTAAACCATTCCTATATGCTGACGACCTCAAAGTCGTCTACTCCTGCTACACTCATGAATTAAGCGATATGGTAGATAAAATACATCTTGAACTAAGTAGCCTTGCAACGTGGTGTGCTGAATCCTGTCTAAATTTTAACATTGACAAATGCGGCTGGATTTGTATCGGCAACAGTAAGCTTGATCTAACTCTTGAAATAAATGGGCGAAAACTAGCTAAGCTCAATTCAGTCGTAGATCTCGGTATTAGATACTCTAGTAACCTAACGTTCGCTGAACAGACTGATTATGCCAGACGTAAAACGCGAAGGCTGATAGGATGCATAACACGCAATTTCTTTTGTTGTGAAACTAGGGTTTTATTATACAAAGTATGTGTCCGACCTATCTTAGAATACTGCCCGTTTATTCTTAGCGGACTAAGACAAAATGACAAGCTTAAATTAGAGGGAGTGCAACGGCAGTTTACCTCAAGAACTCTTGGTTTAGAAAGTAGTCTGGAATACCATGAGAGATGCGTAAGACTAAGATTAGAACCCCTCTGGAAAAGACGCCTTAAGCTAAACCTAATCTTTTACTATAAGCTAACTAATCTTCTCTTGCATTCCTCCGAGCCAATAACTAAACCTACCGCTGTCGTCAGTTACAATCTTAGAAATCATCACAACCTAGCTGCTATAGAGCACTGTCAGACTTACGTGCGGTACAACTTCTTCTTAAATAAGTTTTCAGTCATTTGGAATAGACTACCAGCTAATGTGCGCGATGCAAACACACTTCCAGTGTTCATCTCCTCAGTCACCAGACTGCTCAAAGATGACAATGCACTTCTACGTCTGACTCTTACACCCTCTTTTTCACCCTACATAGATATTTTAAGTTGTTTAAACGTGTAGTTACAGCAAACTACAATTATAAATTTTAATATTATTGGAACTAGATGATTAACATTTCTACACAGGACAGTAATATTAGTTCACACATAATATAAAAGTTAGCATAACGGGACTAGTTAGTTTGTGTACCAAAATAACCACAGTTACTAAACAGAATATATATGTATATATTTATTAATCACTCCTTAAGGACTCCCGTTGCTTTCTTTTGCGTTGCTGTTGTTTGTCTTCTTTTTTCTCTCACCATTTCAGCTTCCATTTGACTTTTTGAATGAGAATGAATAATGTGGATATTTGACCATTTACAATGACAAATGATCTGCAAACATTATTGGTCCCGTATCTTTCAGTTGCCTGGTTAATAACGAATTAACTTTCTCCACGACGCAACCTGGATTACATTTGTGGATTACATTTGTGGAATATACTCTTATACCAATGGAAAAGTATCAATTTGTAATACAACTTCACGATTGTAGCTTATAACATAACTGATCGTATCTGTAAAAATAGCTTCCTTATTACCCAATTTGGATATAAATCAAATCAAAAATGAGATTCGGATTTGTACACACCCAGGTTATATTGAGGAATTACTTCAAGCTTTATTTTTTCCCAAGTATTTTTAATCCATCCAAAACTTACTTGGGTTTTTTTGTTAATGCGAAGACAATATTCCTATATTTCATGATGTGCTCCATTGAATGACTTGTTATATTGTGGAATAACTTCAAGCTTTATTTTTTCCCAAGTATTTTTAATCCATCCAAAACTTACTTGGGTTTTTTTGTTAATGCGAAGTCAATATTCCTATATTTCATGATGTGCTCCATTGAATGACTGGTTATCATATTGTTCCCACAGACCTAAAAAATGGTATGCATTTTCATGTAAATTTATATGTTTATATGAGAATATACATTATTATAATTATTATTAAAACAAAAACGCCAGCAACCATGTAACTTAACCATAAACCGAATTTATGAAATTTAATTAATGCTTATCCATGCCTGTATATTTGGTGTGTCCTACACAAGTAGGAAAAAATGTGTACTTTATTAAAACATTATTATTAATTATGATTGCTAATCGTATATGTAATTTATCATATTGATGATGCCTGTAAACTGGCGTCTCTCATGTACAAAATGAGAATATACTATTATTATTATTATTATTTAACTGTTGAAACATTACTAACTTGTAGACAATTTAAGATTTTACATTATAACATACTTGATCGTGCCTGTAAAAATGGCATGCATTTTCATGTAAATTTATGTTTATATGAAAATAAAATTATTATTATTAATGGAAAGGTTACTTGGATATAACATAAAAGTTCGCGGTTGTAAATTAATTAATGTAATCCAAGGGAGCGTTCACTGCTGGAATGCGTCTATTGGTGGATGCTTTTGACCGGTTGCAGAGTTGTCTTCGGCTAAGGATAACAGACTACTGCAATAAATCCAAAGTATACAACAAGGTATGAGTGGAGCAATTAAGCAGTAGTGGCCAGAGAGAAGGCGAAGCTCCTAACAGTAGAGTGTATTTCGAATTGTATCCGGAGGTTATATGTATTTTTACAAGAATCGTTTTGACAAAAATCATGTACAATTTCTCTAATTTCTACAACCGAGTGTACAATTATATTTTTACGTACTCCACAAAGTTGACCGCAAATCAGGAACCTATACATCACAATCAAGAGGCGAGCACAAAGAAATCAAATTAGTTTATACTAGCCCGTTAAAACGATATTGGATATTTGATAGTTGAAAACAGAAGGCTGTGCTTAAGCAGACAGCTCTTGACTGATAGGCAACTCAAGAATACTGTAAGCAGTTACAATGCGGTCGCACATGTAAATGCTGGATTTACCGAATTATCATTATCTCAACTAAGGTCTTAACATATTTATTTTTTTATTTTTGATTCCAGCTTGATTCCACACCTTATTTTTGGTACAAGTATGGAATTTTCAGCGTGGATATCGGTAGCCTAAATTCCACAGGCTAACCATAGATATCAGGTGTGCATCGGCGTGGGCTCGAACCCCGAACCATGTGCATGGTCGGCGAGAGTCCTAACCACTGTGCCACCGACGCACATATATAATCTCTTCTCCACTTCATGCTTACAGCAGGGATAATTACGATATTAAAACTTTAATAAATGACTTTGAGAATTATCTACTTTCTCTCTTCTTTTTCACAAATTTTGTATATCTCGAAGGTCATCACGAAGCGCAGAATTCAATATCAAGGTCATGGCTTCTATTATCCGTGCCTTAAAGCTTGCCGTTTTCAATTTCATATGTCGAGGTATGTTTATCTTCAACCATTACAGCTGTTTCAAAGAACCTTTAATCTGCACCACAAACGGACCACTAATATACCCCTCATTGACTTTGGGACCATTAAATCATTGGGAAGATTTCATATACTTTGCAGTACCGAAAAAGCGCAGGACAATCGAAGTGCGCCGCATTCGAAAACATCTCTCTTGTAAGCTATTTATATTTCCAGCAATATTATATTTAGTACGTTCCGGTTCTTATGACCCCAGAGAAGACTTGACTCCGTGTAAATTCTGTGGTCACTTAAATCCTCGGAATTTTCTTTGCAGTAAGTTTCATTATTAACTGTTAAATTTAAGTCACTTCGGGATAAATACAGTAAGCTCTTTATTCTGTTGACGGGTGATAAAATTCAATGGATATCCAAAATGCAAAATATCCTACAAGCATATTATTATTTGGACATGTTTCTGGCATTTTGACAATCTATTTTTCCAATTTACTGTAGATAACCGGTGCGTTTAATGGTCATCCCGATTTTAATTCAAGCACCATTAAAAGGGTTCAGTCAGAGGGGCCCAATTTTTAGCTTAATCCCTGCGTACCAAACACCTCTTCGTATATATTTCCCACCCATTTGAGTAGGACAATTAAAAAGGCATCCGACAGTTCATAAATACGATTTTACATGCAGTGGGAAAAGTTCCACTGAGGGAAAAGAAAATATAGGTTGGCAGTGTCTCATTATAATCCCATACATCATATTGTCTAGGATGTGGTAAGCTAACGAGGGCAAAGTTAAACTATCGTAGCCGAAATTGCAGTGACTTTGAACTTTCAGTCAGAACTCAGGCACGTAGAAGTCTCAATCGTTGAGAAATGCACTAAAAACCACTACAAACATGATATTACGCTACATAGTTGTCGCTTTTGTGTTGTAAAAATGTCTCCCAGTCACTACAATGATTGTCTACTAGAGGGAGATCATACCGTGTGCTATAGATGCATTCATCCAGATGTCTGTCTGTCTGTCTGTTTTCGACATAGAACTTTGCACAAATGTGCGGAAGTTCAAGTCGCCACATTCCGTGTAGCACGCGAAGCAAGAGAAGAAAGTACAAGAAAAGCATAATAGAAACAGTGAGCAGAGGTGTGAGACAAAGGAGTAATAAAGAAATACAAAACAGTTTCATTGAAGATCATAAGTCACAGGGAGTGGATGCATCTGCGCTGGCCACTGAGAACGGTTTTGAGCCATGTCACCAATTGTTTCCAACCATAGATTTTTACCGTCCCGAGGACCCCAGCCTGGAAGTCTACACCTTTCTACGTGGCTTAGACCAACTGTTGTGGATTTCATTGACTGATGCCAAGTTTTTGTTTGACCGCCGCTAGCTTTTTTCCAGCCTGACCCTATATGCGCTAACATTGCTCGTTGAGGGGGGCGATGGCTTGGCATACGTAACACATGTCCTAACCATCTCAGTCTTTGTAACTTCATCCAGATGACTGTAGGTCATGGTACTTTGAGATCCGCTGTTCTTTAGCCTACTTCTAACTATAACCCTAAACCTTAATCTTAAAAGCCATGACCATATCTAACAGTATAGATTTGCAGAGAGAGTATCTAGAGAAAAATAGAATACTATATCTACCCTCTCCAAGTCCAAAAAGTCAGACGTGATCTGATTCAGAATGGCCTTTCGTAGTGTTCTCTGTATCTGATTGGTTCTTGAAGGTCAACTTTTGACGGAACTTGACTTTGGCCATGATTATTTAACTTCACCTTAGAGAGATTTTGATTTTTAATTCGTTTATAATGACTCCATTATGGATAAGATTTTATTTTGATAAGTCACATAGTGTTACACAGTAATATTAACTGATAACGTTTCGAGCACAAATTATTGCTCATAATCATATCAAGTTACTCACACAACTTTTTTCTTCATTTATATACACTGTGTGACTTATCAAAATAAAATCCTATCCATAATGAAGCTACACTCTGCCACAGTGCCCAATTTTTATACTAATGTCGTTTATAATGAAATAGGTCATCTGCAACAGGAATCGTGAGTGTAAATACCCTTTGATCCTTAGGAAGAGACTCGCTGCTTGCGTGTAGTTATAAAAACTGGCACATTAAATAATATATGTGAACCCATAAGACCACCTTTTACTGAAGTTCTGGCCTCTAAATCAACGTATGTCGAGTTTTCTTGTCGAGTCGTGACGGGCTACAACTCTCAGTTCATTCTTTTAGAGCTAAGGGTAGAGGTATTTCAATAACATACAATCTGGTGCTTGCGTAATTTCTATGTGTGATTATGTAGTTATATTAGTGAGCACTAAGTGTAAGCCTCTGTTACTTCCCTTAACTTTCCATACCTTGCTCACGTGTTCGGTGTAGGAAAGCATGAGAGGTCTTATGGGTCTTGGTAATGTTTTCTATCATAATAATAAGCTCGTTATTTTGCGAAGCCGCCATCCCTTACATACTATTTGCCTGGAATAGTTTGGTATTTAAATTTTCCATTACTGATATAGAACTACCTATATTACTCATTCAAGTAGGCTGCTAGTGATTCCAAAATATTGTTATTTCATAAGCCTGTTTTAAGCCCTCTGACAAAAAATGCGTGACTGAAATCTGCGCAGATAACACTAAAACTTCATCATCCGTAGACTTAGAATGACTTTCTTTCATCTTTTATTGTTTTATTGGGCAAAAGAAACTTCCGTGGAAGGCATACTGTATCTCTTCAGATAAGCTGTCACACCGTATTGTGTTATTTATCCCACCTCTCTTATTTTCAAACCGTGGCTCATTGATCTCAGCACTCAACCTCCAACCGATGCCTTGTACGTTAAAATCCCACTCCGTCTAGTGATGTTTTATCAGCTATAATTAGTGTCATTGTGACTCATTATCAACAAAAAGGGGAATGGGGATGGTTAAAATTCGTAACACTGAATACAGCACTTGTAAGTTTAATTGGTTTATAGTCTGATAAACATCGTTTACATGATTTCATCCGAGCTAAATGCAATCAACGCTTACCATACTCCTGAATAAAGGTTTGCTGTCGAATTCCAGGTCATAGAGAGCATTTGTTTTCGTCTTATTGCAGGCTTTTGATATCAGTCTAGTAACCGAAACAGAATTCAATTTATGCCAAATGGAAAGGGCTCGCGAATGATTTATTTCTGTCACACGGATTCAAAGAACCACAGGAGAAAAGCTACAATTTGGAAGAAGAAGAAGCGGAAACACCACTCCAATTGAACATAGAGAAGACGGAGTTGATGAAGATAACCAACCAACGAACAGCAACAACAGACACCAATTATTATCAGCAGATGAATTTCGAAACGGGTAACTTTCTCCACTTATCTAGGCAGTTGGAACGGATGAAGATATCAAAACCAGAATTGGAAAGACAAGACAGAAGTTGATTACTCTTAAATCAGTTTGGGCATATTCTGCACTCAGCATAAAGAAAAAATTCGGATTTTCAACACCAATGTTAAGTTAGTCACTTCTTCTATATGGGTCAGAAGCTTGGCTAGCGGGTCACAGAAAGCATTTCCAACAGACAACTAGCAACAGGAAACTCTGGCTGGTGAAGATGCATCCACTCCATGTGGCTTATAATGCCTAATAAAACTATATTGTTCTTCGTTATTGCTATACGTTTTGCAAAATATCTCTGTTTACCGTCTCTATTTCGCGTTTCTTTTTACTTTCCTCTCTGGCTTTGTGTGCTGAGCGAAGTGTGGTGCATCGAACTGCTGCACATTGGTGCAAAGTGCTGTGTTGAAACTAGACAGCATCTTTTAAAATGTTGACTTCAATTTTGGTTCAGTTTAGGGAATTTGACCTTATCTCAGTATGTACACATTACGGTTCAACTAGACACACGAGTATTTCGATGTGTATCAATAATCAAAACTTAATTTCACTCTTATATCTAATAATGATTATATACTCATATATTTACGTTTCGTTTTGCAAATTCTTTTCTTTTCATTTTAGCAAACTGTTACAGTAAAGTACGCGAAGAAACTAACTTTTTACGTTCTCTTCTGAATGGTCAACTGCCAAGTGATCGAGAGATTCGATTTGTATATGATAGTGATAAATCATCTGTCGGTAAAGCAACAACTAACAATGTAGATGTTAATGTCTCTGGATCTAGACCTTCATGGTTCCCGTCTACTTTAAAACCAAGTAAACCTTCTTCATCAGATGATGGAAATTCATGAAAACCATTGTGTACATGAACAATCGGATTATTGACAAATCATTGTAGATATGTACTCCAAAAAATTTTATAACTTTCACCTTCTGTTTTTCGATACTTTCGAACGTATTATGCGACATGGTACGTAACAAATAAATCCAGCTGCCTGCAATTAGAGAAGACTTGATGAGTTGAGATAAAATGTCGGTGGTTTAGTGGTATTCTACCACTCTCCTTATGTGATCTGGGAACGATTCTCTGCCAACTGAGCACTTCTAAAACTTGCCTAGCTAGTGGCGAAAGCTCGATAAGAAAATTGAAAGTTTAGTGTGAGGTAGCAACCCGAACGCGGAAAAATAAGTAATCGCTATCGCTACTGGAACTTCAAACATTAGGGCCTTATGTTTCTGACTGCGTCGGTGGCACAGTGGTTAGGACTCTCGCCGACCATGCACTGGTCCCGGGTTCGAGCCCTCGCCGACGCACACCTGATATCTATGGTCGGCCTGCGAAATTTGGGCTACCGATATCCGCGCTGAAAATTCCATACTTGTACCAAAAATACGATGTGGAATCAAGCTGTAATCAAAAATAAAAAGTTTCTGACTGACTGATTTTAACGTAGAACTTTCCACCGATGTGTAGCAGTTCGAGTTACCACACTCTTCGTAGTACATAAAGGAAGAGAAGAGAGATAAACAGATATGAGGCAAAAGGAGTAGTGTTATGAAAGAACAATAGTTTCATTGGATACGACATCATAAGGAGTGAATGCATCTGCGCCAGCCATTAAGAACGATTTTGAGCCATATCGCCAATCGTTTCCAACCATTGGTTTTACCGTCCTGAGTACCCCAACCCGGAAGCCTACACCTTTTTACGTGACTATCTTAAACTAACTGTTGTGGATTTCATTGACTGATGAGGCCATGTTTTGGTTTGACCACCACTGGCTCTTTTCCACACTGACCCTATATCAGCTAACATTGACCGTCGAGGAAGGCGATGCCTAGGCACACGTAAGACATATCCTAACCATCTTAATCGGTGTAATTTAACAACTTCGTCAATTGATTTCCCCTCCTTACCTAGCACTCGACGCCTAACCTCAATATTGTTCACCTTATTATACCACTTAAAACGTGAGATAGAACGTAGACACCTATGATCATAGACAGCTGGTTAAGCTTTTCACGTCTTCCACTCTCAATGGTCATGTCTCACAGCCATAAAGGAGAACAGAGAGAACTACTGAGCAGTACAGTACACATGCCCTTTGTTCAACATCTGGATATCACGTCTACGCCAGAGATGGCGTAAGTTGTCGTATGCCAAACGAGACTTCTGTATCCATGCTTTTTTTTATTTTTGATTTACAGCTTGATTCCACACTGTATTTTTGGTACAAGTATGGAATTTTCAGCATGGATATCGGTAGCCCAAATTTTGCAGGCCGTCCATAGATATCAGGTGTGCGCCGGCGTGGGCTCGAACCCGGACCATGTGCATGGTCGGCGAGAGTCCTAACCGCTGTGCCACCGACGCACAGATTTTATTAGCGATCAGCCCGGTGTAGTTGATGAGACTTCCCAAATAAATGAATTGGCGGTCAACACGCCCTACCAATTTGCTCCGTATCCTTAAGCTAGGAGCCGATGTAGTCCAGTCGTGTAGTATCATGTTACACTTCACAAGGGGAGTGAATCGCATTCCAAACATTCGACAATTGCTGCTTCAGGTGTTGAGAAAATTCTATACTTTGACAGCGTCTTCACCCACGAGAGAGGACTATGCCATCTGGATATCCTAAGTCAGCGAGGTTATTCCCTGATAACTAGTCAATCCTTGAGTCGCTGAAGTCAGTTAGGGTTAAGTGCATTTGTACTTCTATGATGAAATAAACAGAGATAGGGGCAGCAGGCATTGAAGTCGCTGGGTGAAACAATTACCTCTGAGCTTTGGCAGTAAATCAGAAAGTTTCTGGTAACAGTCACCCTTTAGTTCATCCGAACGGCAGTCGGTTGAGGCGTAAGCGGAGACTATGAACAGACAGCAACGAGTTACACCGTCATTCCTTCTTCTAACGGACTGCACACATACGACCACCTACCGGTAACACTCAATGCTATCCCTACACCTGCGAGTCCTCGCGAACTAGCTGAGGAGTCTTCTGACACCCTTAAAATGAATTGTTCACATTCACCTAGTTGGCCGGGTGGGGTTAAGTGAGTAACCACGCTCATGTCTTGTATGCGTGTCTCCAAAACACAGCTTACGTCCATGGCTCAAGGTGCCAGAGTTGTAGCTAGTGATGCCTATTGTTCGATTTGGCAGGGGGCCCTGACGTTAAATGCTCTAATATGAAATTGGCTGCGTGGCTTTAGGAGGCTATCGGGAGTGTTTTTTCTGGTTCTCATTGCTATTCATGGTCACAGAATGAAGATGACTGACCACCCTGCAGAATAGTACTGACAGTAGTAAGGAAGCAAGATGATGACGGTGACGTGGATAAAGTGGAGGGAATTCGTGTGCTTTTGGAAATGCGTGGGCGATTGTCACTTCCCAGCTGCCCACACCGTGAATGTTCCATTCGGGACGCAGGGGGATGAAAAACAAAAAATGTCGCGACGCTCCTGTTTCTCACTTACGATACATGCCATTATACCTGATCCAACTTATTCTTACTTCATAAGCACGTAAATAATAACAATAGTCAAATTCCATTCATCATATTTATATTTACAATGAAAAAAGATCAACAGCATTTTGATAAGTTGCCTCAGCCAACTCTTCTTCACTTATTTCTCTTATACCCGCGACAACTTCTAGTACCTGAACTAGATTAGCAGGTTCATTACGTCCTTTTATCATACAATCTTCATCCCATGATGTATGTTTACGATAAGTTGGATGCGTCTTGACAAATGAATAACCTAGAGAACGAAATAAATAAGAAATGGGTAAAGCGTTAATTGTTTTTTGGGAGGGGGGGTTTACAGGATTCCATTATGAGCTGACACTGGTTAGAGAGCCATTAGAAAATCTGGGAGTACTGCACCACAGTTTCGTCCTAGTTCGGAACTCTTCATCAGTACGCACCCACCGCTAGGGTTCGAACCAGGGATCTTCCCGCCACAAGATAAGCCAGCTCGTAAACTATTAAACCCAATGGGACCCGATCCGATGGCCAGTACACGAATTCCGACTTTTGCGAATTCACGATACAGCGCGACTGGCACCAGCTAATGTCACCGCTGGCAAGTATTTGTCCTCACACCCGACCTGCTGTACCTCTACTGGTCATAACTTCACGCTAGAACCCCAGGTAATTAACTACCAACCTGAATAGGGCCAGTCGCTAGTCAGCATCAAGTGTTGGTTTGTAGGGGTTTGATTGGTTTCAGGATCTCATCATGACATGACGTCGGTTATTGGTCGCGCTATATCGTGAATAGGCAGAAGTTGGAATCCATGAACTGGCCATTGGATTGGTGGATTCCAGTGATTTAATGGTCTACGAGCTCGCCTTGTGACCAGAAGGTTCAAACCCCCCTGTGGTGGGGATGTGCAGCTAAAATGCCCTAAACTGGTAGGATAAAATAGCTGTCCAGTACTCCCTGGATGGTTTTCCAATAGTTCTCTAACCGATGTCAGCTTGACATCAATCCTGCATAACAAATCGAATCCCTGAAAATTAACACTCCAATGTTATTTTTGTTCCTTAAAATATTTTTTTACCTGCATGAGTTCGCCTAATATCACACCATGGAGCATCTGTTTCTAGGAGTAGCCGATTAAGGGGAATTTTCCGTACCACCTGTAAAGGAAAAACAAGAACAACAAATGCACATACAAGTTAAGAATAATAAATGAGCACTCCTACGTAAAATGTGCGGTAACTATGAGCTCATTTATGAAAAACAATAATAATAATAAGTATCATTTTTTGTTACAAGATGAAACAGTAATTGTTTTGAATAGTCACGAAAGAGAGCGCAAAATTTTAAGCGTAAAGATAAGTCGGCATCATGTCAAACCACAGATGAGTGGGGGCAACCCGATACATTTATACTAGTGTAACAACAGAAGACAAGGGCCAGGCAACAGATCGTTTTATTATAAAAATCAACACGTATTTATACATATTTCAGACAACATTATTATAGACAAGCGCAGTCATCTGATTGGTTGTTTAGGTAGACAAACGCAGGCTTCTGATTGGTTGTTTCGGGATTCCTTGACAAACAGAGTTCTCTATCTGCGAATCATATTTTGCCACGTTAACTTCGCTGTGATTGGTTGTTGACTCAGCCTTGTTCACGGCCCATATTAGTGACCTAGACCTTAACGTAGATTAGTGCCAACCAATCGGCTGGCAGCCTGCTCTCACCACACTCGTCCCCCCGTCAAATACGTGCGACTGAAGTCGGCTTGATCTATTTGGTGCAGGCGTCATCGTTGGCTTGTCTCGCTGTATCCATTTCTGGAGCTCGCTGACGTTCACGCGCCTCTCATTGTTCGCCATTGCGACTGTGTCTGCGTAACCCCATCTCGAAGTGACCATATATGGTCCTTCCCACTTTGGAAACTGTTTGCCTGACCCTGTCGAACATTCGTCCATACTTCGGCCCACACCTTCATATGCTGCTTTCGCCCGACCTCCCAGCAGCGTCTCAAGTAGCAGCTCCATCGCTGACAGATCTTGAACGCCACTCAACTGCGCAGAAGCCTTGAAGTCCTGCCCGAAGATCCATATGTCTCCATCAAAAACTGCAGGGTATAGGCTTTTCATTTGTCGGTAGGCAGCGACACCAAATGTAACAACAGAAGACAAGGGCCAGGCAACAGATCGTTTTATTATAAAAATCAACACGTATTTATACATATTTCAGACAACATTATTATAGACAAGCGCAGTCATCTGATTGGTTGTTTAGGTAGACAAACGCAGGCTTCTGATTGGTTGTTTCGGGATTCCTTGACAAACAGAGTTCTCTATCTGCGAATCATATTTTGCCACGTTAACTTCGCTGTGATTGGTTGTTGACTCAGCCTTGTTCACGGCCCATATTAGTGACCTAGACCTTAACGTAGATTAGTGCCAACCAATCGGCTGGCAGCCTGCTCTCACCACACTAGAAACCCCTTGGAGAATACTTCTTGAAAAGCTTCACTCCTTTGACTGATGTAGATAGAGAAAAGGTTGTTACTCCCCGGCTGCTCACATCGAGGAAGTCGATTTTTTCTTGGGGTGCCTAAAGCAGAAAGAGAATTAGTGTCGTGTGACCACAGAGACCAGGGTAAAGCTGCTTGAGACCGGCCGGTCACATACGGCTGGTTTGAACTGGTTTTTTAGGTTTAGTTCCATATTCGTAACTTACTACCATAGGGAAAGTTGGGGTGTACAGCTTTTGGCGTCAACCTTTTCCAAACCCTTCTCTCCAGAGTGGAGAGACAGCATAACTGGCATGCTGGTCATTTGAGGGAAACACCTGACTGCTGTTAAAGATCCCTGTTCCCCAGAGTTACGACTTTTCCCGCAGCATAGAAATCTTACACTATGCCGGTGTAACTACTTTTAGCCTGCTCCCTATCCTAACAATCTTCCTAGCATGGTTTGACCTGAAGGAACGCTAGTTCCAGCCAGTGCAGCTTGTTGGATGATTGCGATAAGCAAGCCCGACTACCACGTCCAAGCGGCAGTTATCGGTCTTTCCTATGAAGCGCAAACGTAATTTGATCAAATAATTAGCATTTAGAACAACGTTGATTTGCTCCAAAGACTAGTAGAAACAGAATACCAATTCATTCGGGATATATCAAACGAAAACAGACATCGAGGGAGGTCTATAAAACCCAACATAAGTGATGATGATAGTCAGAAACATGAACTGGCAATGGTAGTATCTTGAATGGCTGAAGGAAATAATCGGTAGGAAGCCATGGATCTACGTCTCGTGCTTGCTGGTGCTCATTAGTCAACAAAGCGTATCTGCAACCCTGAATGGAATCATTTCCCCTCTGAGATTCGAACCCACATCATCCAGTGCTGAAGGACTAGACGAATTACACTAGTAAATGACTAGTGTCCAATCAAAGACGTATTCACTTTTTGTTCTCTTTCGGGTCTTCAGAATTTCTATTATATTACTTTCCTTCACATGCCCATGTTTGTCTCTCATTGAATACTGTTTCAAAATGTGAGAACTCCGACTGATACATTTGTAGGCAAAAAATTTTTATATTGATTTTTCAGTTGGCATTTTTGTAGAAAACACATTCACTGGGGTACAGCAATATCAACTGATGACGTTTCGAGCACAAATTATTGTTCATAATCATATCAAGTCACTCACACAACTTTTTCGCTTCATTTATATACATGAGTAGAATTGATTAAACATTTGAATAAAATCGATATAAAATAAAGTACATTCATTTATCACTAAATGAATGTACTGGACACAATAGCGCACCTTAAGTGGACTATTAACACCTGCCTAAAGTATAACCAATCAATCTGTTACAACTGCTAACAAACAGACTTCATATTAGATGGTTGGAGGTGATCGGAAGGAAGCCTCGGATCTAGGTTTCGTGCTAGTCGGCACTCGTCAGCAAGGTATATCTGCAAACTTGAAGGAACTCATGTCCCTTCTGAAATTTAAACGTGCGTCACCCAATGCTGCAGTCAATCTTCCTGCCGATTGCTTCCAAACATCTAATATCATCAAGTCAATGTGTACCGCGATGGCAAGCTACATTGCAAACTTGACTGATAGAATTCAGTCTGCACCAATGAGAGGACTAGACAAATCACACTAGTTACCAGTGTTCAATCAAAATAAAGTACACTCAGAAATTATATTAGTGTTATCAATTAGATGGGAAATAAGATGTTTTTACAGTAAAAATAAGTAACTTTTTATAATGTGTATTGAATACATTTTAACGTTATTTATTATTCTCCGATTTGAGTCATTTCTGTTGCATGTATTATGTTGGGTGCAGACTAGATGAACCAGGATTCAGTAATCGATCTCTCTCTCTCTCTCTCTCTCACCTACCTATTCACTTTTTAGAATTTTGACTCGGTCCCATCCACCCTGTTGTGTGTTCATGTATTAATGCATGCAGTGCAATCGCTGAGTGTTTTTCTAAGTTACTTATCTTCGTGGGATTAGTCATTCTAACCTTAGCTAAATTCTTAAGTTCTGACAATCTAACTACCCCCCCCGACCTACTAGTTTAACCTATGTAGCTGACTCAACTCACAGTCATTGCAGGGTATTTTGTAAATTATATTATTTTGTTTAATTAGATCAACCGACTGGGTCCTTTAGCCTACAGAGATTGTCCTACTTGAGTGAGTTTGTAAGTTTGAATGCCACCCCAATTCCTGCTTTAATAAGAATCGTGCGTCCGGTCCTAGATGTCCCCTCCTTATATGGTATAACAGTGAATGCCTTATATTCTCTCTTATTCATGCTATCACTATTAGTTTTACCATTATTTTTATTTTGACCTTTTTGATATTCCTAATGAATTTTATAAGATAGTTATTTAACACCAACCGCCTCTTCTGTTAGTTTCATTTCATCGCAATAGCTCTCTAAGTACTACAACAAAAACCGTCCCTACAGGGCTGGCTCAAACCAACTGTGACAAACTTCACGGACTGATCCCTGGTTGGCTTGACCACCACTGCCACCAACCAGTAACTCTTTTTTTTCAGTCTAATCTTATACCAGCTAATAACATTGCTCATCAAGGGGAAGGTTGATGACTCAGCATGCACAACAATACATCGTGCTCCAACTAACTCAATCGATATGTAGCTCCACAAAAGCTCATCACAATTGATCTCCTTTCCTTACACCTAACCTCAATACTACTCACTATGCTAAACAAATTAATACACGAGATAGAACACAACACATTTGTGGTCAGCGACAAACAGGGTTTCTGTATCATCCCCCTTCAATGACTATGTCTCACAGAGAGAACGTTCTGCACAGTACACACATTTTTATAGCACCTCTCAGCCGATAGTGTTGAATGCTGCTTTCCAGAATCTGTCGAAGGGTCTGTCTGTCTGTCTGTTTTCGACATAGAACTTTGCACCGATGTGCGGCAATTCAAGTCGCCACACTCCCTTCTTGTAGCACACAGAGCAAGAGAAGAAAGTAAAAGAAATGCACAATAGAGACAGTAGACAGGGATATGAGACAAAAGGAATAGTAATAACGAAGAACAATATAGTTTCATTGGAAATCATAATTCACAAGGAGTGGATTCGTCTGTGCCAGCCATTGAGAACGATTTTGAGCCATATCACCAATTGTTTCCAGCCATTGGTTTTTACCGTCCCGAAGTCTACAATCACGTTGGGGCTGATGGTACTTCCCAAATAAGTGAGGCGGTCAACGTGCTCTACCACTTCACTTCCTATTTTTAAACTAGGCGTCGATGTAGTCCAGTCCTGTAACATCATCTTGCATTTGGCGGGAGCGAATCGCATGCCAAACATTCGTAGATTGCGGCTCAAGGTGTTTAGAAGACTCTGTATTTTGTCAGAGTCGTCGCCTAGGAGGACTATATCGTCTGCATATTCTAAGTCAACGAGATTATTCCCCGGTAGCAAGTCAATCCCTGATTCGCTGAAGTCACTTAGGGTTAAGTCCATAAGTACATCTATGATGAAGTTGAATAGAAAAGGGGATAATGGGCATCCTTGACGGACACCACTAGACGTCACCAGTTCAGATGACAACTCACCGTAAGCCCTCACCTGGCTGTATGAGTACGATTAGAGTGCCTTAATCAGTGAAATGTATTTTCTCGGAATTCCCTTTACAGCCAAGTATCTCCAGAGGACCTCTCGGTCGATAGAATCGAATGCCGCCTTTAGGTCGAGGAATGTAATGATTGTTGTGCGCCGGTAGGAATGCCTATGTTCTAGAATCTGTCGGAGGGTGAAGATATGATTGATACACGCTCTTCCCGATCTAAAGCCTGCCTGGTTCTCATGTTTGTGTCTCCCGAGCACCACTTAGTCTACGCAATATTATTGAGCCTAAGACTTTAGAAACTATATTATTCAAGCTAATCCCCTGTGATTATCACAGGAAGACTTGTCTGTCTTCTTGTATATGGGGATAATCAGTGACTTACACCAACCCGACAGGACTTCTTCTGACTCCCAGTTGCCGCCTAGTAGCTCAGTTAATGCAGACAGTAAACTGTCTTAATACTTAAAAAGTACGAATGTTGATTACAAGTTGCCAATTCGCATTTGACAAAAGACATTCTAATATGTTTGAAATAAAATAACAAAACCACACTAAAAGGAAAAATGAAGGCTAACAAACTAACCGAAAAAATATAAAAAACCAAATCAACATCTCACCTCTAAATTATCCTGATTCTTTAAACTGCAACCATTTATACCAATGTATAGTCCCATATCAGTAAAGTGTTTTACCATTTCGCCAGTTCCATCAAATGAATGAACAACACCGCGTAATGAGACATCCTTAAAGTATTTTTCTTTAGCCGATTTCAGCATCTCTAAAAAATCTTCATGTGCAGCACGACAGTGTAAAAACATTGGCAATTGAACATCACTAGCCAGTTGAAGTTGTATATCAAAATATTTTTTCTGAATATCTATTGGACAAAACTCCACCCTATAAAACTGATAAATAAGTATCTTATCGATCGATAAATAAATAGAAAAATAGAATGACTACCGATCATAATCTAAACCACATTCGCCGACAGCAACCACCTTCTTCTTGGTAGTGGTTAAAATAAGGCTTTTTAATTTTGTCAGGTAGTCATTTGGATTCTCGTTGAACTCTAAACATCTTGTAGGATGACAACCGACTGTACAGAAGAGATTTGCTTCATTTTGGCACAGAGAAATCGCCTCTAAACTGTCAGTAAGTGAACCTCCAGTAATAATGATTTTCTCTACACCACATTTTCTAGCTCGTGATAAAACATTCTGATAATCGTTTTGATGATGAACAACACCACGATAGATTCCTGTAAAGACTTTATCGGTTAGATTAGCACCAATGTCGACAAGTCGTCGTCTAGTTGACATAACTACTGATATTTATAAATGACTTGATGATGATGATAAAACGGTTTTACCTGAAACGAACGAAGATAAAACAATAAGTGAGCATTTATATAATGCGAAAATTATATTGTCATGCAGATGAGTTACCAGTCATCACTTTCTCATCATGCTTGATATTGAAAGTATATATATATATATATATATATATACATACATATATATATGTATATATATTCATTAACAGTTGCCTTCGCTCAATACTCAAGATCAGATGGCCAGAAAAGATCAGCAACAGGGATCTTTGGGAGCGAACCAACCAGGAACCGATTGTGAAACAGATAGGCAGGAAGAAATGGAGATGGATTGACCATACGCTGAGGAAACCATCAAGTGACATCACTAGACAAGCCCTCGAGTGGAACCCGAGAGGGAAGCGGCGAGTTGGTCGTAAGTGCAAGGGTGACTTGGAGGTCATGTGAAGATGAGATGAAAGCATGTGGGCAGACTTGGAGCGGGGTGAAAACGTTGGCAGAAAACAGAAGGCAATGAAGATGGCAGCTGGAGCCCTATATTCCTCTGGGAATTAAAAGATATAATAATAATATTTATGGTAGACAGGAAATAGTAATAATAATAATTAGAAAACATTTATTTCCCGATACGAATTTGAAACAACCAATAAAGGCTAATCAAGCAGGATTAAATGAATTCATCAAATTTCAGTAGAACTCGTCAGCTGAATACTCTACATACACGGATATATATACTTTTGAAATTACATTGGGAGATATAAGACTGATAAGTAAACAAACTACATTGAATTAATCATGCAGAAAGACACGTGCGAATGTTTTCCAGGTCATGTTCAAATAGATAAGGGGAGAGAGAGTATGAGAGATCAAAATTAAGATAAATTGCATTACGCTTCAATTACATCACTTAGATAAACAATTAGTCACTAGGGAATATAAGGAGAATTGCAAACAGACTAATATCAATAGTAATAGTTATAATAACAGTTTTAATAGTGTTGAAGTGAGTTAAGATAATCTTACTGATAAAGCATAGTTTTAGATGAATCAAGAATAATAATGATAATAATAATAATAATAATAATAATAGTAAGAAGAAGAGGTAGAATAATAACAAGTAGAGAATAAAACGTATTACCATGGTAGATTAAGAGTTACGACCATCTCCTTTTGTATACAGAGAGCTGGTTTATAAATTCGAATTGCACAAGCCTCTGCAATTGCAAGCATCTTCTTGTTTCTTTGTTTGCTGACAATGGTAAATGACTTGACTGCGTCGATATCATGTCCGTAATCTACAAGATGTTTTGTTATTGAGGATTTTGGCACTTTGAACTCAGCTGTTTTCAACCATTTTGGCAAATGCTCCATCATGCGAGTAGACAATCGCCTTTCCGTACGACCTATGTATTTGCTGCCACAAACACACTCAAATTGATATATGCAGTTTGAAGTGTCGAGGATTGGCGACTGGTCTTTCCCAGATTGTTGAAGCACTCGCTTGGTGGTGTTAAGGATAACAAGTTTTGCAGCATAATAAGTTCTCTTGATGGCTTTGTCGAGTCTTCGTTTCACTACTTCTTGTACGTCATCTCCTTTGAACGGTAAATTGATATAAACAGGTTTCTTTGGAACTGTTTGAATTGTTTTGCGGGGGTAGTTTCTTTGGAGTATTTATTAATGAACTTCTCAGGATATCCATTCTTAGATAAAATATCCTTCAGAGATTTTATTTCCTGTTCAATAGTACTGTCAGAACAAATTTTCCGTGCTCTATTGAACAGTGTTCTGACTAGGTTCTTTTTGTACTGGATTGGGACAAAGCTCTTGAAATGCATGTACTGTCCTGTCCATGAAGACTTTCTAAATATAGATCTTTCGATTGTGCCATCATTCATTTTGGCTAGAAAAACGTCTAGGAATTTCATAGTATCGTTTTCCTCGTGTTCTACTGTGAAATTGAGATTTGGATGGCATGAATTGAATTTTATCAACATGTCTTCCGCTTTTGATCTGCTTTCACAGACAATAAAAATGTCATCAACATATCTTAGGTATACATTTGTTTCTTGTATGTGCTGCTGCAAAGCACCGGTTTCTAGGCGTGACAAGAATAAGTCGGCGAAAAGTGGTCCCAAAGGGCTTCCCATTGCGACACCATCAACTTGACGGAACAGACGCCCGTTGAATTGGAATTGGACATTTTTAGTACATAAAAGTAGTAATTTCCTCAATTCCGATGTTGGAATGGGTATGTCTTCAGCTTCTTTACATATGAAGTCGATAGTCTCAACAACTGGCACATTTGTGAAAAGGGAGGTAACATCGAAAGAGACCAAATGCTTATCGGATACATTGAAATCTTTAATTTGATTGACAAATTGAAATGAATCAGAGACTATATGTGTTCCGAAACGTTTCAACAATGGCTGCAACAGTTCACATAACCACTGTGCTAGTCTGTGGTACGGCGAGTTTATCATAGAGAGTATGGGTCTTAACGGCGCTCCTGGTTTGTGTATTTTTACGCGTCCGTATAGTTTTGGGATTTGTGACCCAATCGGTTTGATATTTCTATATGTGTTTTCGTCTATGTATTTATTTTTGAAGAGTTGTCGTAGATGCTGCACAATTTTCCTTTCGGTTGATAACGTTTGGTCTTTTGCATGGTTATCCAATTTGAATTTAGATTCATCGGCGAGAATTTGATGCATTTTTTCGAGATAATCTATCTTGTTCATTAGCACTACACTTTGTCCTTTATCAGCTTGTAGGATAACAAGATTTTTGTCTTTTCGAAGCTTGTTTAAAGATCGCCAGTGTTCTTTGGTGATATGCGACTTTTGATTGGTCGGCATGACTCGAAATTGATGAGCGATATCAACCATCTTTGCTTTCAACCAGCTTTCGCTGTCACTGGACGTGGCATGTAGCCCCATAAGTTGATCATAAAGATTTTCGAATTGGCATTCGATATCGATTTGCTTTATCTTCTTCATGGGAACACAGAATTTGAATCCCAATGACAGAATTTCTGCTTGTTCTTTTGATAGGGAAACATCAGATAAATTATGAACATAATTAGATATATCCACTGGGAAAATTTCATTTGGCGGTTCCGGATAAAGTGACTTCTTCAGTTTCTTTTCTTCTGATTCTTTTGTCTTTTTTGATGTGGCATGCAGATATTTAGTGAATTTAATATAACATACGAAGTTTAAGTCATTTTGTACATTGATCAGTTTGCTTGACAATAGGCATAAATTACTGATTTCATCTGTTTCAGAAGACAAATGTGATTCAGCAAGACGGTAAAGATTCGCTCGTGTAGGTCTCAGATGATCTTTACGCAAGGATTTGTAAAATGTTCGAGGATAAATATTATTCTGGATACATTCCTTCAAAAAATCTCGTCGTGCAGAGTGTTTAGCAATCCTGCACTTCAATTTCACTAGATCATTTAGTGCATTGATAGTGCTTTTTGGGAGACGCTTCTTCAAGAATTGAAAACATTTATTTCCCGATACGAATTTAAAACAAGCAATAAAGGTTAATAAAGCAGGATTTAATGAATTCATCAAATTTCGGTAGAACTCGGAACTGAGGAAATTACTACTTTTATGTACTAAAAATGTCCAGTTCCAATTCAACGGGCGTCTGTTCCGTCAAGTTGATGGTGTCGCAATGGGAAGCCCTTTGGGACCACTTTTCGCCGACTTATTCTTGTCACGCCTAGAAACCGGTGCTTTGCAGCAACACATACAAGAAACAAATGTATACCTAAGATATGTTGATGACATTTTTGTCTGTGAAAGCAAATCAAAAGCGGAAGACATGTTGATAAAATTCAATTCATGCCATCCAAATCTCAATTTCACAGTAGAACACGATGAAAACGATACTATGAAATTCCTAGACGTTTTTCTAGCCAAAATGAATGATGGCACAATTGAAAGATCTATATTTAGAAAGTCTTCATGGACAGGACAGTACATGCATTTCAAGAGCTTTGTCCCAATCCAGTACAAAAAGAACCTAGTCAGAACACTGTTCAATAGAGCACGGAAAATTTGTTCTGACAGTACTATTGAACAGGAAATAAAATCTCTGAAGGATATTTTATCTAAGAATGGATATCCTGAGAAGTTCATTAATAAATACTCTAAAGAAACTACCCCCTGCAAAACAATTCAAACAGTTTCAAAGAAACCTGTCTATATCAATTTGCCGTTCAAAGGAGATGACGTACAAGAAGTAGTGAAACGAAGACTCGACAAAGCCATCAAGAGAACTTATTATGCTGCAAAACTTGTTATCCTTAACACCACCAAGCGAGTGCTTCAACAATCTGGGAAAGACCAGTCGCCAATCCTCGACACTTCAAACTGCATATATCAATTTGAGTGTGTTTGTGGCAGCAAATACATAGGTCGTACGGAAAGGCGATTGTCTACTCGCATGATGGAGCATTTGCCAAAATGGTTGAAAACAGCTGAGTTCAAAGTGTCAAAATCCTCAATAACAAAGCATCTTGTAGATTACGGACATGATATCGACGCAGTCAAGT
The DNA here is from genome assembly GCA_944472135.2 of Trichobilharzia regenti. Lineage (NCBI taxonomy): Eukaryota > Metazoa > Platyhelminthes > Trematoda > Strigeidida > Schistosomatidae > Trichobilharzia > Trichobilharzia regenti. The sequence continues at coordinate 124,798,176 of OX235264.1, read as the reverse complement.
CATTTACCACTGTCAGCAGACAAAGAAACAAGAAGATGCTTGCAATTGCAGAGGCTTGTGCAATTCGAATTTATAAACCAGCTCTCTGTATACAAAAGGAGATGGTCGTGACTCTTAATCTACCATGGTAATACGTTTTATTCTCTACTTGTTATTATTCTACCTCTTCTTCTTACTATTATTATTATTATTATTATTATTATCATTATTATTCTTGATTCATCTAAAACTATGCTTTATCAGTAAGATTATCTTAACTCACTTCAACACTATTAAAACCGTTATTATAACTATTACTATTGATATTAGTCTGTTTGCAATTCTCCTTATATTCCCTAGTGACTAATTGTTTATCTAAGTGATGTAATTGAAGCGTAATGCAATTTATCTTAATTTTGATCTCTCATACTCTCTCTCCCCTTATCTATTTGAACATGACCTGGAAAACATTCGCACGTGTCTTTCTGCATGATTAATTCAATGTAGTTTGTTTACTTATCAGTCTTATATCTCCCAATGTAATTTCAAAAGTATATATATCCGTGTATGTAGAGTATTCAGCTGACGAGTTCTACCGAAATAATATCTCAGTATTGGGTAGTGAGAGCTATGATATGTTTATACATGGTGAACAGTAAAACTATATCATACAAGAAGTTATGAAATGATATTTAAGAATGTTTATCGCCAAGATGATCAGTTAATTTGATTGAACAACACTAAACAATCATAAAATAAACACTTCAGGTTGTTTCTTTTATTGTCAGGTCTAATGCGGTGTTTGTAGTGGTAGTGTGAGTAATCCTGCATAATACGAAATTTTTTAAGATGGTGATAATGGCGTTCACAACCAAGGTTGTCAGTTAATATTGCTGAACAAAAAACAGCCACAAGGCTAATATTACATGAAGGTTAATGACGGGACAATTTTGTGATAATCATAGTGATAATATAGTCGGAACCGGTAGATACACAAAAGAAGGAATAGAGTAAAGTACAAAAAAAGTAAGCCAATGAAAATAATTTTAGGTAGCTAAGTATGTTTAGAAGGTTGTTCACTACAGAGTACAAATAAGATAGTATAAGGGGGAAATAAAAGGGCCAAAATTACGTTATTAACAAGAAAGCAGGTCATAGGTTTCGCGCTTAACATTGTCTCTGTCACTTAGAACCGGGGCCAAATATAGTATCGTTGAGTTCCTTTATTTGGTTGTACGAGCATATATTATTTTGTACGGATTTCTGGTTCTACCTGATGAGATGCAAGGAGAGAGTTGGGAATAGAGGGGGGTGTTAGGGGTCAGAGATTATGGTTTTAGACTATTTTTCGCGTGTATTTAGATGCCTTTTACTAATGTAGTGACGAGCTGACTGTTTTACACTACTAGTCCTACTATCTTCAACATCCTTCTCAGAATGGTATAGTCCTTTCTCAGTAGCCCAGGAAAGACTAAAAAAGTAACAAGATTCCATGCAAAATCAATCTACATTTGTTGAGGCAATGGTTAGGACATGTGTTACTCATGCATTCCTAGCCATTGGTGGCCTTTCGTCGATGCGCACTGTTAGCTGACTGATATAGGATCAGATTGGCTTCATAAGTCAGTGAAACCCATAAGTTAGTTTAAGCCAGCCACGTAGAGAGATGTAGACTGGCTGCTTGACTGGTTGGGTCCTTCGAATAGTAAGAACCAATGAAGGCTGGAGACATTTGCTGATTTGTTTCATATTAGTTTGTTTATTAGATGTATCACACACAGCGAAACGGTAATATTTACTGGATGACGTTTCGAAAAACTTTATTTATTGTTCATAATCATCCCATCAATTATAATCACACGACTTCAAAACTTGAGTTTTATAGTTTCCTTTGTTATCTCCTCTTTGTCATTGTCGGTGTGGAGTAGAATTTTCCAGATATCTGGGACAAGTGTTGAATCATTCATATTTCACGTATTTGCAGTTGATTCGACAAACAAAGCTTCTGTTATCAATCTCTCCTTCCACCCTGTCACATTAGATTTTAAAACTGGCATCTTATCCCATGTCGACTAGTCGTCGTCGACAAGTGAACACAGACAAGACGGAGATTATGAAAATAACCAGCCAACAACGACAACAGGAGCAACATCAAGCGTCAATTACCATCAACGGGAGGGATTTGAAAGAGGTTACTTCATTCACTTATCTGTCTGTCTGTCTGGATTCAACATAGAACTTGGCACCGAAGTGCAGCAGTTCGAGTTGCCACGTTCCAAATAGCACACAGAGGTAGACAAGAAATGAGTGAAGAGATTAATAGAGTTGACAAATATAAAACGATTTTGAGCCATGTCACCTATTGTCTCCAGCCATTGATTCCTAGAGTCGCGAGGGCCCCAACCCGGGAGTCTGCATCTCCCTACCTGACTCAGTTTAACTGTCAAGGATTTCATGGATTGATGCCATGTTTTTGTTTGGCACCACTGGCTCTTTCCAACCTGAACCTATATCAGCTAACAATGCCCGTCGGGGGAGGCGGTGGTTAGGCATGCGCACCACGTGACCTAGCCATCTTAGTCTATGTAACTTTATAACCTCGTCGATTGATTTTCCCGCTTTGCCCAACACTCTACGCCTAACGTCAACATTACTTACCTTATTAAACCACCTAACGTGAGACAGAGATCGCAGACATCTATGATCGAAAGCATCACTTATCTAGGGAGCATTGTCTCAACTACAGACAGTCGGAACGGACGAGGATGTCAAATCGAGAATCTGGAAGGTGAGAAACACATTCATCAACCTAAAAACAATCTGGAAATCTTCGTCACTCAGCATCAACAACAAAATTCGGTAGGATTTCCAATACAAACGTCAAGTCAGTCAGTTCTCCTACATGGATCAGAAACTTGTCAACCAAAAACAGTCTTCGCTGGATCTAAACTGAAGATCAGATGGCCGGGCCGGAAATAATCACCAACAAGAAACTATGGGAACAAACAAAACAAGAACCAATCGCCAACCAAAAAATATGCAGGAGAAAGTGGAGATGGAATGGACACTCGCTGAGGAAGCCGGTTGATGACATCACGCGTCAGGCCATTGCTCGAGTGGAACCCGAAAGGGAAGTGGCGAGTAGGACGTCCAAGGGTTACATGGAGGAGATCGTGTGAAGAGGAGTTGAAACAGTGTGGACTAACATGGATGCAGATGAAAAGTATAGTAGAAGACAGAAGCAAGTGGAGACGTGCAGTTGAAGTCCTATGTTCCACCAGGAACCTAAGGGAACAATAATAATAATAATCCTACCGCATCCTGTTGTATAGTTGTGTGTAATTGTGTGTAGTGCTTGCGATAGCTAAACTTTTCTCTAGATTTCTTATCTTATTCGGGTCAACTAATCTAGATTTTGCTAGGTTTTTATGCTCCGCTAGTCTGACTGCTCCTGTTCGACTACTTTGACCCACGTTTTTGATCTAACAATCATCCCAGCAGGCTATTAGATAAACTAAATTTTGTTTAATTGGCTCCACAGGATTGATCCTTTAACCGACAAAGCTTGTTTTTAATTGAGTTTGTGGGTTTGAATGCCAGCCACTTTTATTCCTGCCTTGTTAAGAGTTCTGAGTAAGGTTTCCGAAATTCCTTCCTTTTATGGAATTACTACTGAAGTTTATAAGTTGTGTGATTATAATTGATGAGATGATTATGAACAATAAATTTTGTTCGAAACCATGTCATCCAGTAAATAATACTGCTGTTTCCCTGTGTCACACATCTAATAAAAAAAAGCTAATATAGAATTACCTACTACCATAGTGCCCAAATTTACACATATATTAATTTGCCGATGTGGCTCAAAATCGTTGTCAATGGTGGTCCAGATGGATTCAGTCTTTGTGATTTATCATATCCAACAAAACCCTATTGTTCTTTTATATTACTATTCTTTTTCCCTCACTCACACTTCTATTTATTATCTCTTCCTCTCTTACTTTGAGTAATACATGGAGTGCGGTAACTGGAATTGCTGCACTTTCTGTGCAAAGTTTTATGCTGAAACCAGTCAGTCAAAGTGCTAAAATTATGCCAAATTTGATATCTAAGTTGACGAAGATGTTGGTAAATTTTCCTGGAATTCACGTTTTCATATGGAGTAAATCTACTAACAAGCCGCCAGAAGAGTTCAATCAGTACAGCATTTACATTTTTGTTAATGTAATAGATAGAGCCTGATTCGAACTCGACTCAATTGCCGAGAATGAAATTCATAACTCATTGACCACACCTCTGTACTAGAGAAAGAGAGTATCAGTAGTGCTTCTGTTAAAATAATAATGCGTGGGATTTGATAAACATATCGTTTGATTCACCACCTATAAACTTTCACAGGATAGTGATCCCGCTGTTTGATCGATGGAGCTGTTACTAATGAATCAGGTAAGGAGTCCTAGTCGTTGACCACTCTGTGATAGAATCTAAATTCCATACGTATTTTATTCGACCTCGGTTTGAGTACCTTCTTGTGGTGACCTCGTAAGTGTATCCTAGAGGGAGAGAAAATGTTTGAAATGTCAATCCCTAAATCACCCAAAATTAAGTCGCCCTCCTCTTTCGGTATGATAATGGGAAGAGACTTAAATGCTCTATCCTCATATCATAAAGAAGGTGTGAGATAACACTAACTAATTCGGTTGCTACCCTCTGTACTCTTTTCAGGATGTGCTTCCTTTTTGAAGCATGGACTTACCACTTGTATACAGTATTCTAAGATGTCTGACATATGTAGCATAGAGCACTTGGGATACACCATCGTGTAATCGTTGAACACTGCACTAAGTATGAAACCCAGAAGATACACGAAGAAAATAGAAATGCACAAGACAAAGTCAATATCAATACCGATATCTTAATAAACAAACGAATAGCATACATTAATGGAAAGAGAGCAGGCAACTGCTGTAACCGCCAGACTAATTGTATTAGCGCCAGATCCACTAGCCAGGTTCTTACGGACTGTGTCATATTGACACATACAGTTTACCTAGACATACAATTTGTCTGGCGAAGCGTATTGTTGCGTATGATACCTGCCAAATTTACACTAACTCTAAACAGTGTCGATAATGCCCTTTAATGGTAAATGAACCTTTTATGTACCTAAAGTGAACCCACTGTGTGATGAAATAACCTTGGTCGCTCTTAAAAATAGCACTGGAGGCTTGAATAACGCAATGAAACCTTAAAAATAGGATTTTCAGCTGGAATAATGGCTTTGGTGTTGGTTTAATGCTGAAAAAATTATCGATATGTGCTTAACAAAATCTTTTAGTCCTGAAGTAATGCCAGTCAATGCTTGATCTGGGCTAAGGGGGTTGAAACAACGCTGACTAAAAAATCCAGTAGCTTACGTAAGCACGTACGAGCTGATTCTGAAAGTGTCTAGGGAAAGAACAGGGTTCTGAATGTTTTAGTCAAGTTCAAAACCAGCACTGAGTTCTAGTCTGTGAGAATAATAAAACCACTTCACATCAATTTCACAATTTACTCAATGCAGAATGTTAGAGTTAGTTCAGAGATTTAACTGAGTATTATGGTAAGCTTCGGTGACTAAGATTAGTATGTCATTATCAGTTTACGTTCTCCTATATGCCAAACCCTTCGTACGATCAAATGATAACAACGTTAAAAAGAAAAAAATTGTGAAAACTCTAGGAAACTTTGCTGACAAACCAAAACTTCGAAGCACGCAGAAGAAAGGCCAGCGTGTGTGACCTCGCGAAGCCCGTATAAAACAACCGAAAAATTATGTCCAATCATATAATGACTAATATTCTATAAGCATAATTAGAAGTATAATATGTGTATATGAAAAAGTGTAATAACTGTTCAGTCAGGGCAGCCTGTAGACGGCCGTAGGTCATTTGATCAACTGATGGATATTTGCTTTATTTATTAAAAAAAACCTCGAGGTTAGGTAATTTTTCGTTGTTTTACACACTTTTTTACCTATATACTGCTAAAAGTTGATGAAATACAGCGTATTTAGCAGAAATAGCAAGTGATGGTGTCCTTGGCCGGCCGTAGCTTACAGCCAGTTTACAGTTTGTTGAAAATACGTACTTTTCCGTTCAGATAGTGTCGAATTACTTGAAAAAACATGTTATAACGACTTTCTGTGATTCTTTTTTGCAGCTTAACGGATTACACATGGACATGATGAGGTGGGATAGTTCGTTTTGGTAATTATTTCATGTGCGTCGGTGGCACAGTGGTTAGGACCGGCTTTGTGCTACGCAACTTTTACACTCCAGAAGCCAGATTAGCCACATATAAGATATGCATTCGCCCCAAACTTGAATACTGTGCCCACTTATACAGTAGCTTTAAATCAGCAGACAGAAAAAAAGTTGAAAGTGTTCAAAGATTCCTCACGAAACGCATATTAGGCTATGGTCAGCAAATAGAATACCTTGACAGATGTGTTCGACTGGACTTAGAGCCCTTATGGTTAAGGAGAATGAAGTGCAATTTATTTCTCTTATTCAAAGTTATAAGAAAGCACTGTAACAGTAACTCGTCCATAACCTGGGCTAATCCTAAATCGTATGGACTACGCAACCATAACTACCTTCTCAAGGTTAACACCCATAAACTCACCACTAGAGCAAACATCTTCACCATTAAATATTGCAAACTTTGGAACCAACTACCCTCTGAGATTAGATCCCGTGAAAGGCCTGACAGTTTCAAAAGGAGCCTAGAAAAACATATTAACATGTAATAATAATAATAATGTATATTCTCATATAAACATATAAATTCACATGAAAATGCATGCCATTTTTACAGGCACGATCAAGTATGATATAATATCAAATCGTAGATTGTCTACAGGTTAATAATGTTTCAACAGTTAAATATTTGATATATATATAAATACACATTGTCTGAACTAGGCCGTATATTTATTGAATTGTACAATTGTCCTCCAGGTTGAGCGGGAAAATCGACTTCGTTTCGTTTTCATCCCGTGGTTGTCGGCATACGATGACCAACCAAAATTGAGGTAAGTACAACGTTTACAAGGGATTGAAAGCTGTTTTAGAAAGTAAAAGTGCTGAGGTGAATCATTGAATTGTAATGAAACAGGTAAGTGCAAGTATCGTTAATAAATGCATTAATAAAGGAAACTCCCTAGGCTGACAACGTTCATTTGCAATGTATAATGCTACACGTATATCTCGTACTATCACGATGTCCACTTTTGGTTTTAATACATTTATCCTCAGTTGTGCCAGTTGTTTTTGTTTTATACCTTTTTGTGCATTTAATGTACAACCGTACCCTTCAGAGAGTAGGAATATAATAAGTCATAAAGAGCTGTAAAATGTTAGGTTTAATGGGATATAATGAGGAACAAGTAAAGACGTTATTGGAAAATGAATGAGATAAGACATTGTGAAGTGGTATTTAAAGATCAGTCAATGGACAGCAAGTTAGTTTATAAGATGGCCCGTAAATCTGTGCAGATCCCGCGTGGTCGCGTCTCAACAATAGGCTGAGCGAATGGTATATTTAGAGGTAGAAGCATGATCTGTCAAGGCGTTCATTATTATCTTTTTCAAGATAAAGATCTAAGCCCTCATGAAAATCAGAAATATCTCGAGCCTTTAATTTGTATGTTGCTGTTCCTGCCGAATGGGTAGATTCACCTGTACAATAGGTATGTTCCTGCAAAAACAGGGAGAAATATATTATTATTAAAACAATATTTATTCATGCCTATACAATTGGTGCATCCTACATAGCTAGGAAAATAATGTAACCTCTTATGTTATCTTTACTAAATATGCCAAATAATATTATGTGTAACTTATCGAATTGATGATGCCTGTAAACTGGCGTCCCTCATGTAAAAAATGAGAACAAATATTATACATGCACATACTCAATTTATTATTGATTCACGTTACAAATTAAACTTTTCTAAATAAAGCTTCCAATCCCTTGTAAACGTTGTAATTAACTCAATATTAGTTGATAATCGTATGCCTAAAACCACGAGATGAACACGAAACGAAGACTACTTTCCCGCGAAACACGAAGGACAGCAGTACTGTCAGTGTAGTTGAAGATTGAACGATCAATTCATGGTTGTTTGCTCAAAACCAACTTCCCCAATTTTCGCGGAGGCATCAATACGACAGTCATCGTCTCATCGGTCGCTGTTCAGAAAGAAGTCAGCAGTAAACCGTCAGAAGTAATATTGTGATTTATTATTGTTATATTTGTTCACAGACCTTAGTCATACGTGATTTATATGTTGGTGTTACAATAAAGAATTCTCGAGTGGCCAATCGGTGTTTTGGTTTTCGCGTCCGTTATTATTAAGCGTTTCTGAGAAACTTCAAGGAACAGCGTGAGCCCGAGCGTAGCAAGAGCTGGGCATTAACGGTTTACGAGATGTGGCCGGCAGTGACCCTAATGAATGGTTTAGAATTTTAAATTCATAGGAACCCGTTCTCACTGCTGATACTATAATTCAACAAGTTAATCCTTTGAAATACGCTAGTTTATGATACTTCACGTGTGTAAATCATGTTCAGCTTTGGCCCTTCAGAAGTAGAACGAGTTAAGCTGTAAGTAGGAGAGCTGAAGACTGGGATGCGAGATATGAGGTGTAGTAAGGCTGTGGACGCAGGATGTTCAGAAAATTTGGCCCGCATATCTGAACTACGTACGCAGATCAGTGACATAAAATCAAAGTTCTATAAACTACACCTCGGGGTATCCTGACCAGGACCACAAACCCTGGCGAACTTGACACAGAATCACTAACTAAGTTAGACACTTTGATAAACTTCATCACGACAGAGGTTTTCAAAAGGCTAGATACTAAACTAGGTGCAGTGGTCAATAATATACCAGATAATGAGGGGTTGAAATAGGTTCAAAGTATCTAACTTAGGGCGGCAAAAATGCCTAACTCCCAAACACAATATCACTGTCTGAAGAGGAGTCAGCACAACCACTGCTGCCCTATATACCTTCAGTCTAAAACAGTGACGGAGTCCAGAAATTTCATCAATACACTACCTATCCTATCACAGGTCACGAGCTACAAAGAAATAAAAGCTGTAGCGGATAAGACAGTGATTGAAAGGCGTGCTTACAATCACCTCACTAAACCTAATGGCAAGGCACCAACGAAAAAGATAAAACCACGGCCACCTTTGTAGAGCTCATAGCCTCCTCCCTCTCAAATCTCACAAAAATAGCTCCACGGAACACGAAATTAGTCCAAAGGCTAGTGAATTACAGTCCTTCTCCAGAACTAACCCCTCCTTCCTCTACCGTGGACGTCGATATGTCTCTGGATAGCCCTAAGACAGACCTCAGTGCCCCAGTAAGTCGACGACATCTCCCAGCCATGATGTGAGAGTTAAAATAGAATTAGGTAACAAAACATGCCGAAATATACCGCTTCCTATGAAAATTCCCAGCATTTTCAAATTCCTATGAAGAACCGCCGTTGTTAGGGAAGTGGGACAGAATAATACTAACAGCTACAAGAATAGGGGAAATAATAATGATAAATTATTCTCATTTTTTCTACATAGGGGACGCCAGTTTACAGGCATCATCAATTCGATGAATTACATTACCGATTAGTAAGCATAATTAGTAATGATAATAGAATAAGGTACATTTTTATTCCTACCTATGTAGAATAAACCAGTTGTATATGCATGCATAAGTATTGTATAAATTACATGATTTCTTGAAAAAAAACAATAAAAATGATGAACCCCATGCCTGTTATATATTTTGAATTATTAACACCTTTTATATATTTCTGCACCTGTCTGCCGGTTTTCTTGTGTCTTCTTCTTTTTTCTAAGATACTGCTTTCAACGAAGGTACTGATACAGCGCTGCAATTCTCTACTTATTCGTGATATTGCTAGCTCATCTGGTGAATAACGGGATCATCGGCATTATAAAATCTGCTGACAAGTTCAAAGTGGGTCTCATAAACAACTGGAAATGTCACAAATATGATGTACTTACAGGTGAATTTAAAATTTAATAGACTTTAAAACTCTTTCTGAATGATTTACTGATAATTATTGTTTATTCTGCATCTCTTATGTATCACGTCAGCACCTGTACAGAAATGCTACTTACCTTCCCAACTAACGCAATCATTTATGATTCCCGCGTGAAATTGACATGTATTTTTTTTCAATCACAGTTTAGATTTGACGCTTTATCTATTTCCTTATTTGTACACTTCATTTTAAAAGTTTCTCTCACATTTACCAGTATTCAACTTATTTCTAAATTAACAAATCATATTATATATTCTATAAGTTTTCATAAGTGTACATATGTTCATGCCTGTAAAAACGGCTGGTTTCTGTTACAGAAATAAAAATTATTATTAAGGTTGCCGTCATTTTGTCTTACTTTGTGGCGAAAATCTGATAACTAGTGTATCAATGGACCACATCAAGAGATATAGAGATATTGACTTTGCAATAACAAAAAACCCAAGTACTCGTTGGATGGATTACAGATGCTTGGGAAAATAAATAAAGCTTGAAGTCAATTCCCTATTATAACAATAAAATTAATCTTATAATAATATACTGTCACTTATTGCACATGAGGCTTTCCAGTTGACAGGCGTAATCAATATGCTAATAATGTACACATGGAGTAAGCACGTTTAAAACACTTCAATGACACAAGATATATATATATACAAGGGAGAATAATGGAATAATGACAGTAAGCACACTTTGCATAAGTCAAAACAATTTATATGATATAATCCTAGACACCATTATTATTTGAATTTGTCGAAAATGCGCGTAACAACTGAGCGTCGCGTTACATTTGGCCGATATGGTGGGCTACTCACAAAAGTATAAAACTGGCCAATAAAACGATAGTTAGCTTACCGCGAATGATTTTCTAAGTAATATAATCTGCAGGAGGCTCACCACAGCAGTCAGAATACAGAAAAACATGCAGAAAACTATTATTGTGCGTCAGTGTCACAGTGGTTAGGACTCTCGCCGACCATGCACATGGTCCGGGTTGCGAGCCCACGCCGAGCACACCTTGATATCTATGGTCGCTATTTCATGGATATCCAGGCTTATTGGCGCTGCACAGGTAGTGATTTGGATTTTGACATATTCCGCAGAGTGTCGCAGCGATCATGGGAAGTGTGCATGTGCTCTAAATGCACTACTTTTTTGGCTGCTACCTCTCCTGAGTGTATACAAAGGCAGCTGTGGATTTATGTATTTCCTCGCCACTGTGGATAAAACATGCCGCGTTCTTTTTGAAAAGGAGACCAGTCGGTGAATTATAGATGATACCCAAGTAACTTATATCATTCCATGTGGCGTTGCAGTAAGTTTCTACCCTATGTTTGTTATGGTTCTCTCTTTGTATCAGGTAGACATAGTTTGATCAGTTTTTAATTGTATGGGTGTTATTGTCAAGACTGCTGCTCTTTTGTCTGAAATTATACATAGAGGCAGAACAAACAAACAACAGGTGCAGTCTCTAAGTTCATACATTAAATGGGCCTATGATTTATGAAACTCTTACATGGGAATTAGCACTGGTATCAATTACAAACACATCCCATCTTTAATTCTCCCTCTTCTCTCTTCTTTAAAATGGAAATGTGATGCTCCATCGAAATATGTTGCTTTATTGCTTTATCTGAGCTATGTAATCAAAATGAAGGTCTTTGTCTGGGTAAAAGTTAGCGTTTGATTTGATTTTTGATTACAAATTGATTCCACACTGTGTGGAATTTTCAGCATGGATATCGGTAGCCAAAATTTTGCAGGCCGACCACAGATATCAGGTGTGCGTCGGCAGGGGATCGAACCCCGGACCATGCGCATGGTCATCGACAGTCCTAACCACTGTGCCACCGACGCAGTGTAGTTGTTCAGACTACCAAACAAACTGTCATCTTACTAGAAAAGGAGATATGCACTGTAGATTGTGCATTACTCTTTCGCAACACGGGCATGAAGTTTAGACAGACGTAGCTGGAGATAATAATAAATAATAATTTGTATTTTCATATAAACATAAATTTACATGAGAATGCATGCCATTTTTACAGGCACGATCAAGTATGTTATAATGTCAAGTCCTAAATTGTCTACAAATTATAATGTCTCAACAGTTAAATATTTCATATATATACATATATATAATTACATTGATTGTCCGCACCAGGCCGTATAGTTATTGAAATGTACATGTCAGCCAAGTTTCGCAAACCCTTAATGCCCAGCTCTTGCTACGCTCGGGCTCACGCTGTTCCTTGAAGCAAGTGGCGATTGTGTTGCAAGAGGATGCCTTTAAACTGGAAGGCGGAGGTCGTCATTGATGTGTGAGATTGTGCTGTGGGTATGCTTGTGGTGTGTTGGCTTTTCTGTTTGTTTTCCATTTCAGCTCTGTTCGAGTGACCCAGGTTCTCGCAATGGCATCCAAGTCAACGTGTATTGGCCGTGATGGAAAAAAGGGGTTGGATCCCTTTTTTGCCGGGGATTGTCAATGTAGCTGAAGATTGAATGATCAATTCATGGTTGTTTGCTCAAAACCAACTTCCCCAATTTTCGCGGAGGCATCAATACGACAGTCATCGTCTCATCGGTCGCTGTTCAGAAAGAAGTCAGCAGTAAACCGTCAGAAGTAATATTGTGATTTATTATTGTTATATTTGTTCACAGACCTTAGTCATACGTGATTTATATGTTGGTGTTACAATAAAGAATTCTCGAGTGGCCAATCGGTGTTTTGGTTTTCGCGTCCGTTATTATTAAGCGTTTCTGAGAAACTTCAAGGAACAGCGTGAGCCCGAGCGTAGCAAGAGCTGGGCATTAAGGGTTTGCGAAACTTGGCTGACATGTACATTTCAATAACTATACGGCCTGGTGCGGACAATCAATGTAATTATATATATGTATATATATGAAATATTTAACTGTTGAGACATTATTAATTTGTAGACAATTTAGGACTTGACATTATAACATACTTGATCGTGCCTGTAAAAATGGCATGCATTCTCATGTAAATTTATGTTTATATGAAAATACAAATTATTATTTATTATTATCTCCAGCTACGTCTGTCTAAACTTCATGCCCGTGTTGCGAAAGAGTAATGCACAATCTACAGTGCATATCTCCTTTTCTAGTAAGATGACAGTTTGTTTGGTAGTCTGAACAACTACACTGCGTCGGTGGCACAGTGGTTAGGACTGTCGATGACCATGCGCATGGTCCGGGGTTCGATCCCCTGCCGACGCACACCTGATATCTGTGGTCGGCCTGCAAAATTTTGGCTACCGATATCCATGCTGAAAATTCCACACAGTGTGGAATCAATTTGTAATCAAAAATCAAATCAAACGCTAACTTTTACCCAGACAAAGACCTTCATTTTGATTACATAGCTCAGATAAAGCAATAAAGCAACATATTTCGATGGAGCATCACATTTCCATTTTAAAGAAGAGAGAAGAGGGAGAATTAAAGATGGGATGTGTTTGTAATTGATACCAGTGCTAATTCCCATGTAAGAGTTTCATAAATCATAGGCCCATTTAATGTATGAACTTAGAGACTGCACCTGTTGTTTGTTTGTTCTGCCTCTATGTATAATTTCAGACAAAAGAGCAGCAGTCTTGACAATAACACCCATACAATTAAAAACTGATCAAACTATGTCTACCTGATACAAAGAGAGAACCATAACAAACATAGGGTAGAAACTTACTGCAACGCCACATGGAATGATATAAGTTACTTGGGTATCATCTATAATTCACCAACTGGTCTCCTTTTCAAAAAGAACGCGGCATGTTTTATCCACAGTGGCGAGGAAATACATAAATCCACAGCTGCCTTTGTATACACTCAGGAGAGGTAGCAGCCAAAAAAGTAGTGCATTTAGAGCACATGCACACTTCCCATGATCGCTGCGACACTCTGCGGAATATGTCAAAATCCAAATCACTACCTGTGCAGCGCCAATAAGCCTGGATATCCATGAAATAGCGACCATAGATATCAAGGTGTGCTCGGCGTGGGCTCGCAACCCGGACCATGTGCATGGTCGGCGAGAGTCCTAACCACTGTGACACTGACGCACAATAATAGTTTTCTGCATGTTTTTCTGTATTCTGACTGCTGTGGTGAGCCTCCTGCAGATTATATTACTTAGAAAATCATTCGCGGTAAGCTAACTATCGTTTTATTGGCCAGTTTTATACTTTTGTGAGTAGCCCACCATATCGGCCAAATGTAACGCGACGCTCAGTTGTTACGCGCATTTTCGACAAATTCAAATAATAATGGTGTCTAGGATTATATCATATAAATTGTTTTGACTTATGCAAAGTGTGCTTACTGTCATTATTCCATTATTCTCCCTTGTATATATATATATCTTGTGTCATTGAAGTGTTTTAAACGTGCTTACTCCATGTGTACATTATTAGCATATTGATTACGCCTGTCAACTGGAAAGCCTCATGTGCAATAAGTGACAGTATATTATTATAAGATTAATTTTATTGTTATAATAGGGAATTGACTTCAAGCTTTATTTATTTTCCCAAGCATCTGTAATCCATCCAACGAGTACTTGGGTTTTTTGTTATTGCAAAGTCAATATCTCTATATCTCTTGATGTGGTCCATTGATACACTAGTTATCAGATTTTCGCCACAAAGTAAGACAAAATGACGGCAACCTTAATAATAATTTTTATTTCTGTAACAGAAACCAGCCGTTTTTACAGGCATGAACATATGTACACTTATGAAAACTTATAGAATATATAATATGATTTGTTAATTTAGAAATAAGTTGAATACTGGTAAATGTGAGAGAAACATTTAAAAAGAAATGTACAAATAGGGAATAAGATAAAGCGTCAAATCTAAACTGTGATTGAAAAAAAATACATGTCAATTTCACGCGGGAATCATAAATGATTGCGTTAGTTGGGAAGGTAAGTAGCATTTCTGTACAGGTGCTGACGTGATACATAAGAGATGCAGAATAAACAATAATTATCAGTAAATCATTCAGAAAGAGTTTTAAAGTCTATTAAATTTTAAATTCACCTGTAAGTACATCATATTTGTGACATTTCCAGTTGTTTATGAGACCCACTTTGAACTTGTCAGCAGATTTTATAATGCCGATGATCCCGTTATTCACCAGATGAGCTAGCAATATCACGAATAAGTAGAGAATTGCAGCGCTGTATCAGTACCTTCGTTGAAAGCAGTATCTTAGAAAAAAGAAGAAGACACAAGAAAACCGGCAGACAGGTGCAGAAATATATAAAAGGTGTTAATAATTCAAAATATATAACAGGCATGGGGTTCATCATTTTTATTGTTTTTTTTCAAGAAATCATGTAATTTATACAATACTTATGCATGCATATACAACTGGTTTATTCTACATAGGTAGGAATAAAAATGTACCTTATTCTATTATCATTACTAATTATGCTTACTAATCGGTAATGTAATTCATCGAATTGATGATGCCTGTAAACTGGCGTCCCCTATGTAGAAAAAATGAGAATAATTTATCATTATTATTTCCCCTATTCTTGTGGCTGTTAGTATTATTCTGTCCCACTTCCCTAACAACGGCGGTTCTTCATAGGAATTTGAAAATGCTGGGAATTTTCATAGGAAGCGGTATATTTCGGCATGTTTTGTTACCTAATTCTATTTTAACTCTCACATCATGGCTGGGAGATGTCGTCGACTTACTGGGGCACTGAGGTCTGTCTTAGGGCTATCCAGAGACATATCGACGTCCACGGTAGAGGAAGGAGGGGTTAGTTCTGGAGAAGGACTGTAATTCACTAGCCTTTGGACTAATTTCGTGTTCCGTGGAGCTATTTTTGTGAGATTTGAGAGGGAGGAGGCTATGAGCTCTACAAAGGTGGCCGTGGTTTTATCTTTTTCGTTGGTGCCTTGCCATTAGGTTTAGTGAGGTGATTGTAAGCACGCCTTTCAATCACTGTCTTATCCGCTACAGCTTTTATTTCTTTGTAGCTCGTGACCTGTGATAGGATAGGTAGTGTATTGATGAATTTTCTGGGCTCCGTCACTGTTTTAGACTGAAGGTATATAGGGCAGCAGTGGTTGTGCTGACTCCTCTTCAGACAGTGATATTGTGTTTGGGAGTTAGGCATTTTTGCCGCCCTAAGTTAGATACTTTGAACCTATTTCAACCCCTCATTATCTGGTATATTATTGACCACTGCACCTAGTTTAGTATCTAGCCTTTTGAAAACCTCTGTTGTGATGAAGTTTATCAAAGTGTCTAACTTAGTTAGTGATTCTGTGTCAAGTTCGCCAGGGTTTGTGGTCCTGGTCAGGATACCCCGAGGTGTAGTTTATAGAACTTTGATTTTATGTCACTGATCTGCGTACGTAGTTCAGATATGCGGGCCAAATTTTCTGAACATCCTGCGTCCACAGCCTTACTACACCTCATATCTCGCATCCCAGTCTTCAGCTCTCCTACTTACAGCTTAACTCGTTCTACTTCTGAAGGGCCAAAGCTGAACATGATTTACACACGTGAAGTATCATAAACTAGCGTATTTCAAAGGATTAACTTGTTGAATTATAGTATCAGCAGTGAGAACGGGTTCCTATGAATTTAAAATTCTAAACCATTCATTAGGGTCACTGCCGGCCACATCTCGTAAACCGTTAATGCCCAGCTCTTGCTACGCTCGGGCTCACGCTGTTCCTTGAAGTTTCTCAGAAACGCTTAATAATAACGGACGCGAAAACCAAAACACCGATTGGCCACTCGAGAATTCTTTATTGTAACACCAACATATAAATCACGTATGACTAAGGTCTGTGAACAAATATAACAATAATAAATCACAATATTACTTCTGACGGTTTACTGCTGACTTCTTTCTGAACAGCGACCGATGAGACGATGACTGTCGTATTGATGCCTCCGCGAAAATTGGGGAAGTTGGTTTTGAGCAAACAACCATGAATTGATCGTTCAATCTTCAACTACATTGACACTCCCCGGCAAAAAAGGGATCCAACCCCTTTTTTCCATCACGGCCAATACACGTTGACTTGGATGCCATTGCGAGAACCTGGGTCACTCGGACAGAGCTGAAATGGAAAACAAACAGAAAAGCCAACACACCACAAGCATACCCACAGCACAATCTCACACATCAATGACGACCTCCGCCTTCCAGTTAAAGGCATCCTCTTGCAACACAATCGCCACTTGCTAGAATGACTCTTGCAGAATGCAAAGTGACCATAGCACCACCTCATGATACTCCACGCACGTCCTCGTATCTACTCACTACCAATTACCACTGCAATCGCTTGTCACTCATTCTGCCTCAGTTCTAGTAACGGTGATGTATGCGAGCCTCAGTCGCTTACACTCTTTCTCCCCGGCGTGTGGGACCGCAGCTAACAATTATCTCCGTATACATTTCATTCTCAGAAATAGCCTCCCCGGCGTATACGACCCATCTGCTGTCTCTAACATCAATCAATTCATTCACGGATGTAGAAGACTAGAAACAACTTCAGAAATAATCACGACGAAAATTTTAACAAAATTATGCAATAACAACAAGGTACGAAAACAACGAGTAAACACAATGAATTCAAATAACACCAATTGATATGACACACCACACGTATATACAAACAGTACACACAAACTCGCGGATCGTGTCTCGATGGAATTCCTTTGAAGAATCGCAGGACTTACATCTGTACACCTGCAACCCTTCTCACGCTGACGATTGTAAGTTGTGAAATGTCCGGACACAAACAAGATTAACCAACAATTACAATAATTGGAACTCACACAATTATTCAACACAAACATATGTACAATCAACACATCAAATGTGGTGGATTCTGGCACGACAAACTACCCTTGAAGAACTGTAGGACTTACAGCAGTACGCCTACATTCCTTCTCAGTTTGACGCTCTAGGTTGGAAAATCGTCGGAGAGTTCATTTGCTGATTTCCTTCTATCAGCTATATCCTCAAATCTGAACGGTAACACGCTCATGTCATTGTATCGTAGAATATAGATGACGAACAAACACGTGACGTATCTGGTCAACCAAGCGTAGGCACACAGTAATTTACACCAAAGATAATAGCATTCAAATAGTAACTTGAAACTAGAAATGCCTTTATTCATGCAAGTCAATTTAACAATTACTCTCTCGTTTACACTTGGCTTATTCTCACTAAACTGAGCAATATCTTTCGTCTTTTCAAATGCACCAATACTATCAAAGTCATTGCACAAGATACTTGAGTTGATGGGCGTCTGCTTCATTGTGGATGACAACACCAACGACGACTGAGTGACACAAGTTGATGAACTTAGGTGTGGATCAGAAGCTGTTGTTGCTCGACTTTCAGAAATTTGTCTACCTGCAAGACCACCACCACTGGTGTCTTTTACTATCAGCTCAGGTTTAGCACTAGCATCTGATGATAGGTGGGCTACATGCTGATCAATCACACTGACGGTCTCACAAGTATGTATGCATTCTGCAACTGCATCTGCATTTATTTCTACTTCACGTTGTAGTTGTACAGAACCTTTAATTAACTTAGCAGTAGTAGGCATATCCCTCATCTCATCATGATCAACCAAAGACAAATCTGCACTATCATGATCATTATCACGAATATTCAATTTACCATCATCTATCTGGTCGACTTCATCAATTTCAAACTCTTTAATAACAGAAGTAGACAATTTTGGTTCCTTCTCACAAATCCCCAAAGATTTTATACCTTCACTCTGACTAGTAATACCTCGTAAACTTGTGGAGTCAGAACTGCACTCTGAGACTGTAACTCTCTTCTGTGGCATACTATTCAACAATGGCTTACCAGTTGCAACTACAGACTTCCTGACCGCACCGTTATCGTCACACAATTCGGAGTCAGGCCTGGAGTTTACATTTAGCTTATCACTGAACTTGCTCACTGATTCACAGTTCACCTTTGTATGCACCTCTTGCAAACGTGTAAAACACAACCGTGTTTGTCTTGCATCTTGTAACTTATCTGTTGAGGATGTACTACGAAACCTGTTACACTCACTAGGTCTATATGCATTACTAGACATCATGGAGCCTTCTCGATATCCACCTCTCTGAGGCCTATTCGTCATCAATGATTGCGTTTTACCCTCAGACTGCTCTATTCTAGGGGTGAGATTCAATATACTGGCAAACTTGCTCATAGATTGATTGACACTATCTTTTACTAGTTTCAGGATATCATCAAACTTTGGCTCGATACCCTCATCCTCCATACGGGAGCTTATCTTCACCCACTTCCTTTGCAGTCGAGTAGGTAGGCGTCTCGCAATTACCTCTAGGACTGAGCTCGAGTTGAGGTCACTCATGCAATTCATAGAAATCAAGGTATTCTTATAAGTCATAAGATTATCTAAAAACTCAGTAAGTGCCTTGGAGTCATCTTGAAGTTGACTGCCGTTACCTTTGACAGCTTCGTATACGTTCCTTACAATCATTGAAGGTCTTCCAAACCTTTGACGTAATATGCTCATAGCCTCAGCGTATCCCTCATTAGGGGCATGAGCTTACAGCACTGTATAGCTCTTGCAGCATCTCCAGTGCAATACCTCATCAAATACATCAATTTCAATTCATCACTTAATAAAAAACTACTCAGCATGATCTCAAACTCCTTTACAAATTGTAAATAATCAGCCGGGTTTCCATCGAAACACCGTGGTTCAAATTTAGGGAGTTTGATGTTCCTATTATCCCTGAACGGCGAAACAGTAACATCAACCATGTCATGCTTAACATCAGACACATCGTTACAATTAACAGACAAGTCACCATGACTTACTTTCCTGTTTGCATCCAAGACACTCTGTCCCTTCTTTGACCCAGGCATTGTTGAACTTGACCCAATTCCAAAAACGTTCCAGATATTGCTTGTTCAAAGAGGACTTGACCGGCACCAGGAAAGATGAACGGTGACTATCCAAAGTCGTGCCAACTGTCCAAAACCGTTTAAAAACTGACGTTGTACCGTCAGAAACTGTCAGCCACGTCTCGTAAACCGTTAATGCCCAGCTCTTGCTACGCTCGGGCTCACGCTGTTCCTTGAAGTTTCTCAGAAACGCTTAGTAATAACGGACGCGAAAACCAAAACACCGATTGGCCACTCGAGAATTCTTTATTGTAACACCAACATATAAATCACGTATGACTAAGGTCTGTGAACAAATATTACAATAATAAATCACAATATTACTTCTGACGGTTTACTGCTGACTTCTTTCTGAACAGCGACCGATGAGACGATGACTGTCGTATTGATGCCTCCGCGAAAATTGGGGAAGTTGGTTTTGAGCAAACAACCATGAATTGATCGTTCAATCTTCAACTACATTGACACTCCCCGGCAAAAAAGGGATCCAACCCCTTTTTTCCATCACGACCAATACACGTTGACTTGGATGCCATTGCGAGAACCTGGGTCACTCGGACAGAGCTGAAATGGAAAACAAACAGAAAAGCCAACACACCACAAGCATACCCACAGCACAATCTCACACATCAATGACGACCTGCGCCTTCCAGTTAAAGGCATCCTCTTGCAACACAATCGCCACTTGCTAGAATGACTCTTGCAGAATGCAACGTGACCATAGCACCACCTCATGATACTCCACGCACGTCCTCGTATCTACTCACTACCAATTACCACTGCAATCGCTTGTCACTCATTCTGCCTCAGTTCTAGTAACGGTGACGTATGCGAGCCTCAGTCGTTTACACTCTTTCTCCCCGGCGTGTGGGACCGCAGCTAACAATTATCTCCGTATGCATTTCATTCTCAGAAATAGCCTCCCCGGCGTATACGACCCATCTGCTGTCTCTAACATCAATCAATTCATTCACGGATGTAGAAGACTAGAAACAACTTCAGAAGTAATCACGACGAAAATTTTAACAAAATTATGCAATAACAACAAGGTACGAAAACAACGAGTAAACACAATGAATCCAAATAACACCAATTGATATGACACACCACACGTATATACAAACAGTACACACAAACTCGCGGATCGTGTCTCGATGGAATTCCTTTGAAGAATCGCAGGACTTACACCAGTACGCCTACAACCCTTCTCACGTTGACGATTGTAAGTTGTGGAATGTCCGGACACAAACAAGATTAACCAACAATTACAATAATTGGAACTCACACAATTATTCAACACAAACATATGTACAATCAACACATCAAATGTGGTGGATTCTGGCACGACAAACTACCCTTGAAGAACTGTAGGACTTACAGCAGTACGCCTACATTCCTTCTCAGTTTGACGCTCTAGGTTGGAAAATCGTCGGAGAGTTCATTTGCTGATTTCTTTCTATCAGCTATATCCTCAAATCTGAACGGTAACACGCTCATGTCATTGTATCGTAGAATATAGATGACGAACAAACACGTGACGTATCTGGTCAACCAAGCGTAGGCACACAGTAATTTACACCAAAGATAATAGCATTCAAATAGTAACTTGAAACTAGAAATGCCTTTATTCATGCAAGTCAATTTAACAATTACTCTCTCGTTTACACTTGGCTTATTCTCACTAAACTGAGCAATATCTTTCGTCTTTTCAAATGCACCAATACTATCAAAGTCATTGCACAAGATACTTGAGTTGATGGGCGTCTGTTTCATTGTGGATGACAACACCAACGACGACTGAGTGACACAAGTTGATGAACTTAGCGGTGGATCAGAAGCTGTTGTTGCTCGACTTTCAGAAATTTGTCTACCTGCAAGACCACCACCACTGGTGTCTTTTACTATCAGCTCAGGTTTAGCACTAGCATCTGATGATAGGTGGGCTACATGCTGATCAATCACACTGACGGTCTCACAAGTATGTATGCCTTCTGCAACTGCATCTGCATTTATTTCTACTTCACGTTGTAGTTGTACAGAACCTTTAATTAACTTAGCAGTAGTAGGCATATCCCTCATCTCATCATGATCAACCAAAGACAAATCTGCACTATCATGATCATTATCCCGAATATTCAATTTACCATCATCTATCTGGTCGACTTCATCAATTTCAAACTCTTTAATAACAGAAGTAGACAATTTTGGTTCCTTCTCACAAATCCCCAAAGATTTTATACCTTCACTCTGACTAGTAATACCTCGTAAACTTGTGGAGTCAGAACTGCACTCTGAGACTGTAACTCTCTTCTGTGGCATACTATTCAACAATGGCTTACCAGTTGCAACTACAGACTTCCTGACCGCACCGTTATCGTCACACAATTCGGAGTCAGGCCTGGAGTTTACATTTAGCTTATCACTGAACTTGCTCACTGATTCACAGTTCACCTCTGTATGCACCTCTTGCAAACGTGTAAAACACAACCGTGTTTGTCTTGCATCTTGTAACTTATCTGTTGAGGATGTACTACGAAACCTGTTACACTCACTAGGTCTATATGCATTACTAGACATCATGGAGCCTTCTCGATATCCACCTCTCTGAGGCCTATTCGTCATCAATGATTGCGTTTTACCCTCAGACTGCTCTATTCTAGGGGTGAGATTCAATATACTGGCAAACTTGCTCATAGATTGATTGACACTATCTTTTACTAGTTTCAGGATATCATCAAACTTTGGCTCGATACCCTCATCCTCCATACGGGAGCTTATCTTCACCCACTTCCTTTGCAGTCGAGTAGGTAGGCGTCTCGCAATTACCTCTAGGACTGAGCTCGAGTTGAGGTCACTCATGCAATTCATAGAAATCAAGGTATTCTTATAAGTCATAAGATTATCTAAAAACTCAGTAAGTGCCTTGGAGTCATCTTGAAGTTGACTGCCGTTACCTTTGACAGCTTCGTATACGTTCCTTACAATCATTGAAGGTCTTCCAAACCTTTGACGTAATATGCTCATAGCCTCAGCGTATCCCTCATTAGGGGGCATGAGCTTACAGCACTGTATAGCTCTTGCAGCATCTCCAGTGCAATATCTCATCAAATACATCAATTTCAATTCATCACTTAATAAAAAACTACTCAGCATGATCTCAAACTCCTTTACAAATTGTAAATAATCAGCCGGGTTTCCATCGAAACACTGTGGTTCAAATTTAGGGAGTTTGATGTTCCTATTATCCCTGAACGGCGAAACAGTAACATCAACCATGTCATGCTTAACATCAGACACATCGTTACAATTAACAGACAAGTCAACATGACTTACTTTCCTGTTTGCATCCAAGACACTCTGTCCCTTCTTTGACCCAGGCATTGTTGAACTTGAACCAATTCCAAAATCGTTCCAGATATTGCTTGTTCAAAGAGGACTTGACCGGCACCAGGAAAGATGAACGGTGACTATCCAAAGTCGTGCCAACTGTCCAAAACCGTTTAAAAACTGACGTTGTACCGTCAGAAACTGTCAGCCACGTCTCGTAAACCGTTAATGCCCAGCTCTTGCTACGCTCGGGCTCACGCTGTTCCTTGAAGTTTCTCAGAAACGCTTAATAATAACGGACGCGAAAACCAAAACACCGATTGGTCACTCGAGAATTCTTTATTGTAACACCAACATATAAATCACGTATGACTAAGGTCTGTGAACAAATATAACAATAATAAATCACAATATTACTTCTGACGGTTTACTGCTGACTTCTTTCTGAACAGCGACCGATGAGACGATGACTGTCGTATTGATGCCTCCGCGAAAATTGGGGAAGTTGGTTTTGAGCAAACAACCATGAATTGATCATTCAATCTGCAACTACATTGATAGTCACCATCAAATTTGCGCGACAACCCAAGCCTCGTTCTGTCTCTTGCTGATAATTATAGTCTACTATTTAACGGTGAATATTTATGTAAGAACTATGCATTACGTGATTTAGAGGCATTTCAGGAAGATAAGAATGTCCTGGAAATTTGCGAAATGATGCAAAATGCAATTATGGATGATAAGTCGTTGCAAGTGCACTTAAAAGATATATACAAGAACGAGATACAGAGACCTAGGAATGATAGTATACATGTGCAGTGTTTGATGCTTGCCATATTGGTTAAAGCATGAAAACAATGACGTTTTTGATGAAAATATGGCTTTGTTCAAACATTAGTGTTGTGTTTTTAATCAAAGCAAGCAAATAGGAACAAAGAGTAAGTTGTAGCTTTATTAAAGGCCCAGGTGGTTAAGATAATATAGAGTACAACAGTGTGTAAACAAAAGGGTTATCGTGAGGTAGGTAGGTGATATTTCAGTGAGAAGGGAATTTAAAGACCCAGAAGATTAGAACCCGCAGGACAAGCTGACTTGTAAGATGTCCGTGAATTTCTCTGGTGCCCGCGGGGTAGCATGTTGATAAGAAGCTGAAAAGGCTTGTAGATGGAAGGAGTAAAATCTTGTTGGTTTGATTTTGATCCATGCAGTAATTATTGTTTTTTATTTTTAAGGATGCAGACTAATGTTCGATTCTCGAGATGTCAAAAAATGCATGTTTCTGTCCTGCAGGTCGGAGTGGTTCACATTTGTGACCACTACCATATCTGCTGATCAGCAGAAGAGTCGGTTACTTAAGCACTTGAGGTACTTGCCTCATAGTGAAACTAGACTGGTAGTTTGTTTGGCTTGGCTTACACTAGTAGGTTAAGTCAAGAAACACAACTTTTTAGTAATCCCAGCATTCTTCAACTTTGTGTCCGGTTTATTTCCGTGGTGATGACGCTAACTCATGTGACACTATCCACAATGTATTCACCTCCAGCTTCAAAGCCGCTTGAGTTCCCTGGGTTAAAACCGGTGCTTCACCAAAAGGTGTAGACAGCTAATGCAAACGCTTCAATGAAGCCTGATAATCTTCACCCAAGACCTCTGAAGGTGCTAGAAGGGCACACAGCTGGCCCGTCAGTCGTCATTTTCAGGTTAACCATCTCAAATGGAATATCGTCACATGATTGGGAAAACTCATAGTAGCCCCTCCAAGTAAAGTGCAACATAGGCTTATGTTTTCAAACTGCACTCCTATGAGCCTTACTACCGCTTTGGTCAAGATAGTTAAAAGACCAATGAAGAAAGCTGTATTTGAGAAACATATTATCATCCAAAATACTTCAGAGTTTTCGGTGAAATACACTCTGTCTGACACAACTCACCTTTAGAGAGACCAGGGTCCAGCCCAAGGACAACAAGAATTGCATCTCCACTGTTTCTTCTAATTTGAGCAATGCTTCCGATAAGGTATCCTTTACAAGAATGTTCATGGGACAGGAAATCTGGTAATCAAGAGTGGTCTACTCAGCTAGATCGGGGGTTCCTTGTAGACGGAAGACATACGGTCTGGATTATCTGGAATCGTTTGACCGTAGTGTTGCACCAAAAGGTATGCAGCCTCCACTGACTAACAAACTGCCTGGGCTTACCAGGTTTCCCAGGGTTCTCCAAATAGTTGACGTGGAGAGCTAGTAGGGATGATGGAGAAATTCTTACATGGAGGCTGCAGTAGTCTACAACGCCGGTTAAACAGAGTGACTGAACGCGGACGAAATGGAGGAA
Source organism: Trichobilharzia regenti (assembly GCA_944472135.2). Classification (NCBI taxonomy): domain Eukaryota; kingdom Metazoa; phylum Platyhelminthes; class Trematoda; order Strigeidida; family Schistosomatidae; genus Trichobilharzia; species Trichobilharzia regenti. The sequence continues at coordinate 124,772,446 of OX235264.1, read as the reverse complement.
ATACCACCCTCACAGATCAAAGAGACACGGGCGCAGGCGGCACTGTATTTCATGATCAAGAAGCACGATACACTGTAATTCACTGGCGGCTCTGAGCATCAGCTCTAAATGAGCAACAAACAGTGCCTTCGCTCGAGTAATCAGTGAAGTCTTCACCATTCCATACACATCCAAGTAGCCAGCTTTTACCGAAGTATGGAGTCGCATGTTTTACCAGGTCATACATATGATATTTGGTGTGACTACTTAGTCATACAGCGAAAGATAAACAATGAATTCCGTTTTCTTTACTTTACTGTAGGCAGAAAGGGAATCTTTCAGAATGTCAAGGATGTCGGCGGCATAGCAGGGTACTCTGTAAACAGACGAAAGCATTTACACTGAAACCCCAGAAGTACTTGTTTTAATGAAGCCGGAAAGAAACGAAACAGAAGTAAGCAGAATGTAGGTCCAAAATACGATATATATTTTGTGATTGGAGACGTAGAACCATGATAGTCTGTTAACTAACTAGGGTTTGCGCACGAACAATTGTACCAAATGAGATGGATGCCTGACCGCATATCTTCAGCTTAATGAGACTACTTAAAAGGTAGTGGATAACACCCAACGTCGGGCGGCGAATATTGCAGACACTCTCATCATAGTGCTCGAAATTCCAAGAAGTGTTTTTGAACTTAATTTATCTTCCCTTTACAATGAACTAGAAATTCATAGGATACAGAGGGAGCATTCATACCTAAGGTGGAACTAAATGTGCTGAATACTGGTCTTCCCGCTAACTCGTATATACTTGGGAAAACTCCCACAAATAGTGTTATTTTCGGCCTCAATCGGCTTAAGCAAGAAGAAGCACCTGTATGAAATCACTGAAAAAGACTTGAAGCTTTCTATCGTCATTCAAAACTCTGAATTAGAAGTTGTCGTGCTGATATCCACAAATCAAATTGAGACTTTTATTATACAACACAGCAGGTAGATTAGTGTGGCCATAAAGTCTGATGCCTTAATAACCTGTAAACTTCAAAATGTGAAGTGTTAGCGATGGGCGGCTGCTTTTTGTTTATCTTGCTCAACTTTAATTAACTTCTGACTAGTGTCATTTTCAACTTAGCTACTATGGATTATATATTTATGACAGAGATTAAATTATTTTTTCCTTAGAGTCTTCGTAAAAAATGGGTAAGATTGATCTCTGAAGTGTTATATTACTTAATTTCATTTAAATTATTATTGTTTACTTTGAATTGGCAATAAATCGTCTTGTCCAGTTACTTTTTACTCCTATCAGGTTGAATACTGGACTTTTACTTTTCACAATGACCTCGTTAACTGTACTGACATACGTTTACACGCCTCATCAACCTCCCTAGTCCTTCCAGGCAGGATATTATTGGTGTATGAATTCACATTAGGTACGGTTAACAATTGTGATCACTAGTCTGTTATTTCGACTGTATGACAGAACTAACAAAAAACTACTGTAGTCGAAAAAGTCTCAAAAATCAGGGCGAAAGGTAATTATTTTTGAGAAGAATGCAAAAATAACAAAGGAGATGGTCTGTTAATCGCCCATCTTGATGTATTTACATATGAATAAATGTCTTATGTAGTTAAAATAGATTCGAAAACGTCTACATTTTGAGTCAGCCAAAAGTTGTTGGCTTCATCATCATTTGAAGGCTAGACGGAACGTTTTTAGAAAGCAGTACAGAAACCATGGTTTCTTGCAATACTTGCAAGTATTGTATCCTGGCATAATATAAGATTTCAGTTTTCAGATATATATGTCAAGCTATGAAATACTACTCATGGTTTATGAATTACTGTTTCAGTTAGTATCTGTTTTATCTTTCGTGAATGCGAACTCTTTAGTGCTTAAGTTTTAGTTTCTTAGCTATTACTGCGCCTGTATGAGCCACAGTCTAACAGATTATGTTTTCAACTTTTAACCATTACATCATGTTTTTACATCTCACTGTTTCTGTAAAATCAAATCTTGAAGTAATAAGTGTAGTCTGTAGCTTAACTACGTGCTTTCCAATTGTTACTGTTTCCCATCTGTTTGTTGCTTTCCGCATGAATTGAGAAATGCGAAATGTAACGTTAGTAAAAACAATATCGTTGTGTCTTTCATTCATTGGGAAACAGAAAAACTTATAATAATGAATTCTATCTCATAATTTATTTCACTGGGGCATATTTAATTATCATTAGGATTTTATAATTTTATGTTGTCTACCTGAATTATATTTACTGGCTTCTTATGATAGTTAAGTTGTATTACATATTGTACTAGTGTCACTAAGTAGACAAAGCATATTTCAAGTTTGGAGTAAGTTTACTTGACCAATTGCTACTACCTTGACCTGTGTTAGCTAGGGTTACACATCATAATGGCTCAGTGGGCCACACTGGCTGAAGTGGATGTGTTTCTACTATGCCCGAAAGGTTATTTTGATAGCTGTTGCGCTAAAAACAGTTACCATTATGGTGTAAGCCACTTACATTATGTTCAGGGTCCTAGAGCGAGGTCGTACTGCTGGCAAAGAGGGGTGTAACAACAGTATGTTATCTCCTTCAGACAAGCAGCAGGCCGACTGAGCTATCTCTTTGTTCCGAGGGAGAGGGTTTTAGGATATTTGAAGCCTCAAGCAAATGTCCCTTGAACTCAGACGTCATGCATCACTAATAAATTTGTTGATACTGTCTCGGTCTAAAATCTGTGGAAGGACTATAAGTCAAACGCCTCGTAGGTGACACGCAAAAATAAATTATTTTTATTAGGAATTTTCAGATAAATCTGTTTCTACACTTTGATATGATTAATACGCACCAGTGCGTCTCTAATCCTATTTTGATAGGACTAAAAATTAGAAAGACTTGAATCACTAAAAAATCGGACTTATTACGGAGATATCTTCAAAGGTATATTTTTTTGGGAAACCATTTGTTCTTATTAAGATTATACATTTAGGAAATTTAGCCACTATAGTCTAACATAAGTGCAGTACGGTGATAATCCCAATGGAAATGAAGGTTTAAGTAGCAATAATTTGGGAATGTACAATCTGTTACTTTATATTTTGATAATAACTGAGCTTTCATATCGTAAATTAATAGTTTTAGGCTGGACTTCTTACAGGATTTTTCGTCTTTACTGCTAAAATTTCTCAAATTATTATGAAGTAGCTATCCAGGGCTCTTCTTTTACTATTGAGGTCAGGCTTCCAGTGTTAGGTGAGGAGGAAAAATCAGTCCATAAGGTTATGAAGCTACATCGCCTTCCTTTACGGGCAGTGTTTTATGACACAGGACCAGGTTGGGAAAAAGATTCTGGGTTCTTGTTTGGGGTCTTCAGGGTGGTAATAACTAATTACAGCTGGATACAGTTGGTGATATGGCGAATATGTATTCTCTTTGTGATCTTCCATACCCATCAAACCCTAATCTTTCTCCATGTTACTGTGTTTTCTCCCTGAGTTTTGTGCTTATTACAGGTCCTTTTGAATTCTTTTCCTTTATGTATCTTTTCTGCCTTTGTGCGCCACTTTTGGAGTGTGGCGCCTTGTACTGCTACACTTCTGTGCAGAGTTCTATCTCGAAACTCAGTCAGTCAACCCAAGCTCTTCCTTCATTACTTTCATTCCTAGTAGAATATAGAGCATCCAGCTTTGAAGTTTCATTAGCCTTGATCTTATTCTTGTGAGATAGGTTCGCTAGCTAACCTCATGCACAACGCTTTTCCCCTCTTTTCTAAGGCTTACTACTGACTAGTAAATTAGGCAAGGTTTAGAGGGAGGGGGTGTCGACTGATAGTTACACCCAAACCTCAAACATCACAAGTGAGCGTCAAACACACATGAGCTACCGGTATATTTATCAGTGCTCTCCGATCAAATACCCTCGTATTGATAGTGTCCATTCTTTAAGGCATTTAATGTGAAATTAACTGAGTTCTCACGATCATAGAATCTAATTATGAGATAATCTTTTTTGAAAGATGCTCACTGGCATATTACAAGAATAGAAAAGCAAATATATCAGTAAAAATTCTTGTTTCGGCGAGCTCATTTACATAATTGTACAATCTCATATTTGTACTAGTTTTTGATGTGTTCTTCGAAGTAGTCAGTCAACTATATCAACGCCAAAAAATAAATCATAAGATCATTCTCATGATAAGATAAATAGAAATTATCTATAGTATGATGTTGATATATTCTTAGGCTAGTCAAAAGTACTGAGTTGAACGACGTTTTTTTGTTTTCACTAATGCCTGGATAATGATTATCGGTAAATTGAAAGATAGTAAGGACCTCTCGATAGTCAATTAACCCCGTGGGTTTCAGCGGTACTTGTTGTCAAGCTTACTGCAGTGTACATGAAAATTAAGGCAAACTGCTTGTTTTGTTTTCATTAACTTCGAATATGTTCAGTTATTATACTTGTAATTTATCAGATATTGCTTCAACGGTACATCGCCGTCTTGTTTTCTGAAATCATTTTTGTGCGGCCCCAAGACTACTCATAGGCTCTCACTTCCTTCTGACACAGGTTGCTGCATGTCACTGTCGGACTGGTTTCAACGTAGAACTTTGTACAAATGTGCATCAGTACAAGTTGCCACACTCCTTCCTTGCAGCACACAAACCAAGAGAAGAGTGTAAAGCGTGGTTCAAAAGGCAGATAATAAATTGAAGTTACATGGAAGAAGAATATAGTTTTATTGGACACAACAAATGACAAAGAGTGAATGCATCTGCGCCAACTACCACTGAAAACGAAGATTTTGAGCCATATCACCAACTGTCTCTAGCTGTCACTGGTTCTTACCGTCCCGATAACCCCAACCAGTCAGGCAACCAGTCAACACATCTCTTCGTGGCTGGATGGCTGGATTAAACTAACTGTTATACATCTCACTGACTGATGAAGCCATGTTTTCGTTCGATCACCATGCACTATCTCTTTTCCAACCTGATCGATGCTATGTCAGCTAACATCGCTTGCCGAGGAAGGCGATCAGTGGCTAGCCATGCATATGTAACACATGTCCCAAGCATCACCTCAATCGATGTAACTTCATAACCTCGTCGACTGATTTTCCCTCCTAAACTATTGCTTGACCGATGCTTCACCTCAATATTACACACCCTATTATACCTACCACCTAACATGGGAGATAGAACGCAGACAAATATGGTGAAAGACAGCTAGTCAGGGTTTCCATGTCTTCCACTTTCAATGGTTTCAATTGATAAAGAAGGACAGAGAGAACTGGTGAGTAGTACACGTATCCTTTGGCCTACAGTCGGATATCACGTCTGAGGCAGAGATGCTGTAGTAGTCCCTGTATTCATTCCAGCCATTATAACTCGTTGGATCATTGCAATGTTCAAGCCCAAACACCACGTCAAGATAGCAGCTGCCGGTCGATCCTGGGTAGGTGTGATTGGGATTTGGACTCGTAACCACAAGAGCGCCCGCAGTCTCTCATCCCCCCTTCACATGATCTCCTCACTGTTACCTTCGGACCGATACCCAACTCGTCGTTACCTATTCAGATTCCACTCAAGCCATACCACAGTGTGTCCGATTAATCTCAATTTTCTTCTACATATTTTTTGAGCAGTTGATTCTTGGTTGGTTCTTCCTAAGTCTTGGAAGTTAATCGTTTCAGCACGGCCATTAAATCTTCATTATAGAGCCAGTGAAGGTACCAGTTGATACAAGTCTGCCATAACCTTTTAGAAATGGTGTTCATTGCGCGTGTGCCAAATTTCTGACACATAGAAGAAGTGACTTAAAGGTAGCGTTGAAAATTCTAATCTTGTTCTTTATGTTTAGTGGAGATTTCCAAACTGATTTCAGAGTGACGGAGGACAGTCTCGCCTTTCCTGTTTGAGTTTTGCCATTCTTATCCAAGTTATCGCTTGTAGTTGAAACGCTTCTGCCTAGAAGAAGTGGCCTCTTTCAAATTTTCCCGGTCGACAGTTATTGGTGCTTGTTGTTGCTGTTGGTTGGTTGATTATCTGCATCGCCTCCGTCTTCTCTATGTTTACTTGAATTCCCGTCTTCTCTGACTTCTCCTTCTGCCATTTTATGGGTATTCTCCTGTATGTCTTCGAATTCATGTGACATTAAATATAAATGGTCCTCCATGTTCAAGTCTTCTGGTGTCTTCTTATCAGTCCAACGTTTTCCTGTCCTCTCGCTTTTCACAGTCTGCTGCACAATTCATCCCACCACAATCACGAATATCATTGGTGATAGCAGGCAGCCTATCTTATATACCCATATAGGATAGTGTCCCTCTATCCTTTTTGATACGGCTTTCAACGAATGACTAATAAATCATGCTCTAAAGGGCTTGATGAACTAGTAAAAGCGTATAGAATTAGTTAATTACGACAGTTTATCCTCTGAGATGTTACGTAACAACGTCTAATAAGAGAATATTAATGTTAACTTCGGTGCGGAGAAAAATGTTATCACAGCTGTAAAATGCTCGCCAACCGCGCGTGTGGTTCCGGGTTAAATCTCTGACCTACATAATCCTTTACGTCGCTAATCCAGCAATAAGATTGGCAAAGAGGGGAGGTTGGGCATGAGCTTAGCAACTTCACTCCGTGAAAATAAAAACCACTGCTATCAGAACTTCAAACCTCTCGTTTAAAGCCCTGTGTTCCACTACGAGCGTATAGAAATAAAATTATAAAAAAAACTAATGAGCCACCTTTGAAGCTTAGGTTCACATACAGTATCTTCTACAGTAAATGGGCAGTGCTCACCTTGTCAGATTCTGTCCATAAAATGTCAGTGATACTCATTCCTAATCATGGTTTTCTTCAGAAGTAGAATGATCTCCCAATCAAACACATCTGAACTGCAAACTTCCCTTGCAGTAAGGTGGTATAGTTATCGAATTACCTTCAGGCCGATTATCTGAAGACTATTTGATAATAATTCAATTGAATTTTAGATTTTCCCGTCGATTGATTGGACCGAAGTGCTTGTTCTCAGGTTAACATGTCGGCTTCTTGTACAGATGCTTCAACGATGTCTAGGCAAGTAATTAGAATTTAATTGGTGGATGGTGACTAGCAGTGGAATCTAGGACAATGCGCATTTCGTCCTATTTGAGACTCGGTGGGAATATCGCCACTCATTGGGGAATGCAGGTACACCTGCCAGTCGACTAGTCCCGAATTTGACGAAATCCGCGTTGTCCTAGATTCCACTGCTAGTCACCATCCACCAATTAAATTCTATATTTTTGATGATAAGTTTAGATAATGGTGAGAATCAACGGTTATCAACTCTTCTTATCATGACTTGTAATTCCACAAATCGTGTGAGTATATGTGTATGAGCATGAGAACTGACTTATTCTTTCTACTGTTTATCTAGTTTCCACGCATTTACAGCAGAACATACGGCTTTAGGTTTAGGCTTTGGTATTCCAGTAGCTGGGATTTCATCTTTTACAGTGTGAAGTTTCTAACCTCACGGGCAACCTTCCCTGTTTTATCAGGTTTAATACCGGCTAGGTGAGGTTTGGCAGTACTTCGGTAGCCAGGAGTCAAGCGCTGGGCCAATTGTGGGACGTGGATGGTAATCAATAAAAAGTACTGGTAAATATACTAACCACCTTAGTTTAATGATTCACTGGGTTGATGGATGCAATGGGCATCATTCCCATCTGTCTTTCATTCCGCCCTTACCAACCAACATCTTAACAACTGGAATGGAAAGGGTCTACTAGTAGGTCAGGTAAATGGGAGGACGTGGGATAACTATAATTCAAAAGCCGGCAGTTTGAATCCAGCCGTGGCTCAAATTTTCGAATATCCTTATTCATCACTTATAATCTCTCTCTCTCTCTCTCTCTATATATATATATATATATATATATATATATATATATATAATCTGTAATATTTCCAACGGAAACTATTACGTAATAGTTTCTCTTTGTTCAGATTCTTCAAGTAGGATGGTAACTGCTGACAGTAAATCGTGTGTCACATTTCTATCTGACCTGAAGAGAGAATATCAATCCCTTATGGTATTTCTTCTTCACCCCCTCTTCACCTACAAGAAATGCATTACACTTGATTGAAAGCCAATTAAAAAAGATGCATGAGTACACATTATTTTCTGACCCTTGGACGTAATAACAGCTGGATGGTTGGAGACTTCTAGTAGTTTATGAGTTAGTTAGTTTCATTTCTCAGGTAGTGGCAGTGTGTATACACCCATCCACGATTTTGCTTCTTTCTGAATTTTACCAGAATCTTGAGAGTCAGGAAGTTGTACAGGGTTGTTTTAAATACTCACGAGACTAGAAAATACACCATCACCATTCGAGACCATGATCTAATAATAATAATAATAATAATAATAATAATAATTTAACGCAATGCAGTGATGGTATATTTCGGTAAAGCCCCCCGCCTCCCCAAAGTTTTAAACAGATCGATGGTTGACTCATAACAACAAGCGACGTAGATCATTTAATATTTCCTCATTTTATTATTATTATTGTTCCCTTGGGTTCCTAGTGGAACATAGGGCAACTGCACGTCTCCACTTGATTCTGTCTTCTGCTGCTGTACTTTTCACCTGCATCCATCTCAGTCCATACTGTTTCAACTCCTCTTCGCATGATCTCCTCCATGTCATCCTTGCATTGACGTCCCACTCGCCCCTTCCACTCGAGCAAGAGCCTGATGCGCGATGTCACCCAGCGGCCTCCTCAGCGAGTGTCCAATCCATCTCCACTTTCTCCTGCATATTTTTTGGTTGGCGATTGGTTCTTGTTTTGTTTGCTCCCATAGTTTCTTGTTGGTGATTCTTTCCGGCCCGGCCATCTGATCTTCAGTTTAGATCCAGCGAAGACTGTTTTTAGTTGACAAAGGTCTGCAACAGGCTGTTGGAAATATTCTTTGTGACGCGGCCGCCAAGTTTCTGATCAGTCCGTATAGAAGAACTGACTGACTTGACGTTTGTATTGAAAATCCGACCGAATTTTGTTGTTGGTGCTTGAGTGACGAAGATTTTCAGATCATTTAATATTCTGTCTTTTATAGAAGGTTGAAATCACATCAACAAAACAGACTTTATTTTTAGCTGACATCAGTTGGAGAACTATTAGAAAGCTAGTATTCGAGTACTAGACAACCAGCTGTTTTGTCCTAGTTTGAAACTCTTCATCAGTATGCACCTAATACAGGGTTTTAAACCAAGGACACCTTCCGGTTACATGGCGAGCTCGTAGACTATTCAGCCACTGGGACTCGTCCACCTAAATGATTAGCAGAAGTTGGAATTCATGGGCCAACGAGTTGTGGTCCCAGGGGTTTAATGGTCTGCGACTTCGCCTTGTAACCGGTGTCAATTCACGATGAAATCCTGTAACCGATCAATTCCCTGTAGACCAACACTTGAAGATTTTATTTTGCCTATTTCACTGGTTGATAAATATAAATATATATATATATATATGTTGACCATATTGATTAAAAATCTATCAAAATACTACTGCTATTATTGGTATTATTATTCCATTAGTCTTCCTTTTATTTCGAATGTGCAATAAAGTTTAGCCTAGTTATTAGTTTTTTCCGTCACTTCTATACCACTTCCATCTCGTCTACACTTTTGTCCTTCTTCGTTTCCTACACCCTTCCATCTATTTCTTTTTCTTTGTCTCTCCTAATCTGGAATTCCCAATATGTCATGATACGTTTATTATTCATGGTCATTTAAATTTTGATTTGTTTATGTTTTCCAAAATTTCTGTTCAATTTCCCTAGTTTATTTACCATCCTGTTACTATGGTAACATACTTTAAAATAGTAATTTATATAAAACAAAAAGAAATATGAGAATAAAATTTGGACACTGTGGAGGAGCATATAATTCAGTCGTAGAATGATGACGTCTCGAGGATATGTATGGCCTCAAGCTTTTGGAAGTCTCAGATTTCCCTTTACATTGTTTGAGTTTTCTAGCTTAGCCTTATGCTCGATGACCTTTTCATCCTTCCATACTTACTACTGGCTGTGGTAAATGGATTAGGTGAGGTTTGAAATTCGTCCATCGGCGGTGCAGGGTATCAGAACCAGACCATATGTGAAACTGGCGAGTATGGTCTACCACTAAACACCACTTCGCAACGCTCAAGTTAATGATCATAATCAAGTCAGATGTCTAGAAATTATTGTCGAAACCTATCGCATTCAGCATCAAGAAAAAAGATTTAGATTTAGAATATACTGATGTTACGTCAGTTAGGTCTTCTATAAGGAGTTCAGAGACTTGTCGGGTGAGTCATGAAAAAAAGATTTTCAAAAGTCAACCTCGGATCTTTATCGACAGCTGCCTTCCCTAGATCTATGCTGGAAATCAGATAGCCTTCCAGAAAGAATTAACCACTAGGAGCTCTGCAGTACGATGAACCAACTAATATGTCGAAGGCAACCGTTGGGTCAAATCACGTATCAGACTATCGCTTTAGTGGAATGCCAATGGGGAACCGTGATTTCATCATTAGCTGACATTGGTTAGAGAACCATTAGAAAACCTGGGAGTACTGGACAGCTAATCGTTCTAGCTTGGATCACAGTGGTTTAATGGTATACGAGCTCGCCTTGTAACCAGAAGGTCCTGGGTTCGAACCCTTGCGGTGGATGCGTATTGATGAAGAGTCCCAAACTAGGACGAAATTGCTCTCCAGTACTCCCAGCTAGTTTTCTAATGGTTCTCTAACCAATGTCAGCTCATGATAAAATCCTGTAACCAGCCAAATCCCCACAAACCAACACTTAATTAGGAAATCGTGAGTTGGTCATCCAAATTTGACATGGAGGAGACGATAGCTAAAGAGGAGGTGTGCTGTGTAAGCCCCATGTTCCACTTCAACCATAGGGATATAACAATAATGGCCATCAGATTCAGGTATGATATGATTGATTGATATAATTATGACCAATTAACTGTACTCGAATCGTCAACAGTAAATAGCTCTTGTATCATTGTATGTTTATACATTTGTTGAAGTTGCTGTGAATTCCTCGTTGATTGATTTGTACTGGACTAAAGCGACCCGTCTTTGTTGACATGTCAGCTCAGTGGCATTTGAAATCATGGATGTTAGATTTGCGCCTCTAGAGCAACAGCATCACTCACTTGCTCACTCACTGGGTATTGCTGGTAAATCCAGTTGTCGAGTCCCTAATAGGACGAAATGTGCCTTGTAACATACACTTGTAATTATGTAAGCATAAAAAGCAATTCTCATGTATTCATTTTGAATTTCCACCTTTTGTTTTATTGTAAATTTATTCCCCTTTTACTCTTAATTTTATGTTTTTATTGTTTCTTTTAGTTAAAGTCTATTGTACTGTATGCCATAAACGATGTAAAGGTGATGTATTGAAGATTGAACAACAATTTATCCACTACAAATGCTTTCAATGTATAAGTAAGTATGCCCCAGGGGATGGAATTTTTTCTTATTGAGCAAAAACACACCACATTTATACATTTTTAGCCACATTTATGGTAGGCTAGGTCAACAGATAATAAACTGTTTTGAATGGTTGTTGGTTTTCTGTAGGTTAAACCTTGAGATAAACGTTGTCCAATGAGATGATTTCCTGAACACAACATAGACATTAAACCCAGATTTGAGAAATAAACGCTTCTGCTTCTGTAGCCATTAAGTAATTAAAATACTGTTTCAGTTTTTTGCTATTTCCTATCAATCGGCATCTGTATATACTACTGATGAATTTTGTTAGTAACTGATGCCACAAGTATTGCATAATCCAATATGCATCTCTTCTGTAAAGACAAAGAAATGATTTAACTGGCTAATTATTTTATTTTCCTTCTTTTTTCCCTTTTTTTTATCAAAAAATTGATAGAATGCCGAAAAAATTTGAAACAAGGTGGTTTCTTTGTTAAAGACAAAAAATTCTACTGTCCAAATGATTATCAATCAGAATTTGGTGTACGATGTGAAACATGTCATGGCTATGTGGAAGGTGAGTGGTGACAGTGCTGGGGAAGACATTTCATACACACTGCTTCCGATGTACAACATGCAGGTTCGTATCATTCTGTCTATTATTGTTATTGTTATTATTAATTAACATTTGTGAACGTTTCGGTATCAAACTAGTAGTTATTTTCAGTTATATTACATTTAACAGAATTAGTAAACTCTTCTTTGTCTATGTATGATGAAGAGAACCAATCAGATCCGTACAAAATTAGTAGAATGCTCACTAGTGATTGGCCACAGGTTAAAATGTCTGGAGTTCCAGTGAGAAGTCATGACCAGTTGTATCCATCACATTGTGTGTGTGTTTTGGGGGGGGGGCAAATACTCGCTGGTAGCGGTTAAAATTCGTGGGTCATTGGATTCCGCCGTGATTAGCTGAATGGTATACGGACTGGTCTTGTGATACGAAGCTCTTAGTTTCAATCTCCTGTGGGTGGCGCCATAGGTACGTGCTACTGAAGAGTTCCAAACAAGGGGGAAACAGCTGTACAGTTCCGCCTGATGGTTTTCAGCGGTTCTCTAAGTGAATTCATTTGGTAATTTAATAATACCCGAAAATCTAAACTCCTCGATCTACTGAAAATCAGAGATTGTCCTCGTGTAACCCACTAGCTGAGGAGTGACGGTCGTAACCAAAATCCTCAATAGAGTTATTGCTATCGGATCGATAGCTGTGACTGATAGGCTATTAATTGCTACTTGATTCTTCACTGTTTTTGAAACAATATCCATCCAACCGAATGGTGCGTGGCGGGGGGAGAATGGTTGGATAAGCTCCATCCTCTAGAATGATTTTAACATGTACTATACATTTGCTAAGCCGTGGTCTGCCTCAGTGAACAGTGTTAAGCGAAATACAGCTAGATATTAGATGGTTGGAGGTAATCGGTCACAGGAAGCCTTGGACACACCTAGGTTTCGTGCTAGTTGGCACTCACCAGTCACCAAGGCGTACCTGCAACTGCCTTGAAGGAACTCATGTCCCTTCTCAGATTCCAACCCTCGTCACCCAGCATTGCAGTTAGAGACCTTACCACTGTGCTATTCGGGCTCACGACTGACCTCCTATAGGACTGTATTGGGTAGTTTAATTGGACACTAGTAACTAGTGTGACGTGTCTAATCCTCTCTTTGGTGCAGACTGAATTCTGTCAGTCAGGTTTACAATATAGTTACCATTCTAGGTAGCTTGCCATCACGGCGCACATTGATTTCATGATATTATATGGTTGTAGGCGATCGGCCACAGGAAGCCTTGGACCTATGTTTCGCTCTAGTTGGCACTCGTCAGTAGGAGGTCAATCGCAAGCCAAAATAGATCAGTGCTAAGGTCTTTGACCACAGCACTGGGTAATGAGGGTGCGAATCTCAGAAGGGACATGAGTTCCTCCAAAACAGTTGCAGATACGCCTTTCTGACTGGTGAATGCCAACTAAAACGAAACCTAGGTGCGTTCAAGGCTTACTTCCGATTGCCTCTAACCATCTAATATCATCAAATCAACGTGCACCGTGATGGCGATCTGCATAGAATGGTGGCCACATTGCAAACCTGACTGATAGAATTCAGTCTGCACCAAAGAAAGGACTAAACATACCACACTAGTTACTAGTGTCAAATCGGAATACACCTAAGCTGGAAAAGATGTCTAGTCAAGTTGGAAAACTGATACCAATTCCATGTGACGTCTTTGACTTAACTCTGGCCAAGGGTTAGGAATGTGTTTCGAACCGTGAGACGACCTGTTAGGTGAACGGAATCAAGTGGTTAGCTCAATAAGCCATATTTCTACTCTAGTGTCTATGTAGATTTTCAATAACCACTACTTACCACTTTTCATTCCGTCACTTCCTCATAAAGTGTGTAACACCTTTAAGATTTTATGTATTCGTAGTTTCTGTAGCAGTGCGTTTTGTTTTGGGGTGGGTTTGCTAACTGCAAGCCCAAACTTCTCTCTTCAGCAGGCTTATTATTGGGCTAGGCTAGCGAGGCTAAGGAGTGTGTCGGTAGCCCGGTATCGAACTACAGATCATTTATGGCGTGGTTGACGAGTATTCTGCTGCTGCAACGCTGAGGTGTTACGCTAAGTTGAATTTTAAATTTAATCAGCAAGTTTACGATAACAAAAAAGGGTAGAGAGTATTTCGTAGTTTTACTTGTTCATAATTCTTTATCATCAAATAGTCTGTTTTAACGTGAATATTGAACAACACGTGTCATTTAGAGAAACAGTTAGTAAGTTGATACAATCAATATTTGTCTTAGCCTTTCCACAACATATGACACGTTTACTCTTTATAATAACTCTTATTCCACTGAAATGATCTTCATACCATTTCTAATCATGTGATGATGGAAATAATTCATGTGCTCAACAGAAGAAAATACCATATCTTTTGATACTGTTTACTCGTAATAAACGAAACATTTTGAAATTACTTATTTGGTTAAAATTCAGAATGCACGTTTCGTCTTACTCAGAGCTCGTCACCTGGATTTACCTGGAAAAGCAGCAGAACCAGAATGAATCCCAGCAGAAGGATTGCAAATGGATCCAAAGACATAAGCGGAATTGATGACACCGTTGCTAAAGAAGGTGGGGAAAGAGTTCAAGGTACCTGCGGATTGGAAGAAAGGCTACTTATTCAACCTATCAAAGAAAGGAGACTTAAGTCAATGCAAGAACTGGAGCGGCATTGTGCTCCTGTACATTTCAAGCAAAATACTAAGCCGCACCATCCTGGAGCGAATAAAACACACCCACCTGGATGAAAACCTTCGACCGGAACAGGTTGGATTCAAGAGGAACAAGTCATGGATCGATCAAATCGTAACACTACGGATCATCATTGAACAAAGCTTGGAATGGCAGTCACCTCTCTATCTCAACTTCGTCGACTTTGAAAAAGCCTTCGACAGCGTCGATGAATAGGTGATTTGATGACTATTTCGCTACTACCAAGGGGTGCCGCCAACAATTATACATATCATCCAACAATTGTACGACAATGCTGCATAACAAGTAACCCACAACGTGAAACTCACGGAATCCTTCGAAGTGAAGACGGACGCAAGGCAAAGCTGGCTGGCCGGCTGCCTATTATCTCCGATGATTTTCCTGATTGCGGTAGACTGGACAGTGCGACAGACAGTGATGAAACAGGCATAAAATGGACCCGCATAAAAATCTTGGAAGATCTGGACTTCGCCGATGCTATATGTCTGAATTCCTACAAACTGGAAGATATGCAAGTGAAAAGCAACAAGTTGACAAAAGAAGCATCCAGAGAATAGGCCTTCAGGTGAACATAGAGAAGACAGAGGTAGGTGATGAAAATTCCTGGCCAACAGCGACAGCTACAACAACAGACAAAAATCAGCATAAATGGGCGAAATCTGGAATTAACAACCTCCTTCACCTACCCACCTACCTACCCGGGAAGAAACGTTTCACCTACAGGCGAAACTGACGACGATATCAAAGTAAAGATCGGGAAAGCAAGGCAAGGCTTCATTATTCTCAAGTCTATGTGGAGATCAACAGCACTCATTATTAAAAATAACATCCGAAATTTTAACTCCGATATGATATCAGTGCTACTTTATGGATCAGAGACTTGGTGCGTCACAAAAGACACTACGAACAAGCTACAGACCTTCATCAACATCTGTCTTCGCTTAATACTTCGCTCAAGATCAGATGGCCGGCCAGAAAAGATCAGCAACAGGGATCTCTGGTAGCAAACCATCCAAGTACAGGTTGTGCACGAAATATGCTCGAGAGGAACCCTAACGGGAAGCAGCGAGTTTGTCGTCAGTACAAGGGTAGGGTGACATGGAGTAGGTGATGAGGAGAGGAGATGAAATCATTTAGGCAGACATGGAGCCAAGTGAAAACGTTGGCAGAGAACCGAACGCAATAAAGACGCGAGGCTGAAGCCCTATATTCCCCTAGGAACTAAAGGAAACAATAATAATAATAATCTGCATCTACCTACATTCTCAGTATTTGGAAATCTTCCGCCTGAAACTTGAAACCAGCACCTATTGTTTCCGCTGAACCCGTATAACTCAGTGTTCACGTTTCTGGAAGCAGCACTTGGTAACTCGGTTTCGATTTTCTTCCATACTGCCGACACACCTCGCTGACTAGTGAGTGCCAATGAGCACGAAATCTTAGACTTTCTTTTGATTTTCTCCAACCATCCAACAACTGGGGTTTCAAACGCTAAATAGTAGTTATCTACTGGACCATAAGAGCTGCCTCTTATCCTCATCGAAAATTGTGTATTAGGCTGCTAATATATCAACAGAGATCGACCATTTTCGGTTCAGTAAAGTTTAATCAACTGGAAGTACAAAATAATGTTAGGATAGCTTGAAGTCAGCTATGAGTATCATTTGAGCTGATAACTCTTCAACAAGTTTCTCACACGAATATATACTGAATGGAGTTGAAAACTGTTAGTTTTCTGTGATACGATACTATGAAGTTGGAAAACATCTGACTCTGACTCACTGATTGTGAGTGGTTATAAATATGCAGTGAATTTTGAAGTTTCTGGGAAATACACTGTATCATGTCATCGGCTTTTTTATTCCTTCACGTTCCCAGTGGAACACAGAGCGCCTTCAAGCTAGAGCCTTGAAGTTTCTGTAGCAGTGATGATTATTTTTACAGGATGAGGTTGCTAGCCTAATGCCCAAACCAACCTTCCCTCTTTACCAGTCTTACTACAGGCTTAGAGAGGTAAAGGAGTGCGTCTGTGACCGGGGTTCAAACCCTGGACCATGTGCGTGGTCGGTGACCATTCTACCTGTGTGCCAATGCTGCACGTCGGTAGGCAGTGCTAATTTGTCAACGAAATAGAGAAAGAGGAAAGTTGTATATCCCTGCTTAGCAATGGTCATGTATTTTACGTCGCTTAGTTAAGAAACTGCCTCCTAAATCGGTTGATTTTTAAGAGAAAGGCATATTTGTTATTCTGCGAGTTGGTTAGACGCACGATACTGTATCCAGTAAAAGTATCCTATACAGTCCTACAGGAGGTCAGTTGTGAGCCCATAACGTCTCTGGTTGAAGCACATTGCGCGAAATAGGTTCGACTCTCGGAGGAGACATGATGATGACTGATGAACGCCAGGAGGTACGAAACCTAGGTTAATTGAGGCCTCCTGCCGATTGTTGCCTCCAACTATCTGTTATATTCTTTGCAATGAAAACGGCTTTATTTAACTGAAAGGTTCTAGGCTGCCCTTTAAGTGCACTGTTGATCACGTCACAAGCTGAAATCAATAATAGAAAGGCACTGAGAAGCATAGAGAACTAGATAGTTCTTTCTCTTTAGTCTGAGACTCTTTACCAGCGCGCGCAACTATCACCTTTTTCAGGGATCAAATACAGAACCATCAACGAGCGCGTTTATCATCCTGGGTTTGAAGTGAATAATCCACAAATTCTAACTTCTGTGAATTCGTGATACAAAAATGCCGCCAGCCTAATGCCATCCATCAGGATCCACTTCGTCCTGACATGGTTGACTCCATCTAGAACAAATTTTTAAATCATGTTTTTAAAAGATAATAATAATAATTTACTTTATTCCAAAGACAGTACTTGTGATACATAATGGAATTTTCAGTATTAATCACAATATTGCATCTAATTTCCTCAAATTATAAATAAAAATTAATCACACAGAAAATTTTCCACATTTACAATAGGGGTAATGTCAAGATCATCCAGAATATAAAATGGAAATAAGAATAACAGTGATAACAGCTAAGGTAATCATAATAATAATAATACAAAGGAGAATTGCCGTGGGTTTGTTTCACACAGTATTGTCAATGCGGTATAGAAATCCTAGCATGTTTAAAAATATTGAATATAATGTTCTCTTTAGATGATATGGTGAGGGGAAAAACAAGGATAACAGCAGTCATAGAGATAAGTTGGTGTTTGAAATTATGAGAGTAAAACAAACAAAGAAGCAACAGGACCATAAATATAATAGAAATAATAAAAGTAAAACTTGAAGGTATATAAGGATGAATGGAGGAAATTGTTTATTTACTAGATGAAAAAAAGGTTAGTTAATTCTTGTCTGACACTATTTTCATCACATAAAATACATGCCAAGTATGGTATCATAGAATCTTTATACTCAGACGTGCGAGCATACAGTTTTCTGAAGTTACTTCTTGTTCTAGCTGAGGAGATGCAAGGTGAAAGCTGAGCGTAAAGTGAATGCTCCAAGTCAGACAAAATCCTTCTAGATGCTCATTATATGAACATTTAAATTTGTTTCCTGTAGTTGGTTTGTAAGGATTAGTTTTGTTTTTTTAATGAGTTCATCACGGATTGATATCAGTGAGTGCTTACTGCTGATGGTTCCCAAGCACCAGGATGAAACAGCCAGCTGTCCAGTACTTCCTGCTTGTTTTTAGTGGTGCTCTTACTGATATCAATCCATGATCAACTCGTAAAAACAAAATTAATCCTTGCAAACCGACCATAAAAAAATTAATCTAATGTTATCTAGTGACTGGCTACAGGATGGAGTTTCCTGGAGTCCTAACGAGAAGTCTTGACCAGTGAGGTCAATCCAGATGTCATGTGTGAGGATGGATGTGTCCACCGACGACATTGGTTGGCGCCAGTTGCGCCAAATCACGAATTGATAGAAGTAAGAATTCATGAGCTGGTCATTGACTCGAGTCCCAGTGGCTGAGTGGTGTGCGGGCTTGTCTTGTGATCGGAATGTTGTGGGTTCAAACCCCGGTGGTGGAAGCGCACTGCCGATGATTCTCAAACTAGCTGTCGCTAATTCCAAAGTTCATTCATGTGCTAAGGCTAGTAACCAATATCATGCGTGCATACTGAATTTTATCAGTCATGTTTTCGATTTGGTCATAATGCTAGGTGACTCGCCATCTCGATGACTCTGAATAGATGTTAGATGACTGGAGGCAGTAGTTAGGAATCCCTCGATGCTTGGTTTCCGTACCTGTTGTAGCACTTGTCAGCATTACAGTCCTACAAGGCGTCAATCACGAGGCCAAATAGTTCATTGGTAACGTCTCCGACTGCAGCAGTCACTGGTTGACGCTGGGTTGAATCTTAGAGAGGCAGTGAGTTCGTGTAAAATTGCTGACTTGTGAGTACCAACAACTGCGATGTCTAGGTTAAGCACAGCTTTCTCCTGTTTGTCTCCGATTTTCGAATATGTGCTAAGAGTTTATCAAGTGGGCCCAACGTTAAGATGTTTTTTTCTCGTGAATTACCCTACACCGGTTGTCGATGAATTAGTGCATCACTCATTGTTTTGCGGAAAATGAATACGTGTGTTACGCAATAGTTAGAAGAATCGTTCTTGTATATATATTCCATTATATGCTTCATTTTATATCAAAACAGCAATGACAACTATTCAATCAATCAATACACAACAAATATAACATATAAGAGATAATACCTAATCGATAATATCGATATCTTCCATTGATGTTCATCTGACTATGATCAATTCCATATTTTATAAAAGTTTTTGAGTGCTGTGAACGAATAATGATTTTCTGGACTTCAGTTAAATGAATAACAATACACTAGACATGCGTATTTCTTGCATTGCCAACTACCATACCTCACATGGTCCATCGTTCAGTTTCCAGTCACTGACACACTTCTAAACCTCCCTCAGACGGTTGAAAAGTTACGGTTGAGCGCATGTCTACCAACCTCATCGCTTGATAAACAGTAAAAAAGACAACACAGCTATGGACACTCCAAAGCTTAAGCTTGAAGAAGCCCTACGTTCCACTCCGCTAAATACAAAGTCACAAAATGTAAAAATGACATGATATTATCTAAATTGTGGTAGTCATTGTGATGATTACATTGAAAAAGTACTATTCCATATTGGTTTGTTTACCAGATGTATCACACAGTCAGAGTATAGTATTATTTACTGGATGACGTTTCGAACAAAATTTATTGCTCTTCATAATCATATAAATTATAATCACACAACTTCAAAACTTCAGTTTTATAGTTTTATTTGTCCTCTCCTATTTGTCGTATTTGGGGTAGTAGAATTTTCCAGATGTCCGACTGAACAGTTGTTGAATCATTCCTATTACACGTGTTTGCAGTTGATTCGACAAACACAACTTCCATTAGCAATCTCTCCCTCCACCCTGTTGTTACATTAGATTTTAAAACTGTCATCTTATCCCATCATCCTATATTTTATGGTTGTGTGTAGTTTCATGTGGCGAGTGTTATGGTTGAACTATTCTCTAGATTTCTTATCTTATTCGGTTCAATTAATTCAGATTTTGCTAGGTTTTTATGTTCGGCTAGTCTGACTGTCCCTGTTCTACTACTATGACCTATGTATTTGACCTGACAATCATTCCAGCAGGGCATTAGATAAACTAAGTGGCTCTGTCTTATTGGCTCCACAGGATCTTTTAACCGACAATGAAATCCTGTAACCTATCATGTAAATCAATAGTATGTTAATAACTGTTCGTTATCATCACACCTGGTGTTCGAACACGTCTTTTCATCGTAATCGAAATCCTGGGGAAATGTAGAGATGAAGAAGGTAATAATCATTTAGTGATACTGTTTGACATAAATTTAATCTGGAGGGAAAAAGGGTTCCAAGTACGGCCACAGATTGATTTGTTAGAGAACCATTAAAAATCGTCAGGGAGTAGTGGACAAATGTTTCGTCCTGGTTTGCTATTCTTCATCAGTATGCACCTAAAATCCTATTGGGTAGCGAACACAGAACCTTCAGGTTATGAGGCGGGTTCGTTGACGTTAAATTCCCTGTCACTAACCGATTGGTCAGAGAGCTCACCTCGTAACCAGAATTTCTTGGGTCTGATCCCCTATGGTGTCATGCATGCATAATGCTGAAGAGTCATAAGCTGGGAAGAAACAATTTACGTCTCATGCTCTTTGCTTCTCAATAGTGCTTTAACTGATGTCAAACTTGAAACGAGTCATTAAATCTCTGCAAACCAACACCTGAAAAATGAGTTTATCTAATGAGTTTTTTTTTGATTTACTGCTGAATTGGCACAGAAACCACCCACTTGTTTGAACCCTGTTACCAACTTTTACCAAGTTTTGTTTCACAGTGTTACTTTGTCGAATCGTTATCGTTATCGATATTTATGTGTTGAATGATATTCGCAAAGAATAGCGAAACTAAGTATTCGACTAGTTTTTCTTCTATCAAATTTTATTTTACTGTGGTTAGACAATCATTTGAAACGAGGGAGTAATAGATATTTTATTTTTATTTATTTTTTTATTTTATTTTTGGTTTACAGCTTGATTCCACACTGTATTTTCGGTACAAGTATGGAATTTTCAGCATGGATATCGGTAGCCAAATTATGCAGGCCGATCATAGATATCAGATGTTCACCGGCGTGGGCTCGAACCCCGGACCATGTGCATGGTCGGCGAGAGTCCTAACCACTGTGCCACCGACGCACATTTTGACCTAGTTTGAGAATCTTAATCGGTACTCACCTACCAGCCTTTGAATCTAGAACATCTTCCGGTTGATGGTTAGCCCGTAGACTATTCAGTCACTGAGAACCGATGCCGTGGCCAGTCCATGAATTTCGATTTCTACGCAACCACTAATCAGTAGCATAGGTGAGTAATGGTTTTCAGCGAAGACAGGATTTCAAGTGAACACAAAGAAGACGGAGGTAATGAAGATACCCAAGCACCAACAAAAACCACCGCCAAGAGGTCATTTCGTTCACCTGTTTAGGAAGCATCGTTTCACCTAAAGACAACAGAATGGATGAGGATGTCAATCTGAAATCTCTTTGGAAATCTTATGAACTCAGCACAAAGAACAAGATTTAAATTTTTAACACCAATGTTAAATCCGTCAGTTCTTCTATAAGGGTTAGAAACTTGGTGTGGCCGTCACGAAAAATATTATCAGTAGGCTACGACAGACGGTATTTTTTTACTATAGCTTGATTCCATACCGTATTTTTGGTGCAAGTATGGAATTTTCAGTATGTGATATCGTTAGCCCAAATTTTTCAGGTCATCCATTGATATCAAGTCTGTGTCGATAGGGGATCGTATCCCGGACCATTTTCATGGTTGGCGAGAGTTCCAGCCGCTGTGCCACCGACACACAACTGTTGCCTTCGCCTCTTACTGAAGATCACATAGCTAGTGAAAAGAATTGACAACAAGAAACTAAGGGAATAAACCAACAGGTGAGAGCCGATCACTCAACAAATATGTGAACGCGAAAACGGAGATGGATTGGGCACATATTGAGGAGACCATCAAATGGGGTAAGCCACCGCTTAAGTGTAAGGTGGGTGGTAAACGATGAGTGGAGCTTTCGAGGATAACAATGAGAGGAGGTCATAGACGATGGACGATTGTGAGGTAAGCCGTATGTCCGACTCGGTACCCAAGGGAATTATAATTAGTTTGCAGAGATTTCAGTGTTTTTTTTATTCTTAATTGATTCACTATTCATTATTTGTGTTATGTGTTTTTAAAATATTCTTTCCCAGACGTTTATTCAATTCAGGCGAACGAACAACAATACTAGATGGATTATATTATTGTATGCCGTGCTCCACAAATCTAACCAATGGTGGTGGTGGTGGTAGTTTAGCACATACTAGTAATACTATTGGACGAGGAGGAGCAAGTGGAACTAGCATTGTTGCTGCTTCTGTTACTCCTGGTACTGGTACAACAAATGGTATTGATTCAGAAGCTAACGTCAACAACATCAGCGCAAACAACACCAACAACAACAGATCGTCCTCTTCTTCTTCATCATCTCGATCCCATCACCATGTCTCACATCATCACCATCGAAAGGCAGTCGTTTCAATCCATTATCTTTATTATCATCTAGTCGTCATTCGCATACAATGCCGTCGATAAAAACATCTACATCATCACCGTCACATAATATAAATAATAATAATAACAATAACAATAATAATAATAGTAATACTATTGACAATCATTATTCGCCTTATTCACATCAAAAACAATCGAAACGTTTTATAGCTAATAATAATGTTAATGGTAATAATAATAATACTAATCTTAAGTCATTCACATCTCTTAATGATCAGTTAAGTGTACAAATTCATGAAAATGGCGGTTCAAGTAAGTCCTTCCTATGTTTATATTTACATACATATAAGTTTAGTGTATTTCATAGTGTAATATTATTATTATATTATTATTTCCTTTAATTCCTAGAGGAACATAGGCCTTCAGCCCAACCGTCTCCATTGCGTTCGGTTCTCTGCTAACGTTTCCACCTGGCTTCAAGTCTGCCCAAATCATTTCATCTCCTCCTCATATTACCTCCTCCAAATCACCCTCACCCTGGCGACCAACTTGGCGCTTCCCTTTTGGGTTCCACTCAAGCAATGGCTTGTCTAGTGATGTCACTTGGTGGCTTGTCTTCTCAGAGTATGCCCAATCCATCTCCATTTCTTCCTGCCTATTTGTTTCACAATCGGTTCCTGTTGGGTTGGTTCACTCCCAGAAATGCATCCCTGTTGCTGATCTTTTCTGGCCATCTGGTCTTGAGTAGTATTGAGCGAAGACAACTGCTGATGAAGGTCTCTAGTTTGTTTGAGGTGCTCTTTATGACGCGCCAAGTCTCTGATCCACATAGTAAGTAGCACTGACTTCACATTGGAGTTGAAAATCCAGATCTTATTTCCATTTTCATGCTGAGTGCTGTTGATCTCCACACAGACTTGAGAGTAATGAAAGCTTATCTTGCTTTTCTGATTCTCGCTTTGATAGCCTCGTCAGTTCCGCCTGTAGTTGAAATGATGCTTCCCAGGTAGGTAGGTAGGTGAAGGAGGTTGCTTCTTTCAGATTCCTCCCACTTATGATGACTGTTGTCTGTTGTTGTTGCTGTTTGTGTTGGCCAGTAATCTTCATCACCTCTGTTTTCTCTATGTTCACTTGAAGTCCTATCTTCTCTAGTTGCTTCTTCTGCCAACTTGTTGCTTTTCACTTGCATATCTTCCAGTTTTTGGGAAATCAGACATTTATCATCACGGGCGAAGTCCAGATCCTCCAGGTTTTTTGTGTGAGTCCATTTTATGCCTGTTTCATCATTGTCCGTTGTCTGTCGCATTATCCGATCTACTGCAATCAGAAAAATCATTGGCTTTCGTCCTCACTTCGAAGGATTCCGTAAGTTTCACGTTGTGGATTACTTGTCATGCAGCATTGTCGTACAATTGTTGGATGAGATGCATAATTGTCGGTGGCACTCCGTAGTAGCGAAGTAGTTGCCAAATCATCTCTCAGTCGACGCTTTAGACGGCTTTTTCAAAGCCAATGAAGTTGAGATAGAGAGGTGACTGCCATTCTAAGATTGTTCAATGATAATCTATAGTGTGGCGATTTGATCAATACATTACTTATGTCTCCTGAATCCAGCTTGTTTCAGTCAAAGGTTTTCATCCAGCGTGGCTTGTTTGATTCTCTCCAGGATGATGTGGCTTAGTAATTTACTCCGGTCATTCAGATGACAACGTCGAGTATATTGAGAAATGGTTATCAATACATCACCTACAGTAAACAAAGCCCGTATGCAAAAACTAAATCAGGCTTCAAATGTTTGTCAGCAGCCGCCCCAAACTCTGGTTCCAAGTGGAAGATCAAATGGCCAGTCCAGAGAGAATTAGAAACAAGAGACTACGGGAAGGAACCTATTAGTCAACAAACACATTCCGAAAGGAAATACAGATGGATCAGAAATGCTCTGAGGAGACCCTTAGGTGACATTACGCATCAAGTCATCGCTCGAGTGTAACCCGAATAGGGAACGACGATTTCCAAGTGTGTTGGGGGTCACATAGAGGAGATCATATGACGAAGAGGAGGAGGAGGAGATGAGAAATTATGAGCAATCGTGAGACCAACTAAAGATTATGAGAAAGAACGCAACAAAACGGAGACGTTAGATGGTTAGAGAAAATCGGCCACAGGAAGCCTTAGACACACCTGGGTTTCGTGCTAGTTGGCACTCGTCAGAAAGGCGTATCTGCAAACTCGAAGGAACTCATATCTCTTCTGAGATTCGGACCCTCGTCAGTCAGTGCTGAAGTCACAGACCTTACCACTGAGCTATTCGGCCTCGCAAGTGACCTTCTGTTGACGAGTGTCAGCTAGGACGAAACCTAGGTCCAGGATTTCCTGCTGATTGCCTCCAACCATCTAATATCATCAAATCAATGTGTACCGTGATGGCGAGCTACCTAGTGGCATGTTGACCACATTGCAAAACCTGACTGATAGAATTCCGTCTGCACCAAAGAAAGGACTAGACACATCCAACTAGTTACTAATGTCCAATCAAAATGAAGATGTGCTCTGTTAAAGCTCAATTTTCCAGCGGGGTCCCAAGAGAAACCCAAGCTCAAACGACAGTCAATGACTTGGTGAACCCCACTGGCTATGACTTACAACTAAAATACTAAAACCCCTTTATATTACACTATTGCAAGTGAAAAGCAACAAGTTGGCAGAAGAAGTAACTAGAGAAGATAGGACTTCAAGTGAACATAGAGAAAACAGAGGTGATGAAGATTACTGGCCAACACAAACAGCAACAACAAAACAGACAACAATCACCCAGCATAAGTGGGAGGAATCTGAAAGAAGCAACCTCCTTCACCTACCTACCTACCTGGGAAGCATCATTTCAACTACAGGCGGAACTGACGAGGCTATCAAAGAGAGAATCAGAAAAGCAAGACAAGCTTTCATTACTCTCAAGTCTGTGTGGAGATCAACAGCACTCAGCATGAAAATGGAAATAAGATCTGGATTTTCAACTCCAATGTGAAGTCAGTGCTACTTACTATGTGGATCAGAGACTTGGCGCGTCATAAAGAGCACCTCAAACAAACTAGAGACCTTCATCAGCAGTTGTCTTCGCTCAATACTACTCAAGACCAGATGGCCAGAAAAGATCAGCAACAGGGATGCATTTCTGGGAGTGAACCAACCCAACAGGAACCGATTGTGAAACAAATAGGCAGGAAGAAATGGAGATGGATTGGGCATACTCTGAGAAGACAAGCCACCAAGTGACATCACTAGACAAGCCATTGCTTGAGTGGAACCAAAAGGGAAGCGCCAAGTTGGTCGCCAGGGTGAGGGTGATTTGGAGGAGGTAATATGAGGAGGAGATGAAAGATTTGGGCAGACTTGAAGCCAGGTGGAAACGTTAGCAGAGAACCGAACGCAATGGAGACGGTTGGGCTGAAGGCCTATGCACCTCTAGGAATTGAAGGAAATAATAATAATTAATTACTGGCTCTTCAGTTAACAATGTGAAGCGTCTACATCGGTTCCACTTGCTCCGACAAATTCGTGTTACTTCTACGTCGTATTTTCTCATATCTTTGGCTTGCATGGGCAAACTTCGAAATTCGTTGCAATGCTTTTATTAAAAGAAGACACATCGTCTGACTGACTTCCTGCTGGCTACCACGAGCCCAACCAGGGGTCATGGGTCCAAACACCACTCCGCTCCACCTGTAGAGGTTCATTGAACGATCAGTTAATAGAACTATCACTAACCCTTAAATACACATACACACACACAACAGATGTTGATCAGTCCTAAATGAATGAAAACCCAAGTAACTGTTTATTGTTTTAGACTAGCCGACTCGCCATGTCTCTATTGCAGTTTAAACGAACAAGGAGAGAGAGAGACAGGCAGAAAGAATTGCAGCTGTTGTTGTCTGTAATTGTACGTAATATTTATGCAATAACGATGTGATATTTCTTTCGCATTATGATGAAAACACTCGTTTAAATCAGCATGAATTAGCTAAATGATGATTACATCTGTGTCAGTGATGAAAAGAACTTTGAAAGAAAGAAACAAAACAAGAATTTACATTCCTCTTATGTTTCCTGTTAAAGATTAAAAAAATATTACACAGATGAACCAGTTTCACTGTATACATTGCTTATCTTTAGATTTTCTTTTTGATAAGTTATTCCAAATTATTCATTCCGTTTGTTTTTTCAAAGAAGAAGCATGAATTGCCCTTCGATTTGAATTACGCGCCTTCATCTTTTTTTTCTTAAATTAAAACAAGATAATTTTTTTGCCAGTTAGACAAATTTATTGATTGAATTTTATTTATTTATTCATTTTCCTTTATTTTATTGATTAGTAAGTAATATCATGTTACTGGTAGTGTGTGAATATCTAAATGAACTTTTATTTTCTAGCGATCCATCAATGGGTTGTTGATCAATGATTTCGTTTTGCTTGAAAAAAATATTTTACGCTTTCTATCGTATACATGTTGCAGTGAAGAGAAAAAATACTAATCCATTTTCTAAATGTTTTTGAAAGGTGTGATTGTAATGTGTTTTCTTATTTCGTTTTTGTCTGTTCTGTTACGTAAATATTACAGTTTGAATGACATATTGACAGTGCGCCGCGTTAAGTTCAAGTTTACAATTTTCAATTTACAGTATAGTTCCAAGAGGTGAAATCACAGTATGTGATGTGTTTGATGACAAAATAAACTGTAAATAAGAAAGAAATAGTGCTTGTCAGTAATCTAAATAATGGATGTTTATTTCTGTCGTTTTGAGGTCTAGCTCATTAGCGATTTGGAAATCACAAATTTGACTTAAGGTTTGTCATGAGTGAACACCGAGAAGTCGGAAGTGATGAAGATAACCAATCATCAACAACAACAACAACAATAACAACCAGAACCAATCACCAGCAACGGGAGAGATGATTTGACAGTAGTTGCCGCCTTTAATTATCCACCAAGGAATCATCGTTTCAGATACAGGCGGATAGGAAAAAGATGTCAAAGCCAGCCAGCGAGAATCGGAAAGGCAAGATACGCACTCCTTCATGAACCTGAAACCAGTTTGGAAATCTTCCACTGTCACTGAGCATAAGGAACAAGATTTTTCATTTTCAACACTAATGTCAAGTCAGTCAGTTCGGGTCGGGTCGGGTCAGAAACTTGGTCAGCGTGTCACAAAAAGGATTTCCAACAGCCTTTTGCAGACTTCCATCAACAGCTGACACCTACGCTGACTCCAAAGTGAAGACAGAATGGCCGTCCAGAAAGAATAAGCAACAAGAAACTATGGGAACAAACTAACCTAGCAAGAGCCAATCGCTCAACAAATATGTGGGAGAAAATGGAGGTGGATCGGGCATACATTGAAGAGGTTACCGAATGACATCGCGCGCAATGAAGGCCACTGCTCGAATGGAATCCCAATGGGAAGTGACGAGTGGGTCGTCAGTGTGGGGTTGAGATGAAAGAGTTAGGTCAATCGTGGACCCAGTTGAAGAGGACGGCAGAAAAAAGAACAAAGTTGAGATGTGTTGTTGAAGTCCTATGATCCAGTCGGAACGCAGGGAATAATAATATGAATAATACGAGTTCTCCCAATTACCTAGAGCAAAAATCGTGTGGTTTTTTAACTTATCCATCTGTCTGATCCCTAAGCCAAACCGGACATTTGATATCGATAAATGGTCTTCTCAGTTTGTATCCAATCTGTCTTCACTTCTTCCGCGAATATATTTTGGGCAAAAGATTCGTTGTTTTTTGGTTCCCTTGATTGCCTGTTGTTTATCCTTTCTGACAGGCCATCTGCCCTTCAGTGTGGAATCAAAAAAGGGGGTACCTATTTAATTCAATTTTAGATTTTCCCGTCGATTGATTGAGCTGAAGTACCTGATCTCAAGTTGACATGTCGGCTTCTTGTGCAGATGCTTCGGCGATGTTTGGTTGTGTAACTTGAAGCCATCTTATGGATGGTGACAGGCAATGGTACAGCGCGCATTTCATCCCATTTGGGACTCGTTGGCTGGACGTACCTGCATTCCGCAGTGAGTGATAGTTTTCCCAACGAGGCTCAAACCCAGTGCTCATAATATCAAACGCCAAAGCGTTATCGAGAGCCACTTCTTGTGCAACGGGTCATATTGATTATTTGATTGGATTTTCGATTTTCCCATTGATTGATTGGACCGAAGTGCTCGGTCTCAGGTTGATATGTCGTCTTCTTGTACAGATGCTTTGAGGATGTTTAAGCATGTAATTAGGAGCTAACTGATGGTTAGTGACTAGCAGTGGAATCCAGGATGCGTAACTCGTCGTTGGTGGGAAAATCATCACTCACTCCGGAATGCAGGCGCATCCAGCCGACGAGTCCGAAATAGGACGAAATGCGACTCGTAGTTTCCGCTGTTAGTCACTATCCACCAGTTAACTTCTAAGTGGGATAAAAGTCTTCAGTGAGCGGTTGGAAATGCCTTTGGTGACAGTGCTTGCCATCTCTCTGAGGTATAACGCACTTGTAAATTCTGAATAGTGAGAATTATGATAATTTACGTTTAAACGTCGGATAGGCACATCAATAGAGAATTTTGAGCATAGTTTATTCTTTCCATACGGTAGTATCCTAAAACAGCTGGTGTATAAAGAACAAAGAGTAATTGACAGAAAGTCGTCGAAAATGTTTAGATTTCCTACGAAATTAAGGAATCAATAAATCTATTTTATACCATTTCATGGCATGCTGACAAAATGTTTTCCAACTGTTAATCTTAAAAACTTAATGGTCTCAATCACGCCCTCCTCTTTAGTAGTTATTCGATAACAGAATGCTTTTCAGCCGTGGAGGAGGTCCAGAGTCGATTGCTGACTGACTCATCACACCTTAGACCTCACCTAGTTTTCCAGACGGTAGCAAGTAGGCCTGGGAAACAGAGTAAGTTTGACGCGGGAGGTTTGCTACTTCACCCCGTACAAAATAAAAACACCTCTTCTACTGAAATTTTGAAGCGAGTAGTTGTATGATGTTTCACTTAGAAGACAGAGGAATGGAAAAGTACTGTATGATTCAGACTAAGAATCTAAAAAACTGTATGAATTCTCACCAATTCTCTGCTTCATTTATGTGAGTGTAGAACATGGGTGTTTCGGTTAAATGTAATTCCATACTGGATAAGTCTATCTGAAATATCACACCCAGTGATGATGCAGTACTAACAATTGCATGACAACGTCTCAAGCATAAATGATCGCCACTCATTATTATTATTATTGTATCCTTTAGTTCCTAGAGGAACATAGGGCTTCAGCTGCGCACCTCCATTGCCTTCGGTTTTCTGACAACTTTTCACCCTGCTCCAGGTATGTCCATATGCTTTCATCTCCTCCTCGCATGACCTCCTCCAAGTCACCCTTGCACTTACGACCAACTCGCCGCCTCCCTTTCGGGTTCCACTCAAGGGCTTGTCTAGTGATGTCACTTGATGGTTTCCTCAACGTATGGCCGATCCATCTCCATTTCTTCCTGCCTATTTGTTTCACAATCGGTTCCTGTTGGGTTGGTTCACTCCCAGAAATGCATCCCTGTTGCTGATCTTTTCTGGCGATCTGATCTTGAGTATTGAGCGGAGACAGCTGTTAATGAAGGTTTGAAGTTTGTTTGAGATGCTCTTTATGACTCACCAAGTCTCTGATCCGCATAGTAGCACTAACTTTACATTGGAGTTGAAAATCCGGATCTTATTTTGATGCTGAGTGCTGTTGACCTCCACACAGATTTGAGAGTAATGAAAGCTTGTCTTGCTTTTCCGATTCTGGCTTTGATGTCCTCGTCAGTTCCGCCTGTAGTTGAGACGATGCTTCCCACTCATAATCATATCAATTTTAGTCACACGGAGTCACAATTGTCTTATAAATACATTTTCTCTTTTCCTCCATCTTCCCATTGTTGTTTGTTGGCACTTTTCATTACTTCAGTACACGCGTTGTGTCATTTCCATCGGATGTATGTGGTGTTGAACTGATAAACAGAGACTCAGTAATTCACCCCTCTCCCACACTCCACCTAACGTTTTTACTTTTTAATACTGTCATCCTCTCCTACACACCCTATCTTTGTGTGATTACATGCAAGTGAATACAATACAGTGGCTGAGCTTTCCTCGAGACTGTATAACTTACCAGGGTCAATCATTCCAGGTCTAGACAAACTTCTATGTTCCAATAATCTAGTTGACCCCAATCAACTAGTCGAACCGAAGTAATTGACCTCACATTCATTACATAATATTTGCATTGAGAATTTCATCATGAGCTGACATCAGTTAGAGAACCACTGGAAAACCTGGGAGTACTGGATAGCTGTTTCATTCTAGTTTGGGACTCTTCATCAGTACGCATCCACTGAGGGTCGAACCCAGGACTTTCTGGTTACACAGCGCACTCATAGACCATTGAGCCACTGGGACCCGATCCAATAGTCCTTGAATTCTAACGTCTGCCAATTCACGACATAACGCGACCACTTCGCAATGTCTTCTTCGATGAGTTACTGCCTCATCTTCAACCTGCTGTACCCTACTGGTCACGGCTTCCCACTAGAACCCCAGGTTAACTGCCTGAATAGGGCCAGTCGCTAGTGAGCATCAGATTAATTTTCAAGTATTGGTTTTTGTAGGGATTTTGTTTGATTTGGTAAATTATATTATTTTCCTTAATTGGACCTGTTATGTCCTTAAGCTGACAAAGTTTATCTCTGAGAGAGTTGGTTGGTTGCTCGGTTCAAATATCATCTCAACGTTCCATCTTTATACGGCAGTACTACTACATAGGCTTTGAATTCTATATTATTTTCGTCATTTTTATTGCTAATCTTATTTTTTTTTCTATGGTCCTTCATACACTTCTGAATAAATTCTGGTGGGTAGCGAGTGTGTTATTCACTAGCGATATTTCCTCTATTTGTTCGATTTCATTATTTAAATCTTCTGGCTTACTAGTAGTTAGTTAGGCTTCTGACCCGATTATATAGATATTTAACTAAACCTATCTTTACTGATTCTGGATGCGATGAATTAAAGTTTAAGTATCAGGTATTGTATAATATTCAACTGCATTTAATCACACAGTTGAGTTGGATTGGGTAAGAGTATTAAAAAGTAACATGATCAGGTGAAGAAACAGGTTAATCATTGAGTTTCTGTTCATTGATTCGACACCACATACGTTCAATCGAAATGACGCAACGAGTGTGTACTGGAGATATGGAAAGTGCCAACAAACAACAATGGGAAGAAGGTGAGACAGGAAAAGAGGAGAAATATATTTCATACATTTATTCCCCTTGATGAATTTGAATAAAGCGACAACTACAGTTTTTGCAGAATAAAGTAGTACCATCTTTTATTTCGTTGCCTTCTCGTCAGCTGCTTACAGGCTAAAGACATTAATAAATATATCTATAAAAACAATTTTAACATACTTGCACAGAGGTCATTTTTAAACAAAAATCAATCAATATATACATACGGAAATTATATATATATATATATAATATTAAAAACTATTCCGAACAATGATAATCATACACAATGGAAACTTTTCAGCATTACGCATTCACATGAAAGAGAGGTGAAAATATCTTGTTACCAGGGCAAAGAAAGACTTAAAACTGCTTCTTTCTGGACGCATAAATCAGGTTTCAGGCGCTTGATGGAAATGGCTTCAGAAAACTTGAGAAGAATTGAGCTCCTTTGCTTATTGATAATTTTGAACGACTTTTTGACATCCACTTCATGACCCGTGTCAAGGAGATGCCTGGCAATGGCACTGTTTAAAGCATTTGTCCACTTTGGACATCGTAGATTTGTCCTTCTTTCTGTCCTTCCAGTGTAACTGCTCCCGTAGATACATGTAAATTTGTATATGGAGTTGGAGTTAACATGAGAAGGATATCTATCGATTTTTGATTGCACCAAAGAGCAAGTTGTTCGATAGACGGGGTTAGGCTCTGGCTAGTGACGTACTCAGCTTTTTGTTGATCATCGCTGCGATGTTTTCACCTTTGTAATCAAGCTGAATGTAGTTTGGCTTTTTACCCACTGTGATTTGTTTCGCATTTATGACTTCAGATCTTCCATACTTGTTAATGAACCTTTGAGGGTACCCATTGCTCTTCAATGTCTTTCCAAGAAACTCAAATTCTTCCTCTAATTTCTCTATAAAGCATATTCTCCTGTCTCTATAGTACAGAGTCTTGACTAGACTGCGTTTAAAGCTATTTGGACAAAAGCTATTAAAAGCTTAAGTATTGTTCTTTCCAAGTAGGCTTTCGATAAATTGACTTCTGAAGACTAGGCGTTGCATGGCAATGTCATTTTCATGTTCTATTTATATAGGACAAATTGTGAAACCTTGTGACTAAAATTGATTAACAATGAGTAGCAATCATTTATGCTGGAAACATCGTCATCCAGTTGGTAATATTCATCATCACTGTAAGACATTTAGAATGTTTATTACATTATCTTTAATCCTCTTACAACCTAATTTCGCTTGATTGTTAGGGTTATGCTTTTTCGTCACTGGTGGGTTTGGCAACAGACAAACAATGTCAACAGTACTAAGTTTGTGGGATTTGAATAAATTTCATTTGCTCTATTTCTTCATGAATTAAAATCAATATTAGAGAGATCACTGAAAACCTACAGGAAGCACTGGACAGCCACATGTTTCGGTCTATTTTGGTACTCGTCAAGAGTGACCCACTTCCAACTCACTAGGGGTCCTCATCACTTTTAACGGTTATGTTGCATTCCCCTTTCGACCTTAAAAAATTATAACTCTTTTACTTTGTTAACTTTTGACGTTGAATGACGCCCAACTATTATAAGTAATCAAGTGTTGGTGTGCAGGGATTTAATTGGTTACAGGATTTCATTATAAGCTGAAATCGGTGCGAGAACTATTGCAAAACCAGCCGCAGGGAGAGTACTGGACAGCTGTTTTGTCAGCCTAGTGTGAGACTCCTCATCAGTAGTACTCATTATCCACAAGGGTTCTAATCCAGGACCTTTCGGTTACAAGTGAACTAGATTTTAGACCATTCAGCCTCTGGGATCCAACTCACTGGCCGGTCGATGAATTTCAACTTTTGCAAATTGACGCTATAGCTCAAATAACACTAGCTAGTGTTATCGGTGGCGAGTATTTGCTCTCACACTAGACCACCTGCTGTACTCCATCGGTCATGGTCTCTTCACTTGACTTCTATTCCTTTAGTTGACGATTGATTAACATCCAGACATAGTTATAATCCTGAAGTTGTAATAAAGTGTTTAAAAAGCAGACTTAGAGGATAACCTTTCATGCACACCTTATACTTATAAAAATGTCGGATGGAACGCATAGCTTATCAATTTTCAAAGATTTTTCTCTCGCTAGTTTGGAGGAGAAAACGCACCTACTTTCATTCCTCACGGATCCAGAAAATATGTACAGGGAATCTATCGGCAAAGTGTGGTAAAATCTCCACCTAGATTCTTTGACAAGAACCTGAAACCGAAAAGAGCTGCTGAAAAGAGGTCCAAGTAGTCTTTAAAAATATCCCTCTATTGAATCTTGAATTTAAAACTGATACTGAAACAGAAACTCCCGAAAATTGTCTTAAAAATCTCTCAGGAAAACATACTTCTCTGCCAGTCTACAAGTAACACTGTCTTCCAAGAAGCGATCAGTAGGTGAAAACCTATCTGTGATATCATCAACATGCATATACTAGTTCATTTTCTCTTATGGAGTCGCGTATATTGGGTGTATGATCCTCCTGCTTGTAAAATGTTCTCGAGAGTACTATCCAACCTAGCTGACTGACGGAAAACATAGGTGTGTATATATATACCAGTGATGGAACATTCAGTGCACTCAGGACACTCAGTCCCATTTGAAAAGTCCTTCAAAGTCTTATACAAAATCCAATCAAACCTCTCGAAGACAGTAAGATCAGGATATCTAGACATAGCTGGAGCACTAGAGATCCAAAAGCCCAAGGCCATTGCATGTATTCAAAAGAAATATGTCCAACCTTTATTTTTACCATGGGCATCATAAATAGTCATTTCTCTCAATAATGATTATCCTATTATATTTCTTATTCAAACTCCCTTTTTTGTTACGCTTTTAATTCACACTTATGATCTTACCATGTTAGTTTGTTTATTAGATATATCACACAGTTAATCAGTATTACTTACTGGATGACGCAGTTTTGAACGCAATTTATTGTTCATAATTGTTTCATCAATTCTAATCACACGACTTCGAAACTTGAGTTTTGTAGTTTTCTTTGTTCTCTCCCATTTGTCGTCGTGGGTGTGGAGTAGAATTCTCCAGATATCTGGGACGGTGCTCAATCATTCCTGTTACACGTATTTATAGTTGATTCGATAAACAAAGCTTCCGTTATCAATCTCTCCCTCTATTCACCCTTTGACATTAGATTTTAAAACAGTCATCCTATCCCATCCCATTGTACTGATGTGTGTAATTGCATGTAGTGAGTGCTATAGCTGAAAATATTCTCCAGATTTCTTATCTTATTCTGGTCAACTAATCTACATTTTGGTGCTAGGTTTTTATGCCTTGCTAGTCTCAGTGACTGCCCCTGTTCTATTACTTTGACCTACGTCTTTGACCTGACAGTCACTGAAGGCAGGGAATTAGAGCAACTAAATAGTTTTGTTCTATTGGCTCCACAGGATCTTTTAACTGACAAAGCTTGTTTCTAATTGAGTTTGTGGGTTTGAATGCCAGCTACTTTTATTCCTAGCTGCATTGTTAAGAATTCTGCGTAAGGTTTCAAGGTTCCTTCGTTTCATGGAATTACTACTGATGATTTAGATTCCTTATTGTTGGTGTTGTCATTAATATTCTTAATATTATCATTAGCACTAATATTTTTATTAATTTTACTATATTTTCGTTTTTCTACATACTTCTTGATTAATTTATAAGGGTAATTATTAAGTTTTAAAGCTTCTCTCATATGCCTCACTTCCTGTCTTAGATCTTCCTTGATACTATTTAGTTTTGTGTCCCATTACTGAAACATTTCACTAATCCTATTTTTACTAACATAGGATTGGATGATCGGAAGTCAAAATATCTGTTTGAATAATGGGTTTCCTGTAAACACATACTAGTGTTTAACTTCCCATCTTCTTTCCTATTTACACTACAATCTAACATTGGAAGTTTTCCTTCTTGACTTTTCAATTCATAAATGAATTGAATCGCCTCCACCTTTGAGGTGATGTGTTTGAAAAATCTATCTATATCTTGTGTTCTAAGTACAGTGAATGTGTTATCTAAATACCTCCACCATACTTTCGGGGTGGGGCTGAAGGTTTCAATCGCTATGTTTTCCCATCCCTCTATGAATATATCGGCCGCAAGCGGGGATAATGGTGACCCCAATATTTAAATTCCAGTGGAAAATATACAAACAAACTGAGGGAGTTGCCATGGCGTCACTGATATTCAATGATCGGACTGTAAAATTCGGGCTAACGATATCACATGCTGAGAATTCCATACCTGTACCAAAAACACGATAATAATTTAACTAACTATTTATCGGCAGTACACACCCACTGGGTTTCGGACTCAGGATTCAAAATTTAGAATTCAGGGTGTGGCCATTAAATCAGGTCCCACTGGTTGAATGATATACGAGCTTGATTTGCAGCCGGAAGGTCCTGACTTCGAACCCTTGTGATGGGTACATACTGATGATGAGTCTTGAACTAGAATAACTTTTTATCCCTTATTCTGAATATTTTTCATTTTCTACCTTTTACTCCACTTTTGTTTTTGGTTGTTTTTTTTTAATTTTTAGTTCCTGACAGTGAATACAATAAGCGGAAATTAGAAGTAAGTGACATCTGTTCTGGTATTTATATATATATGCTTCATTTTGTTTTTATTTTTTTATACACATATGGTAATGTGTTGTTGGTTTTTGGTTGATTTAATCGTGAAATACTTCGTTTTTGGCCTATTTGGTCATAAGTTTCACTTACCCTCTCTCTCTCTCATTCTCTACCTACCTATTGAGACCCAATATTATCAACTTTCATCTAATATGTTTAGCATAAACATTATTATTACTATTATTATTAATACTCTGGATTTTGACTGGAACATACAGCTTTAACTGCACATCCTTATTTCTTCTTGTCCTTCTTAACCCATAAGCTGTCATTTCCTTTTCACACGATCGTCTGCAATCTGCCATCTCCCATGTGAAATGGTATAATAGGGTGAGCAATATTAAGGTTAGGCATCGATGGAGTGTTAGGTAAGGAGGGGAAATAAATAGACGAGGCTGTGAAGTTACATTAATTGAGATGGTCAGGACATGTGTTATGCGTGTCCGGCCATCGCCTTCCTTCCTCGACGGGCAGTTTTAGCTAACTGATAGGGTCATGTTGGAAAAGAGTTAGTATTTGGTGGTCAAACCAAAACATGGCTTCATCAGTCAATGAAATCCACAACAGTTATTTTAAGCAGTGTAGGAAAATGTAAACTTCCTGGTTAGGGTCATCGGGTTGGTTAACACTAATGAATTGAGAAAGTTGGTGATATGGCTGAAAATCCTCGTTCTCAATGTCTGGGGTAGATGCATCCACTCCTTGTGACTTTTACTATCTAATACAACTCTATTTTTCTTCGCTATTACTTTTCCTTTCGCCTCATATCTCTGTTTACTGTCTCTATTTTGCATTTCCTTTTACTTTCTTCTCTTGCTTTGTGTGCTACATGAAGGGAGTGTGTTGACTTGAACTGCTGCACATCGGTGCAAAGTTCAATGTTGAAATCAGTCAGTCAGTCTTCTGCAATGTGTAAAGAAATTATGATTTATTATGTCATGCGGTGAAACGGTGCTTTACTTATACACAACCACGTGTCCTTTTGTCGGGTTGAATTTGTAAGTCTCTATGATTGATATGCAGGTAACAGTTTGGTGCACAAAAGGGGGGGTATCATATAGCTATGCCTGGCATACTAATTATACATTTCTAATTTCTTCTAATGTATTTAAGAAGATGTTAAGTATAGGTCATTGAATGTCCATCTATGAATTCCAGACTCAAGCTGCAGTCCATATGCTTAAGACTCAACAACTGGATAGTATCATAAACACGGATGTAAAGTGTGATTTTATAGCTATGTGCGGATTTTGTAACAAAGCACAGTGATCCGAGTAAATGCAATGAACTCTTACACTACTATTATTATTATTTTTCATTTTTTTTCTTTTCCTTCACATTCCCAGTGGAACATAGGGCCTCAAGCTAGTGGCTTGAAGTTTCTGTAGCAGTGATGTTTATTTTTACAGGATGGGGTTGCTAGCCCAACCTTTCCTCTTTACCAGCATTATTTCTGGCTTAGCGAGGTACAGGAGTGCGTCAGTGACCGGTGATCGAATCCCGGACCATGTGCATGGTCGTCGAGCGTCCTAACCGCTGCACCACCGACGCACAAATTATTATTGCTATTCTCATTTTATATATAGTAACAAAATTATTACGATAATTAAGAGTAAGGATAATCTAAGAATGTTAAAGATCCTAAATAACTCAGTGGTAAACGCCTCTGACTGTAGGACTGAGTAACTAGTATTTGAATCCCAGAAGAAAAGAACGACTTCCTTCAAGGTTGCCGATACGCCTTGCTGACGAATGTCAACAACAAGAATGACTTAGTGATCATTCAACATCCGAAACACTGGTTCTCTTCCGATTACCGAAGTTAAGAACCGTTGGGACCTATTAGTACTTGTATGGCTGAGAGACTTGGAATACTGGATGGTGTTACCAGCGTTCGACACTAGAGTGATTCAGTAGCACTATGCTAGTCAACTACAAACTTCAATCAGGGTTCAATTTTCAGTTACCGACGCCCTCTTAAATCTCATGTAACCGCTTAAATAAACCCAGTAAAGAAAAAGGTTGGGCTAGAAACTCCACCCAGTGAACGAAATAAACGAGCTTGCCTTGTCTCCTGAAAGTCCTGGGTTTGAACCCCACTGTAATGAGTGCATGCTGCTGATAATTCCCAAGCACCAGGATGAAACAGCCAGCTGTTCAGTACTTCCTGTGACTGGTTTTCAATGGTTCTCTAACTGATATCAATCCTTGGTCAAACTTTTATAAACAAATATAATCTTTAGAAACCAATTCTTGAAAACCATAAATAAATATAAAAAATGTCTGAATGGTAAACCTTTGTGTCATCATTCTTACATGTAAATATTTTAGTATATTTATATACTTTGATTAAATGTTATTTTTTATTGATGCCTTGAATGAGTAAAACTATCGAGAGACATAAAGAGAGACAGTGGTAGAGACAAGAGGCTTTTCAAAGTTCAGAGATATTTAACCTTTCTTTCTGTATTATGTGTGAGATGACAGTGCATCTTATGAATGACAAAACTCTCTCTCTTACTCAGTAGTAATTAGACACATTTAATTATTTTTTCTATTTGTTTTACTGACCCCGTAATCATCACGAATAGAGACAAATATAGCTGGTCATTGAGACATGCACTATCACTATGGTCACAGATAAATATAGACGCGTAATGTGTGAACCTATAAATTATCCGATGTATTATTATAAATAATGATGATAATAATCGGATTACTGGGACGTGTAGCTTTAATATTTTGTTTTCTCACTTTCTCACTCTGAGTGTGTGTGTGTGTGTGATCGTTAATTCTTTTCAAATGTTTACTTCACTATAGTTAACGAAAATGACCACCCCCCCGCCTCTAGATAGTATTACTTTTTGTCATTGCTATTGTGTAATAACTAATAAGGTGCCTACTGACTGGAGGAAAGGTTACCTCGTGAAACTGCCAAAGAAGGGCGACCTAGGACTCTGCGAGAACTGGCGAGGAATCATGCCCTGTCCACGCCAAGTAAAATCCAGAGTCGCATCATCCTGGAGAGATTGAAGGATGCACTGAAGACAGAACTCCGACCAGAACAAGCTGGCTGGATTCAGGAAAGGCAAATCATGTACTGACCAAATTGCAACTCTACGCATCATCATCACAGAACAAAGCATGGAATGGTGATCAAACCTCTACCTCAACTTTATAGACTTTGAGAAGGCCTTCAACAGGCAGCGTTGACCGCGAAGTAATTTGGAAACTACTCGAGTACTACGGCGTGCCCCAAATATTGATCAACCTTATTCAACAGCTGTATGACAACAACACATGTCAAGTCATCCACAACGGAAGACTCAGCCAGGCATTTGGAGTAAACACAGGAGTCAGTCAGACAAGGGTGCTTATTATCACCAACGATGATATTCCTTGTTGTGGTGGACTGGATTATGCGTCAGACAGTGGGAAACGAGAAGACAGGAATATCCTGGACCGACGTGAAGAACCTAGAAGACCTGGATTTCGCGCGTGGATGATTTATGTTTGATGTCACACAGAATCGAAGACTTACAAGCGAAAGTCGACAAACTGATCGAAGAAGCAGCCAGAGAAGACAGGACTCCATGTGAACATAGACAAGACGGAGGTGATGAAAATAACCAACCTACAACAACAGCAGCAACATCCAGCGTCAATCCCCACCAATGGGAGGGAGTGATTTGAAAGAGGTTACTTCATTCACTCACTGATCTAGGGAGCATTGTCTCAACTACAGGAAGTCGGAACGGACGAGGATGTCAAATAGAGAATCGGGAAGGCGAGAAACACATTCAGTCATCAACCTGAAACCAATCTGGAAATCTTCGTCACTCGCAATCAACAACGAAATTTTGTAGGATTTCCAATACAAACGTCAAGTCAGTCAGCTCTTCTATACGGACTGATCAGAAACTTGGCGGCCGCGTCACAAAGAATATTTCCAACAGCCTGTTGCTGACCTTTATTAACAACTGTCTTCGCTCTATGCTGAAGATAAGATGGCCGGGCCGGAAAGAATCACCAACTATGCGGAACTACGGGCTTAAACAAAACAAGAACCAATCGCCAACCAACAAATATGTAGGAGAAAGTGGAGATGGATTGGACACTCGCTGAGGAGGCCGGTTGGTGACATCGCGCGTCAGGCCATTGCTCAAGTGGAAGCCGAAAGGGAAGCGGCGAGTGGGACGTCAGTGCAAGGGTGACATGGAGGAGATCATGTGAAGAGTAGTTGAGACAGTATGTACTAACATGGATGCAGGTGAAA
Organism: Trichobilharzia regenti; assembly: GCA_944472135.2. Classification (NCBI taxonomy): domain Eukaryota; kingdom Metazoa; phylum Platyhelminthes; class Trematoda; order Strigeidida; family Schistosomatidae; genus Trichobilharzia; species Trichobilharzia regenti. Next base: position 124,731,204 of record OX235264.1, on the reverse strand, counting down.
AGTACAGCAGAAGACAGGAGCAAGTGGAGACGTGCAGTTGAAGCCCTATGTTCCACTAGGGACCCAAGGGAGCAATAATAATAACTAATAAAGGCTAGTTGATTATAATAAAGGTTTTCTGCATTTCCCAATGAATGAAAAACAAAACGATATTGTTCTGTTCACTGACGTTTTGCTATTTAATGCTGCTGTTAATAGCTTTATCAAAGTAGTATCACTAAACCGGAATTTACAAAATCCACTCAGCATATATATAACAAAGAGTTAAGGGGTAAGAAAATAGACTTAGATCAAGTTATAGGGATATATTGAAAGTCAAAATAACAATGAAGATTCATACATTTGGTTCCCTTGATAAATTTCGATAAAGAAAGGAAGACGAAATTTGCAGTATAAAATGATATCGTCATTCTATTTCACAGGTTCTCATCAACTGCAGACTACCTGAAATAACAATGGTTCTATAGATGATAATAACATACTTTAATGTTTGACTGGTGGTAGAGAAGAGATACTATAAAATTGACTCATCCAAAATAAAAGCATTACAATTTTTTTAGTTTTAGTTTTCATCATCAATTTATACGCTTTCAAAGTTGAAAAGAGGGGGAGGGGTAAGACAGGAAAGAGAAAAATTGATTAAGAGAACAGTGTTAGTTTGTAGGTTTCCATAGCAACTCATGAAACAAAAAGTGGTTACAGATTATGAGATTAATCTCATCACTTTAACTAAAAAAATTGTAATATACAATTGGTGGATGGTGGCTAGCAGTGGAATCCAGGATGCTCATTTCGTCCCATGTGGGACTCGTCATCTGGATGTACCTGCATTTCTCAGTGAGTGATGATGTTCCCACCGAGGCTCGAACCCAGTGCCCATAATTTCAAACGCCAAAGCGTTATCCACTAGACCACTTGGGCCACGAGAGCCACCTCTTGTGCAACGGGTGGGAACATCATCACTCACTGAGAAATGCAGGTACATCCAGCTGACGAGTCCCAAATAGGACGAAATGCGCATCCTGGATTCCACTGCTAGCCACCATCCACCAATTGTATACTAATTAAATACCCAGACATCGTCGAAGCATCTGCACAAGAAGCCGACATGTCAACCTGAGACCGAGCACTTCGGTCCAATCAATCAACGGGAAAATCAAAAATTCAATTCAAAAAAATTGTAATGCTTTCATTTAGATGCGTCACTTTTGTAGTATCTCTTCTCTACCACCAGTCAAACATTAAAGTATGTTATTATCATCTATATAACCATTGTAATTTCAGGTAGTCTGCAGACGGTGAGAACCTGTGAAATAGAATGATATCACTTTATACAACAATGAAGATCACTAAACCAAATATCGAAGGTAATAGTACTTCTGATATGATATCAAAACAAAGTTTACTAACTTGATCATCGTTTGCCTGTCTGAGGTCGCTTTATGATGTCAAGTTGGTCAATTGGTAAAGATAACGAAACCAAGTGTAGATAAGTGTGAAAAATTATAAAGCAGAATATGTCTATATAATGATATTACTTGTCACATTCATGTTGATTTTTTCACTTCATGACAGGGGCGAGGGTGTTGTAACCAGTTCAGATTCTGTTTTAGTCCGTCATTCCTATGCAGACAGTTTTGATTCCACTTGATATGAAGTGCTTCTGATGATATCAGACGTTTTTTGTGATTTCTGGAGTGCTTTTTCTGGATGATGATTTCAATATTTTCAAAATCAATTTTGTGATCTGATTCTCTTCGACCACTGAGAAATCCAGTTGAACTAGAAAAACTTGAAAAATCATCAGCCATAAGTGTTGGTCTACACGCTATAGAATCTGGTCACAAAATTGACTTTGACAAAATTGAAATAATCCAGAAGAAGCATTTTAGAAATCACAAAGAACGTTGTCTGATATCAGAAGCCTTTCATATCCAAACTGCCTGAATAGGAGTGACTGACTAAAACAGAATCTGACTTGGCTACAACCCCTCCCAACACCTTTCTCACGCATGAAGTGACAAAATCAACACGAATGTGATAAGCAAGCTCACTATGCAAATACACACTGCTTTTATAATTTTTTACACACTGATCAAATCCAACAATCTACACTTGGTTTTGTTATCTTTACCAGTTGACCAACTTGACATCGTAAAGCGACCCCAGATAGACGAACGATGATCAAGTTAGTAAACTTTGTTTTGATATCATAACAGACGTCCTATTAGCTGTTATTAGAACAATATTTATTTCTAACATGCCTATCAGTTCACATCAGTCATCTACTGGTGCTAAGTCTAATACTACAAAACGAAAAGAAATCTATAGATACAATGCTCCATGGTGCATTTTCAGTATGAACTGGTCTGTTAGACCAGACAGACGTTTCCGTTTGGCTGTCGGTAGTTTTATTGAAGAGTACAATAATAAAGTGCAGATAATTTATCTGGATGATGAACAAGGTGAATTTGTTGTACAGAGTACTTTTGCACATCACTATCCAACATCAAAGATTATGTGGATTCCTGATACAAAGTGTATATTTCCTGATTTACTAGCAACAAGTGGAGATTATCTTCGTGTTTGGAGAGTAAATGAAGATTCTGAAGTGAAAAATGAATGCCTGTTGAACAACAATAAGAATTCAGATTATTGTGCTCCACTGACATCTTTCGATTGGAATGAAGTCGATCCAAATATTATTGGTACTTCCAGTATTGATACTACTTGTACAATCTGGGCTCTTGAAACTCAGCAGGTAATTGGACATGCAAATGTTGGCAGTGGACGTGTAGAATCCCAGCTAATCGCTCATGACAAAGAAGTATACGACATAGCCTTTAGTCGTGCTGGCGGTGGTAGAGATGTTTTCGCTAGTGTTGGTGCTGATGGGTCTGTACGAATGTTTGATCTTCGCCATCTGGAGCATTCTAACATTGTCTATGAAGATGTAAATCATTCCCCACTTCTACGCTTGGCTTGGAACAAGCAAGATGCCAACTATCTGGCAACATTTGCAATGGACTCTGTAGAAATAATCATTTTGAACTTACGCGTTCCTTGCACTCCAGTAGCTCGTCTAAACAATCATAGAGCATTTGTAAATGGTTTGGCATGGGCACCACATTCAAGCTGTCATTTATGCACAGCATCTGAAGATTGTCAAGCTCTTATTTGGGATATTCAGTCTATGCCAAGAGCAATAGAAGATCCTATTTTAGCGTATACAGCTGCTGGTGAAATAAATCAAATTCAATGGTCGTCAATACAACCAGATTGGATAGCTATTTGTTACAATAATTCATTGGAAATCCTACGTGTTTAACTTTTTACTTAATTTTTTCTTTATGGGAAATACAAAAAACCTTTATCATAATGAATATCATATACCCAATGCCCAAATCTTTTCAAACCGTGAAAAGTGAACTTGCTTTGGACATATATAAAGGCTAGTTGAGATCACAAGGTGACATCAGTTGGATACCTGCTCAAAACTACTAGGGAGTACTGGACAGTTGTTTCATCCCAGTTTGGAACTCTTCTTTTTTTGGTACCCGCCCGTCCTCCGGAGTGTTTTTGAAACCAGGACAACTTCAAGTAACAAGAAGAACTCCTAGACTATTCAACCGCCAACTCGGAAAGTTGTGTAAATAAGTTGATATGATTGTGAGCAATAAATTGTACTCGGAATTTCATCAGTAAAAACATAACTGTATAACACTGTGTGATTTATCAAAACAAAATATTGTCCATAGTGAATTTGATTGGTTTCAGGATTTCATCAACATCAGCTGACATCGGTTAGAGGAGCATTGGAATTAGAATAACATTCAAGTAGGTAGTGGGTGTAATCTTTGCCTGGTATTAGATAGTTGGAGGCAATCGACTACAGGAAGCCTTGCTTGACCTAGTTTTCGCGCTGTTTGGCACTCACCAGTCAGGGAAAGGCGTATCTGTAATCCCCTTCAAGGAACCCATGTCCCTCCTTATGAGATTCAAACCCGCGTCAACCAGTGAGTATTGCAGTGAGAGAACTATTCAGGTTGCCGATTGATCTCCTGTAGGACTGACTGTATTGGATATTTTTGATTGGGCACTAGTCAGTATCTAGTGTAATGTGTCTAGTCCTATCTTCGGTGGTGAGCCACCTAGTGTCATGGTGGCCACATTGCAAGCTTGACTGATAGAATTCAATCTGAACCGAAGATAGGACTAGACACATTACACTAGGTACTGACTAGTGTCCAATCAGAATGATATATCTTTGTGTACAATTACCTGATGAGTCTCATACAGTGACATCATGAATAATATTTGTATAACCAAGGTGGTGAATATTGTCAAATCAATACCAAGGGTGTGATTAGTCATAACAAGTTCATTAAGTCTGCGGAGGTGAGTAAGCGAAATCGACAAGGCGATTCTCAAGATTGTGTTGGTGAGACTTTGTTAGTACAAAGATAGTGAGACATTAAAACAGAGGCTGGAGTAAAACAATCAATACATGGAATGAATGGGATGAGAATAGAGTCATCATGTGAAGAGAAATCACACTTAAAATTAGATCAAAATAATTTTTTATAATTTGAATCTATATTCATGTTAATTGGAGGATGGTGACTGGCAGTGGAATCCAGGATGCTCATTTCGTCCCATTTGGGACTCGTCATCTGGATGTACCTGCATTCCCCGGTGAGTGATAATGTTCCCGCCGAGGCTCGAAACCAATGCCTTTAGTTTCAAACGTCATATCGTTATCCACTAGATCACTTGAGCCACGAGAGACACCTCTTGTGCAACGGGTCATATTAATTATTGAATTGAATTTTTGATTTTCCCGTCGATTGATTGGACCGAAGTGCTCGGTCTCAGGTTGACATGTTGGCTTCTTGTGCAGATGCCTCGGTGGGAACATCACTCACTGGAGAATGCAGGTACATCCAGTGATGAGTCCCAAATAGGACGAAATCCGCGTTGTCCTGGATTTCACTTCTACTTGTTGTCCATGAATTGGCTTCAGGTTACGTGACCAGACATGGCTGGGGCATCTGCACAAGAAGCCGACATGTCAACCTGAGACAGAGCACTTCGGTTCTATCAATCGAAGGGAAAATCTTAAATTCAATTCAATAAATATATTCGTGTTAGTTTGTCATGAAATTGCACAGTTAGCCTCAAAAATATTACATTAGTGTGTTGAGTGTTCAGTTTTACAGATTAGCTAGTGTCAAGCCCTTTGCACGTGGTTTAATGGTAGGAAGCTCGATAGCCATGAGGATCGAACTCTAGTTCGATTATCAATCGCCGCATCGCTAGAAATAATCGCCTAATTTACTAGATAAGTCTGGAAATGAGAAGAGGTTGGGGATGTCACTAGCTAGAAACCCAACTCGTGAAAACGTCACCACGGTTAGTGGAACTTTAAATCTGGACCACCGGGGTCCACCAAGTCAGGCAGGGTGACAGATGCGCGGTTGTGACAGTGACTGGTTGTTACGGTAGACGTGTATCACGAATTCTCAGAAGTTGGAATTTATACACTATTGGATCGGGCTGTACGAGTTCGCCACATAATCGGAAGGGCGTAGGTTCAAACTCTAGTGATATGTGCGTACCGTTGAAGAGTTGGATACTAGGACGAAACAGCTGTCTGAAAGTACTCCTAGGCTTCCCAATGGTTTTCTAACCACCATCAGCTCATGATTAATCCTGTAATCAACCGAATGCCTGTAAATTGACATTTGTCTGTTTACTAATCGAATAATTAAAAAATAAAGGTTACATTCGTTTTTGTATCAAATGCCTACACGATTTTTTAGCTGACGCACACAAAATCACCTTTGTCAGTTGTCATCAGCCCGTCTATCTTTTTGCATAAAAAACTGTTTTTATTTATAGTTTATTTTTTGTCGCAATGAGATCTTATCGTCTGCCAAGCCTGTATTGTTTATATTAAGCTAGAGGTCAATAAATACCGGCGTGATTATTACTCATGTATGTACATTTTGTTTAAGAGCTGCGCTCATAGCAAATAATCGGTGCTTTGACTGTAGACTAGTTAAATGGTGTTATGTGTCTAGCGGTTTGTTTGTTGCCGACTAAAATTCTGTCAGTCGAGTTTGGAAGGTTATATTAGTTACTACTAACGAGTGTTCAACCAAAGTGTCTTATACAATCCTAGAGCAGGTTGACCTCAAGTCTCAGTAGCTAGCTCAGTGGTAACATCTCTGACTTCAGCACCCGCTAGGTGATGCAGGTTGAAATATCAGAAGGGACTGATGAGTGGTCAACACGCACGAAATCTGGGTGAAGCAAAGCTTCCTGAAGCCGATTGCCTCCAATCATCTAATATCAAGATAATTCTTAGTAAAATTATTTGAGATATATGGTGAATTGGCGAAATTTGGATCGGATGCCAGTGGCCGAATGGTCTACTAGCTTACCTTGTATTCGGAAAGTGTTGAGTTCGAACATCGGTGGGTATGTACTGATGAAAAGTACGAAACTAGGACGAAACAGCCGTCGTCTACTTTAGTAATGGTTTCCTAACTGATTTCATCTCGTAATCAGACTTGTAAATAGTTAGACTATTATTATACAACAAATGTAGTGAGTTGAATTCGCGATCTGCACACCATATGACTAAGTTAGAGGAGGTGAAATTTCATCACACATCCATTACTGCTCTTGCACTGTTTTGATCAAATGGTGGCCTGCTTAAATCACTGAGCTACCAGAGTTTCCATGGATCATAACTTGATTATGAGCAATAGTTTGTGCTCAAAACGTATTCATCAGTTAATATTACTGTATGACAGTGTGTGATTTATCAAAATAAAATTTTATCCATAATGGGATCGCAACAGGAACCTAACTAACTAATAAGCCTGGAGATTTAAATAATCAAACCAAACAGATATGGAAAATATGACTAGTGAATAGCACGCTACTCACCGGAATTTATTCAGAATTATACGAAGGACCAGAGGAAAAAATAAGATTAGCGATAGGGTTAACGAAAATAATGTAGAATTCAAAGCGTCTGAGGTACTGTAGTATGAAAAAGGAACGTCATATGCCTTACGTAGGATTCTTAGTGAGACTGAAATTAGGATGGTATTTACAACAACCAACCAACCAACCGACTCTTTCAGAGATAAACTCTGTTGGCTTAAGGACCCAATAGATTTAATGAAGGAAAATATTATAATTTACTAAATCCCTTGTAATGTCTTTGTGATCAGTGACATCGATCACGTTAGTAGGTTGGGGTCATCTAGGGTTTTTGAATGTAGAAATTTACCTAGACCTAGAATGATTGAACTTGCTTAGATAAATAACCTAGAAAAACGCTCAGCCATTGCATCGCATCTACTTGAGTGTCACCTCAAAATAGGGTGGCCTGGACAGGGAGAAAGTAATCTAAAGTGATATAATTAGGTGACTCCAGAGAGAAAGGTTAATCACTGAATCTTCCATTATCGGTTCAACCCCACAGACTGGCGATGTGGAGAGTAGCAACAAACAACAATGGGAAGATGGAGGGAGTTACATCGTTTGACACGTGTTATGTATGCCTAGTCATCTCCTTCCTCGATGGGTAATGTTAGCTGACATAGGTTCAGGCTGAAAAAAAGCATACACACGGTAGTCAAACCAAAACATGGCCTCATCAATCAATGAAACCCACAATAGTCAGATTAGGCCAGTCATGTAAGGAGGCGTAGACTTCCTGACTGGTTAAGGTCCTCGGGGCGGTGAACATCAGTGGCTTAAGACAACCGGTGATATGGCTTAAAATCTTTCTCAATGTATGGCGCAGGTGCCTCCACTGCTTGTGACTCATACTAACCAATAAAACTAAATTGTTCTTCGATATTACTGTTCCCTTTGCCTCATATCTCTGTTTACTGTCTCTGTTTTGTATTTCTTTTCACTTTTTCTCTTGGGTGGCGTGCTACACGAAGTGTGTGTGACAACTTCAAGTGCTGCACATCTGTGGATGGTTCTCTGTTGAAAACAGACAGACAAACAGACAGAAACCGTGTGACTAAATCGATATGAATCTAAGTGGGGATAATTTATGCTCGAAACCTTGTCATCCAGTTGTTAATACTGCATCATCATTGGGTGTGAAATTTGAAATGAACGTATCTAATACAGAGCTAAGGTTATTTGTGGTGTTACATAAGGTCTGATGAAATAAACTAACTGCTCGAATCTCGCTGAGGGTAAAGTGTAGTCAGAGTATTCTGCGAACCATTGGTTTAACAGTCAACCAGTCGGCTACTGTCAACTCAGCATATCTTGACAATTAGATTTCTTAGGATTTATTCTACCTCGACTCTCTTTAGATGACCTCATGTTACACCTAATATGAGATTATGTTTGATCACGTTCACATTGTTAAGAAAATGAACTTACTATTTTCATTTTACTATGACTATTTATCATCTTTAATCTACCTTGCACACATTTATATGCATGTCTGATAGATAAGTGACCCGATCAAGTAATAATTAGTTCAAAGTTATAACAAATTGTTGTTGCTGTTGTGGTTGATGGTGATGATGATGGTGATTTTGATCAGATTTAATCTTCAGATCATTTTACGTACAACAGTGATCATTTCTACTTCCAGGTGGTTTGTCAAGATCATGTGAGGTCAACACGCTACAAACAGATATTACGGATTATATTATACTCGTCATTTCTCATAGATTATGACCTCTTAAATCTGGTCATCTCACAGATCAGTTTTAATCCTTTATGGTCCATGCATATTCATTTTATTCATGTCCAAAATAATAATGATCATGTTGGCGACTTGTTAGATGAAAATCAGTTAGTACTAATTTGTTTAACTGAATTACTCGTTGTTCTCCATTCCGCATCCTTTTGGAGTGATAGTCTGGTGTGTGTGATGTTACGCGATGGTTATCTCAGTTGGTGTCCGATTCATCTCTATTTTATTTGATACATAAGGAACAAGATTCGCATTTTCAGCACCAATATCAAGTTGGCACTTCTATACAGGTCAGATACTTGCACTGTGTGTCACGGAAAGGATTTCCAACAGCTCGTCGCAGACTTTCATCAACAACTGCCTTCGCTGACTCCATACTGACGATCAAGTGTCCGGAAAGAATTAATAACAAGAAACTGTGGGAAAAATCCAACCAACGAAGAGCCGATTACTCAAAAAGTTTGTAGAAGAATATGGAGATGGATCGGGCATACATTGAGGAGACCGTCGAATGACATCGCATACCAGGTCGGTGCTCGAGTGGCATCCCAATGGGAAGCGACGAGTGGGTCGTTGGTGCGAGGCTGACATGGAGGAGATAATGTGAAGAAGAGATGAGAGATCATGGGCAGTCGTGGACCTAGCTAAAGAGGATGGCAGAAAACAGAACAAAGTGGAAATGTGTTGTTGAAGCCCTATGTTCTACTCGGAACTCGAGGGAACAATAATAATAATAATAATTGGGTGATTAGTTCTTGGTTGGTTCGTTATGACAGTTTCTTGGTGCAAATTCTTCCTGCACGGCCATCTGATCTTTACTATGGAGCCAGGGAAGTCGACAGTTGATAAAAGTTTGAAGTAAGCTGTTTGAAATGCTTTTCGTTAAGAGCCAAGTGTACGACCCATTTGGAAAAACTGAATGATGAATATTTGTGTTGATTTTCTGATTCTGACTGGCTTCAACATGCTTGTCTATGCCTCCTGCCTCTGGCCGAAACGATGCCGGCTAAATAAGTGAAAGAATCGACCTCTTTTAAATCTTTTTTAGGAGTTGATCACGGATTGATATCAGTTAGAGAACCATTGAAAACCAGCGGAGGGGGAGTACTGGACAGCTGACTGTTTCATCCTAGTTTGGGAATCATCAGTAGGACGCACACACCTCCAGGGTTCGAACCCAGGACCTTCCGGTTACAAGGCAAGCTTGTATACCATTCAGCCACTGGGACACGCATCAGTGACCAGTGTATGAATTCTAACTTCTACCAATTCGTGATTTAGCGCGACTGGCACCAACTAATTTTTTCGTTAGGAACTTTATCGTCACACTTGACTGGATGGACCTAAATTGGCAGTGAGTTGTGCTTGATTTTGTTGTTGTTTTTTTGGTTTGGTCATCTTCATCACATCCACCATCTCTATGTTCACTCAAGGTTCTGTCTTTGCTGCTTCTGCATCTAACCCTTGGGTTTTTTTTTACCTGGAAGTCTTCAAGTTTATTTAGCATTCGACAGAAATCGCCAGCGTAGTCTTCTAAATCTTCTACTTACCTTTTATATGTATGTATATACATTTGTCTAATATATGTCTCCTACATGAATGTAAACACTCGTGTAAAATAACTGACTCGCCATTTGACATTCACGCTAAAAACAAAACTGTATTTACTTACTTACTATCTTGTATAATTTTTTTTTTATCTTGTCACACTTTCTAAGAGCCAGAGATCCTCTTTTTTTCTGTTTTTTCAAATGATCGACCATGTAGCTGAAAATGTCATTGTACTGTTTGAAATCAAAAGAAATAGAAGATTCAATTGACTCAATTGATAATATAAAACACAAACTGTCATAAATCGATAAAATTAGGGAATCAAATGAGTTCAAATGAATGGCGGCAGTAGGTATGGATGGATATGATTCTATAATATTCAGTGGTTATTGAAAGACATTTAGAGAGTAAATATAGTCAATTCAATTTTAGATTTTTCCGTCGATTGATTGAGCTGAAGTACTCAGTCTCAGATTGACATGTCGGCTTCTTGTGCAGATGCTTCGACGATCTCTGGTCACGTAACTTGAAGCCAGTTTATGGCTAGTGACTAGCAGTGGAATGAAGGATGCTGATTTCGGCCTAATTAGGACTCTTAAGCTAGTGGATGTACCTGCATTCCCCAATGAGTGATGATGTTCCCACCACGCCAAAGCGTTGTCCACTAGACTACTTGAGCCACGAGAGCCACCTCTTATACAACGGGTCATATTAATTATTTAATTGAATTTTAGATTTCCCCGTCTAGTGACTGGACCGGAGTGCACGGTCTCAGGTTGATTAGCGGAATGCAGATATATCCACTAGCTGATGAGTCCCAAATAGGGCGAAATGCGCGTTGTCTTGGATTCCACCAATTAACTTCTAGTAAATATATTCATCTAGTACTGATTTCTAATAGGACTCAGGACCCACTCGTGATTCTATTTTAAAGAAGGTCTGGATGTTCGATACTTATTTGAAGTTAGTATTAATATATTGTTGAAAGAGACATGACATTTGAATCATGAAAAGTATTTCCAATAACTCACTTAAGACTTTTATCAACATCTATCCTTACTGACTTCATAGAGGATATGAAATAGCCTTCCGGAAAGTGTAAACAATAGATAGCTATGGCAACGGATCAACTAACAAACTATTAGCCAATCAAATACACTAAAGGAAATTGAGACATATCAGATACACGCTAAGAAGTGCGTGATGGTGATACTTCTTATATAGAACAGGTTGTTTGACAGTCATAAATCGTGGTAAATACTCAGGAGGATATTAGAATGGAAAGACAAGGAAACTCAGGAAACAGATGTCTTTCCGATGGTTTCATTCCCAAAAGTAGCGTTTTTATGCATAATTTTGCATAGTTTCACAAGTATTACTGAAGGGCGACGATATGAAAGTCTGAAGTGAGAAAAATGAAAATATGTGCATTACAAGAGGCATAGAAACTAAGTAATATAGGATGGGAAGAATAGTTGCCTAATATATTTGCTGAACTAGTTAGGCAATGAAAAGGCGAAATCTTACATTTAACTCAGTGATCACACTCCAAAAGTTTTGATGTGAAGTTGTTGGGAGACTACCATGTCAGCGTGTATACAGCAATGGCTCATTGTCTCCGTTAATTGAAGATAGCACCATCTTGAGAGTCAACGGAAGTTAGAATCTGCTGGTCATTGAGTTTTAACCTGACTGTCTGACTAGTTACAACAGCGAACTTTGCACCGATGTGCAGCAGTTAGAGTCGCAGAACTCCACTCAGCACACTTAAGAAGAAGAACAATAAAGTTTCATTGGATAGTATAAGTCACAAGGAGTAGATACATCTGCACCTGCCAGCTATTGAGAACGATTTTGAGCCATTTCATCGATAGTCTCCAGCTATCACTGGTTTTTACCGTCCCGAGTACCCTAACTAGGAGGTCATCACCTTCCTACATGGCTTAAACAAACTGTTGTGGATTTCATTGACTGATGAAGCCATGTTTTGGTTTGACCACCAACTGCTAGCTCTTTTCCAAACTCATCCTATATCAGTCAGGTAAAACAGCCCATTGCCGAGGAAGACGATGGCTCGACATGCGCAACATATGTTCTAACCATCCCAAACGGTGTAACTTCACAACCTCGTCGACTGATTTCCCCTCTTCACCTAACCACCTAATGGTTGAGTGTTGGAAATGGGTTCACCTAGTAGCTTGTATGTGTCCAGTTTCTAGTGGAGGAACATGAGTACCCTTCTTTAGCAATAAGCAGCTTTTCAGGCCCTCTCCTCTTATTAATGTTAATTAGTTCATAATGAAATCAATATTTGAAATCAATTCAAATCTTAACAAAATCGAAAAGTTGAATTCATTTGTTTCTATTTATTTTGTCTTTATTAGTTTATGGTTTGTTCTGACTTTTTATATGTATATATGCAGACATAGGCGGATACATGGGAGTTATTTCTGTGTATTTAATCGATTCGTTTACTTAATATCATGCATGACTTAGCAGTAATGAATAATATACAGAGAAGAAAGCTTAGAACATTATTCTCATGAGCCAAATACGAATTTATATGATATCGTATTACGTTGAGAACATTTTACTGCCCTTGTACTCTCCATTGATCCAAATTAATACATTATTATAATACCTTTATGAGCTCACCTTATGTACAGTACACATTGTATTACATTCATATTGGTTTCAACTGAGAACTATTTTCTGTTAATATGAGGTGGTGGGATGCAATCGGAAGGAAGCCTTGCTTAACGTAGGTTTGAGGCTTGTTGGCAACCACGAGTCACAGCAAGGGGTATTTGCAATCACCTTGAAGGAACTCATGTCCCTCCTCATGAGATTTGAGCGCATTTCATCCAGTGAATACTGCAGTCAGGGATGTTAACTTTGAGCTAGCTATTCGGGTTCGAGATTGACCCTGTAGAGGACTACATTGGATATTTTTGATTGGAGACTAGTGTGTATTGTGTCTAGTCGTTTGTTTGGTGGAGACTGAATTCTAGGTCGAAAGCTTCCCGCCGATTGCCTTCAACCATCTAATATCAAAAATTTACAGTATAATACACTGTGATGGTGATCCATTTAGTGGCATGGTAATCACATTTCAAAACTGACTGATAGAATTCAGTCTGGACCAAACCAAGGACTAGACACATTACATTAGTTATCGACTAGTCTCCAATCAAAAATATCCAATACATTCCTACAGGAGGTCAATCTTGAACTGGAATAGCTAGCTCAGTGGTAACGCCTCTAGCTGCAGTATTCACTGGGTGACGCAGGTTCGAATCTCAGAAGCAGGGACATGAGCTCCTTCAATATGATTGCATATACGCCTTGCTGACTGGTAATTGCCAACAAGCATAAAGCCTAATTCAAGAAAGCCTTCCTTCCAATCGCCTCCAACCATCTAATACTAAGGATTATATCGTGTTTAAACAACGATAGTAAGTATTTCCCGTGTTTTTATGTTTGAGAAGGTTTGAGAAGGGGAGTAGTGCTGAAGAGTCCTAAACGAGAACGAAATAGCTATTGAGTACTCCCTTCTGGTTTTCTATGCTTCCCTAACTGAAGTCAGTTCATGATTATTCTCGAAAGTGGTCGTTTCAAGTTGTTAAGTGGTTACGGATTCATTTTTTAATTTTTTGACTGTAGCTTGATTTCACACAGTAATTGGGCACAAGTATAGAATTTTCAGCATGTGATATAGGTAGCCCAAATTTAGCTAGGCCGACCATTGATATCAGATGTGCGTCGACAGGGGATCAAATCCTGGACCATGTGCATAGTTGACGAGTATTCTAGCCACTGTGCGACTGACGCACATGTCGGTAGTATTTCTACAGTTTTATTCTCCTTATTTTTTTGTACTATGGTTTCAATCGCGTAGTGGTAAAATGACTGATTGATTGATTGATTTCAGCGTAGAACTTTTAGCAGAGGTGCATCAGTTCGAGTTGCCACATTCCCTGAAGGTAGCGCACAAAGCAAGATAAGAGAGGAAAGAGAGATAATAAACAGAAGTGTGGGTAAATAAAAAAGAATAGTAATATGTAAGCACAAGAGAGTTTTATTGGATATGACAGATGAATCACAAACAGTGAATACATCTGCGCCAGCCATCACTGAGAACGATTTTCAGCCTGACGTATCACAAATTATCTCCACCTGTTATTGGTTCTTACCATCCTGAGGACTCCAACCATTTAAGCAGCCAGTCTGCACCTCCCTACGTGGCTGACTAGCTGGCTGGCTGATTGGCTTAAACTAACTGTTATTGATTTCACTGACTGATGAGGCCGTGTTTTGGTTAGACTACCAAAAACTATCTCTTTTCCAACCTGATGGATCCTATGCGAGTCAGCTGACATTTAACTTCGATGAAGGTGATGCAGTTAAACCAATAGCGCAAACCGATTTTCATCTAACAAGTCACCAACATGATCACTATTATTTTGGAAATGATTAAAACGAATGTGCATACATCATAAAGGATTAAAGCTAATCTGTGAACTGATCAGGTTAAGAGGCCATAATCTATGAGTAATGAAGGGGTATATTATAGTCCGTAATATCTTATTACAACATGTCGAACTCACACATGTGATCTTGACAAATCACCTGAAAATAGAAAGAATCACTGCTGTCCGTAAAATGATCTGAAGATTAAATCTGATCAGAATCACCATCATCACCACCATCAACCACAACAGCAACAACAACAACTTGTTATAACTTTGAACTAATTATTACTTGATCGGGTCACTTATCTATCAGACATGCATATAAATGTGTGCAAGGTAGATTAAAGATGATTAATAGTCATAGTAAAATGAAAATAGTAAGTTCATTTTCTTAACAATGTGAACGTGATCAAACATAATCTCATATTAGGTGTAACATGAGGTCATCTAAAGAGAGTCGAGGTAGAATAAATCCTAGAAATCTAATTGTCAAGATATGTTGAGTTGACAGTAGCCGACTGGTTGACTGTTAAACCAATGGTTCGCAGAATACTCTGACTACACTTTACCCTCAAGAAGATTCGAGCAGTTAGTTTCTTTCATCAGACCTCATATAACACCACAAAGTACCTTACCTGTGTTTATTTCAAATATCACACCCAGTGATGATGCAGTATTAACAACTGGATGACAAGGTTTCAAGCATAAACTATTCCCACTTAGATTCATATCAATTAGTCACACGGTTCCTGTCTATCTGTTTACTTTGAACATATAACTTTGCCCGATATGCAGCAGTTCAAGTCGTCATACTCCCTCCATGTAGCACACAAAGGAAGAGAAAAAAGTAAAAGGGAATGCAAAATAGACACAGTGAACAGAGATATGAGACAAAAAGAATAGTACTAACGAATAACAATACAGTTTCATTGGAAATTAGAAGTCATAAAGAGTGGATGCATCTGCACCATACATTGAGAACGATTTTGAGCCATGTCATTGATTGTCTTCAGCCTCCATTGGTGTTTAATGTCCCGAGGACCCCAACCAGTCGGGAAGATTACACCCTTCTGTGTGGCTGACTGGCTTAAGCTAACCGTTGTGGATATCTGACGTTTGGTTTCCTTGATAAATTTCGATAGAGGAAGGCCAGACTTGCAGTATAAAATGATATCACCTTCTATTTCACAGGTTCTTATCAGCTAACTACACAGTACGTGAAATTACAATGGTTATAAATAATAACATTTCATACTTCAATGTTAGAAAGGTAATGGCGAAAACATTATAAGATGAATGCATCCAAAATATAAGTATCACCATTTGCAGTTTAAGTTACCATCAATTTATATACTATCAAATTATAAAAAAACAGAGATATGAGGCAAAAGTTGTAATAGGGAAGAACAATATAATTTTGTTGGGTATTATAAGTCACGAGGAGTGGATGCATCTGCGCCAGACATTGAGAACGACTTTCAGCCATATCACTAATTGTCTCCAGTCATTGTCCCGAGGACCCCAACCAAGACGTCTACATCTTCCTTCGTGGCTTAAACTAACTGTTTTGGATATGATTGACTGATGAATCCATGTATTGGTTTGACCACTGTGTGATAGCTCTTTTCTAGCCTAACCTTATGTCAGCTAACATTGTCCGTCGAAGAAGACGATGACTAGACATAGATAACACATGTCTTAACCATCTTAAACGATGTAACTTCACAACCGCATCGATTGACTTCGCCTTGCTCCTTACCTAGCACTCGACCAGTATCAAACATCACTATTTCCCACCCTCTCATACCACTTCACACAGGAGATAGAACGATTGGTAGAATACTCGCCTACCATTCGACGAACGGTCCAGAGTTTGACCAGCGACCAACATACTCCTAAACGTTTCTTAGCGGTAGTAGAACCAGGAAAGGATGAAAGGTTGTTAGTCAGGCTAGCAGTCCGACCTCGTAAGAAACCTCAAAGATCAAGCTTGAAGACGAAGAAATAAAATAAAGGTCAATAAATAAGTTTAAGCCACCTCTCTGTATGTTCAGTGTGTGTGTGTAAGCGTGTTTGGATGCATGTATACGTGTGTGTACATTCCTTCTGGTAAGCATGTGATAAAATAGAAGTCAATGTTGAACGTCAATCAACTTGCCCTAAATATATGTATATATATACAAACCATGTGATAGAATGTAGAATCCAGAAAGGTAGTTATTTTCTCTCATTTTTATGACGTTTTCTCTTTTCTGTGGTTACGCAATCAATCATTTAAACAGGATTATTCACTTATCCACTTCACTCAGTGTTAAAACACAATTGTAATTTATAGATTCATTAAGGAAATCGCTTTACGGTCATGTGATGATATTGCACTTGCACAAATCACATTTATGTATCTATCGAATATAAGACAAATAGACTCTCTGACAAGCACATTTTTTCTGCACACATGTATGTGTACACACAGCATGCATGCGATATGCTTCCCACCTCTGTAGAATATAAAGTAATAAAACTTTTGGTGAATAATTGTATTTTGTGTTCTAGTGATATAGTACTATTACCATAGTTGTCGTTGTGTTAATAGCTGTTATGTAATTGATTTCTAAAGTGCCTGATGTTGTGTAACAATTTTTAGACATTTTACAGATTTTTATAAGTCATACATAGCGTAGCGGTGGAAGATAAACATGTTTGCTAAAACAAGAGAAGTACATATATATAATAGTGTCCTGCGAATACTGGGTAGCTGTTTCGTCAGCCTAGTTTGTTACTCTTCTTCAGCGGTACGCACCCATTGCTAGGGTTTGAACCCAGGACACACCCAGGTTACAAGGTGATCTAGCTTGTACACCATTAACTCACTTGAATCCTATACAATGGCCAGTCCATGAACTCCTACTTGAGCCAATTGTTGATATAGCAGGACTGACACTAGCAAATGTCATCGGTGGTGAGTAGTTGTCTTCACACCCGACCTGTTGGTGCACCCCAATCGGGTCCAGGTAACTACTACTCCCAGTTTTTCTAATGGTTCTCTGACCGATATTAGTTCATGATGAAATTCTGTAGTCCGTCAAATCCATGCAAATCAACATTTCAACATTAATCTTATGCTTACTAGGCAGTTAACTGGGTTCTAGAGGGATCCACCAACAGGTCGGGCGTGAGGACAAATACTGGCCGAAGACATTGGCTGGTGGTCGTGGTCAGTCGGTAGAAGTTGGAATCCGTGGATTGACCATTGGATTGAGTCCCGTTGGCTGAATGATCTATGAGCCAGTTCGCCTTGTAACAGAAAGGTGTCCTGTGTTCAAACTCCAGTGAGGTGGGTAAGCAATTCTGGAGAGTCGAAAACTAGCCTCATGAAACAGCTATCCAGAACACCCTGTTGGTTGTCCAACGATTCTCTAACCGATATTAGCTTATTATGAAATCCTGTAATCAGTCAAATCCCGGCAGACCAACAAATGAATGAAGGATTTAGCTACATCATATGCTAATTGACATTAATGCTTCCTCATCACTTCATTATTTGTTGAACGAGAGAGGTTCTGACATTCTGAAAGATAGACGTACCTACCAGCATCCACAACAATCGCCACCATTCCTTGACATTAAAGAGTCATTCAACTCTGTTGAAGAAAAGTTATTATTATATTATCATTATTGTTTCCTTTAATTCCTAGAGGAACATAAGGCTCCAGCCGCGCTCTGTACGTCAGTGGCACAATGGTTAGGACTATCGACGACCATGCACATGGTCCGGGTTCGATCCCCTGCCGACGCACACCTGATATCTGTGGTCGGCCTGCAAAATTTGGGCTACCGATATCCATGCTGAAAATCCCATACTTGTACCAAAATTACGGTGTGGAATCAAGCTGTAATCAAAAATATAAAAAAATAAAATAATTAAGTTCGGTTCTCCATCAACGTTTTCACCCACCTCTACATCTACACACATGCTTTCATCTGCGCTTCACATCACCACCTCCGTGTCACCCCACCCTCGAACTGACAACCAACTTGCAGCTTCCATTAGGGTTCCACTCGAGCGATGGCCTGTCTTGTGATGTAACTCACTTGATGGTTTGTTTTATCAGAGTATGGCCAATCCATCTCCATTTTTTTATGCATATTTGTTGCACAATCGGTTCCTGCTGGGTTTGTTTGCTCCTAGAGATAAATCCCTGTTGCTGATCTTTTCTGGCTGACCATATGATCTTGAGTAGTACTGAGCGAAGACAGTTGTTGATGAAGGTCTGTAGTTTGTTTCAGGTGCTCTTCATGACACGAAGTGCAAGTCTCTGATCCATCTGTATAGTAGGTGGCACTGACTTCACATTGGAGTTGAAAATCCGGATCTTATTTTCATTTTCATGATGAGTGCTGTAGATTTCCTCCACACAGATTTGAGAGAAATGAAAGCTTGCCCTGCTTTCCGATCCTTAATTTGATGTACTCATGAGTTGCGTCCACCTGTAGTTGAAACGATGCTTCCCAAATATACGGTAGGCGAAGGAAGTTGTTTCTTTCAGGTTCCTCCCACTAATGTTGATTGTTGTCTGTTTCTGAGTCTGTTGGCCAGGAATCTTCATCACCTGCCTCTGTGTTCACCTAAAGTCATACCCTCTCAGGATGCTTCTTCTACCGTCAACTTTTTGCTTTTCATTTGCATATCTTCCAGTTTGTGCGAAATCAGGCATATATCATCGGCAAATAGTTGCTACTGGAAACTATTTCTTTGTGAAAAGAGAAAGTACACTGCATTGATCAGGGCATATCAGCAGTGAAGTTTTCAACGAAGATTAGGGTCCATTTGTTATATTTAGAAGCGTTTTGATTGTTTGAATGAAGGTCATTCGACTGTGTGGTACCTGGCTAGTTAGCTAGCTAGCTAGCCAGCGAATACTACTGATTGTTATGGTGGTTTCCGACTACTCATATACACGAATTAGTAGTCTATTTATTCCTTATCATACAATACCTGTGAATACAGTCTTTAGCAAATGGGTTCTCTATTTAAGAAAAAGAGTAAGTCAAATTGTATAAACGGTGCCAAGTTCTGCTCACGTGACAGTAAGTAAACGTAACTTAACTACTGTTGTTTTTACTTTTGACATATGCCAATTAATCTTCGATTTGACATATTGTTCAAATTTGTGTGATATATATATTGGCTCACATGGTTACAACCATAAGCATTTTACAAGCCTTAATTGGGTAGGCATACCAACGACATATATATTACTGTTTATGCGTATATAACACTGGTAGAGAAGTCAAGCATACTCTTCAAAATTCCATATTGTCGATTCATGTGATCAGTCAGGTGTTTTATCATGTACTTACTACTAATTGGCTATTGAAAGATTGCCTTAAAAGTGAAAATTTATTTTGTAAATGAAGCCTATTTTTTGACATTTTATAATTTCTGTTAAATACAACTTACATGATATCCTATGTGGGATGAATTGTAAAAATCAATTAACTTACTTACTTACTTACTCACAGAGGTGAGTCGGTTGCACAGCGGTAGAGCGTCCGCCAATCACGCTTCATGTGGTCCTGGGTTCGACCCCCGGCCACGTACGCACTCCTTTACCTCGCTAAGTCAGTATTAAGACTGGTAAAGGGGAAAGGTTGGGTTGGACATGAGGCTAGCAACCCCATCTTGTAAAAATAAAAATAAACTACTGCTACCGGAACTTCAAGCCTCTTTCTTGAATGTGCCCTTTGTTCTACTGGGAACGTTAAGGAATAAACAAAATTTAGACAGAGGTGATAAAAATATGTTCAGTATGCCTGCCTTGATTTTACATCTACCTTCGACATTGCTGTGCCTACGCTTCATCCGTTAAAGAAGATTTCTGGGTAGGTGCATTAATAAATGATTGCATTCCTACTTTTTCAGTACGAAGCAGTAGACTCATCATAATAAAGGTTTTTTTATATTTCCCAATGAATGAGAAACAAAAGGATGTATCTATAGAAATTAGTCCAACCTCTACAACTACCATGGACCTAGTTTTGTATATTCCCTTTGCTTCGGTCCTTTTTCGTTCTCTTTTTTCTTTCGGAGCATTTTTTCGTTCGCTGTGTGTCTGATCCTTAGTCCCTCAGTCTTTATTCGATTCACCTAATTTTTTTCAGTTATAAAAACAATTATTTCAAGCACGTTTCCATGCTCCTCCTGATCACACTTGTAATTCGTTTAGAACAAACAGTTCACAATTATATTCTAATCCTGTGTAATTTTTTTTGTTTCTATGCCTGCTGTAATCTATATTCGCACCAACTCGTAACTGACATTTCAGGTTGAAAATTTTGATTTCAATTTGTTTCCATGCTCATTTTGTTTGTTCACACCTGTAATTCTTTCTATCCCAGCATAACTTTTGTTTCTAAGCTTCTTCAAAATAATTCTCACCTTTTATTCGCCTTTAAAACTATTATTTCTCCAGTTATCAAATATTAATTTTGAATACGTTGTAACTGTTTTCTAAGCTTATGCAGTCTCGTCGATAAGCCCCTTGTAATAGATCTATATTCGTACCTTCAAACTTTTATATCAAGTTGAAAATGATTATCCCCTTCACCAATATGTGGAATTAAATAAATAATAATTGTATCCATGTGAACTAGTGTATATATAAATGCGACTGTACAGCTACTTTTGAGAATGAAATCGCTGAAAAGACCGACATCTTTGCTTAAGTTCTTGTTCTTTTCCTTCTAATGTATCGGACTGACATTGGGGAGAGACCGTCGAATGATACTACTGGGTGCCAAGACATCACTCGAGTACAATCCATATGGGAAACGATGAGTAGGACTTGTGTCAGATGGCGAGATGCCGGAGATTAGAGACTACGAGGACTACAGAAATTTGGACGAAATGTAGATGTGCTGGTGAAAATGTAGGTTTTGCTCAGAACCCTAAAAGACAATAATATTAATACTAGACTGCTTGATTTTTACGCTTACAACATAAAGGTAACTATCAAGATGAAATAAATGCTAACCAAGGGAATGCCAACACACTCACACGCATACATATGTACACACAAACACACGTACAGATCATAAATATTCTTCACCGATGATGAGGATGATAACAACTGATAATCAACTTTGTTTTCAGAATGTTTCATTCTATTAACAAAAATATTTGTCTAAAATTTAGATCAGAATCATAGAATGATGATTATTATAATAACGATAATACGTGAATTGAAATGTTATTAATTTTATTCTTAAATCCTACTTATACAACAACTACCACTACTACTAATAATAATAACGATAATAATAATTACTGATCCATATCGTAAATCATTCTGCACATATCTTAATCATCTGATCCTTCGCACTACTGCCTTTCATTCATGCATTCCCTCACACTGGTACAGCTGGATGGATGGATGGATGGATGAATGGAATGAAAGATTTCTTAAGCGATCAAAAATTAATCCACCGAATCAATACCAATAATACAAAAAGGTCAAGTAATAAGAACAAAAACAAAAACAACAACATCAACTAACATTTCATTTTAATCGCCAAAATACTGACGATTACAGAAAATAGCAGCATGGGTGTGTGTGTGTAGGTATGTATGTAGGTAGGTATGTGGGGTGTTGATGGAGTAGTAAATGGCGCCTTCTATTTATAGGTGTAATAGGCAGGGGGTAAAAATACCAAGTGATAACCAGCTATTTACCAAACAAAGTTATTTACTCGCCTCTATAGTGTTCAAGCCAAACACTTAAAATACATACATTATTGTTATTACTATTGTTTCCTTTAATTCCTAGAAGAATATAGGGCTTCAGACGCACGTCTCTATTGTGTTCGGTTCTCTGCTAACATTTTCACCTGACTCCACAGCTGCTAACATGCTGTCATCTCCTCTTCACATCACCTCCGCCATGACAGCCTACTCTCAAACTGACGACCAACTCACCGCTTCCCATTCAACTTACACTCGACAGATAGCCTGTCGTGTGATGTCACTCACTTGATGGTTTTCTCAGAATATGACCAACCCGCACCCCCTTCATTTCTTAGAGCTTATTTGTTACATAATCTTCCATAGATCCCTGTTAGTGATCTTTTCTTGCCGGCCATCTGATGTAGAGTAGTATTCAGCGAAGACAGCTGTTGATGAAGGTCTGTAGCTTGTTTGAGGTGCTCTTCATGACACGAAGTGCAAGTCTCTGATCTATTCGTATAGTAGGTGTCACTGACTTCACATTGGAGTTGAAAATCTGGGTCTTATTTTTTTCTCTTCATGCTGAACAGTGCTGTTGACCTCCAGAGAGAATTGAGAGTAATGAAAGCTTGTCTTGATTTCCCGATCCTCGTTGCTTTGATATACTCATCAGTTTCGCCCACCTGTAGTTGAAACGATGCTTCCCAGGTAGGTAGGTAGGTAGGTTACGGAGGTCGCTTCTTTCAGATTTCTCGCATTTATGCTGGCTGATTGTTGTCTGCTAGGTTTTCTGCCGTAATATTTATATATATATGTTATAGGGAATGTTAGGAATATGCACATATTACGTAAATAGGTATAATTAGACACTGACAGTTTAAAGTGTGTTAACCGTGTTATATTGTAAAGAATTTACATGTGCGAATTTATTAAATTGGACAAAAACAGGATATTGCCTTGATGGTTGCCTTATTGTTGTAACAGTAGAAATCAAACAGTGTATTGTTATTATTATCATCTCTTGGGGTTCTGAGTACATTAACGTTTTGTCCTGTTTTCTACAGTTCTCGTCAGCAGACTCTACGATTTTCCATAGTCTCTAATCTCCTACATTTCAACCTACTCATTGTTTCTCGTTTTCATTGTACTCGTATGGGGTTCTGGCACCCAGTAGTATCATTCGACGGTCTCTCCCCAATGTCAGTCCGATACATTAGAAGGAAAAGAACAAGAACTTAAGCAAAGATGTCGATCTTTTCAGCGATTTCATTTTCAAAATTAGCTGTACAATCGCATTTATATGCACTAGTTCACATGGATACAATTATTATTTATTTAATTCCACATAGTGGTGAAGGGGATAATCATTTTCAACTTGATATAAAAGTTTGAAGATACGAATATAGATCTATTACAAGGGGCTTATCGACGAGACTGCATAAGCTTAGAAAACAGTTACAACGTATTCAAAATTAATATTTGATAACTGGAGAAATAATAGTTTTAAAGGCGAATAAAAGGTGAGAATTATTTTGAAGAAGCTTAGAAACAAAAGTTTTGCTGGGATAGAAAGAATTACAGGTGTGAACAAACAAAATGAGCATGGAAACAAATTGAAATCAAAATTTTCAACCTGAAATGTCAGTTACGAGTTGGTGTGAATATAGATTACTAGAGGCATAGAAACAAAAAAAAAATTACACAGGATTAGAATATAATTGTAAAATGGTTATTCTAAACGGATTACTACAAGTGTGATCAGGAGAATCATGGAAACAAACTTAAGTGATTTTATAACTGAAAAAAAATGGGCTGAAGGAAGACAAAAAGAGAAAATTACACACATAGAGAACAAACCAAAGAAAGATAATTGAATGATAAGAGAACATACCGAACTAGGTCCATGGTAGTTGTGAAGGCTAGACTAGTTTCTTTTGAACACATAGATCTGGCTTTATGACTCATATCGTGAGAGCTTCAGCAGTAAAAAAATGTTGGAAACACGCTGACTTTGGTAGATTTTTGTTTACTTTACTAAGTAAACGCGATTGTACAGCTGCTTTTGAGAATAAAATCACCGAACAGATATCTATGTTGGTGAACTTCTTGTTCTCTCCCCTTCAATGTTCGATACATTTCTATTTCCTCCTACATAATTTGTTGAGCAGTTAGTTACTGATTTGTCCTACCACCTATTTGATCTCCAGAGTGAAGCCAGAGAAGGCCGTGGTTGATAAAAGTCTGTCACCTGTTGGAATTAAAGATCCTTGGGATGTTAAGGTTCAATACCTAGAGACTGACTACTCGTGATATTGCTCAGAATTTCTCTCGATGTTGCAAATGCATTTCCCCACCCACTTCTTTGTTCTTTCTTCCGTACAATATTCCCCACCGCTTTGTTGTCCCTACTTTTGTCTGTTAATTATGGAGTTTGGTAACTTGAAAGTGCTGTATGCACTATTTCTATCATTCTCTAATGGATATTATTATATTACTTAAATAGATATAATTAGACATTGACAGTTTAGAGTATGTTAACCCTATTGTATTCTGAAGACTTAAAATAAGGCAAAAACAAGATGTTTGTTTGTGTGTGTGTTAAGTAGCGCCTAGTTTCGTTGAAACATTTGTGCATATCATGGTATTATAACTGACAAACTAATTAACACTAATTGGATTAATTTCACTGGAGTAAATCAACACATTTACCACGAAGGTTACGATGATTGTTTAAGTTTCTATTGTGAGGTTAAAAAGGAAAGAAAGGGAAAAAAAGAGGAAATTAAGAAATTAGGAGCAATTAACTACCCTAATTGGTTTTTGTGCACTGATGGGTGGGTTATTTTTCCGAACAAACTGCACTTCATGTATGTGTAAATTGTTTATACCTTTGGTTATGTTAAATTGGGTTATACAAATGACGGACTGACTTACTGCCTTGCTGATTGCTGATTGACTGGGTTCCTAGCGTAGAAATTTTCACAAATATTTATTGATTATTATTATTGTTGTTGTTGTTCCCTTGGGTTCCGAGTGGAACGTGTAGGTGTTCAACAGCACATCTCGATTTTGTCCTGTTCCATGCGGTCCTCTTCATCTGGCTTACATCACCTACCAACAGGATCTCCTTCCTGTCACTCTCTTAATCCATACCAAACTAATGGTCTCCCACTATGAGTCTACTTGAACAACGGCCTGGAGCACGATGTCATCCAATGGTATCCCCAGCGTGTGTGTCCGATACATCTGGATTTTCTTCTACATCTTTGTTGGGTGATAATTTTTTGGTTGGTTGGTTCCGAGAGTTTTATGTTACTGGTATTTCCTGCACAACCGCCTAATCATCAGTGTGGATTGAAGTCAGCTGTTGATAAAAGCCAAGCTTCTGATCCATATAAAAGAACTGGCAGACATAACACTGGTATGGAAAATCCCGATTTTGTTCTTTATGCTGATAAGTGCAAGAGATTTTCCGTTTTAGATCTTGGCTGGTTTTGACATTCTCATCCGTGTTGTCACCTGCAGTTGAAACGATGCTTCCTGTGCGTCGGTGGCACAGTGGTTAGGACTCTCGCTGACCATGCACATGGTCCGAGGTTCGAGCCCTCGCCGACGCACACCTGATATCTATGGTCGGCCTGCAAAATTTGGGCTACCGATATCCACGCTGAAAATTCCATACTTGTACCAAAAATACGGTGTGGAATCAATCTGTAATCAAAAATTAAAATTAAATGAAATGAAAATTAAAAAATTAAAAATTAAATTAAAAATTAGATAAGTGATGGAAAGGACCTCTTCTTGCATAATTATGCAACAGTTCGCTTGAAATAATTTATTGGATGTGGACTAACAGTATCATCCAAGATGCAAGTTTCGTCCTTTTTGCGACTCATCATCCGGATGTACATACATTCTTCAGTGATTGACGGTGTTCTCATTGCCGCTCGAACCCAGTACCAAAATAGGACGAAATGCGCATTCTGGATTCCACTGCTAATCACCATCAAAATAAAGAGCCGACGTATCAACCTGAGGCTGAGCCCTTTGGTTCAGGCAATCAATCATAGGACTTCAACCGCACGTCTCCATTGCGTTCGGTTCTCTGCTATAGTTTTCACCGGGCTCCAAGTCTGCCCACATGTTTTTATCTCCTTTTCACATGACTTCCTCCAAGTCACACTTGGATGACCAACTCGCTGCTTCCCGTTAGGGTTCCACTTGAGCGATCGCCTGTCTTGTGATGTTTTCTCGGAGTATGGCCAATCCACCTCCATTTCTTCCTCCTTATTTGCTGCACAATCGGTTCCTGGTTGGTTGGTTCGATTATTGCCAGAGACCCTGTTGCTGATCATTTCTGATGGCCATCTGATTTTGAGCGAGTAATGAGCGAGGATAGATGTTGATGAAGGTCTGTAGCTTTTTTGAGGTGCTCTTCATGACACGAAGTGCAAGTCTCTGATCTATTCGTATAGTAGGTGTCACTGACTTCACATTGGAGTTGAAAATCTGGGTCTTATTTTCCTCTTCATGCTGAACAGTGCTGTTGACCTCCAGAGAGAATTGAGAGTAATGAAAGCTTGTCTTGATTTCCCTATCCTCGTTGCTTTGATATACTCATCAGTTGCGTCCCTCTGTAATTGAAATGATGCTTCCGAGGTAGGGTAAAAGAGGTTGTTTTTCGCAGGTTCCTCCCATTCATGCTGGCAATCAATCAATGGGAAAGTTCAAATGGATTTTGATACACCGCATATTCTGTTTGCATAAATGAACAGATCAACACGAATTCATTATCACGTAAATTCGTTTCTTATTTATTTATTCATTCATTCATTCGGGTAATTTTCATCAAAGTACAATCAACAATGTTGAACAAAACAAGGTACAAATCACTGAAAATAAATGAAAATGGAATATTAAACAAAAAATCATAAATTAACTTTAAATCCCGAATTGTTACACATTGTGACCTGATACACTATTCAGCCTGTAACTTTTTGCAGATCAATTCTTATTATCATGAAATCTGTAGTACCATTTAGCTGTGTGAATATTTCAATCTGTTCTTATCAGGTACTATATACACATTCTGAACTATTTTAAAACACGACATTTTTTAGGGAAAATAAACTGAATCGTGTGTGATTCAAGATTTCACCGTGAGATAACATCGGTTAGAGAATTATTGACAAACCACCAGAGGGTACTGGACAGTTGTTTCCTCAACCTAGTTTAGGATTCTTCACCAGCATCCGCAGGTCTCTAACGCACGACCTTCACCTTGAAACCAGAAGGTCCTGGGTTCGATCTCCCTGTGGCGGGTACGTACTGCAGATGAGCCCCACACTGAGACGAAACAGTTGTCCAGTCGTATCCACTGGTTTTCTAACTGATATCAACTTGTGATCAGTCTTGTAACCTAAGCTGATTTGGATTTCTAAGCTCAGTCAAACCGGGTACACTATGGATGAGTTCAGTCATAAACGAGAGAAAGCGCCGTCCAGTGTGTGTGTGTGTGTGTGGATCATCTCAATGTGGTAGGATGCAACTAATCATCACAATCAATCAAGGGTACATTGTTTTATGCAAACTCATCAACGGTACTCTTTCCGTTACACACCTCTTGTAAATCTTACTCAATGAATGTTGTTTCTTTTGTGATTTTAACACTGGTCGGTTGAATCATTCTCATTTACTGTCAGTAGATAAAAACATAAACCTTAGACTATTAGTCAGACTGGTTTATCATTAATATTCAAGTGTTGGTTTGTAGGGATTTGGTTGATTGGTTACAGGATTTCATTATGAACTGATATTAGTTAGAGAACCATTGGAAAACCAGCGAGCTAGCTCGTATACCATTAAGCCACTGGGACCCGAAACAATGGCCAGTGCATGAATTCTAACTCTGTCAATTCACGACATAGCGCTACCACTAGCCAATGTCTTCGGCGTGTATTTGTCCTCACACCCGACCTGAGGCACCCTACTAGTCACGACTTTTCACTAGAACACCAGGGTAAGTCGCTAGTGAGCATCTCATTGATATTCAGGTGTTGGTTTGTAGTTATTTGTTTGGTTACATGATTTCATCATGCGCTGACATTAGTTAGAGTTACCGTGTAGAGAATTAGCTCACTACCTTAAACATTCTACTTATAGCCAAATAAATAGGTTTCAGGTTCGATTCCAATCACATCGCTTTCAGCATATTGGCGACTGGTAGTATCATTAATCCTCATACAGCAAATGTGTAGCACATAGCCCACTGCATAAATAATCTATTCCTGGTTACCGACTCCAAATAACAACAATAACAATGTTACTTTTTCAGTTTGGACTTTTCCTTTGGACTGATTGGACTGAAGTATCCGGCTCAGGTTAACGTATCGGCTCCCTGTACAGATGTTTCGATGAGATGGCCATCGTAGCTCAAATTATCTGGTGGATAATGCTTTGGCGTTTGAAACTGTGGGTACTTTTTTCGAGTCTAGACAGTGGAAACATCATCACTCAATGACTGGAGAATTCAGGTACATCCACTAGCTGACGAGTCCCAAGTAGGGACGAAATGCGCACTGTCCTAGATTCCACTGGTAATCACTATTCACTCATTTACGATGAAGTGTTGTTTTCTAGGGAGTTGATTTGTTTTTCATCAAGTTTATCTATCTGTGTTGATCGGAAGTAGTTAGTCTAACATAGAACCATTTAATCTTTCCAGCTGGTCATCTGTCTATCTACCTGTCAATCAATCAATCCCTTAATCAAATAGTATAACCATATGTTGACCAATTTTCACAATTACAACAACATGATGCTTTCAATGGAGCCTGAAAGCAATTGACTATTTTCATTTCTCCAAATATCTTCTTGTTGTCATACGCTTGTGTTCATGCTTGTTTCTGTGAGTGTCTATGTGCTTGTGTGTGTATGTGTGTGTACTGAGAAACAAAGATATTGAGGTGGTGGTGTACTTACATCGTTTTTCCATTACTTTCACGTTTATCTCTTCCATTCTAATGTTCTTATCAAAACAGCTTGTTGAGTTGATCTTTGTATTGATTAATCATTTACCTTAGTAAGTAGGATGCCACCTCATGCATAGCCATCACATATTCTTTATTGGATATTGTGTAACTTTAAGACATAATTATTATTCAAGTATTGATTTCTTGTAGGGATTTTGTTTGATTGGTATATCACTTAGAGAACCACCGGAAAACCTTGGAGCACTGGAGTATGCAACCACCGGGGCTCAAGCCCAGGACCTTCTAGTTACAAGGAGAGCTAGCTCGTAGACAATTAAGCCACTGGGTCTCGATCCAATGGCCATCCCATGAGTTCTAACTGTGTGCTGATGAAACATTCCAAACTAGGGCGGAGCACCTGTTCAGTATCCAGTGGTTCTCTAACTAATGTCAGCTCATAATGAAATCCTCCAACATGAGTATTTATTATGATTAATTATTTTTTCTTTGGCTTCTGGATGGGACATACGGTGCCAGCAGCACTTGGGTCAGTTCGTGAATTCTCTTCAATTGATTGAAACTATGGGAACTGGGTTCGAATCTAGGTGGTGGGAAAATCATCACTCACTGGGGAATGCAGGTACATCCACTAGTTGACGAGTCTCAAATAGGACGAAATGCACGTTGTCCTAGATTCCACTGCTAATCACCATCCACTTATTTAAACTCTTGAGAAGTTTATTTAACTGCTTCAAAATAATAAAAAAAACTTCATCAATGCATGTGATAAGCATTTTCCAAAATTGAAGGATTTATTTTTAACCTTAATAGGTTATGAATATATATACACAAATTTTCAGGGTAATTTTATGCCTTGTATATATTGTATAATAATTTGATTAGTCTTTGTGTTTTGTTTGCTAATGTCTTTTCAAAATACTAACTACATTTCATCTTCCTTCATTTGTTTCTTTTTCATTCCCCCAACTACTCCCCACCCACCCCTGTTGTCTCTCTGTCGACGATTTTGGTCAGTTCGAGTTTATCATCATTTATCTCTTTCTCTTCACCCCACGTCTCTCCTCTCTCTCTCTCTCTCTCTCTGTGAAAAGAGACAACTCCTGACATTAAAATTCCACTCACACACACACACACTCTCTCTCTCACTGTCATCATCCACTTTTGAAAAGTGTTTCTGTTGTCTCCAGTCCTAACATTGTCAACCATTCCTACAATTTCGTGTAATGGGTGTGTGTGTATGTGTCTGTCTGTCTATCTATCTATCTACCTGTATGTCAGTGTGTCTATCCATAGTGGATTGACTGCTAAAATATATTTCACTAAGGATGCCAAAATAGAGGAAGAAAATAGGAGATAGATAATGGTGATGTGTAAAGTTATAAGGATTTTTGATTAGATTGAACAGTTTTCGGTGTTTTTTGTTTTGATTTAGACAACTAGGCAAAAAGGGGGATTAGGAGGGGTGGAAGAACGATTAAATAATCATCAGCATCACCAATAACGATTTCCGAAAGTTGGTTTGTAGGGATTTGGTTTACTTTATCAAGTTTGACCAAGAATTGACATCAGTCAGAGAACCATTGTAAACCAGTTAGAGAGAGAGAGAGAGCTGGACAGCTGTTTCGTCCTAGTGCTCGAGAGTGAGCGTCATTACACACCCACTGGGAGGGTTCAAGCCCAGTACCTTCCGGTTACAAGAGAGATAACTTCGTAAATCATTTATCCACTGGTATGCTGGCTAGTGCTAATCGAGCTAAATGAAAACCAAACACGTAGATCAGCGAAGAGTCTCTTTTCGGCGCGGCAAATTCATTTTCTTAGCTGTACAATCGCAAATATATATGTATTATTTTTTGTATGTATGTGTACATTAAGTTTGTCAAACAAAGTTACAATTGGTTAAGGTTACTTTTAACTAAACAAGTGAAGATTGGTAATACAGGTCAAGAAAATTAGGCGTTAATCAAATTAGGGTAGTAACAAAGGTGATGAGTTGTCACAAACAGTTGTTAAAAGAAGTACTGTAATAATATGAATAGTTTGATGAGTGAGTTTTACTCAGGATGCACATAGGGACAAAGTAGATGATACGAAATTACGTAAGAGTTCTAAATGAATACAAGAATTATAAGCAATTAGAGGACAGGCAAACAAACAACATCAAGTCATCAAAAATCAACAAAGTTGTTCCCATGAGAGTAGAAGTGGTTGAGTAATCCTCTTTTGATGTACAGCTCCGGTTTTTCTATGTGAATGGCCAGAGCTCAAGCGATACAAACGAGACAAAACCATATTGGCTTTGATAGGTTATTCTTGGCTCTGTAAATTACTTTGAAGGAGGCTTTTGTTGAAATGGAATGATCAGTGTTAACCAAGTGTTCAGTTATCGCGCTCCTTATTGCACCACTATCGCCTTTTCGTAACCATGCTGGATAGTGTTCTTGAGTCCTCTTGGATGGGGTACGCGTCGAACGACCGATGTACCTGGCTCCACAGGAGCAGGTCAACTGATATATGCACATAGAAGTGGCTAGATGCGGCATCTTGTCCTTGAGGCTTCGGCAGATCAATGGGCGACTGGGGAACACTATTCTTAGCGTTGCTGCAAAGAATGTTCTTCTCAGAGATGATGTGATCCTTCTCTTGAGAATGTCGCTTGCTAAATCTCCCTTGAAATCCAAGTTCATGTAGACTTTCTTTTTAGGCTCAATTAAAGTTTCGTTTCTCCTAATTCTCGGTTTGACATTTTTGTCAATGAATCTTATTGGGTATCCATTTTGGATGAAGATTTCTCTCAAAATATCTAATTCTGTTTCTAGAAAATCGGAACTACAGATGAGTTGGATGCGGGTGGTAAGTGATTTAATTAAACTCCTCTTTTGTTGATTATGTACCCAGCTATAGAAGCTTGCTAGGTGACCTTTCCAAGTACCTTTTCTGTAGATCGATCTTCTTAGGCTCCCATCAGTTCTTCTTGTTAGTTCCACATCAAGAAACGGAATTTTTGACTCGTTTTCCATTTCAAGAGTGAATTTTATTGCTGGATGGCAACAGTTAAATATCTTCAGCAGTAGATTGGGGTCGTTGTTGTTGTCACAAATAGTGAATATGTCATACCTTTGACAAACTTAATGTACACATACATACAAAATAACACATATATATATGCGATTGTACGGCTAAGAAAATGAATTTGCTGCCGCCGAAAAGAGACTCTTCACTGATCTACGTGTTTTGTTTTCATTAATGTCTGGATGAGGATTATCCATGAATCGAGCTAAAATCACGAATCGGTAGAATTTAGAATTCATGGGTAATGAACCATTGAGTTGGGCTTCAATGGGTGAATGGTCTACGAGCTAGACTGACCTGTAATCGGAAGGTGTCCTTGGTTCGAAGCATGGCTGGTAGGTGTGTACTTCTGACAAGTCACAAAGTAGGACAAAATATCTGTCCAGTCATGCTCCCTAGTCTTCTGTGGATCTCTAAATGATGTCAACCCGTAACCAATCAGATCCCTGGAAATCAGCAGCCGATAATAATAATAACAATAATAATGAATAAAATTCTAAAACCAAAACTTCACAAATATTTGTAATATTTCAGCTTACTGTTATAATGACAAAATCCTTCATTTTTCATTCATTTCTAATTTTTTCTCGTGGACCGGAATGTTCGACCTCCTTGTACGGAGATTTTGATGTATAAAAGATGTTAACTTTAAGTCATTTCGTTGGATGGTGGTTACTGTTAGTGAAGGAATTCAGGATCTACGCATTTTCATCCTATTTAAGATTCATCAGAACGTGGAGGATGTACCTGTATTTCCCAGTGAGTCACTAGTGAGCGATGATGTACCCGTGCCCAGCTGAGATTGCAATATAGTACTCATCATTTCCTAAAAAACACAGAGTAATCCATTAGTCTATTTGGGCTATGAGAGCTTTCTGTTGTTCAATGGGCGTCAGTTCTGATTTGTTTTTGATTCAATATTGATTTTTCCAGTATGCAATACTGTTTCACTGTGTGATACATTTAATAAACAAACTAATATGGAATTGATTTTTCCATTTATTGATTGGATCAAAATTCGATGATATCTTAGGATTAAACAGAGATATTTGGTGGATGGGGACTAGGAGCTGTACTCACGGGTAATATGTCAGCAGACACCGGACATTTTGTTCCGTTCAATCAATTAACGGTAAAAAAAATAAAATCTATTGATAACTGATGCCTGTTGCACAAAGGGGGTCGCAGTCATTAGCTCAATTGGTCTAGTAGATAACGTTTTGGTGTTTGAAACGATAAATGTTGGGGTTCAAGTCTCAGGGGGCATCGCATCATCACTCATTTACTGACTGTTTGGAGAATGTAGGTACCTCCCGTGGCTGATGAGTCCTAAATAGGAGGAATTGGGTATCCTCTATTCCACTGCTAGTTACTACCCACCAAATGTATCCAAAATTCACCAATAACACTAATACCTTTAATTACAAACAAAATCTTTTTACATACAGTGTACAGAATTCTCAGCGTAATTTACTGGATAATATTTTTTCTATTCATCCAGAGTTTTCAAGTCAAATGTTCGCGTGTTGATTCATAGGCCAATCTCTTATGATACATATAGAGTCTCTTAGACATGCTAACCGATAGTTTGTAAGCCAATTCAAAATGCTCATGAAGATGAGTACTCTTCGCAGCTCAAAAATAATAAATGAATGACTGGAACAATAAAAATTAAAGGGAATATGAAGGCCTATTGTGTTGTTGAATAGAAATTCAGGTAGTCCAACGATTTAAGCAGGTTCCTGACATTTTTAAAGACGTTGTGTGTATTTCTGTTAGGAAAGGTGTAGGATTTTATGTAACAGACTATCAGCTACATAACACATCGTGTAACTGAAGTACATGGACCAAGGCTCGAACCCAGGTAGTCCTAGCTGAAAATTGAGCGTTCAAACCATTTAGCGACATGTCTACTTTTTAAGTAATACAGAGAGAGAGAGAGAGAGTTGATGAAACTGCCTGATTGTCAAAACACTTCACTATTGTGAGGTGAAAGTTTGTTAATTTGAATGAGACATATATCTGTTAGTTCTCTTAGTGATGAGTTATTCCTATCGCATGTGTTGGGTGTAGACTCGATGAAAAAGGATTCAGTAATCAACCTCTCTTTCCACCTACCTACATTACTTTTTTGGAATTTTAACCCTCTCCCACTGCATGCAGTGCAATTGCTGAGCTTTTTTCTAGATTACTTATCTTCGTGAGGCCAGTCACTCTAAACTTCTCTAAGTTCTTATGTTCGGACAATCTGACTGCCCCCAACCTACTAGTTTGATCCGTGTAGTTGACTTAAATCACAGTCATTGCATGGTATTTTGTAAATTATATCATTTTGTTTAATTGGTTCAACCAACTGGGTCCTTTAACCTACTACAGAGCTTCTCCTACTTGAATGAGTTCGTAGGTTTCAATGCCACCCTGATTCCACGTAGGGTGTCAGATGTTCCCTCCTTCTATGATAGAACAACTGTAGATGCCCTCTATTCAAGAGATGAGAAATAGTGGAACCATATAAACGAAGTTGGAAAATTGTGTGAGTAACTTGATATGGTTATGAGCAGTATTAAATTGTGCTCGTAACGTGGTCATCAGTAAATATTACTGTATAACACAACACTGTGAGACTTTATCAAAATTAAATTTCATCTACAATGGAACTTAGCACTGATAGTATACTGTTGTATAATGTGATGCAGAGTAGCCAGCCTACGATGAGGTATCGTAGGACGACGGATAGTTGTATTAGAGTTGGCATCTGTCGCCGCATCACAACTCCCTACGTGGTAGTGTCCGACAAATAGTTAGAATCAGTGTCTCCAGACAATATCGCATATAGTTAAGAGTCGTAACCAGTGATGAGCATGCTTCAATTTCCTAATTTTTTCCCTTCCTCAAAGTCACGTGAAGTAATACTAGAACTTTTCCTTAAATGCTCTTAATGAGTAGTGATTCAGGAATAGAATGTTGACCAATTACACACACACACACATGGTCGGGTTTCGATTCTTTGCCGATACACTGCTAAATCTCCCCCTGGGTGTGAATCATCATAGGAGTAGGATAGTTGTGTTAGACTGACATCTCTTGCTGCATCCCTACTACTTCTCGAATGACTGGTTTCAACACAGAACTTTGCACAAATGTGCAGCATTTCAAGCCGCCACATTTCACTCAGCACACAAAGCCAGACAAGAAGAAGAAAGTAAAAAGAAACGCGAAATAGAGACAGTGAACAGAGATATTGGGCAAAAAGACTAGTAATATTGAAGAACAATATAGTTTTATTAGAAATTATAAGGCACAAGGAGTGGATGCATCTGCTCCATTGAGAGCGATTTCGAGCCATATCACCGATTGTCTCCAGCCATTGGTGTTTACCGTCCCGAGGACCCCAACCAGGAAGTCAACACCTTCCTACGTGACTGGCTTAAACAAAATATTGCGGATTTCACTGACTGATGAAGCCACGTTTTGGTTTGACCACCGTGTTTTAGCCCTTTTCCAACCTGATCTCATGTTAGTCAGCTAACATTTCTCTTCGGAGGAGGAGATGGCTAGGAGTGCATGTGTAACACATGTCCTGAACATCTCAGTTGATGTAGCTTCACAGCCTCTTGTATTGATTTCCTCTCTTTACCTATAACTCGACCTATTCCTAACCTCAATATTGCTCACCCTATTATATCATTTCCGATGGAAGATAGAATGCAGGCACCTATGATCAAAGACAGCCAGGAGGATATCACGTCAACACCAGATACTTCTCGACTGGTGTTGTGCAGATAACTCCAATCATAACCAATGGAGTACATCCTACACTTTCCTCACTCCCTACCCCTCTACGAAAGTAACTTGAAGTAACAGTCTATCCTTTACTTTTTCTTACTTACTTACTTACCTATTTTCATAATGGTGTTCATCAATTATTCTATTATCATTCTTTTCCATATAGATTGTGTTTTTTTATTATTTTGAATGGTGTATCTTTTGGTACCCTTAATGTGTATCTAGTTTATTTCTCTGAAATAAATAAGCTATAATACACAAGATGGTTGTTTATGAAGGCTGGTTGTATGGCGTCCAGGATTAGAATAGAAAAAACTTACCTAAATTCACTTTAATAGGAATTTTGATTTGCCTATACCTAACTATACTATACTATATAAATGTATAAGGTCAAATTGAAAGTAACATTTGATAATTTATATGTTTATATATATATATATATATATCACTTAATTAGTGTCTAAGACAATTAACCTATCTGGAGTTGAAGTGAATACCTTGTGAATTCTACTGATACACTGCCCCTCTCTCTTTCTCTTATTTCAAAGTAAACGCAAAAGTGATGTGTGTAATCTTCAATTCAAGAATAATAATATCGATTGTTTATGATATTCCACCGGTAAATTCAATGTCTCGATGTTAGGCAAGGATAGAATAGTATGAATAGTTGAATACAAACCAGTTTTTGTTATTTCATTCCTCACAGGATCCAGTGATTTATCCCAAGCTGGTATCATTTAGAGAACCATCCACTACTGGATAATCACTGGGAAATGAATCAGTGATCGGCCCATGAATCCAAATCTCTTCCGATTCGTGGCAGATATATTAAGCGCAACCACCACCAGCACCAGTGTCACAGGCGAGTCACTGTTCTCTTGTCTGATTTGGTGGACCCCGTTGATTACGACTTCTAACTGGAACCTGTATAAATATACATATATACCTCAAGAACTAGCAGAATTTGAATTCATGGACCATTGAGTTGGGTCCTAGTGACTGAATGGTATGCAAGCTTGCCTCATAATGGGAAGGTCCTGAGTACGATCTTCAGTGAGTGCATACTGATGAAGAGTTCCAAACTTGTCTCCCAATGGTTCTACAGCTCGTGATCAATCCTGTAACCAATCGAATCCCTGCGAACCAACACTTGATAGCTTCATTCCATCGCGTTCCCAGTGGAACATGTAGGGGCTTCTATCTCCAGCTTTGAAGTTTCAGTAGCAGTAGAGTTTATTTATTTTTATGGGCTGATTAGGTTGCTAGCCTCACGTCCAATCTTCCCTCCTTATCATATTTATTCTCGGCCAAACGAGGTGTAGAAGGAGTATGTTAGCGGAGAATTGACCCCTAAGCCACGTGAGTAGAGTTGGCGAGTATTCTATCAATGCACTACCACCAATGCTTTGTAGCTTAGAGAGCATAGAAGCGAGTGTATGAAAGTTTTGGCAGACTGAATTTCAGAATAAAGAAGGAGGATAGACAGTATGAGTAGTTGAATACTAGGGCTTTAAGATTTGGCTTTGCAGGTGGGGGGGGGGTGAAGAACAGGGCTGCTGGCCCACCTTTCAACCTTTTCTTATTATTCATTCTACTACCAGCTACTTTAGGTTTAGGAGTGAGTCGGTGGGGAATTGAATTCCGAACTTCCAGTCATCGATTCATCAATAGTACTTGCTAATTAGATAAAGCAATATGAAGACGTTATTTGTCTAAATCGTGTAATGTGTATTTGCGCAACACATTTCGAATAATCTCATCACACACACACGGACTTGTCATAGGAATGTGTGTATATGAAATTAATAAAGAGTTAAGAGGTGAGAAAATAGACTTAAGTCAAGTTGAAAGGAAATATTAAAGGTCAAAATAACAATGAAGGTGACTAAACCGAATAACAGAGGCAATAGTACATCTACCCTGGTATGTATCAAAACAAACTTTATCAAGGAAGGTGGTTAAGTGTGATGACAAATTGTCGCTTTGAATGCACAAAGGTGGTTTAAACTTCTTAATTGCCATCTAGGGCTTCTACAAACTTTAGGATACGCCCCAAGCACATTTTATAGATAGGTTTAAAAGGTGTTTTAACGTCACTTTTATGTCTTGTCTCTATGATGTGTTTCGCAATAGAGGAGCTAGGTCTCCTGTTCCCACCATTAATGGGTTCTGAAGATTCTATTTGTTTCTGGGGCTATTTAGGAATATTCTCTGAAGCCAGCCCTTACATGCAGAGATCAATGAATCCTGCCTATGCATGTGTGTCCACATGAACATTCAAATTGGTAAATACAGTGGGATGTGACTTCATTTTTTGGATGTTCGAAGGGCTTAGCTAGATACACTGGCTTTACATTCTCTATTATTATGATATTAACTGCATAAAAATTCTTTTTACCAGCAGCGTTCAGTCTTTGTCTAATTATCAAGCTTCTTTGATGCCCCATATATGGTAGCTTGATGTACACGTCTTTCTTAGGGGAGAGTTGGAGAGTGGATCTGGGTGTTACACTGACTACTTTATATCTCCTGATGAACTTGTCTGGATAATTGTTATCTACCAGAGTTTGTGTCAGCCTTATTTCTTTTCACCAAGTGTGTCTTCAGTGCATATTCGTTGGATTCTACTGAAGAGGCTGTCTGATTAGATAGATGTATTTATATTAACCATCACAGATATAGTTTTTCTTGTCGAAAACAGTCGAATTCATCAGCAATGTACTCGATTTGACGTGAACTAGGCAGTTAAATTAGTTCAAATCACTTACATTCTGCTCAGTTGCTTGACAGTAATGATAACCTATGGCATATAACAAGTTATTTTTTAAGTTGATCAAATCGCCACTCTACGGATCATCATTGAACAAAGCTTGGAATGGCCGTCAGTCGCCTCTCCACCTCACTCAACTTCATCGACTTTGAAAAGGCATTCGACAGCGTCGATCGAGAGGTGATTTGGAAACTACTTCGCTACTACGGGGTCCCATCGACAATTATACATCTCATCCAACAGTTATACGACAGTGCTGCATGCCAAGTAATCCACAACGGGAAACTTACGGAGGCCTTCGAAGTGAGGACGGGAGTGAGGCAAGGCTGTCTACTATCACCAATGATCTTCCTGATTGCAATTGATTGGATAATGCGACAGACAACGGCAACCAACGAGGGAACAGGCATAAAATGGACTGACACAAAAGACTTGGAGGATCTGGATTTCGCCGATGATATATGTCTGATTTCCCATAAACTGGAAGATATGCAAGTGAAAAGTAACAAGTTGGCAGAAGAAGCATCAAAGATAGGACTTCAGGTGAACATAGACAAAACAGAGATGATGAAGATTCCTAGCCAACAGCAACAGCAGCAACAACAACAGACAACAATCAGCATAAGTGGGAAGAACCTGAAAGAAACAACCTCCTTCTACCTACCTGAGAAGCACCCTTTCGACTACAGGCGGAACTGACGAGGATATCAAAGCCAGAATCGGAAAAGCAAGACAAGCTTTCATTACCCTCAAATCTGTGTGGAGGTCAACAGCACTCAGCATGAAAAATAAGATCCGGATTTTCAACTCCAATGTGAATCCAGTCAGTGCTGCTATACGGATCAGAGACATGGCGAGTCATAAAGAGCATCTCAAACAAACTTCAAACCTTCATTAACAGCTGTCTCCGCTCAATACTCAAGATCAGATGGCCGGCTAGAAAAGATCAGCAACAGGGATCTCTGGGAGCGAACCAAG
Organism: Trichobilharzia regenti; assembly: GCA_944472135.2. Taxonomy (NCBI): domain Eukaryota; kingdom Metazoa; phylum Platyhelminthes; class Trematoda; order Strigeidida; family Schistosomatidae; genus Trichobilharzia; species Trichobilharzia regenti. The sequence goes on along the minus strand of OX235264.1, from coordinate 124,691,111 downwards.
CAGGAACCGAATGTGAAACAAATAGGCAGAAAGAAATGGAGATGGATTGGCCATACGCTGAGGAAACCATCAAGTGACATCACTAGACAAGCCCTCGAGTGGAACCCGAAAGGGAGGCGGCGAGTTGGTCGTCCAAGGGTGACTTGGAGGAGGTCATGCGAGGAGGAGATGAAAGCATGTGGACATACCTGGAGCAGGGTGAAAAAGTTGTCAGAAAACCGAAGGCAATGGAGGTGCGCAGCTGAAGCCCTATGTTCCTCTAGGAACTAAAGGATACAACAATAATAATAATATAACTACTCATAAAAATCAGTAGCATATGCTGTGCTGCAATTTTGATTTTATTAATACCATTTCATTATGTTGTATAGAATAAACTTATCTAAAGTAAAATTATGAATATATAATATATTCTGTGTGTGCGTCGGTGGCACAGCGGTAGAATGCTCGTCAACCACGCCTCATGTGGTTCGGGGTTCAATCCCCGGCCACAGACTCACTCATTTACCTTGCTAAGTCAGCAATAAGACTGGTAAAGAGGGAAGGTTGAGCTAAGCATGAGGGTAGCAACCTCATCCTGTAAAAATAGAAAACACCACTGCTATCACAACTTCAAAGCTTTGGCTTGTAGGTGCCCTACGTGTTTCATTGGGAATTTTAAGGAAAAAGATATATTCTAATTATTATTATTATTCTTCCTAATGTTATTATCGTTTTATTCCTTTGCGTTCCCAGTGGAACATGTAGGGCTTCAACCTCGAGCTTTGACGTTTCAGTAGGAGTGGTGTTATTCGCGGGGTTTGGTTGCTGCTAGCCTCATGCCTAACCTTCTGTTGTTTTTTTCGGGCTTATTATCGGTTGAATGAGGTGTATGAGCGCGTTTGCCGACCATCGAACCTCAGACTACTTGTGGCGTGGTTGGCGAGTATTCTGCCGCTGAGCTGCTGATTGTACTAATATTCTAATTAATGCATAAGTGACACTGAATACGAGTGATAGAATTATGTAGTGTGGTGAGTTGTCTAATGAATCATTTGTGCTCAGAGCACACAAGAAATAAAGGAAATGCAAATATTATGTAAAAACTCGAAAATATAGGAGAGTTAGATAATCCAAGTTGTTATATTTCTCCACGAACTAACATCATTTAGAGACCACTGGGGACTACCAGAGAGCACTGAACACGGCTGTTTCTTCCTTTTTTCAGGACTCTTCAGGTATAAACGCATATGATCCCGCGAGGGGTCGAACTTGGAGATTTTTGGATTACTAAATCAAGCTGGTTAACCATTCATTCACTTGCTCTAGAATTCAGTGGGCCATGAATCCTAACTTCTATCGATGAGCATCCACCCCACTTTGACACACAGTAGACCCTACTGTTCATGGCATTTCATTATACCACTTCAGGACATCCATCCGGTAACCACTAATCAGCTGGCGATTAATAAATAATTTTTGTATAAAGACTTTAGTTTCTCTCTCTGAGTAGCTACAACTTCAGTGACGCAAAGAAGGTTACCCTTCGCTAATATCAACCGCTTTAAAGAAGGATTTTGCTGAGACTACGTTTTATAACTGACTAATACTGACTTATGCATTCGTCTGACTTGACTAGAATGCACTTTCAGAATACGACACACTGATCACTTGAAACTACTAGCCGCACATTGAAATGAGTTTAAAAATAAAGGCTGGAATAACAATCTTCCTTACAGTAAATATGTGATATCTAATGTTTATAAATCCTGAGAAATTTAAGCCAAAAATATGTGACAAATCTGATTGGTTGTCTGACATTGAAACCCCTCAGAAAATTAAGCCATAAATGAACGAATCAAAATTGCACAGTATTAAAAAATAGTTTTTTCAACGAATATAGGTATGAGTGGGATGAGCATAGAAACAAAATGATATAATAATTTTTATAATTGAAAATGAAAAATGAAGTGAGTGAAAAAAGGGAAGTTAATAAGTCGACCTGAACTATTTTTTTCCTTCACGTTCCCCAGTGGAACATAGGGTTTCCAGCTAGAGGCTTGAAATTTCTGTAGCAGTGTTTATTTTACAGGATGGGGTTGCTAGCCTCATGTCCAACCTTTCCTCTTTACCAGCATTATTTCTGGCTTGGCGATGTAAAGGAGTGCATCTGTGGTAGGGGATCAAACCCCGGACCATGTGCATGGTCGGCGAGCGTCTTAACCGCTATGCCACCGACGCTAATCTGAACTAGATGCATAGTAAATGTAGAGGCTTGTCTAATTTCTTTTGAACACATAGCTCCAGTTTTTCGATGCAAATGGTGAGGTCTTTCGCTGTATTATAAAGAAGTTGGAAACATACTTCTTTTTGTTGTTAGATTTTGCTTTACTTTATAAATGACTCTGAATGATGGACGAGTTAGTTGGGTTGGTATAACAGGTGTTGACGAGGTGTTTCATTATGATGCGTATGACTGAACCACTTCAATCTTCTTTGCAGACATGCCGAGAAATGTTCTCCAACACGTTTTGACATGACCCGAACATAGAACGACCTATGTACCTAGCTCTCTACGAGCTTGTGAACCAATATATGCGTATTGGAGTGGTCATATGCGGAAGTTTCTCCTTTAAACTGCTTAGAAGCAGTGGACAACTAGAGAATATCACTCTTAGAGGAAGGATTTTTTCAGGGAACTGGAGATTTCACTTGGTGGATAGTCACTAGCAGTGGAATCCAGGACAATGTGCATTTCGTCCTTTTCGGGAGTTGTCATCTGGATGCACCTGCATTCTGCTAGCCAACCTGAGACCGAGCACTTTGGTCCAGTGAATCTACGGGAAAATTTAAAATTGAATTATATAACTGAAGGTTTCCCTCTTAAGGATATCTGCAGCTAAGACTCTCATGGAGTCTACATTCAACTATAGTGTATTTTCCTTGATAATGAAGTGAATTATTCTCTTTTTGGCTTTGGTTACATGTCCTGCTTCTTCTTGTTGGTTTTGATACAAATTGCAAATAAAGCCCAAATTATGGGAAATTCAGCGACTGGAAAGGTGGGGAAATGTTACTCCGACAATCATTTGTTTTGTTCATAAAGTGATGCTACACCTTGTACACAAAACAACTATTAGAACTGGTGGAGAGTTGCAGATCTCATCTGACTTTTTTGTTTCATTTCATGTTGTCGCTCTTACTGGTCTTTGACAGTAATAATCTACATTCTAATTTTTTCTTTATATCTTCATAAGGTGCAAGGAATTGAACCGGTTACCATAGATACCTTGTTATCCACCACTCCAGGTCAGACAATATCACCGAATTCATTTACACCATCAACAACATGTGAACGACGTATATGTCCACCGGGTGTAGACTATGGTCGACATTATCCAATCTCATATCTTCAATTAGCAGAACAAGGTTTTACAGCGATAATGAGTAATGACGAATTAAATCCGAATATGAATGGAAATGCTGGTGGTGGTGGTGGTCATCGATCTAGATCTTTAGCAAGATCATTTTTCAGTCCTATGCATTCAGCATCATCAACAGGATCAAGTCATCATCCGCATTCACATCTGCAGCATCCGCAACAGCAACATGTATCACGACGTGATGTTGTTGTCCGATCAATGACTAGTAATTCTATACCTTATCGAAGATCAAATGATCTTGACTCGAAGAAACAAATGGTAAATGGGGGCAGCCCAAATCGTTATAACAACAACAACAACAACAGTAATATACCACTGGCTACTACGGCGACGACTATGACATCGATATCTCATGATTCTAATATGCCTATCTCGTTAACTGGTCGACCAAAACGTGATATGTATGTACGTCAAAGACAACTGTCACCAGGATCAACATCTCTTGGTTCTGGTGTTATGGGATATCGTCGATCGGAAAGAATGATGAATTCATCTACTCTACCACCAGGATTAGAGAATTTACGTCAATCTACAGGTGAGTTATTATTATTGTTGTTATTTCATTCCTTAAGTTTTGATTGGTTTTATGAGGTCTGAGCAGAATGTCTGCATTCTAATTACTGTGGCCATATTCAGTCGATTTAAAACCGCCCACACTTTTTCTAAAGCATAAAAAGCTCTAATTGACACCATTCATTTTGGTTTTTTTTTTCATTCTGTTAATACTATTCCACGGGTAAATCCCTCGTCAGATGGTTGGAAGCGATTGGCGGGAGGCCGTGCCTGGACCTAGGTTTTGTGATAATTGGCACTCACCAGTCAGCAAGGGATATCTGAAACCTTGAATATTTTACACTAGTCACTAACTGGTGTCCATTAAAAAATCCTTCATCTTCTCTTAACTCAGCTACCACCAATTGTGATGACAGTCGGAAAAATACTGCTGACGATCTGTTAAAACCACGCTGTCAACTTCAGACTGCGATATTTAACGTCAGGACCATTTACCAAATTTTTTTTTGATTTTTTTTTTATTTACAGTTTGATTCCACACTGTATTTTTGGTACAAGTATGGAATTTTCAGCATGGATATCGGTAGCCCAAATTTTGCAGGCCAACCATAGATATCAGATGTGCGTCGGTGCGGGCTCGAACTCCGGACCATGTGTATGGTCGGCGAGAGTCCTAATCACTGTGCCACCGACGCAACAGATCAACAGATATCGCTACCAATAACTCTGGCATCTCAAGCCATAAGTGTATGTTGTATTTTGGTGACATTTAAGCCCACCTGATCAACAGAATGAATCTACAGGATTCATCTTACGGGTATCAGAAGTTTCTTCACCTAGTTTGCGAGGATTCCTCGGTGTAGGGATAGTATTGGAGTACTATGGCGAAAAGTTCGTTAATTGACTAGATTCCAGTGGGTAGTCGTTGTATGTGTATTGTCAGTCTTAACGGATTCGTTAGAAGAGTGAGAGATCACAATACCTCTCCTGGTCCATTCATAATATCCGCCTACGCCCCAACAGACTGCAGTTCGGATGAAATGTAGGATGAGCTCCATCAAAAACTTATATATATCCAAACCAAGTTCACTTTTAATGGTTTGAAAAAATTTGGGCATTGGGATCTAGTTTGTTGCTAAGCACAAAACGCCCAGATATTGTCGCTTTAACAGGGAATTTCGCTGCTCAATTTGGTGAGTTGTAACAGTCTAGAGTGAAGAGCTAGGCATCTAGGGAGGACAGGTATAGTTTTAATCAAATAAGAGGTCAGACAATAGAATGCAATGGAGATGTTCCACTGGGATCCCAAAAAGCAAATAATAATGATTGTGAAGTGTCAGATTGTTGAAATTCGATTGTTTATAGGTTTGATTACGATCTGATAACCGTTAGAGAACTGTTATTGAAAAACCAATTCTGGAGTACTGGACAGCGGTTTCGTCCCAACCGGGGACTCTTTAGCGGTACACACCTATGACTGAAGTGGGGATCGAACCTAGCATGCATTCCGATTGCAAGCAAGCGAGATTGTATACCATTCATCAGCCACTTGAGACGAAATCCAATCGAGCGTGAATTCTAACCCTCGTCAACTGTTGATTAAGGCGCGAGCATCAGTTTCAACGTCACTGGCAAGTATTCGTCCACACACTTGGCCTGGTTTATCATTATTTTATTCTTTTATATTCCCAGTGGAACATAGAGCTTCAAGCTCGAGCTTTAAAGTTTCGGTAGCAGTGGTTTAATTTTTATGGGGTGGGCTTTCTAGCCTCATGCCCCAACCTTCTCTCTTCGTGGGCCTTACTACCGGCTAAGCGATGCAGAGGAGTGCGTCGGCCAGGAATCGAACCCCGAACCACATGCGTGGTTGGTGACTATTCAACCGCTGAATCACCGAGGCATAGACATCATCAGGATGAGGCGGATGCATATAGTATACAGCCTTCTTCAAACCTTGCACACAACCATTATTTTGCTTACTATCTTATCACCCTTAGTAGATCTGGCAACAAAAGTCACGCAAACACCATCAGAGCATGTGAAAGGCTGCTTACCCGACCTGGTTGATCCTCACCGGTCACAGATTCTCTTTAGAACTTCTTAGGCAACTTTTTCCTTTAGTCAGTCAGTCAGTCAATCACGAGTGTGCATCAGACTACTGCTAATTGCTGTGAATGGACAGTAAAGGCCCCTTATCAACGGTTAATCTTCTTTTCTCTGTCTCACGTACTCAGTAGTATTGTTGTTCTCGTTGTTGGAGGTAATGCTGGCGTTAGAATCGAAATTCTTAGCAGCATAAGTTCACACTCTTTAACCGATTACCTCTCCTTTATCGCAGCTAACCATGACTCAGTAGATACATAGCGAAAATATTCATTCAGACATCTATAAAACACAAAATAATTCAGCAACGAATATCCCTTTCGATAATTTTCTCTTCTGGCTCTACAATTATGCATATATATGTTTATACAAATAGAATATTCTAGAATAGTAGTCAATAACAATATTAGTGTCTTTTAAATAATATCGATTTGTTAAGTAAGATCAAGGGAATCACAGCTAGTTAAAGATGCTTAAATTGTAGTAATAGTAATAACAATATAATAGCAAATTGAATATCAGCCAAAATTTAGGAAATTTCTACAAAAATTGAGAATCATTCGAACTTAAATGACCAAGCGGATAAGGACAGTATCTGAACTAGGTTTTTTTTGGACGCATAAATTAGGCTTATTAATGTGGATCGCAACGGCCAGCCTCAGCAATATTTAGTAAACGGACTCTCAAGGCGAAGTTAAGATTTGATGGTTGATATGCGGTAAAGGACGTTGAAAGCCGCCTCGTTGTAATCAATCTTGTATTCTACATCCACATGATGAGATAGAATAGCGCTACAAACAGATTTTTACTGTCAATAAATAATTTTCTTCTCACAGCCCATTGATAGTTTAAGCATTTGGCTTTCAATCAGTGGGTCGTAGTTTCGATTTACACTCCACTTCAGGGTGGGGCGAATGATGGGGTGACTGCATAGTAAGTAAGTACCATCAACATTCACACAGAAAGTGTAAGTTTTAGCCTGACACATGAAATATCGAAAACTCACACGATGCATATCGATTATTTTAATTTAACAATACTTAATAGTAATCATAATTGCTTTATTCCAAACAATATTTTTTGGTACAAATATGAAATATTCAGCATGTAGTACAATACAGTATTGCATTGCACTTTCTCATTACACGACGTAATAATTACAAAACCAGGTCATTTACATTCACAATACCGTTCAATATGAATGAATATAAATGTAAAATTACAATTCAAGTGAAAATATTAACAACAATAACATAATAATGAGAGAAAAAACGAGGAGCGTCTATTTAGAGTTCCATAGTAAGTTGGCTGGTAGTGTCATGCCTTACACTTTTCTCATCACATCAAATGTGTCCCAGCCAAATAAGGCGGTATTGTTGAGTTTATGTACGTAGTCGTTCAAGCATATGATATCCTATGACTTCTTCCGATGCCTCTACCTGATGAAGATGCGAGAGAGGAGAGTTCTGTATAGAAAGGATGCTCAGCTTCCTGCCATGTGTCTATCTTCAACAGTGTTAACGGGTTGGTTTAGTGACAATCCACTTGCCTTACCGAAAGCATTTAGTAACCCTCATGCCATATAACAAAGTCTTTCTTAAGTATCCCAGGGAAGATTAAGGTTTGACTGGAGCAGTACAGAAGGATAGGCAGAATACCAGAATAAGAAAATTGTAAAGGTAAACATTGACTATATAAACCAAATAAAATACTAAGCCGCATCATTCTGGAGAGAATCAAACAAGCCAAACTGGATGAAAGACTTCGACCGGAACAAGCTGGATTCAGGAGAAACAAGTCATGCATCGATCAAATCATCACTCTACGGATCATCACTGAACAAAGCTTGGAATGGCAGTCACCTCTCTATCTCAACTTCATCGACTTTGAAAAGGCCTTTGACAGCGTCGATCGAGAGGTGATTTGGCAACTACTTCGCTACTACGGGGTCCCATCGACAATTATACATCTCATCCAACAGTTATACGAAAGTGCTGCATGCCAAGTAATCCACAACGGGAAACTTACGGAAGCCTTCGAAGTGAGGACGGGAGTGCGACAAGGATGCCTACTATCACCAATGATCTTCCTGATTGCAGTAGATTGGATAATGCGACAGACAACGGGCAATGAGGAAACAGGCATAAAATGGACTGACACAAAAGACTTGGAGGATCTGGATTTCGCCGATGATGATATATGTCTGATTTCCCACAAACTGGAAGATATGCAAGTGAAAAGCAACAAGTTGGCGGAAGAAGCATCAAAGATAGGACTTCCGTCAGGTGAACATAGATAAAACAGAGGTGATGAAGATTCCTGGACAACACCAACAGACAATAATCAGTCAACATAAATGAGAGGAACCTGAAAGAAACAACTTCCTTCACCTACCTACCTGAGAAGCACCCTTTCGACTACAGGCGGAACTGACGAGGATATCAAAGCCAGAATCGGAAAAGCAAGACAAGCTTTCATTACCCTCAAATCTGTGTGGAGGTCAACAGCACTCAGCATGAAAAATAAGATCCGGATTTTCAACTCAAATCTGAAGTCAGGGAATTACTACTATATGGATCAGAGACATGGCGCATCATGAAGAGCACCTCAAACAAACTTCAGACCTTCATTTACATCTGTCTTCGCTCAAAACTACTCGAGATCAGATGGCCGGCTAGAAAAGATCAGAAACACGCATCTCTGGGAGCAAACCAACCAGGAACCGATTGTGCAACAAATAGGCAGGAAGAAATTGAGGTGGATTGGCCATATTCTGAGGAAACAAACCGTCAAGTGACATCACTAGGCAAGCAATCGCTCGAGTGGAAGCCGATAGTGAATTGGCGAGTTAGTGGTGGTCAGTGCGAGGTTGACTTGGCGGAGGTCATGTGAAGAGGAGATGAAAGCATGTGGGCAGACTTGGAGCGGGGTGAAAAAGTTGGTAGAAAACCGAAGGCGATGGAGACGCGCGGTTGAAGCCCTATGTTCCTCGAGGAATTAAAGGATATAATAATAATACAAACCAAGGAACAAAGGTTATTAAAACAAGATTGAAGCATGGATTCATCAAATTTTGGTAGAACTCGTCAGCTTAATACTCTACATACACGGATGCATATACTATTGAAATTACATTAAGAGATGTAAGACTGATAAGTAAATAAACTACATTGAATTAGTCATGCAGAAAGATACGTGCGAATGTTTTCCAGGTCATATTGAAATAGATAAGGAGAGAGAGAGAGTATAAGAGATTAAAATTAAGATAAAATGCATAACGCTTGAATTACATCACTTAGATAAACAATTAGTCATTAGAGAATATAACAAGAATTGCAAACAGTAATATCAGTAGTAATAGCTATAATAAAAATAATAACAATAATAATAGCGTTGAAGTGAGTTGAGATAATGCTCCTGATAAAGATTAGTTTTAAATGAATCAAGGATAATAATAATAGTAATAATAATAGGGGGAATAAAGTGTTATTAATATTAATAATAATATTTTTTAGTATTTTGATTATGGCTTGGTTCCACACTGTATTTTTTGTACAGATATGGAGTTTTCAGCATGCGATATCGGTAGCCCAAATTTTGCAGGCCGATCATTGATATCAGGTGCGCGTCCGCCAAGTATCGAACCTCGGACGATGTACATGGTCGGCGAGTATCCTAACTACTGTGCGCCGACGCACAGTTAATAAGTGAAGTGTATTACCATGGTAGATTCACACTGACAGCCATCTCATTTTGTACACAGAGACCTGGTATATAGACTCGAATTGCACAAGTCTCCTTCGAAATTGCTGCTGACTGACAATAGTGAATCACTTTTCTTTTATTCATTTACATTCCCCGTGGAACATAGGGCAATTTCAAGCTAGAGGCCTGAAATTTCTGTAGCAGTGGTGATTATTTTCACAGGATGGGGTCGCTAGCCTCATGCTTAACCTTCTCTCTTCACCAGTTTTGCTACTGGCTTAGTGAGGCGAAGGAATGCGTCTGTGGCCGGGGGTCGTGCCGCGGACCACATGCATGTGCCATAGACGCTCACAGTGAATGACTTGACAGCGTCGATATCATGTCCATGGTCCACAAGATGTTTTGTTATTGGCGTTTTTGGCACTTTGCATTCAACTGCTTGACATTGACTAAGTGCTGATATCAGATTGCCTTAACTGCCTTGCTTAATATAACTTTAAACGAAATACCATTCTAGTCATTAACATGCTGTGGAATGCCTAGGGAAGATCAAATATATACATGGAATTTTATTATTTCTGCATATGTATATATTTTGTATCCATAGGGATTTTAGAATATGAATTATCAATAAAATCTAATGAAACAAATATAAACATTCATCTGATCTGTATGTACATATGTGTGTGTGTGTGGGTGGGAATAACCTACCCATGGGATATGAATCTGCGTGTGTGTGTGTGTTTATTCTTATCGTTGCGTGAAATTACCACCTATCTTACATATCTGTACACATGCTGTTTATTTATATTATAATCGTCACATGTTTGCGCCTAGTGCACTCGCTCCCTGGTGAAAATGATGCATTTTTTCCCATTTCTAAGGGGTTATGTATACATAGAGACATTTTGATTAGCTTTCAGATAGAGGATTATCGTAAAACTGAGGAAAACTGACTGGATGATTTGTTTTTATTATATATCTTTAATGTACGTCAGTGGCACAGTGGTAGAGTGTTCACCGACCACGCCTCCTTTGGTCCGGGGTTCAATCCCCGGACACAGACGCACTCCTTTACCTCGCTAAGCCAGTAGTATGACTGGTAAAGAGGGGAAGGTCGGGCTGGGCATAGGGCTAGGAATCCCAACCTGTAAAAATCAACTCCAATGCTACCGAAACTTCAAGCCTCTAGTTGTAAGCCCTATGTTTTAGTGGGAACGTACAGGAATTGAGAAAATAGGTCTTTAACGGTTATGTGATGTCCATAGTCGTTAGGTTGTGTAGGTCGGGTGATGTGTTAGGACGGAAAAAACGTACCGATATGGTAACGATTACTGGACAATTTTGATTGGTTTATTTATGGCTTAATTTTCTGAGGATTTGCAAATATAACATACCACATATTTTCTCTAACAAAAGTTGTTCTGGTTGTTGTTGTCGTTCCTTCTGACTTTTGTGTCTCTCTCAATGTGAGGAATAATTTTGGAGGTGCGTTCTGTTCACGTAAGACGAACTTACTACCGGAGTAACATCCCGTCATAACAGTAAGCTACTATTCAGTCACTGTGGAGCTACGTGGCTTGAGTTCACCAAGTGCTCTAGAATCCACCTAGTAACTGTGTAGCATTGTCCTTTTGCTAACCAAGCCGCATAATGTTCATTGAAGTGGTCCAAACTGACTATTTATCCTTCACACATCCATTGATCGTTAGTTGGCTGTAGAAATCGATCCACAACTCAGCCGCAAAGAAGCTGAAAAACCGCTTTTCCACATAAATGATAAAAGCCTCCTTTGAGGCTGAGGTACGGATCAATTTCTACAGCCAACCAACGATCAATGGATGTGTGAAGAATAAACTGCCACCTTAGGCCACTTCAGTGTGTGTTTACAAATTCTCCTGTTCCTCTGGAGCTAGTTATCTTGGCCTCACAAAGTGCACACTTTCTGAAAGAATCCCTGAGCATTATCCGGCATGGTTAACAAAAAGGCAATGCAAGACAGTTACTAGCTCAGTTCTTGAGTACTTGGTGAACTCAAGTCATGTACCTCCAGCAGAGTCGTCTTTCAAGATCCTTAAAATAACCCAGAAACATTAATTTTGTTAAATATGCTGACGATCTGACTGTGTCTTTGCCTGTCAAGTGTCAAAGTGACTGCTCCAAACTAAATGGCTTTTTATCAGAAATCAGCCAGTGGTCCAAGGAAAACGGTCTAACCTTAAACCCCTCTAAATGCCAAACAGTCAATTTCACCCTTAGGGATAAATCTGACCTAAACAAACTGGTCAACACTCACGAGGTGTGCAACATAGATGGCACTGAAATAGATACCAAGTCGGGAATTAAATATCTTTCCTGGTCGTCTCATATCTTGATGATTTCTAAGAAAATATTTTATCTTACCTTCTACATCAAGAAGTTAAGACATTCTGAAATAACCCAACCCAACCCTTACTCTTACGATTCGTTAACTCTTGCATCCTGTCGATTATTCTCTATTGTTCCACCTTAGTTATTCCAGTGTTACTGAAGAAGGACTATATCTTATTACGCAGGATGTTGAGGGTTGTCAGTGGAATAAGCAACGTGCCACTCAACCAGGTTGTTATTATTCTGGTCGACAGGCACTTGGACTTATCTGAAAAATGTGCTATATCCATTCTATCTGTCTAACTCACACCACCACCCACTTCATTCACAACTCTCCCCTTGTATCTCATCAGGCAAAGGCAGAAGCCTATATAGAAAAGTATATGCTCGCACTAGTAAGTACAAAAACTCAACCATACCCTACTAAGCTCATGTTCTGTGCGATAAAGAAGAAAGCATTAGACGTGATACCTATGACCAATAGGTCATAGTCTACATAGTCAGTAGAACAACTGGGTCTCGTCTTTCCAACTCATATCATTTATAGGCACAACGTTTTTCTTTTCTTCTCTTCCTTTTCTCTTTTTTTGTTATGTGCTGTTTTGATTCTGTCTTCCTTACAAACTCTACTTAAGACATTCTTCTTCGTTTTTTCCACACTCTGTATATCTCAACCTTATTGTTACCGCTTACGCCAGTAAATATGCTAGTAGTATCTACTTTTCTAACACCTTCAAACATTCTGTTCACTTTTGGCTTCGCTACCGATATGCTAATATGTTGTTGTCAAAATTAACTGAAATTAACTGTAATCTATATAGAATTTCATTTATTTTTAATGTCTGTCTGTCTGTTTTCGACATAGAACTTTGCACAAATGTGCGGAAGTTCAAGTCGCCACATTCCGTATAGCACGCGAAGCAAGACAAGAAAGTACAAGAAAAGCATAATAGAAACAGTGAGCAGAGGTGTGAGACAAAGGAGAATAAAGAATAACAAAACAGTTTCATTGGAGATCATAAGTCACAAGGAGTGGATGCATCTGCGCCACTGAGAACGGTTTTGAGCCATGTCACCAATTGTTTCCAACCATAGATTTTTACCGTCCCGAGGACCCCAGCCTGGAAGTCTACACCTTTCTACGTGGCTTAGACCAACTGTTGTGGATTTCATTGACTGATGCCAAGTTTTTGTTTGACCGCCGCTAGCTTCTTTCCAGCCTGACCCTATATCCGCTAACATAGCTCGTCGAGGGAGGCGATGACTTGGCATACGTAACACATGTCCTAACCATCTCAGTCGATGTAGCTTCATTTTTAATGTACAAACTGGATGCAATACTGTAGTGAAATGCTGAGAATTCCATTATATATCACAAGTACTGTTTTGGAATAAAGCAAATAATAATAAATATCCGGTAACGGTATTGAATCATAGGTGTGAATGCATAAAATAAATAATAGTATGAAATGCGATTAAAATATTTGTGATTATAATCATAGTTAAATGTCAAGTGGCGAAACAGTTAGTATCATATAAAGAATAATCCACAGGATGTACAGAACTTGGAAGGGGTAAGCAATTATAGGATTAGTAGGCAAATCGAATAAAATCAAAATCAAAATGTGACGTAACATTGTGAAATTTGATAACATAGAATTTAACGTTGCAAAACAGAATTGACTTAAAATAACAACCAGAAACAGGTGAAATACTACCAGAGATAATTCAAATTGAGAATAGTAATGGTAACAACTGACGCAATAAAGGCAGAGTATACAAAATGAATAAACAAAACGAAAAATAGGTACAGCCAAAATACGATTAGGGATTACCATACTTTAGCAAAGAGGGATTAAGATCGTGAAAGTTGGAGTGGTTGAACGAACTTTTTCTGTATACAGAGATCTGGCTATTCTGTTTCGATTGCTAAAGCTTCAGCAGTACCGACAAGTCTGATACGTAGTGATTTGGGCAAATGACATTTTGCCTTTTAGATGACTTTAAAGGCGGAGGCTGTAGAAATAGGGTGGTCAATATCCACCAGATGTTTAATGATCGCGATTCTTATAGCTGCACTTCCACCTCTTCGTAACCATCATGCAGGACAGTGTTCTCGCATCCTCTTGGACAAAACTCGAGTCAAACGACCGATATATCTAGCTCCACACGAGCTGGTGAATTGATAAACACACACAGAGTTGGTCAACAGCAGGATCCTGTCCCTCAGGTTATTGAACTGTAATGGTCGACTGGTAAGTGCTATTCTTAAAGATGCAGCAGGGAATGTTCTTCTCAGGGACTGTGAGACCCTTCTTATGATGATATCGGAAGCTAAGTCACCTTTGAATTCCAAGCTCATGTACAGCATTTTTTTGGGGTGTGGATGATAATTCACGTTTCATAGGATTTGAATGTGTATTCTTGTGTATAAAATTTGGTCGTGGTCGTTTGAAAACGAAACCTGGTCCCGTCGCTTGCTACTCGAATTTGGCGTATTCGTAGTCCTGAAACTGTAGAGGATGAGTTAAATCTTTTGAAGAAAATCCTAATAGAAAATGGATTTCCACCAGGTTTTATATACAAGAATATACATTCAAATCCTATGAATTGTGACTTATCATCCGTAACCAATAAAATGCTGTACATGAGCTTGGAATTCAAAGGTTACTCAACTTCCTATATCATTAAAGGAGGGTCTCGCAGTCCTTGGAAAGAACATTCCCTGATGCATCTCTGAGAGTAGTTTTTCCAGTCAGCCATTGCTATTCAATAGCCTGAAGGACAACATCCCGCTGTTGACCAAATCTGTGTGCATTTTTCTCCTTTCTTAGGTTATACCCGCCACTTATAGGTTTCAGATTGTAATTTCTCAGAATCCATGGATACCAACCGTTCAAATTTATCACTCGGAGTGATGCATAACGGATATTCACACTTGCGCTTTCCCTTTTCGGAGAATATCTTAAGTGCCAGCCAGTAAAAGATGCTCAATATAAGTTACTTGGTAGATGTTATGAATGCTTGGTTACATGAGGGCATTTTGATAGGAATACTGGAGTAAACTCACTCTCAGACGTACGAGTTCGTTTTCTATAGGCGTATGACTGCGTTGTCAGCCAATAACTGCATGGCATAATGCTTTGGTTTGTGCTGAGCATAGTTTTATTATATGGAGTGGTAAATCCTCAGGTGGTTAAGTATTATGTAAGTAAACAAGGCTCTCAAGCGGAACTCGAATGGGAAGCGGTGAGTTAGTCGTCAGTGTGAGGGTGGGGTGACATGGAGGAGGTCATGCGAAGAGGAGATGAAAGCAAGCAGACAGACTTGCAGTCAGGTGAAAATCTTGGCGGAGAACTGAACACAATGAAGACGTGTAGCTGAAGCCCTTTGTTCCTCTACGTACTAAAGTAGACAATAATAATAAAAATAAACAAGTCTTTCATTGTGTCCAGTGACGAAGGGGATAATATCAGTAGTTGGATATTTCTTATCTCTATTTGACAGTTTTTTTAAATCGTCTATTTGAAGAAATTTTATCACAGGCATCAAATTCAACATCTGTGGTGTTAAACTTCTATTTACCCTTCACATAAATCTGTGTTAAGTAGAATTTTTTTTTATTTCTAGTGGGTCATTCCTCCTTCCTCTACTTTTTTTCGCATCTTTTTAGGTCGGTATTCGTGTCGATCTACTCCCAACGTGACAGGAAAACGTGGTATGTGTAATCTAACAGAAATGTTAATCGTAATGTTTTAGCATTTTTTTTTCATTAAAACTACCTGGTTAAAGTACTACAGTGATTTCAAATATCTGTTTAGTAAAATTGAGTTATCTTACTAACCCACCCATCCCCTAGTGAACTGGCCTATATACCTGTGTACACTGTGGAGCTGGTGAACAGTAAATAGCAGTTTCTATGGATTGCTGTTGAATTGATGTTGTCTTCTGTCTGACTTGAATTTTATCGAAATCCAGTTGCGTTTCAGTTACCTTGGTGTAACAAACGTCCTGAGCTGAATTCACTAACAAAAATATTGTAAAATGCGAGAGGGGAATGGTGGTGATTAGTCATCATAATAGATTCATATAATGTAGTCGAGCTGGTGTACTAATTCGACAGCATTTATCAGCTTGGTTCAGTAGAAAAAAAAAGGGGGAGGGGAATCAAGTGTTTGCAATGTTCACTTCTGTCACACTTGGTGGATACAGAACATCGCATCTGACTGACTAATTGACTGGTTTCAACGTAGAACTTTGCACAGATGTGGAGCAGTTCGAGCTGTAACAAACTTCCCTTAGCAAACAATGCAGGGGAAGAAAGTAAAAAGAGATTCAAAACAGAGACAATATACACAGATATGAGGCAAAAGGAATAGTAATATAGAAGAACAATTTAGTTTTGTCAAGTATTTTAAGTCACAAGGAGTTTATGCATCTGCACCAGCCATTGAGAACGATTGTTAACCCGCCATATCACCGATTGTCTCAAAGTGTCATTGATTTTTGCCATCCTGAGGACCCCAACCAGTCAGGCAGACAGTCTACGCATACCTGGCCGGCTTAAACTAACTGCTTTGGATTTCAATGACTGGTGAAGCCATGTTTTGGTTTGACCACCAAGTGCTAGGTCTTTTCCAACCTGATCCTATGTCAGTCAGCTAACATTACCCATCGAGGAAACCGATCAGTGGCTAGGGATGCATACGTGACACACGTTCTAACCGTCTCAGTCTATGTAACTTCACAACCTCGTCGATTGATTTCGCCTGCTTACCTAACATGCAACCGATGACTAACCGCAAAATTTATCACCTCATTACACCACTTAACATAGGAGATAGAAGGCAGACGCCTCTGCTGAAAGACAGCTAGCGGTCATTTTCATGCCTTACACTTTCAATGGTCAGGTATCACAGCCGTAAAGGAAGACAGAGCGAACTGTTGAGCAGTACAGGCGTCTTTTGTTTGACAGCCGAACATCACGTCTACTAAGCCAGAGGTGACATAACTTGGAACATGGCAATAGAGCCTTCTGTACCCGTGCTGAGATTTCGTCCGCAATCAACCCATTGAGGCTGGCTGATGCAACTTCCCAAATAAGTGAAGTGATCAACAAGCTCTACCACTTCATTCCTTATCTTCCTATCTCTACGTCGCATCGACATCAACATACAGTTTGGGGTTATATATGCGACACTCCAAAGCTATTATCACACACAGTTCACCTATGTATTCTACATTTAGATGAAACTGTTGCAATAATTTCAACTGAACGGGAACCTTGCATTCGAAATTCACACTTTAAGGCACTCCCTCTCCGAAATTGCCTCTTCTACTTATCAACTTCTTTTTTCTTTTTCTTTGCTCCGCATAGTTTGTTATTTTAATTATTACTATCTGTTATGATTTACATTCTTCATTCTAGCATTCTTCCAATACTATTGAATTTCTCATTTATACTTATTATTAGTAGTACTGATATTACCTTTTTTCTTAATATACCTATGTTTCCATCAGTTTCATTTCACATATTGATTATATCATGATGAAGTCTGTTCATCACCCCACAGTCATACTGTGGCGGCAGAGGACAAGGACCAGGCAACAGATAGTTTATTGAGAAAATCAAGAAACAGTTTCTCAGAAAGCTAAGCCATATATCTGCGAATTGTATTTGCACACGTTAAGTCTGCTGTGACTGGTTGTTGAGTTCCTCAAGGTTAGGCTTTGTTATTGTTTTTTCTCATCACCCCAATTCGGCGCGTAACATCGACGTAAATTGTTGTCTACAGTTTTGGTTTTTTTGCAGCCAGCTCTCACCACAATACTATCTCCTCTTTAATGCATACACTGTTTTGCACTCGCTACTCATCTTACACATTTTAAAACCTTCAGCCGACTTATCAATCTTCATTCCCAATGGCTGAGTAGTCTACGATCTCGTCTTGTAGCCGGCAGGTCCTGGGTTCGAAACAGTGACTGTGGGTGCATAGTGATGAAATAGTCCCAAACTAGGCTGACGAAACAGCTGTCCAGTACTCCATGTGGCCGAGTTTTCATTGGTTCTCTAACTGACATACAGAATAGTTCATAAAGTGTAGAGATCTTGGAAAGGGATGAAAAATTGTAGAAATAATAGAGTTAGTAGATAATTAAAAGATTATGTAATATTGTGAAAAAGTTTGATAAGACAGAATTCAACATTGAGAAAGAAGTTTTGATTTTAGCTAGTCAATGGGACAAGTTAGATAATTGCGGAAACACTTCGAAGGAGGAACAAGAATACTACCAATAATAACAGTCATACTAATAAGAGAAATGCACAGCAGATTAAATAATAAAAACGAAAAATCAATTGATAAAGTTTTATCCCTCTAAGGCAAAGGTAGAAATAGGAATTTTACCACAAAGGTTTGACTTGAAGTCATAAGTGACCAAGGCCTCCACGGTTATTTAGAAGCTTGATAGTAAGAAAACGCCTCAGATTAGCTTGAATTCTATGCAGGTGATCATAAAATCATAGTGAATTCAATCAAGTGTTATAAAATACAGCTTTGCACACCCTTCTTGTCTCCTTTGTAAAACCATTCTGGAATATATATTCTCGTATTCGTCTGTGTGAATAATATCCTCTGGCTATAGCTAATTTATCTTGCTCCACAAGAGTAGGTGGACTGATAGAGCTCAACACGGAGGTGATCAGAAAAAAGGAGGTTATTTTTTTGTACTCAAACAGAGAACAATTGATAACTGGTGAAAGGTAAATGAGAGTTTTGTTTCAGAGAACACTGTTACTAACTGATTCTACCTCAACTAATCGATATCTTGTAATGCTAAATCATGATAATAATGATAGCAATAGAGTCATTCTGAAAGGTGCTTACATAATGTATAACACTTTCAGTTTAACTTACAGCATTCTACTTTCTCTTAGTCCAGGATATGGCTAACAGTCGATCGCGTGATACAGGGCTATCTTTTCTGAAGCTCAAAGCAAACCCCTAATAATATTTCTGGCTTGTCTAAGTATAGATACAATTTTAATTTCCTCCCAAATGGCTGACACGACATTTCATTAAGTAGTATGTCTATGAGAGGATAACA
Organism: Trichobilharzia regenti; assembly: GCA_944472135.2. Lineage (NCBI taxonomy): Eukaryota > Metazoa > Platyhelminthes > Trematoda > Strigeidida > Schistosomatidae > Trichobilharzia > Trichobilharzia regenti. Next base: position 124,671,891 of record OX235264.1, on the reverse strand, counting down.
CAGGATATCTGCACATTTTTTAAGAATGAGGCTAGGCAAACAATCTGGACCTATCTTCAAGAATTGAAAACATTTATTTCCCGATACGAATTTAAAACAAGCAATAAAGGTTAATAAAGCAGGATTTAATGAATTCATCAAATTTCGGTAGAACTCGTCAGCCGATAGATACACACCGTTGAAATTACATTGGGAGATATAAGAGTGATAAGCAAATAAACTACATTGAATTAGTCATACACAGAGACAGTTTTGAATGTTTTCCAGGTCATGTTCAAATAGACAAGTAAAGAGAGAGAGAGTATGAGAGATCAAAATCAAGATAAAATGCATTACGTTTCAATTACATCACTTAGATAAACAATTAGTCATTGGAAAATATATCAAGAATCGCAAACAGAGTAATATCAATAGTAATAGTTATAGCTACAATAATAATAATAATGCTGAAGTGAGTTAAGGTGAGGGATATTTTTAAGTGAATCAAGAATTATAATAATAAGAGGTAGAATAATAAGTAAAACGTATTACCATGGTAAATTCAGAGTGATGACCATCTCCTTTGTACATAGAGACCTGGTTTATAAACTCGAATTGCACAAGCCTCCTCCAGAATAGCAAGCATCTTCCTGTTTCTTTGTCTGCTGACAATAGTGTATGACTTGACAGCGCGTTGATATCAATTCCGTTGTCCACAAGATGTTTTGTTACTGATGTTTTTTAGCACTTTGCATTCAGCCGTTTTCAACCATTTAGGCAAATGATCCATCATGCAAGTAGACAATCAGAAGGAATTATCTCATGTTTTCAGATACTCTGTCAACCACGATTATACTAGGCTGATAATGGGTTGTAAACATTTTAAATACTCGCCAGGGATCATATTTCATTAGATTTAAGCAAACTGAATATAAGAAATTATATATATGGAATATAGATGGAGGTTTTCGGTAGGAACCCTCAAGTTTTAAGCAGACTGCTGCCTATGTTATGCTAAGCCATTTCAGATAGTCGTTCTTGTTTTTGTGGTAATCGGTTATTCAGCCTCATTAAAAGAATGGATTTCAGATTGTGTGCTGATGAAACCTGAGAAGCATAGAGAGAGAGAGAGAGATACTTTCATATCTCTTCCTTATCGCGTCTTTTATTGATTATCTCTAAAATGTTACAGTCAATATCTCATTGATGGATTGGATTTCCATTTACGCATTTTTGTTATTCTTGTTGTTCTCGTTGATTCCGATTGTTCTGGAGAAAGAAGGTCTTATTTATTCATTCTGAGGTATTTTTTGGCATGACCTCAACTCTTGGGAGTGATACATTTTGTTTACCTGTCTGCCTCTCTCCTTTTCGTGTGTACAGGAGACTGATTTCTTTGTTTTACGAATTATTTCAATATTTTTCTGTAAATGTTTTTATTTGTGTTTACAGGAGAATACAGATCAAAAGGTCATGTTGTTATTTAATAATTCTCATTGTAGCATTAAGAACACAAGTGATTTAGCGATGAGACTCTCTTTACAACAACGAGTTTATTATCAATTATTGAATTGAATTTTTGATTTTCCCGTCGATTGATTGGACCGAAGTGCTCGGTCTCAGGTTGACATATCGGCTTCTTGTGCAGATGCTTCGACGATGTCTGGGCATTTAATTAGTATACAATTGGTGGATAGTAGCTAGCAGTGGAATCCAGGATGCGCATTTCGTCCTATTTGGGACTCGTCAGCTGGATGTACCCGCATTTCTCAGTGAGTGATGATATTCCCACTGAGGCTCGAACCCAGTACCCATAGTTTCAAGCGCCAAAGCGTTATCCACTAGACCACTTGGGCCACGAGAGCCACCTCTTGTGCAACGGGTCATATTAATTATTGAATTGAATTTTTGATTTTCCCGTCGATTGATTGGACCGAAGTGCTCGGTCTCAGGTCTCAGTTTATTATCAGGCTATACAATGGTATATACATATATGGCTTTTAAGAAATCATATCCGGTGAGAGAATCAGATCAAAGTTGTAGATACATGAAATAATAATAATAATAGTAGAAGTATGAAATCCAATTAAAATATTTGTGATTGTAATCATAGTTAAATGTTAAGTGGGAAAACAATTAGTGTCATATATAGAATGGTAATACATAATGTGTATAGATTTTGGAAAGAGGTACGTAATTATAGGGTTGGTAGGCGAATATGCAATGTTACATAATATGGTGTGAAATTTGCTTAGACAGAATTCAATATTGTGAAAATAAAAAATAATAAATTTGGATCTAGAATCACAAGTGGGACAAGCGGAAACAATTCGGAATGAGAATGGTAATGGTAATAATAATAGTAATAATAATAATAATCGTAGTAATGAGGGAAACGTACATAGAATAACTAAATAAACAAAATACATAAATAAATAAATGTCTATCCCCCTACGGTCAAGGCAGAAGTAGGGATTATACATACGTCTCTTGTACACAAAAGTCTGGCTTAAATTCATGTGAAAGGCCAAGGCCTCAGCTATCTTGAGAAGTATATAACGAATAAGTTATCATGGATTCGGTAGATGATCTTAAATTCATGGTCAGGGTTGGTAGTGGGACAGGAGTCGATCAGATGTTCTAGAATATATCTTCTCACATGCTTCCTTTCTCCCATGTGGAACCATGCTGGAATATGTTCTCAGATCCGTGTGGAAAGCGTCCTCTGGCTACGGCCAATGTACCTTGCTCCATGAGAGCAGGTGAAATGATAGTCAGCTGCACATGGAGGCGGCCATGTGGAGGAGCTTATCCCCTACAGTGATGGAGAAGAACTTGTGCCTGGTGGGTGTCATTTTTAATTTTTCTGCAAAGAACGTCTTACTGATTGATTAAGATAGACGGTCTTCGAGCATATCTGATGCTTGATCATCTCTGAATTCCAAGTTCATGAATAAGGCTTTCTTTGGAAGTGAGTCGGTGACCAATTCGTACTGCCTATCTTTCGTGTTACTGTCAATAAATCGGTTTGGGTGACCGTTTTCTGAAAGTGTGGCTTTTAGGAAGCCAAATAATAAGCCACCGCAATCAGAACTATAAATGTTTCCTATCCTGGAGTACAGGGAATGAATTAGGTCCCTTTTCGTGCAGGTAGGCAGGCATCCAACTATAAAAATTAGTTAGTTGTCCATTCCATGTAGGTTTCCGATGAATGGATCTTTCGACAGATTCATCATTGCGTCGACTGTGGCACACATCAAGAAAAGGAATACTCAGTTCAGATTCCTTTCCTACGGTTAATTGTGAAGAAAGATGGCACTTATTGAAAGCAAACAAGACATCATTATGAATTAAGTTATTATCGTAGATAACGAAAATGTCATCTACATAATTCCTATAAATTTCGAAGCTATCGATGGTTTGACTAAGTTGAGAATTTTCAAGCTTTGGCATGAAACTGTCAGCCAACAGGGAGCCCAGTGTTGATCCCATCGCAATGCCATCTCTATGTCTAAAAATCTTATTTTCTGAGGTGAACTGAACATTCACCGTGCATCTCAATGAAAGGTCTTTGAGGTGGTTTGTTGGCAACCCTATTTCTTAACTATGTGTATCAATATAATTACATAAATAGCAAACAGTTTCCATGAGATGTATATTGGTAAACATCGAACTCACATATAATGAGAACATGATTTTTTCTGAGACACGCCGGCGCACACCTGATATCTATGGCCGGCCTGCGAAATTTGGGCTACCGATATCCATGCTGAAAATTCCATACTTGTACCAAAAATACAGTGTGGAATCAAGCTGTAAATCTAAAAAAAAATCTTTAATGCTATCATAGGAGACAGGATAGGAGATGTTCCCAGATTGTATGTTCTAACTCATATCATAATCAACTATGACTTTCTGTGCTTTCTGCTGTTTCTATTGGTTCTCTAACTGACATTAATTCATGATGAAACTCGAAAGAAATCAAATCTTTATAACATGAGATGAACATTTACTTTAATGCTTCCTAGTGACTGGTTGTAGGAAAAGTTTGCTTGGGAAGTTCCAATGGGGAATTCGTTGAAAGTGGATTCCACCACCCACAGGTCGGAAGTGAGGACAAATACTCATTGATGACGTTGGGTGATGCCAGTCACATTAAAAGTTGGAATTCATGAATCATTCACGCGATTGGATCCCCGTGGCTGAATAGTCCTTAAGCTATCCTTGTAACCATTGGGTCTTGGGTTCGAACCCTCGCAGTGGTTGCCTACTGTTAAAGAGAGTTGCAGACTACAATAAAACAGTTGTCCAGTACTCCAGTACTGGTTTCCAATGATTCTCCAGCTGACATCAAATCGTGAAGAAAAATTGAAACGAATGAAATCTCTACAAAATGATTCTTGAACATTGTTTTGTCCTATAGAAAGCTATTTTAGTAAATGAAGTCAGTGGTATTAATGTTTTATTTATTCCTTTACGAACCCAGTGAAACTTAGGGCTTCAGGCTAGAGGTGTGGAGTTTTGGTAGCAGTGGCTACTATTTATACGGGATGAGGTTGCTAGCCTCATGCGCAGCCCAACCTTCCCTCTTAACGAGTCTTATTACTGCCTAAGAGAGGATGAGCAGGGCGTCGGCCAGGTGTTGAACCCCGGACCACATGTGTGTCTGGTCAGAAATGATGGAGAATATTTGCAGCTCCTCAGGTGGAGGATTTTGATTTAGTTATGTTCTCTGAGATGGTTGATAATTTCATTGAGAAGTTTTTGTTTTCCGACTTCTAGACAACATATTCAGCTCAGGTTTTAGTATGACACGAAATTATTTGAATTCTTCATGAATGATAGCACTAATGTGTGCTCTTGGAAGTGTGTGGGCGGTTGTTACTTCCCAGCTACCTACACCATGAAAGTTGATTGAATCTTCGGGTAAGTGAAACAGAAAGAGGGTTAGTGTTGTGTGACCGCAGAGCCCAGAGGACAACTGTTTGAGACCGGCCAGTAACACATGGTCTGTATGAACTGGCTTTTGGTTAGGTTCCATATTAGTAAACTTACCACTGGTTACGCATCATCGTAAGGTATGTCGGGATATAAAATTGTTGGGGTCGACTTATTTTAACTCACTCTCTCCCTACAGAGTAGAGACACAACATAGCTGGTTGGCATGCTGGTCAAGTGAGGGAAACACCTGACTGCTGTTACATCCCTGTTCCACAGCAGCACGACTTCGCCCACAGACTCCCAGCAGAGTGCAAAAAAAGATTCTCACGCCATGCCGGTAACTGCTTTTAGGCTGGCTGCTATCTAACAACCTTCCTGGCATGGTAGGACCTGCAGGAACAATAGTTCCAGCCAGTGTAGCCAGTGTAGCTGGGTGGGTCATTGCGATATGCAAGCCCGACCACCACGTCAAGGCAGCAGCTATCGGTCGGGCCATGAATGATAATGCCATTGCATTTCCTGGCAGACAACCATTGTAGTTATTGGTTATCCTCTTCGAATCCGAATCCAAAAACACAAATTAGCTGTAAAAAGGCACGATATGTTGCATTTTTTCATACCGACGCATGTAGACAACGACGGACATCAGTTTGTTTGCGACATAGTGGAAATTTTAGATAGAGGAAACATCAAACATATTTCAGGGAATTTCTTGAAGCTTGGCACTCAAAGGAATCAGCGATTAAAAGACCCTTACATTACTAAAGACCAATTTATTAACTAATAGGAAATAAATCACAGGGCAAAAAAGTTAAAATTCCAAGTCAATAAAAATGTTCAAGTAATGATTTTTGTAGGGATTTAGTTTGATTGGTTGGGGGATTTCATCTGACGGCCACTAGCGACTGGCCCTATTCAAGCAGTGACCTGAGGTTCTAGTGGGAGGCCGTGACTTTTAGGGTTTAGCAGGATGAAGGTGAGGCAGTGACTCATCGAAGAAGACATTGAGAAGTTGCCGTGCTATGTCATCAAGTGGTAACTGTGAGAATTCATAGGCCATTGAATCGGGTCCCAGTGGATCAATGGTATACGAGCCAGCTTGCCTTGTTACTGGAAGGTCCTGAGCTCGAACTCTGGTGGTGGGTGCGTACTGCCGATGATTCCCAAACTTGGATGAAATAACTGTCGAGTACTCCCTGGTTTTCAATGGTTTTCTAACTGATATCAATCCGTAGTCAACCCGTAATAATAATGATATGAAAAATATGAGTTACTGTAAAAAGATGACTGTGTGCGCTTTTATGTATGTATGTTTGTTTGAGCGCGTCGTTTCGTACTTACATGCATACTTTCATGTCCACGTAGACATACACACAAATGCACATTCACTCACACACACAGATCTACAGTGACGCTAGAAACCATGTCTCCTAATTTGAGAACTGCATTTAACTATAACAAATCCTACCCAGGCATCCATCACTTTGACTAATTAGTGCGTCATTCCCTCAGCCATTGATTATGCTATATCATTACTACCCTACTATCACACTTTTACTACCTTTCGTCCATTCACTTGTTTTCTATTGTAAGTGAATCAGAGGTGATTTTGATAACTGTAATCGATAGTGAAATTAATGGACAATTTACGGCTTTAGTTGGTTCTTCTCCTCTTCGTTTCAATGAGTAACAGGGCAATTAATTAGTCTTTTGGTGGATGGTGTCTTGCAGTGGGTAGTGGAATCCCGGATATTGATATCGTCCTATTTGGAACTCTTTAGCTAGAGTAGGTTGTGTTGTACTCCCCAGTGAGTGAGTGAGTGAGTGATGGTGTTCCCCCGCAGAGTCTCGAACCCAATACTCATAGTTTCAAACGCCAGTGTTACCCACTAGACCACCTGGGCCGCGAGAGTGGCCTCTTATGCGACGGGTATTAGTAATTATTTCATTAAATTTGAACTTTCCCGTAGACTAGTTGGACCGAAGTGCTCGGTCTCAGGTCGACATATCGGCTCCTTGTGTGGATGCTTCAATGATACCTCTGGTGGACTGTGACTAGTAGTAGAAACCAGAATCCACTAATGCATAATGCTTTGACGTTTCACGAAACTATGGCTACTGGGCTGGAAATTCCTAATGATATGGAGGGGAGGGAAACACTATCATTCACTAACTGACTGGGAAATGCAAGTTCATCTAGCTGAAAAGTCCAAAACAGGCCGAAATGCAGGTCCTGGATCCCACTTCCCACTGCTTTTTGCCACCCACCAATTTACACCAAGGTGTAAAGTAGTTCTTTTCAATAAGTCGTATATCATTTTCAAGAGTTGGTTTGGAAGGATTAAATTTGTTTATACGATTTTGACCAGGGATTGATATCAGTTAGAGTACCACTGAAAACCATCAAAGAGTGTTGGACAGCTGGCTGTTTCATCCTATTTTGAGAATAATTGGCAGGGCGCAGAGTTTCCTGGAGTTTTAGTGAGAAGTTTTGACTAGTGCGTTCCATCCAGTCAAGTGTGAGGATGGATGTCCCAATGATGACATTGGTTGAGGTTGCGCTAAATCACAAACTGGTAGAAGTTGGAATTCATGCACTGGACATTGAATTAGGTCCCAGTGGCTGAACGGTATACAAGCTAGCTTGTTTTGTAACCGAAAGGTTCTGCGTTCGAACCTCGTCGATGGGTGCATACTGCCGATGATTGCCAAATCAGAATGAAACAGCTGTTCAGTACTCCTTGTGGATGGTTTTTTTGGTTCTTGGACTGATATCAATCCGTGGTCAAACTCGTATAATAATAATTTCATATATTTATTCCCCTTAATGAATTTGAACAAAGCAAGAACTACAGTTTTAGCAGAATAAAATGGTACCATCTTTTATTTCGTTGCCTTCTCGTCAGCTGCTTACATGGCAAAGACATTATTAAATATATCTACAACAACAATTTTAACATACTTGCACAGAGTTCAGTTTAAACAAAAATCAATCGATCAATATACGCATACACTAAAAATATATACATATATAAATATGCAATATTAACCACTATTCCGAACAATAATAATCAAACACAATGGAAACTTTTAGCATTTCACATTCGGAGGAAAGAGAGGTGAAATTATCCAGTTACCAGGGCAAAGAAAGGCTGATAACCGCTTCTTTCTGGACGCATAAATCAGGTTTCATGCGCTTGATGGAAATGGCTTCAGCAAACTTAAGGAGAATTGAGCTATTTTGCTTATTGATAATTTTGAACGACTTTTCAACGTCCACCTCATGACCCGTGTCGAGAAGATGCCTGGTGATGGCACTGTTTAAAGCATTTGTTCCCTTTAGACGTAAGCTATTTGGTACATGTTCAGAAAATCGTAGATATGCCCTTCTTTCTGTCCTTCCAATGTAACTGCTCCCGCAGATACATGTAAATTTGTATACACAGTTGGAGGTAACATGAGAAGGATATCTATCGATTTTTGATTGCACCAAAGAGCAAGTTGTTCGATAGACGGGAACGAGCTTAGCTGCAGGATACGCTATGGCTAGTGATGTACTCAGCCTTCTGTTGATCATCGCTGCAATATTTTCACCTTTATAATCAAGCTGAAGGTAGACTGGCTTTTTTTCCACTGTGATTTGTTTTACTTTTGTGACTTCAGATCTTCCATACTTGTTGATGAACCTTTGAGGATACCCATTTCTCTTCAATATATTTTCAAGGAACTCAAACTCCTCCTCTAGTTTCTCTGTAGAGCATATTCTCCTCGCTCTATAGTACAAAGTTTTGACTAGACCACGTTTAAAGCTATGTGGACAAAAGCTATTAAAATGCAAGTATTGTCCTTTCCATGTGGGCTTTCGATAAATTGACTTTTGAAGACCACCGTCTTCTAGGCGTTCCATGGCTATGTCGAGGAAGTGAAACTTTCCGTCACTTTCGTGTTCCATAGTGAAGTCAATATTGGCGTGTGCACCATTGAATAATCTTAGTAAGTGTGAAGCATGACTTTTATTTTTGCACACTATAAATGTGTCATCAACATAACGACAGTAGGAAGATGTTTCGTCGATTGCATGCTTCAGCTTTGTTCTTTCAAGGTTAGACATGAAAATATCTGCTAAAACAGGGCTAAGTGGACTGCCCATAGCTACACCATCTATTTGGCGGTAAAAGGTGTTGTCAAATAGGAAAGAAGCGGTTATCAGCCTTTCTTTGCCCTGGTAACTGGATAATTTCACCTCTCTTTCCTCCGAATGTGAAATGCTAAAAGTTTCCATTGCGTTTGATTATTATTGTACCAAAAATACAGTGTGGAATCAAGCTGTAATCAAAAAAAAAAAATTGTGTTTAGTATTGCATATTTAGATATGTATATATATTTAGTGCATGCGTATATTGATCGATTGATTTTTGTTTAAAATGAACTCTGTGTGGGCAAGTATGTTAAAATTGTTGTTGTAGATATATTTAATAATGTCTTTGCCATGTAAGCAGCTGACGAGAAGGCAACGAAATAAAAGATGGTACCATTTTATTCTGCTAAAACTGTAGTTCTTGCATTGTTCAAATAATAATAATTTCTTAATTAATTAGTCAGTTAGTTCTTTGTAGAGTATTTCTCTACAATTTTGCAATCCACCGTTCTTTTTTTCTATTTATGGTCACTTTAATAAAAAGGGAATTTCTCTCTAACCTCTTTTTCGCTTTCCTCCAGCTCTGTTTCCGCAACTATTTTCTACTTTCTTTTCGACTCCGTCCTACCCTCGTAACTCTGCTTCTTTGTTTGCTTTGTTGTCTCCTTTGTGTTTCGTATGTGATTTAGTTCAATTCACTGGAATGCCAATGCACGGCATTATTGTTATTATTGTGATATACTGAAATTTCTTTCAAAAGGCACGCCGGGTGGGGGTGGCAGAACGGAATGGAGAGAAGTAGCCAGCTAGCTCATTTATTCCATGAGTATATTTGTATGAGCAAGTAGGTAATTGTTTCTAGGCTTAGCAATGAATATAAGTACGTTTCAAGTTGTGTGTGTATGCGTTTATAATATCAACTCCGTGTTTTCATCGTTATTTTGTATTCGGGTTTCCACTCTCACATCCCACCCTCTTCCACTTTCTCTCTCTCTCTCTCACTCATGCACTCCTTATCTTGATCTAGTCATGCATACGTGAATCAATAAAGATTTATAAATTGTCTTCTAATACATACCTATAAATTTTTTTCCTCATGATTCATTTACTACTTATATTGATGTAACTTTAAAATCCCTTTTCGTTTATATTTTTAATGGAATTAGATATATTATAGATTAATGAGGTCTATTTGTCATGATCACCATCTTTTACTGTATACCAGAAATCTTAAGAATTTTAAAGCATTTTGATTAATTTCTTCATGATTGGATACTCGCCTTGGAAAGCTGTTTCACATTCTTGTTCAAGACTATTCAGCAATACAAACTTATGACAACCTCAGCTAGGAAGGGATTTCAGGTTAAGAGGCTAGTCTGTTGAATATATTTAGATACTGGCTTGCAATACAATTACTTGTGAATTCTAACATCTATCAATTCGCAATTTTTATTTTTATTTTTGTTTTTTTTTATTTATTTTTGATTACAGCTTGATTCCACACACTGTATTTTTGGTACAAGTATGGAATTTTCAGCGTGGATATCGGTAGCCCGAAATTCGCAGGCCGACCATAGATATCAAGGTGTGCGTCGGCGTGGCTCGAACCCCGGACCATGTGCATGGTCGACGAGAGTCCTAACCACTGTGCTAACCGATGATATCAATAAGAATTCGCTTCTGTCCGCCCCCCCTCCAGTGAACCTCGACTATACTGTCTCTAGAGCTTTATGATTTCCATCATATAGCAAATAATGAACCACAGATTTCGATAAATTTCAGTGGAGATTACGTCACAAACTGTCACCATTTATAGGCTGTGAAGCTACATCGACTAAGATGGTAAGGACATGTGTTACGCATGCATTCCTAGCCATCGTCTCTCTTGACAATGGGTGATGGTACTTGACTGACATAAGGTCCGTCGGGTTGGAAAAGAGCTAGCACTCAGTGGTCAAACCAAAGCATGGCTTTTTCAGTCAGTGAAATCCACAACAGTTAGTTTGAGCCAGCCAGTCACGTAGGAAGGTGTAGACTTTTTGGTTGAGGTCCTCAGGACAGCAGAAACCAATGGCTGGAAACAGTCGGTGATATGGCTGTCTCAAAATCGTTCTAAATGGCTAGTGCAGATGCATACACACTTTGTGACTTATAATACCCAATGAAATTATTTTGTTCTTCGTTATTACTATTTTTTTTGTCTCTCTTATGCATTTCTTCTAATTTCTTTTCTTACTCTGTGTGTTGCATGGAGGGAGTGTGGTAAATTGAATTGCTGCACATCAGTGCAAAGTTCTATGTTGAAAACATACAGACAGACAAATCATTTAGAGGATCAGTAAAATCGTTAACATATTTAGATCATCGATTTAATATCCTCATTCTGGATACGGGTGGGATTTATGAATGCGCACACTGCTGATAAGTCGTGAACTAGGATGCAATAGCTATTCGTCACGGTCTTCTTTTTCAATATTTCTCCAACTGAAACATTCTCTTCAGGAAATCTCCGTTGAAATAATCACCTTGTTGTTATCGTAAATAACCTTATTGATACGAAATACTTGATAAGGTTAGGGCTTCGATATCGTCTTTTATAACCTCTTCAGTATATCAGTACTTCATGATTAACTCAAGTAAGATGGATTACTCTGATGAATTAATTATTTGGAGGGCGAAAGTGTATTTAAAATTATTTGATAGTTCCTCTGGATCGAAAATGAGTGAATGAAGCACTGAGTTATTGATGGGCATTACGGATAGGACTGACAAAGTCTGACTAATAATTAAAAGTCAGGTTAGTTATTTAATTGTATCCAATATATATCTTCCCGTCTAATCTCTACTAACATGCAGCAGAGCTTTAGAGTCGGCTATCTGAATAACTGAAATGCAACTGATTAAATGCATTTCTCAAATAAGTTGGACAGTAATATGAGTGAATAATAATATGCACAATTTTTAATGAAAACTTTAAAGGGAGTATTACTGGAAATTATATAATTATACTTGTGATTCCCTGTTGGTGTTTCGAAACCCGACTGGTCGGCCTAATTTCCTCATATGGGTTCCTTGAACAGATGACTAAATATTATCGTAATTAATCGATCAGTATTACTTGTTTGACGTTGGTTATCATTGGAATCCATGATAAGCGTTTCATCCTATTTGGGACTCATCAATTTGGCGAATCTACTCCTAAGAGAGTGATGATGTTCCGACTGGGAAACACATGGTTTTAAACACGGATACGTTATCCACTAAGTCAATGAGCTAATAGCTCATCCACTTTTACAACGCATAGGAATTGATATGTTACATAGCTTCATTATGTCCATTGCTAAATGCTGTCCAATTAGCTGCTAACATCAAAACACTTACATATAGTGTATTGCCTAGTGAAAAATAAGATTTTAGGAGTGCAAGTGTCACGGGGAATATCATCAATCACTGTGGATACAGGAATATCCAGTTGATAAGTTCCAAGTTGGACGAATTGCTTATTTTTTATTTCATTGCCAGCTGTCATCAAATAAGTAAAATAGAGTAAATACTATTACTGGAGACTGGTTGAGTATTCATGGGCTTGCCTCGTAATCTGAAAGTCCTAGGTTTGACCTCTATCGGTACTATTATTAGCGCGTAGAGATGAAGAATCCCAAACTAGGACGAAACACCTGTGTTCAGTACTTCCTGTGACTAATTTTCAATGCCTCTCTAACTCATATCAATCACTGGGTAAACTCGAAACGTTGCTTTTGTCTTTTTGAGCCTGTTGCAAGTAATTCTTTTACATCTGTAACCGTAGAACACAAGAGTATTGTGTAACGGAAGAATTTATTCGTGACTCGTTGTATATGTCATAGAATACTGAAATCACAATTTGCACGTGTCTTCCGCAGTATGCTTATTTGTCTTCCTTTCATCTTTTCTATATTATAATTTAATAATACCCACTGTAGCAATAAGAATAAAATATTCAGAGAGGAGACTCATCTCAACAACGAATTTATTATCAAGCTGTACAATCGTATATACACATATGGTTTTTAAGAAATTATATCCGGTGATGAAATAAGAGCAAAAGTGTGGATACATGAAATAATAATAATAATAGTAGTATGAAATGCAATTAAGATTAAAATATTTGTGATTATAATCATAGTTAAATGTCAAGTAGCAAAACAATCCATGTCATATATAGAATAATACATAAGATGGATGGATGGATGTATAGATGTTGTTGGGAGAGGGTGCATAATTATAGGATTAGTAGGCGAATATAAAATGTTACATAATATGGTGTGAAATTTGGTAATATGGAATTCAATATTGTAAAAAAAAAGTTATTTTCGATTTAGAGTGACAAGTGGGACAAGCGGAAACAATTCAGAGTGAGAATAGTAATAATAACATTAATAATAATAATTGTAATAATAAGGGAAAGGTACATAGATTAGCTAAATAAACAAAATAAATAAATGTCTATCCCTCTACGGCCAAGGCAGAAGTAGGAATTGTACATACTTCTTTTCTACGCAAAGGTCTGGCTAAGAGTCATGAATGGTCAAGGCCTCCACTGTCATTAGAAGTCTATAATGAATAAAACGCGGCGTACAAGTTAGCATGGATTCTGTAGATGATCTTAAAATCATGGTCAGGGTTGTCAGAGTGACAGGAGTCGATCAGGTGTTCTAGAACAGAGCTTCTCACACACTTCCTTGCTCCCTTGTGAAACCATGCAGGTGGAATATGTTCTCGTATCCGTGTGGAAAGCGTCTTCTGGCTACGGCCAATTTACCTTTCTCCACAAGAGTGACAGGTGAACTGATAGATGTTCATATATGTGGCCAGACGGGGGGGGGGTGCTTATGTTTCAGAGAGATGGAGAACAAATTGTGGCTAGTGAATATCATTTGTAATTCTGCTGCAAAAAAGTCTGACTGACTGATTGAGAGAGATGATTTTGAGCATATCTGAAGCCTGATCATCTTTGAATTGCAAGTTCATGAATAAGGTTTTCTTTGATAGTGATTCAGAGACTAGTTTGGACTACTTGTCCTTCGTGTTTCTGTCAATAAATCGGTTCGGGTAATCGTTTTCTGTGATCGTGGCTTTTAGGAAGTCAAGTAGTGAGTCAACCCAATCAGAACAACAAATGTTTCTTATCCTCAAGCAGAGTGAATTAATTAGGTTCCGTTTCCTGGAGATAGTCACCCAACTATAAACCTTCGTTAGTTGTACGTCCTATGTACGTATCCGGTGGATGGATCTTTTAAGTGGCACAAACCAAGAAATGGAATGCTCAGTTCAAATTCCTTTTTTACGATGAATTGTAAAGAAGGATGGCGGTTGCTGAAAGCAAACAAGACATCATCACGAATTATGCCCTTATCGTAGATGACTGAAGCGTCTTCTACATACTTCCTATAAGTGTCGAAATGGCCAATGTTTTGACTAAGTTGAGATTTTTCAAGCTTCTCCATAAAGCTATCAGCCATCAAAGGACCCACTGATGATCCCATGGCAATCCCATCTCTCTGTCTAAAAATCTCATTTTTGGAGGTGAACTTACCATTCAACGTGCATCTCAACCAAAGTTCTTTGAGGTGGATTATTGTTGTCTTACAATCGTCCATCCTTCCTTCTCTTCTGCATTCAGTTCATCTCTCGGCTCCTCAATATTTTTGCAGATGATAGGCATATTTATATTTCTATCTGTTTACCATTCCTAAATTTCCTCAATAGCACACGTTACACTACTACTTGTAAATGATAACCGTGATGGTGATAATACTTATAGTAAACTTTCGTGTTTTACTTATTTGCTTTGAAGATTTCTCCATGAGCTGACATCAGTTAGAAAACCAGTGGAAAACCTTGAAATACTTGACAGCTGTGTCGTCCTAGTTTAGGACGTTTCAGTCATAAGCACCCACCGAGGTTTTAACCCGCCTTCACTACTGCATCGAATAACTCTTCTTGATCAATCGTATATATGTATGTATACATAACCGTCAATACAACCTGTTTGTTTACGAGTCTTTTATTTCAGCTAATTAACCCTCCCTCCAAAATAGTAGATTTACGAGCCCTGTGTTCTAATCACTACTCTCATCAGCAACTACCTGAACACACGAAGCAAGAAAGATAAGAAGAAAGAAGACAGAGCGTTGACGTAGACAGACTTTACTATCTCAAATCAACAATGAATACGCTTGACAGCAATTCCAAACATTTATTTGAGTTTTAAATGACCTTGAAACACCCGAACTTCATTGGTCAGTTGAAACAATTAACAACCAATAAGGTTCAGATTTCATAAATAGGAGGGAAATACAAATTTCACGCTACTGTAAATAGAGTCTTTTTGGAAAAATTAGCTATATACACATACATACTGGCATCCAAAGTTGCAGATATTCGTCACTGGTAGTAAATAAACGATTTCGGTGTACATCTTCATATGTGACTATATTCTTTATTTAGTTATATGATACAACTTTTAATTTATTCATAAATGAACCATTTAAAAAAATTCCTGTTGACTCATACTTTCTGTTTTTTTTTGCTTTCTTTCCTGCATCTCACACACGCTCGCACACACACGTACACACACGTACACACTGTGGTGCATACAACACTGGATTATACTAACGCAGGAATGACTCAGCTAGGTGAGTACTTGAATTACTTTCTCTTTTCCAAAGTTGTCATGCGTATTTTTTTAAACTTATTTAAATTAGGTATTTATCATGCAAGTATTTCTTTGCATTGTTGATTTTTTCTGGTTTGTGAGTTATCTCCTTGTGTTTTTTTGTGATTTTTAATTTCCATTATATATTCTGTCTGTTTTTATTTCAAAAATAACAGTTCACTTTTGTTTGACTGTACAATTTAGTGATTTGATCAATGGTATTGAACAGATATATTGGTTTCTTGTTTTAATGTACTAGTATTATTGTTGTCGTTTTCAAATGTTAGCCAATCAATCATTTGTTAGCGCCATTCATCTCCCTTCGTTGATCTTGTTAAGAACCAACATCAGTCTGAGAGGTCATTGGAAATCCAGTGAACACTGAATAGATGTTTTGTCCAATTTTATAGGAGTCTTCAGGAGTGCGGCGCACACCTAATCCCACTAGGGGTTGAACTCTGGATCTTGCTGGCCATTCGACCGCATGAAATGAAATTCATTGACCTATGAATGCCCTTTTTGTCGACTTTCACAAACATGTTGAGAACATTGAGTAACTGATATCGATCCCTCCCGACGCACACCTGATATCTATGGTTGGCCTGCAAAATTTGGGCTACTGATATCCATACTGAAAATTCCATACTTGTACCAGAAATACAGTGTAAAATCAAGCTGTAATCAAAAAAAAAATTAAAAAAATTAGTCAGCAAAATCTCTCGGTTTCACTTTTGTTTTATTCTGATTGATTAATTTCTGTCCACTGAGCAAGTTGTACTAAGTCTAACTGATGTAAAATTGAAAATAAGAACAAAAAATTCAACGAAGAGGGCAAAGTTGAACTTTAAGCACCACTAACTACCACCAATCAGCGAATGACCTCGAACGCACCAATCACGTTAAAGGAGGCATTTTTTGTGTATGGAATACATATATTTATGAACAAAATGCATAAAAACTGTAAGAAAGCGTTATAGTGGATATCTAACTCGAACCCACCCTAACTAGTCCTTGGCATAAAGCGTACCTTAATCTTTCCCAAACCTAAGCTGTAACTTGCCAGATATAACATTTAACAGCGTAACACTTCGATGAGTATATTTTATTGATGATGACAACATTATTTGCCAGGTTTCAAGCTTGTATACAAGCTTGCCCTGTAACCGGAAGGTCCCGGGTTCGAATCCCAGTGGGTGCGTACTGCCGATGATTCCCAAACTAGGATGAAACAGCAGCTGTCCAGTACTCCCTGGTTTTCAATGGTTCTCTAACTGATGTCAATCCGTGATCAACTCGTAAAACATAAAATGCATCATAAATACAGATGAAATAACTTCATTTCATAGACGTGGATTGGGTAGCGCTAAACTATATCGATCAAAAACGCGAAACTACCTTAAAAAAACCTTGACATGTCTTTATCGACCAATCAGATGAGTTCAATTTGAAGGTGCGTAATTTGAAAAAAACCTTCACATAAAAGTAATGGAATGTTTAAAAAAATTGTCTCATAGGGTAATTAATGCTTGTCTATTCTGCTCTAAAAAAACCTGCCAATTTCTCTTTGGAGTCCCTATTGTTATAGGCCAAATCAATTTCTGTACATAAATTCAATGAACTAGCCATAAATTATCGTGTTTCTTAAGACATTCACTGCCATGATGCTATTATTTTAAGAGACTCCAGAAATTTTCAGTGGAATTTGTGGGAGTCCTACTGAAAGGATTTGCCAAATCATCTGTAGGATTGACGTCGTTCTGGATATAATTCAGGGATGAGAGTTGGCTGTAGCCACTCCACCATTGCAACTGGGTTTTTCAGGACCCATCATAATTTTCGGTAAACGTAACTTTGATTTAGCAAAGGACATGGCTACAGCATCTCTAGATCTCCAACCAGACAGTTTACACCTCTCTACATGGCCGACTCAAACTATTTGTTAAAGACTTGAAGGACTGATGCTGCATATTTGTTTGATCACCCACCTAACGATTATCAACCTAATCCTGTGTCAGCTAGCATTGTTTGTTGAGGAACGTGGTAGCTCGAAATGCGCGACACACCTCCTAGCCATGTCAGTCAGTTGACTTCCTTTCCTTACACAACCTCCTATGACTAAAGTTAATATTGCTCACTGCATTACACCATTTCACACAGAAGAATAAAAGCAAATATCTGTGATGATCTTCGATTGAAGGCAACGTCATTGAATTTCTATTATTCTGTATTTTCCAGTCATCATAAAGTTCTTTTTATACTTTAGGTGAGTGGTTTATTAACCATATAAAATAGTCATAAAATCAATTGTAATCTCTCTAGTTCATACGGCCATTTCCCATGGAATATTAAATCTTCACCATGTCATCACTTGGTCTTCTGTGTTACCCTTAGTGTTAGAATAGCAAAGTTAAACTTTAAGCATCAATGACTACCAATCAGTGATTGACCTTGAACGCACCAGTCACATCAAGGAGGCATTTTTGTGTATGGAATACTTATATTTATGAAAGAAATTGCACAAAGACTGTATAAAAGTGTTACAGAGGGTACTTTCTTCTCATATGTGATATTCTATCCTAATATCAACAGAGAAATTTAACCACATTTAATGCATGTAATTATTTATGTCTTCTAACCCTAATAATAACCCCATTCTTTCCTGAATCTAACCTTGACGTGAAAATATCCCTAAACTAATTGTAATCTAAGCAGAATCAAACCTACTGTCGCCTTTGTTAGGTTAACCTTAAGTTGTCCTTGGCTTAAAAAGTAACTTAATCTTTCCAAAAACCTAAGCTGACACTTGCCAGATATCTTATTTAGTTACATAACACTTCAATGAGCATATTTTATTGATGATGAAAACATTATTCGCCGGATTTCACTAATTTGCTCAGTGAGCGTTTCAAGGTCATTGATGCGGTCACGCTCCATTGGTAGTGAGTGCTGCTTAAAGTTTAATTTCGCCGTTAGAACAACATTCAAGTGATTATTAGTAGTATATCATTTGATATTAGATAGTTAAAAGTCATCAGCAGGAATCCCTTGACGTGGGCTTTGTGCTTGTTATCACTTGTCAGTCGTCAAAATGTACCACTGAGCTATACAGGCTCATGACTAACCTTCTGAGGAAGTATAATGAGTACTTGTTTTTTGAAGAAAACGGAATCCTATCAATCAGAGGGAATATAACTACTTTTAAGATTTCAGATTCGTCTTGTTAACGAATGCCAAGAAGTATGAAACCTAGATTAAGCAGACTTTCCTGCCAATTCCTTCCAAATATCTAAAGACAACACTTCAGAGTACAATGTGATGGCGATTCAACTTGCTTATTTGACGACCATATTGCATACTTGAATTTGGTAGAAATCAGTGTACACCGACACCAAGGTCGAGACATGGGTGACTAATCGAAAGTATGTCGTTTTCGTAGTGAAGTAAGTAACAGTGTGGTGAGAGCTAACTGCAAGCCAAATCGGTGTCACGAGAATAAAAGCAATAACAAAGCTTAACCTTGAGGAACTCACCAACAAATCACAGCTGACCCAACTTGTGCAAACACGATTCGCAGATATATGGCTTAACTTTCTAAGAAACGGTCGCATGCAATACAGAATAACCTTTAGCAAGAAAACAACCAATCAGAAGACGTTGCTTCTCTGTCAACAATAACGCTAATAATAATGTATATAAAGATTTATAGATACCTCTTGATTTTTATGAATAAAGGATCGGTTGCCTCGTTTTTGCCTTCTGTCGTTTCTGCAGTTATTATGTTGCGGTCGGTATATAACAGTTTTATAAATCATCAAACTTTGACGAGGGGAGGATATTACTTTCTCTGTCCTTCCCTATTAACAATTTCATCTTTGTCATTTGTGATTTGGTTGTATCGAATCAACTAACTAACTGACTAACTAACTATCAAACTATAAACAATTTGAATAGATACATCGTCATTGTTCAACGTTTTTACTCGGATTCCTACAAACACCACCCATATCTCTATGACATTTTTTAGATATGATAGAGAAGATTTGTAGCTCAGGTGGATGATTTTGATGTGGTTTTGTTCTCTGAGCTGGATGGTTAGTTTGCGAAGCTTTCATCACCTTACTGGGTGACATCTTCAGCGCATACTTCAATTTATTCGCAAATACGTAAACAATTGTTGTCATTTTCTCTAGACTCCCCGTAAATTCTGTTTTCATTTGATGTTTATTTAATTTTTTGATGGAGAAGTGAATGGGTATCATAGTCTCTCTTATTCACGTACGCACTCACTCATTTAGTTTCTCTCTCTCTGTTTGTCGTTATGTGCTTCGTTTTTTTCTAACATTGTCAATGTTCAATTGAATTGAAATATTGAAAAAAAATGAAATAGATTTGGTTATAGTTTTGTCAACTGAATTATTCAAATAATTAACTTTTGACATTATTAATAGTAATGATAATAATAATAATACTAATTTTGTTATATTCCAAAACAGTACTGCTTATGATACAAAATATGTGGGACTCTGAGCATTTCGTACGATATTATTATGTATCTGATTTACACAACAACGACAACAGAAAAAAATCAAAAATAGAAAAAATAATTTTACAGGATTCATAATAGGCAGCTTTTTTGGTAATCGCAGTGACAATAAAGTTGAAACAAAAATGTACAAAAAGTGTAAAATAATGATGATGTTAATAGTAGGAGGTGGTACAGTGGTTAGGACTCTCGCTGACCATACACATGGTCTGGGGTTCGATCCCCTGCCGACGCACACCTGATATCTATGGTCGGCCTGCAAAATTTGAGCTACCGATATCATATGCTGAAAATTCCATACTTGTACCAAAAATACAGTGTGGAATCAAGCTGTAATCAAAAATAAATAAATAAATATAATAAAGTTAATTATTATGTTAATAACATAGTAGATCATATATTTTGCGCTTAACACCATCTCTATTATAGCACAGAACTCAGGTGGGCCAAATATGATATCGTCGAGTTCTTGTATATGATTTTACGGGAGAGCGTATAGTCTTTTAGAATCGTTTCCAGTCTTAACTAATGAGATGCAAGGCGGTGAGAGTTGTGAATGACGGGGAAGAATGTTGACGGTTGGATCATATACATTTATTTTTCATTTAGATCCTCATCTCTCTCTTTGGCTCTACTCTAATATACACATTTAGCATTTTTATTACAATACACAACAATTTACCAATCATCAAGTGTCACTGATATGTTTGTTAACAATAATTAGTCAGTGTCAACATGTCATTAGGATGGTAATTAACGAAGAAAATTAATAGACACAATTGAAAGGTAGAAATGGTTACAAGACGTGGATTGCGTAATGCATAATTTTAGAAAAATGAAGAGTGATTAAGGAATACGCATGTGCACAGGTTGATTACGTAACAGACTGATAGAAAAGAATGAAACGATTTGGAAAATGATAACTTGTAACTAAGACTGAAGTGGTCATAAGAATAAAATAGTTTGAACAATTATAATCTTTAAAGGTTTACGGGGATAGGGCGGCGAAATATTCCGGTTTATACATTCATGTAACGATGGCTAAAGTAAGGAAAGTATGTGTACAAATTTATTCTGAACATACAGGTTTGGCTTCTTCAGATGGATTCCTATTGCTTCAACTGTATGTAGAAGTCTAACCTTGATTTTACTTTACAAGTTCGTCTTCTACATACAACTGAAGCAATAGGAATGCACCTGCAGAACAAGCCAAACCTGTGTGTTCTGAAGACATTTGTACAGCCACTTTCCTTGCCTTGGCCTCTGTGTTGACGTGTCTGCTCCTACTTTGACTGGACACAAGTTACTTAGTAACCAGTGTGATGTATTTCTAGTCTTCTGTTTGAAGCCGATTGATTTCTGTCAGTCAAGTGTGCAATATGGCCACCATTCTAGGTGGCTCACCAACACGGTGCACTTTGAATTATTGATGTTAGATGTTTGGAGACAGTTGGTTGGAAGCCTTGCATCACCTTGGTTTGTTGTTAGTTGGCACGCATCAGTCAGTAAGGCGTATCTGCAACCTTGAAGGTACTGACAGAATTCAGTCTACACCAAACATACAACTAAAGACATTACACTAATTACTAGCTAATGTTCAATCAATGTATCCAATAAAGTCCTACAGGAGGTTATTCGCCAGCTTGAATAGCTCCTCACTGGTAACGTCTCTGACTGCAGCACTCATTGGGTGATATGGGCTCGAATCTCATAAGGGACATAATAATTTTACAAGGTTGTAAATTAACCTTACAGATTGGCGATTGCCAACTGGCACGAAACCTAAATAATGCGGGGCTACCTACCCATTCCCTTAACCATCTGATATCAAGAGTGTCAGTTCCTAGCTAGTATGGATGCTTTGATGATGTCTGGTAACTAACATGAGGATGCTCACTTCAACCTAATTGTGGGATTCACCTGCGGATACACTACCACTCGCTGACTCACTGAGAAATTCAGGCACATCCACGAAGTGATGAATCCCAGACAGGAAGAAATGCACATTTTGGATTCCTTCACTATTAGTCACAATCTACCAAAGTTAATTCTCGCTACACTTTATTTCTCTTAAATATCTTAATTTATGTGATTTGTTTATGAACTTGTCTGAAAATTTTATGATCTTCGTTTATTTCTCCCATAAAAGAGAAATCTTTATTTAGACTTGGTATAATTTGAGTTTATTGCATAACTCAACTCACTAATTTTTATTTTTTATTTCTTCATGATTTTCCTCTGTCTGGTGAGGGCGCTCTCACACACAAATTAACACAGAGTCTTATTTTATGTGAGCGAATGGGTAGTAAATAGATCTAGTGGTGAGACTAAATTCACGACGTAATATACTACTGAATAGCTCATGTGAGTAGCTGAATACCAATCACGTTAACTAGTAGTTGTAGCACTTGGTTGGAGAGCATTCCTTCATTGAACCATCTACTACGGTTCATTACTATTCTCTTGGGTTTCGAGTGAGACATAGGGCCTCAACGACACATCTCCACTTTGTCCTATTCTCTGATGTCCTTGTCAGCTTTGTCAACGATTGCCCATAGTCTCTCGTGTCCTCTCCCTTACATCATCCCATCCACATCACCCTCAGACTGATGCCATACTCGTCGTGTCCTCTTGGGTTCCGCTTAAGCGGTGGTCTAGTGAGTGATGTCATTCGACGATCTTCTCAGTGTGCATCCTCTGTTTTCTGGGTGCTGGATTCATAAGTTGGTCGCTCTTGAGAGTTCTTTATCGCTAGTCATCTCAGGCCGGTCATTTGGTCTTCAATATGGAGGCAGCGAAGACAGTAGTTGGTTGAAGTCAGCGGCTGATTGGATGAGGGAAGTTTAGTGATGTGCGGATTCTTTGAACTATATAGAAGCACCGACTGGACATTACTGTTGGAAATGCGAATCATATTCTTTATTATGAGTGCAGAAGACTTCCGCAGAGTGATGGTCTATCTTGATTTATCAATCCTGACTGGCTGTGACATTCTCATGCATGCTGACCGCCTGTGGTTGAAATGTTCTTGCCTAGCTAAATGAGTGAAATAACTGACCTCTTTTAAATTACGTACGCTGACAGTGATTGGTGCTAGCTGTCGGTGTTGAATGGTTATCTTCATCACCACTTTTTTCTCTCTTTCCAACTACAATCTTGTTTTCGTTGTCATTTGCTTTCACAAACTTGTTGATTTTGACCTGGAGATCTTCGAGTTTGTGTGATGCTGGACATGAATGATCGACAACAATCCTGATCTTCTAGAGTTTTCCTATCGGTCGCGTAGTTCACTGTGACATCCTTTCTATCTGTTCACTTCTCTGTTTTCCACATTCTCTATTTTTAAGTTTGACAATTAGAATCGAAACATTTTAATGTAAAATGTTTCAGAGCACAATATTTCACGATGCGACTCTTTTCGACGAATTTATTATCAAGCTGTACAACCGTATATAGACACATAATTTTTAGGAGTTATATCCGGTGAAGGAATTAGATCAAAGGTGTGAATACATGAAATAATAATAGCAGTAGTATGAAATCCAATTAAAATATTTGTGATTACAATTATAGTTAAATGCCAAGTGGCAACACAATTCATGTCATATACAGAATAAGTCGTAAGATGGATGTATATATGTTGTTGGGAGAGGGTGCATAATTATAGGATTAGTAGGCGAATATAAAATGTTACCTAATATGGTGTGAAATTTGATACGATAGAACCCGATGATGTAAAAAAATAATTTTGGATTTAGAATGACAAGTGGGAGAAGCGGAAACAATTCAGAGTGAGAATGATAATAATAGTCGTAGTAATAGGGAAAAAGTACATAGAATAACTAAATAAACAAAATAAATAGATAGATAAATGTCTATTTCTCTACTACCAAGGCAGAAGTAGGCATTGTACATACTTCTTTTGTACACAAAGATCTCGCTTAAATTCATGAATGGCCAAAGCCTCCTCTGTCTTAAGAAGTCTATAACGAAACAAACGCCGCCTACAAGTTAGCATGGATTCTGTAGATGATCTTAAAATCATGGTCAGGGTTGAAAGAGTGACAGGAGTCGATCAGGTGTTCTAGAATAGAGCTTCGCACACCCTTCCTTTTACTCTTGTGAAACCTTACTGGAATATGTTCTCGTATCCGTGTGGAAATCGTTCTCTGGCTACTGACAGTGTACCTTACTCCTCAAGAGTGGCAGGTGAACTGATAGAAGCATCACATGGAGGTGGCCAGATGGGGGAGAACAACTTTCGGCTGGTGAACATCATTTGTAGTTTTGATACAAAGAACGTCTTACTGACTGATTTAGAGAGCTGGTTTTTGAGCATATCTGAAGCTTGATCACCTTTGAATTCCAAGTTCATGAATGATGTGTTCTTTGGAGCTGAGTCGGTGACCAGTTTGGACTGCTTATCGTTCGTGTTACTGTCAATAAATCCTTTCAGGTAACCGTTTTCTGTGAGTGTGGCTTTTATGAAGTCAAATAGTGAGTCGACGCAATCAGAAGTATAAGTATTTTTTATCCTAGAGCACAGGGAATGAATTAGGTTTGTTTTCCTGGAGATAGGCACCGAACTATAAAAATTAGTTATTTGTTCATTCCATGTACGTTTCCGATGGATGGATCTTCTGAGAGGCACACATGAAAAGAGGGAATACTTAGTTCAGATGCCTTCTCTATAGTGAATTGTGAAGAAGGATGGCAGTTATTGAAAGCAAACTAGACATCACCGTAATTAGTGTCGTCTACGCATCTTTTATAGATGTTGACATGATCGGCGGTTTGACTAAGTTGAGAGCTTTCAATCGTTTCCATAAAATAATCAGTCAACAAAGGACCCAGTAGTGATCGCATGGCAATGTTATCACTCTGTTTAAAAATCTCATTGTTTTTTTTTCGTTTTTTCTTAATTGGTTTAAAGATTATTTTGGATGCTGGTTTTTTTTAAGGGTTAAGAACTTGTTTACCATGAAGCTTTTAGCATTCAGCTTTTGATTTTATTCTCTGTTCCTGTTTTGATTGACTATCTGACCTCGGAAAATTAAGCCATAAATAAACGAATTACAAAACTGTCTAATGAGATTAACACTTGAGCGCATGCATAAATTATGACTTCACGATTAACAAGCTACTTCTATATCCCAACATCTACCTTTTATATAAGTTCTCGATTAAGGTCCACTGGAAAATACTTTGTAGATCTATGTACTCTCCATCTATGTGATAGCGTTATATTTTGTACTTTGAACAGCTAAGTTCACTGAAGTATCATCCATACTCAATTTAGTAATTTTGGTTTTACTAAGATCTGTGTATTTTATTGTCATCTTACCTCGTATTCTTTTTTCACTTCATCATTTCATCGCCTTCCCGTTGTCTCTTCATTCTTCATTCATACATTCTTTTATTCATCTTTTGCCTTCCTTCTCTTATTGTAATCTTTCTGTAATTTTTTAAGAATTTTAATAACTTTAAAACAATTAGTTCCCTTTTATGAATTTAGACAAAGCAGTAAGAAGATGTAGTTTGTCTGAATCGTGTGATGTGTATTTGCGCAACACATTTCGAGCAATCTCATCACACACACACGGACTTGTCATAGGAATGTGTATATATGAAATTAATAAAGAGTTAAGAGGTGAGAAAATAGACAAGTTGGGTCAAGTTAAAAGGACACATTGAAGGTCGAAATAGCAATGAAAACTGCTAAACCAAATAACAGAGGTAATAGTACATCTACAACCCTGGTATCAAAACTAAGTTTACCAAGGAAGGTGATTTAGCGTGATGAACAATTGTTTTTGAACGCATAAAGGTCGTTTAAACTATCTAATTGCTATGGCTTCCCCAAACTTTAAAATACGCCCAAAATACGTTTTACAGTTAGGTTTAAAAGGTGTGTTAACATCAATTTTATGTCCTGTCTCTATTATATGTTTCTCAATAGAGGAATTAGGTCTCCTGTTCTCACCATTAATGGGTTCTGAACATTCTATAGCGTTCCATAGCAGATGTACTATTACCTCTGTTATTTGGTTTAGTGATCTTCATTGTTATTTTGACCTTCGATATATCCTTTTAACTTGACCCAACTTGTCTATTTTCTTACCTCTTAACTCTTTATTAATTTCATATATACACATTCCTATGACTAGTCTGTGTGTGTGATGAGATTGTTCGAAATGTGTTGCGCAAATACACATTACACGATTCAGACAAATTACGTCTTCTTATTGCTTTGTTTAAATTTAAATAACGATTTCCTTTCATCTAATTATTTATTCTATAGATAAGTCAATTTTCACTATTGTCGTTATTATGCAGTTATTTCATTTATCAGGGATTATCCTTTTCTTTCATCCTACCCCTGTTTCGATGATTGTTTTTTTTGGTTACATTATCCATTCCTTGCCTTTTAAAGTTATCCTTCTCAAGAGTGTTTGTTCGCTTGCTTGACGAGAGTAACATTGGTTAGGACTCAGTAACCAAGACTGTGAACTCCGTTTGTGGGTGTACGGTGAATGTTGTCGCAGTGCCACTGCCATATAGTTGACTGTTTGTTAGCCTTGGAGACAAGGTGTGTAAAACGCGTGACGGGGGGGGGGGGCTAGTCAGCTTATGACACTGCACTGTGTGATGAAGTTATCATCTCTTGGGGCCCCACAATTTCTTGGATTGTAGCACCTAAAAGATAATCAGATAATCATTTATAGGCTGGGGAAATTATCCCATGCAACTAAAGATATTAGTATAAAACTTGACCACTGTGGTAGAGTATAACTCCATCATGGATAAGATTTTATTTTGATAAATCACACAGTGGTGTACAGTTATATTAACTGATGACGTTTCGAGCACAAATTGCTGCTCATAATCATATCAAGTCATATCAAGCCATGCAACTAAAAGTTGTAATCAATAACGAACGTGTCACAATTTCTTTTTCCTTCATGTTTTTTTAAAAAACGCAATGCAAATGTGACGCTCATAATAGGTACATTTATTTGTGTCCATGATCCTTTTCTCCAAATTATTATGCTCCATTGCTGTTATGTATCACGATTCTTGATGTTCGTATCAAATGAAATACTTCTCTTCAAGAGTTTGCTTTTAAGGATTTGATTTTTCTGTGCGAGTTTGACTACGGATTGATAGCAGTTAGAGAATCAGCCAATGATTCCCAAACTAGGATGAAACAGCAGCTGTCCAGTACTCGCTGGTTTTCAATGGTTCTCTATCTGATATCAATCCGTGGTCAAACTCGTATAAACAAATTAATCTGATACTCTCTAATGATTTGCTACAGGACGGAGCTCCCTAGACTTCTAGTGAGAAGTCGTGGCCAGTGAGGTTCATCCAGATGTCAAGTGAGAGGATGGATGTCCCACCGATGACATTGGTTGGTGGTCGCGTTAATTCACGAATTGGTAGAAGTTAGAATTCCTGGTCAATGGGCCATTGAGTCATGACGCAGTGGCTAAATTGTATACGAGCTTACCTTGTAACCGGAAGGTTCTGTGTTCGAATCCTGTCGGTGGCTGCGTACTGCTGATGATTCCCAAACTGGGATGAAACAACCAGGAGCTCAGTACTTTCTGTGGCTGGTTTTTAATGGCTCTCTAATTGATATCAATTCGTGGCCAAACTCGTGGAAGTACTTATCGTCACTCAGGCTGAAGTAGATGTAGTATGGTTTACTCCCCGATCCATTGACCGAAAATTGAATGCCCACCAGCCAGTTAACCAAATCTCCAATAGGAATTGAAATCTATTCGCTTATTATCTCAATATTCCGAGTGAAGCACAAGGCTTCAAATCTTGAGTTCAATCTTCTCTTTTCACCTGGCTTAATATCGATTAATTCCGCTTTGCGAATGCTTCAGTGAACGGGATCAAACCTGGGATCAGTAGCGGCATGGTTTCCCACCTACAAAGAGAGAACTAATAAGTTTATGTATATAAACTGTGAAGTACTTCACGCTACAGATATCGCTGAGTGACATCACACTCGAGGCCAACACTCGGATGGAAGATGAATGAATGGGAAACGACAAGTTTGACCTGTGTCCAAGGGCAACATGGAGGAGGTTTTGCAAAAAGGAGGTCAGAGACTATGGAAAAACGTCTATCCAGCTAGATAGGGTCAAAGAGGACAAAACAAAGTGGGAGGCATTCTGGTGTTAATA
Source organism: Trichobilharzia regenti (assembly GCA_944472135.2). Taxonomy (NCBI): domain Eukaryota; kingdom Metazoa; phylum Platyhelminthes; class Trematoda; order Strigeidida; family Schistosomatidae; genus Trichobilharzia; species Trichobilharzia regenti. Next base: position 124,643,395 of record OX235264.1, on the reverse strand, counting down.
ATGGAAAAATTAGCATTTTAATGAATAAGTAAATAAATAAGTTGGGTACAACCTTGGTACACTCATTTTTTGACATTTTTGTGAAAATCTTATTCACATTCTCATTCTGTTATGACAATCAGTTTGTTTGTTTTTATTCATTCATTTTTAAAAAGGTTTAGTCTTTTTTTGACATTTGTCAAAAATAGCATATAAATGTCATATTATCATTCTATTTGTTTCGATACTTTGCGAAATTGTCAGTTGCCACTTCATTTTTTAAACTGGCTTTTCATCGTATTTCTCTTATTTTTTTTCTCCGGGTATAAAGGTGCCCCCTTAGTCATATCGATGGCATACTTGATGATAACACTTTGGAACTGATTTGATGATGCTCACTTGAACAACTTGAACAAAGTTTCATGATTCTCTCCTTCATATAGTATCGTTTGAATTGATGTTCTTTCCTTGGAGGGTAGTTAGTCGGTTAGTCGGATCTGCAGCCCGGTAGTAACTTATTTCCCCTTCCTCCTTCACAATGCTGCATCCAGGAGGGTCGTTACCAGTGAGTAAATTGGTGTCACGATTGACCTTCTGTCGGACTGCAGGGCGACTAATGTCCTTTGTTTAGTTCCTTTCGTATCGGTGCTGACTGAATTGCGCCACAGTCAAGTCGTGATTAAATACTCGCCGAAGACATTGACTAGTGGTCGCGCTATGTCATGAATTAGCCGAAGTTGTTCCTGGGCCAGACATTGGATAGGGTCCTTATGGTTTAATGGTCTATGAGGTAGCTCGCCTTGTAAGCAGAAGGTATCCTGTGAATGTGCACTGATGAAGAGTCCCAAACTAGGACGAAACAGCTGTCCATTACTTCCAGGTTTTCCAATGGTTCTCTAACCGATTTCAGCCCACGTTGAAATCATGTAACCAGTATAAAGACTCTTCTTCGTAGAGTACAGTTTGAATTGATGACGTATGTTTATGGAAGGAAGGGCCATCGGTAAGAAGAGCTTGACACTTGGAAATTAGTCCTTTAGAAGCTATTCGGGCATCTTCCTGGTGAGTGATAAATTACACGAAAACTAGCTGCAGTTCAAAATGGTGGTTATCTACAATTATGTAACACCAACATTTAATAGAGTATAGCAGGTCAATAGAAAATACCTGTCGCTTTATCATTTGAGTCTGTTTTCTGAATAGTGTAGACTCCTAATTTTTGTTTTCATCACGAATGTTTTTCCCATGAATGTAGACAATATATGCGTGTACATACATATACAGATATTCATGCGGAGGAGGAAGGAGTGAGTTACACTCTAGCTAATTGTGACATTGTAAAGTGTTTCCGTTCTACTCTGGGAACTACGTAAACACAGGATAAAAAAACATATTCACATAAAAACACTAACGATTCATTGTGTTCTTCTCTTCAATCTCTGATATTTTCTACTGTTAATTTCTGTAAACATCAGTCTAATCAACTTTTCTTATCATGTTGGTTATCTTTGGTTTACATAATGCTTTTCAAACTGGTTATTCTATTCATAAAAATCTGTTCATTCCACTTCACTAAATTCATTATTTTTAAGCGTTAGTGTGTAGAGATTTGGAGAGCGGTCACAGGGAGTACTGGAAAACTGTTTCATCTCAGTGCTTACAACTCATCAGAAGTACGCACGCTTGCTCCAGAGTTTGAACTCAGAACCTTCCGCTTACAAGGTGGGCAAGCTGGTAAACCAATCAGCCTTGTGGCACCCGATTCCTCAATTCTAACTTCTACGAATTTGTGATTGTTTTAGCACGAATGGCAATAGGCAATCTCATCTCTGGCAATTATTTGTTCTCGCTCTCGACCGATTGAAAAGAATTAAAAATTCATTGGATATTCAAATGGCTCCTAGTGGTTGAATAGTCCATGAGCTTGCTTTGTTAGCAAAAGGTCCTGGGTTCGAACTCTTGAGGTGGGTAGGTATCGCTGATGAGACCCAAACATGGACGAAAAGGTTGTCCAGTAATCCCTCTAGTTAATTTCCAATTCTTCTCTAACTGATATCAATCTGTGATCAAACTTAACCATCGTTCACTAATAGTGCTTTTAAGTTTACATCACAGTATTGTTATTACTCCGCGATAATTATCTTTGTTATTTGTCTCTCTTGAAATTACGTTTTGTCTATTCATATCAATTGTGATCATATTTGATCGAATAGTCTATCTGATTTGTTAGTTTATTTTGATGTAGGATTCATATTGTTTCACACATTACTGACTACACTCAACGTTGAAGCTACAATTGTCTGCCCTGGTTATTTTAGTTCAGAATATTCTTTAGTTTGTAGTTAGCTTTGTTTGTTACGAGTTGATCTCGGATTGAAATCATTTAGAGAACCAACCACTGAAAACAAGCAGGGAGTACTGGACAGCCGGCTGTTTCATCCTAGTTTGAGAATCATTGGCAGTATGCACCCAGGACCTTCCGGTCACAAAGCAAGCTGGCTCGTATACCATTCAGCCACTGTGACCCAATTTAATAGTCAACGCATGAATTCTACCTCTTCTCAATTCATGATTTAGCGCAACCCTAACCAACGTCGTCAGTGGGACATCCATCCTCACACTTGACTGGATTGATCTCACTGGTCACGAATTGGCCGAAGTTAGTATCCATGGTCTGGCCGTTGAATCGGGTCCCAGTGGCTGAATGGTATACGAGCTTGCCTTGTAACCGGGAGGTCTTTGTCTTTGGTTCGAACCCTGGCAGTGGGTGCGCACTGGCGATGATTCTTAAGCACTAGGATGAGACAGCCAGCTGTCCAGTACTCCCTGTGGCTGGTTTTTAATGGCTCTCTAACTGATATCAATCCGTGATCAATTCATAAAATACAAAACTAACCCTTGCAAGCCAAACTATAGAAGATTAGTTTGATGCTCGCTAGTGACTTGATACAGGACAAAGTTTCCTGTTGTTCTTGTGAGAAGTCGTGACCACTGAGGTCCATCGAGAATACTCTTTCCAATAAATTCTCTTCTTAAAATTCTTATCATTATGAAATAATATGTATTATCGTTATAGTAATAGCCAGTTGTTTAGTTAATACGTTTTAATGTAGAATAACAGATAATTAGTTTTCAATTATTGGTTTATAGGGATTTTGTTTGATTGTTTGAAAGATTTCACCATGAAGTGACATCAGTTAGAGTACCATTGGAATACTAGCCACAGTCCTAATTTGGGGCCCTCCATCAGTATGCACCCACCTCGGTTCAAACCCAGAACCTTCTGGTTACAAGGCGAGCTAGCTCGTAGACCATTAAGCTACTGGGACCCGATTCAATGATTAGACTGTGAATTTTAACTTCTGCCAATTTACGACATAACGAGACCACTTAGCAATGTCTTTAATGAATAGCTGTCCTCATCTTCGACTTGCTGTACCCTACTGGTCAATGCTTAACACCAGAAACCCAGGTAACTGCCTGAATATGGCCGGTCGCTAGTGATCATCAGATCAATTTTCCAGTATTAGTTTGTAGGGATTTTGTTCGATTGGTTTGGGGATTTCATCATGAGTTGATATCGGTTAGAAAACCATTGGAACACCTGTACTGGAGTATTGGACCGCTGTTTCGTCCTAGCTTGGGACTCCTCAATATTAGTTATAATATGACAAAATAAATAGCATTTATGTGATAAACTTGCTCACTGCGAATTCATCTACATAACACTGCGCAATGCGAGACAATGATAATGATGACTCTTAGTCATAACAAATGTATGCGTAATGTTTGAGGAAAGTAGATTGAAAATTCAATTCAAGGTTGTAAAATGACGTCAGGCGGGTGGTGAGTCGTTAGTACAAAACAGTATACATTGAAGAGAAGATAGTAAGACGTTGAAGTAGGTGGTGAATAGAGTTCATCATGAAATAATCAATATAATAATTTTAAACAATTAGTCCCTTTTGATAGCGTTATTAGAAGACGGAGATTATCTGAAAAATGTGATGTATTTTGTGCTATACATTTCGAACAATCTGATCACACATCTACCTGTCAAGTCAATATATATAGAAAAGTTAAATTAAACAAAGTGAGAGAAAACGGAATTGAGAATAATTAACACAAACGTTTGGTAATCCAATCAAATGAGGATTACCAACGTAGGTCAAGAGTAATAACAAACTGTTTTCGAATACACAGAGGTGGGGGGGCTTAAGTTTATGAACAGCTATAGCCTCAGTGTATTTCAGTAAACGCCCTTGACCGTTTTTATAGATGACCTTAAAGGCTGAGTTAACATCAATCTTATGGTTCATCTCGATTAGATGTTTAGCTGTAGACGAAGTTGGTAGCCTGCCACCTTCATAGACCTAAACCCCCCTTGTGTAGTCAAAAGCAGTTTGTTATTACCCTTAACTTACTTGGGTAATCCTTATTTGATTGGATTACCAAACGTTTGTGTTAATTATTCTTAATTCCTTATTTTGTGACTTTGTTTAATTTACCCTTTCTATATATATTGACTTGACAAGTAAATGTGTGATCAGATTGTTCGAAATGTATAGCACAAAATACATCACATTTTTCAGATAATCTCTGTCTTCTAATAACGCTATCAAAATATAATAATTATAATAAACAAAGAAAAATAAGAAATGATAAGATGAAGTGCACTCCTGAAGAGGACGAGAAATCACAATCCAGGTTTGACCACGGATAAGTAAAAAGTATCACAATATATTTTTTTTGGAATACAAAGTTCCGCCTTAGTCGATCTTATTGAAACAACTTCAGCCCTATATGTGGAAGACTGTGTGCATTACTGACTTCAGGATGTAGTATATATTCCTGAAGGCTAATATTGTTAGTGTCGTTGCAATGTCTCGTATACCCCCCCCAACCAATTGTGGCGAAATTGAATCTTCGATGCATTTGACTTCCCCTTCCCTTCTAAATGTTTTCCAATCCGTCGACGAACCTCCCTACATATCGTATGTGAATCTATTATGACTACTAATCACCATCGTCATCATCGTCTCGTATTTTACAATATTTGCGCAGTGGCGGTACCGTAGCCAATGAAGTTTATCTGAGGTGCGGTTATTGCTAGTTGAAAACTACTCCCAATACCCCGCACTGATGGCGTGAAATATCGTCGTCAGATGCAATTTTTCCAGGCCGTCAAAGGCCTATTTTGCGTCGATGGCATAGTGGTTAGGACTCTCACCGACCATGCACATGGTCCGGGGTTCGAGCCCACGCCGGCGCACACCTGATATCTATGGTCGGCCTGCGAAATTTGGGCTACCGATATCCATGCTGAAAATTCCATACTTGTACCAAAAGTACAGTGTGGAATCAAGCTATAAATCAAAAATAAAAAATCAATAAAAAATCAATTCAGCTCAGAATATTTGTCACACAAACAAATACTAATTTATTTTCTCACCACCCTATAACTACTACTAATAATAATCTGTTGTTATAACATTTAATAGTGTGAAATATTCCCATATCATGATTTAAAAGTCAATCTGAACGAAGAATATTCTTTCCGATAATTTCTCCTCTTCAGGTTCTTACAATTATAAAACATAATATAACTGTAAAAAATTATATTTGTAAAATCTCAGCGATATTGAAATGAGTAGTTCCAACGTTTCGATCGGCAATCTGGTCCGAACTTCTTCAGGGAAATTAATCGAAATTAACATTACAGAGGTTTATATATACTTGTTATATGAATCATGATTGGACAAAGTTTTTAAAAACAAGAGATGTTCCTTTTATATATAAACGGAGAGTGGAAACACGATGATTGTGCCAATTACATAGTTTCTTTGTTAATTTAATTCGATTGCAAAATAAATCAAATGAACTGTAGTCAAGATTTGACAGAATAGTTCTAAAATATTTGGGCGCCGAGTGAGAAGTATACGTTTGTGTTTCCACTCTCCGTTGTCTGCAACATAATGCGTATCCTAAATCTGTAGCTGTCCAGTCAACTGACAACTCCAATAGGTTGAATAAATCAGCTGAATTTTCAGAAAGAAGACAAAGTAATAAGTTCGATAGGGTGCTTCAACTAAACTCTAATCCTAAACACCATAATTTTGAAAATACGTCTAATCATAAAATTCTAGATACTAACAGTTTGAACAGACATGAAGGTGTGATGTTAGCTAACACATGGGAAATCCTGATTAATAAATAAGAATGGATATGTATCACTAATTATTAATACTTGGCCCAATTCCCAACTGTCTATATCTACTTATGGAGACGTTAAGACATTGTTTTACAACTGTTTATCCGCACACGTACACACTGTGTTTAAAGTGTTTAACAGGGGGAGATCAATATTTGTAAGTTTGAGGTCAAATTTTGATCACAACTCATACAATTTTGTTTATTATACATGTTGATACCTGTTTCATGACTCATATGATAGGACATAGTTTTTAAAAACAACAGATGTTCCCCTTTTCTGCACATAATGTTAATTTCGATTAATTTCCCTGAAGAAGTTCAGACCAGATTGCCGAACGAAACGTTGGAATTACCCATTTCAATATCGCTGAGATTTTATAAATATAATTTTTTACAAATGTCTACTTCTCACTCGGCGCCCAAATATTTTAGAACTATTCTATCGAATCTTGACTACACTTCATTTGATAATATAACTGTTGCCGTTACAATAAGAATGGCCAGTTATGCGACGGATACATTTTATTAACGTAGAATAACAGATTAGCAGTTATGGGGTGTCAAAATAAATAGTCGTATTTGTGTGACAAACGTCGTGCTAGGCTGAAATCGATTACAAAATATTTCGATGAAATGGGAGACTGTGATTGTGGTGATTGGTCATAATAGATTTGTAGAGTGTGGGGTAGGAAATTTGACAAGTTAGTGAGTTCAAGGTTACAAAAAGTGCCAGGTGAGTGGAGTGGCTAGTACAAAGTGGTCTGTCTTGAACAGGAGATTGTAAGACTGGAATGAGAGGTTCATAGTGAGATAACGAATCTGTTAAGTGAAACAGGTGGAGGCATATATTGAGAAGAGAGATAATGTCACTAATAATAATAAGTCTGAATAGTATAAATGGAAAATTCGATAGTGTTGAGAGAATATATGGATGAAGTGCATAAATTATGACGAATAATAATAATAATTGTAACAATAGGCAAAGAAAGAAAAAAACCAAGAGGGTTTAGGGAAGGAGCACTCTTGGTGAGAAGAAGAATCATCCATCCAAGTTTGGCCACGGTAGGAACAGCGTCTGGACGTGTTCATTTTGGATACAATGTTCCGGTTTAGCCGATCTTATTGCAACAGCTTCTTCAGGTATGTGTAGGAGACGTAAGTGAACTAACTGTAGGTGATAATGACTTTGTAATTCTCTGTATAAAACCCTGAAAGCTGTGTTGACATCGATGCGATGTCCAGTATGCACTCAATTTCTCGCCTGCTGAACCAAGCTGGTAAATATTCTCGAACCCACAGACGAACCTGTCTAATCGTGCGCCTCGAAGAAGAGAAATTATTTTTGAATAGTATATTCTTCGTTCAGATTGACTTTTAAATCTGTTGTCATTCTTTGTTATGTTAATTTCGATTAATTTCCCTGAAGAAGTTCGGACCAGATTGCCGGACGAAACGTTGGAATTACTCATTTCAATTTCGCTGAGATTTTACAAATATAACTTTATAAATGTATACTGTCTTTATGTTTGAAAGAATGTTCAGCCTTCTTCAAACTTTTAATTCAGGTGATATGGAAATATTTCACTCACTCACACAAACACACACACACACACACTTGTCATCATTGGCTTCGTCTTCTTTTTACTTTAAGTCTTAGCCAACACGTGGACAACGGGTATAGATAGACACGGACATGTAGGCGTACAGACACGCGGACAGGTAGAGTGATAGAGAGATAGATAGATAGATAGATAGACACACACATACAGGTAGACATCCACATGCAAATGTGACGTGTTACCTATTAGGTGTTGTAAACAAGTCTGTGTATGTGTGTCTAGGCATTGACTAGTGTCTATGGTATGCGATTCGTCGTCGTATCAATGGTAGTGGTAACATCAGCAATTGACTACTGTTAAACATCATTATTCTTATTACTCTCTTGTTTTTGGCACTAATGGGGCAAAAATATTTGTCCAAAATTTAGGTCCTGGCAATGTCAGGCGTTGCGTAATAAATGGAAGAAGATTGGGTTTTTTTTTGTCTTCTAGTGTTTTCACATCATATTTCGCTTCTTCAACTGTGTGTCTCCCCCCACCCACCCCGCTTCTTTCTTTATCATCTTATTAACATAATCCATTTCCTCGCCACTCTCTCCATCTTTCCATGTTTCATGAAATGTGAATATATAAAATATGCATAACGGTGGTTTCATGACTTTTAAAGGGCTTTTTATTTTGGAGTCTTCTTGTGATTCCTGTTTCATTACTGAGAATTAGTCAAGTTAACTGGTGAAATTTTTGATTTTTAATAGGATCTATCTTGTTTGGTATTGATTTAATGTCAGTTAAATAGAGGACTGACTGTTGACTGACTGAATAGTAAAGCAAAATATTGTTTTTAGTTATACCTGTAAGGATAGAAGACAGGCGACTTGGTAAATCGAATGTTTATATATTTGGAATTTGATGCGTCTATGGACACCTTACTTGCAGAGATCTTCTGTGTTGTGTGCTACTCATACCCTTCGTACGTGCGTCTGATGTTTTGCCGCAGTTATGTTTGGTTCATTTTCTCTATCTTTGACGTTAAATCTATCATTCTGCTGCATTTGATATTTTTTTGGTGAGGGATGTCAATCACTTACTACTAATAAATCTTGCCAGTAGTATACGCCACTTTCCAACCACGTAGAGAGGTTATCTTATCAGAAATATAAGTACAAGACGGTTAGTACTTCCTGTGTTATTGCGTAAAATCGCTTTCTGCTGCCGCTGCTCGTAAGCTGGTTCTATCCATACCTTCATTTCGAGATTTCTAAGGCTCATCAGTTGAATAGATCTGAGTAAGACAAGACACCACTCCAGGTGAACATAGAGAAGACAGATGGGATGAAGAAAGCCCACCAACTAACAACAACCAGTAACAATCATCATCATTGGGACAAATTTGAAGGAGGTCGCTTCTTTCACTTATCTAGGAAGCATCGTTTCCACCACAGGCGATAGCATGGATGAAGATGCTGTCACTCAGTCAGCATAAAGAACAACATTCAGATTTTCAACCGCAGTGTTAACTCAATCAGTCAGTTCTTCTTTACGGGTTAGAAACATGGCGAACGTGTACGTGTCTAACAGATTTCAGGCTTTTACCAACAGCTGCCTTTGCTGGCTGCATCCTGAAGATCGAATGACCGGAAAGGGATAGCAATAAGGAACTTTGAGAACGAACCAACCAAGAAGAACCTATTGTTCAACAAATATATAGGAGAAAATATGGAGATGGATTGGGCACACGTCATTGAGAAGACCGTTGAATGACATCGTGCTCAATTCAGTCCATCTCTTGAGTAGAAGGTGATTGGGAAGTGACAAGTAAGCCGTCAGTGCTAGGGTGACATCGAGAAGATCGTGAGATGAGGATGAGATGAGAGATTATGGGCAGTCGTGGACCGATCTGAGGAGGACAACGAGTTCATATGTTACGCTCAGAACCCAAGGGAACAATAATAATATTGGTTGAATAGGTCTGGATTCCAGTGAATAATTATATTCCAACAACGAGTTGTATCAAACATCATTTATTGGGTTGTTGGTAGTTCCTTTACCACGGCAATGGTCTGTAGTTCGGTTCCCAGCCCCCTGTGAACTCCCAAAACTTCTCTCAGTTTACCAAATCATGGAAAGTCTAGATAAGATGGAAAGTTGGGCGTCAGCTTAGTAAAATCCCTCCATAAAAAACAAACAATAACACTACGGATTACTGAAATTTTAAGGCCTAACTCCCGAAGTCCAACTCTTCCACTCCGAAGTCAAAGGAATGCAAAACAAAACGCGATTATATTTACTCAAGATGTGGTGAGAGCAGGCCGTGAGAAAATAGAGCAAGGCTGATTCAACAACCAATCACAGCAAAGTTAACGTGGCAAAATATGATTCGCAGATATAGAACTCTATTTGTCGAGGAATCCCGAAACAACCAATCAGAAGCCTGCGTTTGTCTACTTGCATAAGCTATAATAATGTATGTGAAATATGTATAAATACGTGTTGATTTTCATAATAAAACGATCTGTTGCCTGGCCTTGTCTACTGTTGTTACAAAGAGACTAAGTGATTATGTTACGATTATTATTATTCTTCGAATGAAAGGAAAGCATATTTCTTAAATTTCATTCCTTTGTGCTATCCAATAACAATTTGGAACGTGTTCATCCCTTGTTGCAAACCTTTATCAACAACTGTCTTCGCTGGCTCTATACTGAAGATCAGATGGCCGGACAGAATCACCGACAAGAAACTGTGGGAAGAAACAAAACAAGAACCAATCGCCAACCAACAAATATGCAGGAGAAAGTGGAGGTGGATTGGACACTCGTGAGGATGCCGCTGGGTGACATCGCGTGTCAAGCCATTGCTCGAGTGGAACGCGAAAGGGAAGCGTGAGTGAGGCGTCCACGGGTGACATGGAGAAGATCGTGTGAAGAGAAGTTGAAATAGTATGGACTAACATGGATGCAGGTGGAAAGCACAGCAGAAGGAAGACAGAAGCAAGTATAGACGTGCAGTTGAAGCGCTATGTTCCACTAGGAACCCAAGGGAACAATAATAACTATAATATGACTAATACTAATAGTTATTCGGCGACAGCAGTTCGATACAAAAAGACAATAAGTAATTTATTCGATGATCTAATAAAAAATTATTGATTTCGAATCACTTCTAACCCTCAGAATCTACTCAAATAAAGTAAGAGAACACAAGCTGGTCTGAGCCGGTAAAAATAATCCTGAGTTGGCAGAAATTGGCATTCACGGACCATGGGATCGAGTTCGAATCTAAGTGGGCGCGTACTGATGGAGAGTACAAAACTAAGGTGAAACGGCTATCCAGTGCTTTCTGTGACTAGTTCTTTAATGATCCTCTAACCGATATCAGTTTATGATGAAATCCTTAAAAACAATTCGCTTTTATTATGCAGAAATATACTGTATGTGAATATTTCGGTTCTCGGTTATTTAATCCAACAATTAACTAATTAAATTGCTTGCCAAAGTTAGGGTTTCAAGGTTTTACAATCACAGTGGAATATTTCTTCTTCGACCGCACAGCGATTTAAATTATCGATTCTAGTTTGAGTCAGTTTAAGTTAGCGGGGGGACTTTATCTATTTTAAGAACGGATAAAATTAAGGATGTAGCACACTTTCAAGGCACATAACAACATAGGATTTTCAAAAGTATAAACGATAAATAAAAGATGCTAATCGGTCTGGTAATAATCATGTATACGTACAAATCCAGAAAACATTCACTCAGTATTGTAACCTTGAAAACTGCTATATTGATTTTGTGTTTCATATACTACATAGAAAAGTTCGAACGTCTGTTTTTGCCTTCTTTGAAAGAAGGCACATTGGCTAACTTGCTTTCCGAAGGCTTTGACCAGTCCACATAATACCGTCTCTTGGATTCCAGCGAAAAATAAGTTTGTTGAATATATTTTTCCTTTGAAGTTTCTCTACTGATTCCAGTGATTTCCCAGTGAAGGATAATTAGGGCAACGTCCAACCTTCTCTCTTTTTCAGCGGCCTGGGACTGGTGAGAAAAGAGGTGAACTTGGAACTCGGAGAGCAAAACATTCAAGAGTCTACTCCTCAAAAAATACGGATGAATATAGAGATAGATCGGAGAAATATTGAGATCGATTGACTGGAACCCGATTGAGAAATGACTAGTTGGGCGCTAGTCCGAGGATGACATAGAGGAGATCGTTTAGGAGGAGAAGATGAATGCTTATAGGCTATTGTGTAGCCATCTGGAGAGGATTGTGGAGAACAGGTGGTGTCGCAGAGGTTTACTGTTGAAGAGTCCAAGAGTAGGATGAAACACCTGTCCAATACTCCAGTACTGGTTTTCAATGATTCTCTAAACGATATCATTCCTTGTCTAAACTTGAAACCAATTGTCCCCCTTACGAAGTGTAATACTTGAAAAAATAGCCATTTATAGCAAAAAGAAACTTTTTAATAATCATTCGTATGAAAAGGCTGCTTGTCTAATGATTGCCAAATCCATTTTCGTCATTCTCAGCCACCTCTTGTAAATCAATAAATACTGAATAAACTAATGAATTCATTCATTTATTCAATCTCTTTTAATAATTTCTAATGTAAAATTAAAAGTTTGGCAGAATAGGAAAATACTTCCTTTTTGTTTTCTTTCAACTTTCTGGAATGAAAAGGCTTTATTATTTTTTTCTTTTGGTCAACTTACTGCTTGTATTTATCAAAAGTACACATTCTCTGTAGCCCTCCCTCCCTCGCCATCACCCTGCCTATTCATCACTCTCTCTCCCTCTCTCTCTGGATTTGTTTATGTGATAACGTGTTTTTGTCCAGTTATAGTGAAGTTAGTACTTTATATGCCACTTCGTGTCTCTTGCTCTCTCTCGCTGTCTCTCTGTCGTACTCTGTCTGTCTGCACACACATAATTGGCTGTCCTTGTTAATTACTTCACCTTGTTTATTTATTCCTTCCGTCAGTGCTACACATTCTCTCAGCTGATTAACTATTACAGTCTACTTCCTTGTATGCGTATGTGTGCACGTATGCTGTGTTGTTATTTTGTGGTAAGGACATTTGAAATGGTTGTGTTCTCTGAGCTGGATGGCGGTTTATTCGCAAAGCTTTCATCGCTCCCCAACTAGGCGACATCTTTAGCGCATACTTCAATTTAAATTCAAGTGAGCTTTTAGATTTCTTCCCGATTTTATTAATCATCTCTTCTGGTGACCAAATTAGGCGTGATTGGTTGTTTTTGTGTGATCCCAAACCATCTAGGTTACTTGTATTGGAACTGATTGTTTCTTTGAATTGAACTTTGATCCTTTGTGTGCGTGTGAGGTTTCCTTCTTAACGGTTGATAAATTTTGTCTATCTCGATGTGTCTATTGATTGATGATTCACTGGAATGCCAGCCAAGCTTCTAAAATTTCTCTGGCATTCTTGTTGTCCCCTCTGTCTAATGTGTGAACGCTGGTTGTCTTAGTCGAAATGATGTCCGTGGTCTAGTGAGAAGTTACTCATCAGTGGGTGAGTCCACCTGGCCAGCAGTAAGAACAAATACTCGCCACCGATGACGTCGATTTGTGGCCACGCTAAAATAACCGCCAATCGGTAGAAGTTGTAATTCATGAACTGGCCATTGGAACGGGTCTAAGTGACTTAATGGTATACGAACTCGCCTCGCAACTGGAAGGTGTTCTAGGTTCAAATGTGACTGGGTGATTTCTGATGAAGAGTCCTAAACAAGCACAAAATAGGTATGCAGTACTCTAGCAAGGGTTTTCCAACGGTTCTTTAAACGATGTCAACTTGTGATCAGACCTGTTGACAATTTAAATTACTGATTTATATGGATTCTTATGCTTTGTGACATTTAGAGATTACTCTCAAGTCGGGTTAAGTAGCAGAGCACCTTAGTTTGCCGAAAAATATGTGAGAAGACAAATGGCTTACGTACTACAGTCAGTATCTGAGGATGTTTCTTAGGTTGGGTTTCACTTGGGTTCCAAATGGAACATAGGGAGTATCTTTATCTTCATTTTAATATGTTTTTTTAGATTCGTTTCTTTTTAACTGGCTCCATAGTTGCCAGGAAGTCTCCAATTTTTACGTCAAACCGTCGCCTTCATGTCACCCTCGAATGCATGTGGAATTTTATCGCTTTCCCTTCCAGGCTCTACTTTGAGATAATACTGGTGTATCGTGATACTAAACGGTCTTCTTAGGTTATGTTCAACTTATTTCCACATATACTGTGTACTAGGTTCCTAGTTGGTTCGTTGCCAGTTTTATTAAACTTCAGGATCTAGTGAAAGGTAACTGTTGATGAAAAGTCTTGCCGGAAATGCTTCTAAATGATACTTCAATTCTTTGAACCATATGGAACTGCTGATGTGACATTATTGTTTGAATAAATGGATCTTCTTATCATTATGATGATTACAGTAGGTTTCCTCACTGAAAATTCAGAATAATGGAGATATGCCTTGCTTTTTCGATCCTGACTGGCTGGCTTTGAAATCCTATTTTTGAAACGATATATATATATATATAATCATGAGGCCTAGGTGTCCGAAACTTCCTACCGATTACCTTCAACCACCTAATTACAACAACTTAGAGTGTACCATGTTGGTGAGCCACGTAACATGGTGAACATATTGCAAGAAAAGACTTTGATAGAATTCACTCTGGACCCAAACGACCGATCTACCTAGTGTCCAATCTGATAGATCTTGTAGTGAGAGCTGACTGTGAACAAGCCGAAATTGTAGATAACAATTTACGTCAATGTTTACGTTCCAAATCGGGGTAATGAGAAAAAAGACAATGACAAAGCTTAATATTGAAGAACTAACCAACCAATCATAGCAGACTTAACGTGTACAAATACGATTCGCAGATATATGGCTTAATTTTCTGAGAAACGGTCACAAGCAGTACAGAATAACCTTCAGAAAGACAACAACCAATCAGAAGAAATTGCTTCTCTTCCGACAATAATGTACATACAAATCTCTAAATATCTGTTGATTTTCTCAATAAACGATCTGTTGGCTGGTCCTTGTCTTCTGTCGTTACAATCTTACTCTACTTAAATTTTCTCTTCTCATCTAACTTTTAAGTATTATTTTGAGATGATCGGTTTGGTATTGATTGATGTTTCTTTCCTTTCGTCGACGTGTGTGTGTGTGTATGTGTCGTGGGCATTGCTGTTGTTAATGTCAGTGTGAAAACCAATTAACTATCGAGTTGTGTTAACAGTTAAGTAATTATCCGGTGAATGACCAATTTCTCAGTTACTTTTCTCTCTCTGTGGGTGTGTGTGTGGGTGAGCGTATTTCGAATACTTCTAGAGGCTTTACACTCAGTCAATCACTTATTCACATTCACGCACACACACACACACACACAAAGATACACTCACATTTCGATGTGGAGATTTGAGAAAAAATTTACATTTCTCTCTCTGTCCTTCTCCGATTCAACTCTGCATCCTTAACATGGTGCTTCTCTTTCTTGTTTATTCATTCATTCATTCGGCTTGTTGTTTATGACACAGAAATTAGACAAAAACGAGTGATTTCTAAATTATTCTTGCCTATTTGGTTGGTGATTTAGTTAGCTAGTTAGTTAGTTAGTTCGCTCAACTAAGTTTTGTTGATTTTTTACTTCTTATTTATATATTTAATAATTATTCTTTTGGGTTCCTAGTCGAAAGCAGGATTTCAAAAACACATCTTCACTTTATTCTATTTTCTGCTACCCTCTTCAGCTGGGCACACAATCGCACGTAATCTCTCATCTCATCTCCCTCGCGCACGATCTCCTCCGTTTCATCCTCGCACTAATAGCTCACTCGTCGCTTCTCAATCACCTTCCACTTGAGCAGTGGTCAGCATTGAGCGCGATGTCATTCGACGGTCTCCTCAATGGTGTGTGCCCAATACATCTGATAATTCTCTCCTGCATATTTTTTGAGGAGTAGTTTCTTGTTTGGTTGGTCCTCAGAGTTGCTTATTGCTATTCCTTTCCGGCCAATCGATCTTAAATATGGAGTCAGCGATGATAGATTTCAATAAAATTCTACAGCACGCTGTTGGAAATGTTTTTTCTGGATGCATCGGCCAAGTTTCTGACGGATATAGAAGAACTGACTGACTGGCTTTTTAAATTGATGTTGAAGACCCGAACCTTTTGTTTATCCTGAGAAGTACAGAAGATTGATGAAAGTGTATTTTGCTGTTCCGATTCTGGCTTGACTCCGACATTTTGATGAGTGGTGTCGCCTGTGGTCGAGACGATGCTTATTGCGTAGATAACTGAGGAAAGTGACCTCTTTCAAATTTGTCACAGTAATGGTTGTAGTTGTTCTTGTCCCTGTTAGCAGGTTATCTTCATCACCTGTGTGTTCTCTATGCTCTGTTGAATTCCTGTCTTTGGTGGTTGCTTCTTCAGTCAGTTTATTGGTTTTCACCTGTAATTCTTCAAGTTTGTATAACATCAGACACAATTCATCCTCGAAATCCATATCTTCTAGATTCTCCTTATCGTTCCAGCGTATTTCTATCTTCTTGCTCCTCAAGTACATTGTGCTGCGTAACCTCTTCTAGATCAATTAAGAATATCAGGGGTTGATAATAGGCGGCCTTGTCTTTCTTCTGTTTCCACTTATAAGGCTCCGGTGAGTTTTCCGTTGAGAATTATGTGACACTTTGCATTGTCGTATAGTTGTTGAATGAGGTCAATAAACAGTTCGACACTGCACACCACAGTGTTAAAGCAGTTTTGTTTTGATTTAAATCAGTTTATGCTTTACTATTTATTCTTTTTTTGATTTTCAAACTATAAAATATATCGAAAACAAAAATGGGAAAATTTTCCCCCTCCGTAAATACTTTTCTAACTTTTCATCAATCGATTTCGTTTGGTTGTTGCTACTGCTTACCTTGGCATTCTCTGTCTGTTGATCTATCTACCAGTCTACTAAAAGTGTTCACTTGTTAGGCCTTTATTATCGTGATATCCGGCTATCGATCAAAGGGTGAGTGTACTGCTCAGAAGTCCTCTGTGTCCTCTTTTATGGCTGTGAGGAGACCTGGTCATTGAAATTGGAAGACATGAAAAGCTTGGCCATCTGTCTTTGATCATAGGGGCCTGCGTTTTATCTCCCGTGTGAAATGGTATAATAGGGTGAGCAATATTGAGGTTAGGCATTGGTCAAGTGCTAGGCAAAGAGGGGAAATCAATAGACAAGTCTGTGAAGCTATATTGACTGAGATGGTTAGGACATGTGTTACGCATAGTAGCTTAGCAATCGCATGCTTTCCTCGACGGGTAAAGTCAGCTGAAATAGCATTTATCAGGTTGGAAAAGAGCTAGCGGCTGTCAAATCAAAACTTTGCTTCATCAGTCAATAGAATCCACAACAGTTAGTTTAAGCCAGTCACTTAGGGGAGTGTAGACTTCCTGATTGGGTTCCTCGGGACGGTAAACACCAATGGCTGGAGACAATCGGTTATATGACTCAAAATAATTCTCAATGTCTGGCGCAGATGCATCCACTCCTTGTTACTTATTATTTACAATGAAACTATATTTTTCTTCGTGATTATTATTTCTTTTGTCTCATATCTCTGTTTACTGTCTGTATTTTGCGTTTGTCTGTTACTTTTGTCTCTTGCTTTGTGTGCTACAAGACGTGGAGTGTAGCGACTTGAACTGCTGCACATCAGTGCAAAGTAGTTCTATGTTGAAAATAGACAGGGAGATAGACAGGGCTTTTATTATACTTACTGGAATAATATTTCGAACTTTTAAATTTTTTCTGCTGTTAAGGCTAACGTATGCATACACATTTACAGACTGTTTTCCAGATTTCTTAAATGTGTTTGTGTTTATGTATGTGTGTGTTTGTTAAATGAAGCGGCTTTTGTAACAATCTATTTTGAGAAAAAACGTCTAAGTGTGATTGTTCCATTTATTGACCTTATTGTCTCAGTGATAGTTAAAATTCAAGGGTGATTGAATTCCGGTCCAAGTAAGCGAATGGTCAACGAACCTTGTCTTGTTATTTGAATCTGACAGGTAAGTGACAACCATAACTGACTTGTTATGGTGTCTAAACGCAGGAAGCCGATCAATCTTTTCGTCGTACAGCTTCCTGTACAGCGGTCGAAACTTTCTCGGCCAATGCATAGTCAGGAAATCCTCTGAAGACGGTGAAAAAGACGACTCTTCGTCTTAAAATCTGAATATTCCATTGACTTCAAATTAATTCTTGTTTTTTAAACTTTGCAAATTAGCTTCATCGATGATTGTATTTAGTGTCTTCATTTATTTATTTACTTTCATTTAGCGGAATCTCTTGTCCGTCCACGAGTTGATCGGACAGCTAGTCCACCATCGGCAGCTCTTTATTGGTCTGAAGCACGACGTCTAGCTTCATATCCAAATGCACGTCTACCTGATTCAAATAGTTTGCCAGCTATAGAACGTTATGATTTTCCAGCTCCACCTTCCCCTGCGGTTGTTATGATTGATAAACGTAAGTGTATATAAACAAAATCAGTTAAATCATTTGTAGGCTTAAAAGTCAAAAGGAACGAAGAATATTCTTTATAACAATTTCTCCTCTTCAGGTTCTTACAATCATAAAATATAATTTAACTATTGTCATTACAATAATAATGGCCAATTATGCGACGGATACATTTTATTAACGTAGAATAACGGAATAGTAGTAATGGGGTGTTAAAATAAAAAGTTGTATTTGTGTGACAAACGTCGTGCTAGGCTGAAATCGATTACAAAATATTTCGATGAAATGGGAGACAGTAATTGTGGCGATTGGTCATAATACATTTGTAGAGTGTGGGGTAGGAAAATTGACAAGTTAGTGAGTTCAAGGTTACAAAAGGTGCCAGGTGAGTGGAGTGGCTAGTACAAAGTGGTATGTAATAAAGAGGGGAAGAGATAGCAAAATTGCAATGAGAGGTCCACGATGAATAACGAATGTGTGAAATGAAACAGGTGGAGGCATATATTGAGAAGACTCTCGCCGACCATGCACATGGTCCGGGGTTCGAGTCCACACCGACGCACACCTGATATCTATGGTCGGCCTGCAAAATTTGGGCTACCGATATCCATGCTGAAAATTCCATACTCGTACCAAAAATACGGTGTGGAATCAAGCTGTAATCAAAAATAAAAAAAATAAATAAATAAAAAATACAAGTGAATAATAATAAGTCCGGATAGTGTAAGTGGAAAATTCGATAGTATTCAGAGAATGTTTCCATGAAGAGCATAAATTATGACAAATAATAATATTTGTAATAATAAGCAAAGAGAATGAGACCCAAGAAACTAAGAGGGTTAAGGGGAAGAATCATTCATCCAAGTTTGGCCACAGTGGGAACAGCGTCTGGACGTGTTCATTTTGGATACAAAGTTCCGGTTTAGTCGATCTTATTGCAACGGCTTCTTCATCTCTGTTTAGGAGACGTAAGTGGACTAACTATACGTGATGACGACTTCGGAGTTCTCATTATATAGCTCTGAAAGCTGTGTTGACATCGATGGGATGTTCAGTATCTAGCAAGTGTGACAGTATCGAGCTCTTTATGCACTTAATTTCTCGCCAGCTGAACCAAGCTGGTAAATATTCTCGAACCCATAGATGAACCTGCCTAATTGTGCACCACATAACTTTCCATTTTTATTGTAACTACAGCAAATATTATTTTTTATAATTGTAAGAACCTGAAGAGGAGAACTTATTGAAAAGAATATTCTTCGTTCAGATTGACTTTTAATTCATGGGATATGGGAATATTTCACACTATGAAATTTCTAGGCTGGATTTGAAGGTTGTGATATAATTTCTGTATTTTTTTTTATTACTCATGAGTAGTAATACATGTCTGAATCTGACTGACCGATTGACTGCTTTTCAAAGTTGGTAGTTTGCACGATAATATTAATAATAATTATAATAATAATATTAATTTTATTTATTCCAAAACAGTTTGGAATATTCAGCTTTTTGTACAACATTATTCTTATAAACTTTGGAATCACCACCACGACAACAAAACCAACACCAACAGAACAACCAATTAAGGGGTTCACTTCATCAAAATGAATAACATGAACAGCCTTTGGCATTAGCTGAAGAAAAAATTAGGGTCAAAATGTCAAATAAAGATAAAATGTTTTTTAGATTCATATTGCTATCAATAAACTTTTCTGGCTAACAACTGTTATCCAGAAAAGTTGATGTGATAAGAATATGAATCTAAAATCAAGGCAGTCCAAGATAGCAATGCTGTTCATAAAAATGCCTTATTCATACAAATTCAGTTCCTCGGGGACAATATCAGTGAGATGCTAACATATAAAGCCTTAGCAATGCGGTCTTAAAAACTACTCCTATTTTACGTTCGGGTGAAGGATAAACTGCCTAATTTCACCTCTTCTATGTGTATCTACCAATTTAACTGCTGCTGTGGAGCCAGTTACATAGGCCACAGAATTAGGCGAGTTTCTCGTCGAATTTCTGAACATCACTCTGCATTGTTGGTTAAGTAAAGGACAAACAAAATCTATTCGTAGCGCTATTCTATCTTATCTTGTGGATACGGAACACAGAATTGATGTTAACAAGGTGGCTTTCAAAGTCATTTACAGCATACCAGCCAACAAATCTTAACTTCGCCTTGAGAGGTCGTTTACTAAATATTGCTGAGGCTGGCTGTTGGGATCCACATTAAGAAGCCTAATTTGTGCTTCTTAAAGAAGCTAGTTCAGAAATCATCCTTACCCTCTCGGCCATCTAGGTTAGAATGATTCTGAAGTTTTGTGGAATTTTCCTAATTTTAGTTGGTATTCTATTTGCTATTATATTTTTATTATTATTATTATTACTATAATTTATGCATCTTTAATGAACTGTAATTCCATTGACCTTACTTAACAAATCAATATTATTGAAAAACCACTAAAATTTTTATTGACTACTAATCTAGAATATTCTATGTATATAAACATGCATATATAATTGTAAAGCCAGAAGAGGAAATTATCGAAAAGAATAATAATATTAGTATTACTGACATAAAATTATAAGATAATGGGGATGGTAAGTGTTAGCATAAAATTACAAATATAGGAGAATAACTGAGCCAATTTTTATGCTAATTACTCATTGAATGCTGGCGGATTAGTCAAATAGGGTATCGTTGAGTTATATACTCGGTTGTACGAGAGAGCATTTAATCTTTTAGAATAACTTCTAGTCTTATCTGATGAGATGCGAGGAGAGCAGAGTTGTCAATAGACATGAAGAGTGTTGAGAGTCGGCAGACAATATGGATTTAGACCGTGTCGCAGTTGATCTTAGATGTCTGTTAACTATGGTGGTAACCAGTTGAATAAGTGGTGCGCCACTTGCCCTAATAACAGCTTTTATTACCCTTCTCTATAGTCGTAGGGCAAAGTTAAACTTTCGACACCACTAGCAACCAATCAGCAAACGACCTTGAACGGACCGATCATATTAAATAGACATAATTGATGAATGGAAACGCATATTTATAGAAAAAAGCATAAAGAAGGATAACACGGTTACAAGGAGTATCTTTCTCGAATATGTGGGAGAAACATCCCCCAGTTTAGCATGTGACTGTCAATGGCGAAGTCACAGCACATCCTGTACTTATATTCATCTGAATGGCTGTAAATGAGATCCTTTTCAGATCCATTTATAGCCCTTACATTGTTTTTCAAGCGGCCCGAAAACCTTCAGTGGAATTCGTATGAGTCCTCGTAACGGGATCCACACAGCAAACAAGTGATTTTCTATATTTTACACGAAGCAATATCTCTGCAATGCTGGTACCACTAAACTGTTGAGACAAGACTATTCTCAGTCTCGGCAGCTGCTGCTCTCACCGGCTATTTCAACACCCAGTAATTGCAGACATACAAAATCTGGGTTAGGGAGAGATGTGACCTAGCGGAAACATTTCCCACGAAATATTAAAATTATCAGCTTACCCTCTCTAATATTAGCATGCTTCAAACATATAGCACAACGATGAAGAAACCCACCAGTTGATCTGCTATAGCTTTTTAAAGTCATGATACCAACATAAGAACAAGTTCGCTCCTACCGGAGCAATTTAAATCCAGGCAATACTGGAAAACACTAACCTCCTCAAATTGCAGCCGTAACCTTGTAAGGTCACGCATTAGAAATGAATCAAGCGCTCTACAACATTGAACTACTTTCGTGAATCTCATTGGATAATTCGCTGATTGGTAGTTAGTGGTGTCGAAAGTCGTAGTAGCCCAGGAAACACCGAACTGAGGGCAGCGGTAAAGAGGAAGAGGTAAAACGGAAGAGTTAACGAATAGTAAGAGTAGAGGTTGAGTTCTTCGAGAAGATCTAAGCTTATCAATGTAGAAGGTGATTAGACTGAGTATTTACTTAGGAATACACAGGATACGGGATGAAAAAGAAAGGTAAGAGGATAGAACAATACTAAGGTATTTAATGCATGACCAATTCTCTATATGAGTACCCTTTAAGCTACAAGGACCGTGTGAACTAATGAGTTTGTTAAGATAAGGTTTATTCCTGAAAGTACAGTTAACTATCTGACATTTAGGGGGATTTATTTGACATAAAACACTCAATTTAGACTACTGGGTAGTGTTGGACACAAAACTATTCAGTTCGCAACAGCTGGTTCAGAAAGTACTTGACAACGAGACAGCAAGGTCGTAAGCAAATTTAACAGAGTTGGTTTCTACCGAAGGAAGCAACTCAAGTAAAAGGAAAGAAAAATGAGAAGAAGAGTGAACAGCACCTTGAGGGATCCCGTTTTTAGTAAACATGGAAAGGGAAATTTACCTTTAAATACAGAGTACTGTTTTCTGTTTTAGAATTAAGAGTGAAATCAGTTAACAGTTCAGGACTCATTTGGTGTCATGCAATGTTTATTTATCAAATGACATCCGGAAAGAAGGTGAAAAGCGGATGTAAAGTCGAGGAAAGAAAATCGAATACACCTAGCTACCTTGTCTAGAAGCAAACAACGTTACAGTTAACGGCAGCAACTGCAGTCCGAATTGTCATATACACATCATGGATTTATGCCATGCTTTCATTTGACTACACCCAATTCATTAGGCAACGTGTTAGGGGACACTGCTTAATGTGAGGATGGTGACAGCTTGGAGTATGCATAACACAATAAGTTCTACAACTTTATGACAAGAAACTCAACAGAAATAAGAGTTTTATGTAATTGGGTAAATGTAGCTTGACAGTCTTAAAGCGCGCATGCTAAGTAATACACGACGGGAAACTGACGGAATCCTTCGCAATAAAGACGGAAGTAAGACAAGGCTACCTACTATTACCAATGATTTTCCTGATTGCGGTAGATTGGATAATGCGACAGAAGTGGGCAGCGAGTAAAAAGCATAAAATGGACCCTTATGAAAAACTTGGAGGATCTGGACTTCGCCGATGATATATGTCTGATTTCCTACAAACTGGAAGATATGCAAGTAAAAAGCAATAAGCTGGCAGAAGAAGCATCAAAGATAGGACTTCAGGTGAACATAGATAAAACAGAGATGATGAAGATTCCTGGCCAACACCAAAAGCAAAAACACCAGACAGCAATCAGCATAAGTGGGAGGAACCTGAAAGAAACAACCTCCTTTACCCACCGACGTGGGAAGCATCGTTTCAACTACAGGCGGAACTGACGAGTATATCAAAGCCAGAATCGGAAAAGCAAGGCAGGCTTTCATTACTCTTAAGTCTGTATGGATGTCAACAGCACTCAGTATGAAAATGAAAGTAAGATGCGGATTTTCAACTTCGATGTTAAGTTAGTGCCACTATACGGATAAGAGACTTGGGGCGTCATAAAGAGCACCTCAAACAAACTTCAGACCATCAACAGCTGCCTCCGCTCAATACTCAAGATCAACTGGCCGGTCAGAAAAGATCAGCGACAGGGATCTCTGGCAATGAACCAACCCAGCAAGAACCGATTGCGCAACAAATAGGCAGGAAGAAATGGAGCTGGTTTGGCCACAATTTGAGGAAACCATCAAGTGAAATCACTAGACAACCCTCGAGTGGAACCCGAAAGGGAAGCGGCGAGTTGGTCGTCAGTGTAGGGTGACTTGGAGGAGTCATGTGAAGAGGAAATGAAAGTTTGTGATCAGACCTGGAGCCAGGTGAAAACTTTAGCAGTGAACCGAAGGCAATGGAGACGTTGGGGCTGAAGCCCTATATTCCTCTAAGAATTAAAGGAAACAATAATAATATAAATAATAATGCCCAACAGACATGCTCTACACACATTTACTCCCCTTTATGAATTGAAGGCGAGGAGAAACAATAAATGTTTGTGCCGAATAATATGAGGCCATCATTCATTTCGTCGCAGGATTCTCTATGTAACTTCATAATCTCGACTGATGCTTCACCTAAATATTACTCACCCTATTGCACATACCACCCAACAAGAGAATTACAACGCAGACACTTATGACGTAAGACAGCTAGCCAGTCTTTTCATGTCTTCCACTATCAATAGCTACCATGTCTCACTCACAGTGATAAAAGAGGACAGGATGAACTGATGAGTAGTAAAACCGTTGACTGATCGATAGCAAATCGGATGTCACATCTATGCCAGCCATTATAACTCTCTGGATCATAGCGATATGCAAGCGCGACCACAATGACAAGACAGCAACTATCAGTCGATTCTGAATGGATGGAACAAGGTTAGGATCCTTGATCGAGAACTGAGAATTCAACGTCCCTAGATTAATGAGCAATACTCATACAATACCCCGTATAAATTAGTGGTAAATATTAGGCTCTATAATAACATTATTTTAGCTTAATTTTATCCCATAATAATATTGATATATACTAAATGTAATTCATATTACTGTTTGAATTGTATTATAGGTCGTGAAAAACGTATGACAGGTGTACAGTCAGTTGGATTAGATAGTCGAGATGGTACACTAAGAAATGGTACAATGACATCTGTTGACACTGATTGGACTGATCGTGATCCTGCAGTAAATGCTAAATTAGATCGTATTGATGCTGAAATTGAAACATTGAAACGATTAGGTGAAAGTTCTGGTATTACAGCGGTAAGTCGTTTTTGTTTTTACTGTTTTACGCTTATGACAAAATGTGTTAAATTATAATCGTCTACAAATAACAAAGTAATGATATATGTTTTTGGAGTAATTATTCTACCGATTCACGAAAAAGCGCGACCACTAGCCAATGTCTTCGACGAGTATTTGTCCTCAAACCCGACCCATCATATTCCGAACACAACCGGGATACGTCTATGAAGGATGCGCTAATAATTAATTGATTTTAACTGTGAGTTCGCTTTTAAATTGGCAGTCAGCTTCATCAAAGTCTAGAAATATCTGAATGTTGGACAAGGAAACATTTGACTTATACATGTAACAGAGATTTCCATTCACCAGTGTTTTCGGGGAACATCTATGTCACCTTGACTCACGGTGGACCCTATGAATGACGAACTAGAGTGTAGGGTAGAGTAGGGTAGCGTTGCATGACAAAATGACAGAGATAAGAATTCTAACCCAAGTGGTTGGATGGATAATTAACGAGGTTGACCTAGTAATCTGAAGATTGACAGGTTTGATCCGTCATGGGTGCGAGCTGTTGAAGAGTCTTGAAAATAGGACGACATATTTTTATCCAGGGATCTTTGGTTGGTTTTAGTGGCCTGTCTAAATGATGTCGGTTCACGACTAAATTCGTTACTGTCAGTTACGTCGGTTAAAAAACGTTTGGAAAATAAACCTTAGGAGCTACTGGGGAGTTGTTTCGTCCTCGTTTGAGACTCTTCAGAAATTAGCTCGATGCTCACTAGTTACTGCCTTAAATACAAGAAGTTAGTTACTTGGAGTCATTCCAGTGAGTAGTCGTAACTAGTGGAATCCATCACAACAGGCACGAGGACAGTCACTCGTCTGTGATACTGGTTGAAGATTGTGGCTTATGCGTGTAACACGAATTGGCAGAAGCTGGAGTTCGTGGACTGGCCGTTGGGTTGGGTCTGAGGGGCTTAATGACATATATATATATATATATATATATAATGGTTTTTTTGCATATTCAATGCATACAAAGAGTTCTACATTCCCAAATTCAATTATCTCCATAACATCTTTCTCACTTCTTGGACACACACACACACACAAAGTTTTTATCTATTTACAAAGGGTAGAGAATTACTTTTTGGAAAGTTATTGCTGAGAGATTTGTTCCCCTCGCTCTCTCTCTCTCTCCCATTCTATTAGATTTCATTATTCCTTTTTTCAACCATTTTATCCCTTGTCCTCAATATTATTATTATTCTTATGAATACGAATACATTTACTTATCTATTTATCTTGTCCTAAACTGTAACGTACTCATTCATGCACTGCTGAACTCTACCGTTTCTGCGTTTTTATCCCCACCCCCCTCTCGTATCATTTATCCATACTTCTAATATTGCAGACTGACTGTGTCCGTTGCTTCCCCACCCCTCGTGCCTACGAATCACCTACTACTTATCATCTACCATCTCCAACTAACTTCTCTACTACTACTACTACTTCTAATAATAATAGTAGTAGTAATAACTACGATTTTGTTGGTTATTTTTCTTCTTTTCAAGTGAGACTGATAAATTATTCTCAGGGTTTATGTGAAATAATTTTAGAGAATAGAAAAAAAAAGTGGAGAAGTGGGGAGAATTTAAGGAAAAATGATAGTCAAAACGAAAAGTGGTCAAATAAATAATCGAATGAATGAATGAATGAATGTGAATAAATTAAATTTATTTCAATATAACAATCAATTTCCTCCATGTTTTACAAGATTTAAACACAAAGGAGTATAAAGATAACAAGATCACAAATATATATATATATATATATATATATATATAAATCCAATTTGTAAATTACGGTTTAATAATACTTTGAGAAAGCAATTAGCATTAAATAGCAAAACGTCAGTAGAAACAACGATATCGTTTTGTTCTTTTTCATTCATTGAGAAATACAAAACCTGTACTGTAATGAACATCCGTATGTATGTCTTATCAATTGAAATCAGTTAATAAACATCTTGTTATAGTTCTATCCACCCAAACCATTTTTCATCATTCCATATCTTGTCGTTTTCTAAGAAACACAATACTCCGTCTAAACACCTTCTATACTGAAAAGTAAAGACAATTTGAAATCACTTAACGTCTACTTTTTAAAATTTGTTAACTCTTCCATCCCACAGGGTTTGTTTGAACTTTGACCCCATTTTCAGAAGCTAGAAAAGTGGAACTGCTGAGCACTATATATTGTCTTATGATTTTATTAACCGAAATCATGTTGAGCCCTTTGCAAAGATGACAAAATTCTGTGTACATTTATTAAATAATAAACTATTAGGTTGTCAGCAGTTGAAGAGAATCACACTAACATGAATGATGGCTTCATACTGTTATTCTGTGCATCGGTGGCACAGTGGTTAGGACTCTCGCCGACCATGCACATGGTCCGAGGTTCGATCCCCTGCCGACGCACACGTGATATCTATGCTCGGCCTAAAATTTCGGACTACCGATATCCATGCTGAAAATTCCATACTAGTACCAAAAATGCAGTGTGAATCAAGCTCTAATCAAAAATAAAAAATAATTATTGTTTCTGCTTTGTTTAAGTTCGTAAAGGGGAATAAATGTATGAAGGACATCATCCTCACATCAAGAAGTGTCCCTTAACATAAAATCACGTTGGCCAATGAATTAGGTGTAGTCAAATGAGAGCATGACATCAGTCCATGAAGTGTGTATGACAATTCGGACTGCTCCTGCCGTCCATCATAACGTTGTTTTCTGCTTTTACGAGGTAGTTAGGTGTGTTCACTGTTCTTTCCTCGACTAAACATCCGCATTTCTCTCTCTCTCTCTTCTTAGATGTCATTTGTTAAATAAGCATTGCACGACACCAACTGAGTACTGGACTGTTAATTGGTCGCAATGTTAATTCTCAATCAGAAAGCAGTATACCGCATATAAAGGCGAATTTCTCTCTTCCTTGTTTACTGAACCCAGTGTCCTTCAAGGTGATGTTCACGAATTTCCTCATTTTTCTTTCCTTTTACATGAGTTACCTCCTTCGAAAGAAATCAACTCTGTTAGATATGCTCACGGTCTTATTTTCTGGTTGCTAATTCCTTCCAGAGCTAACTGTTCCAGATTGAATTACTTTCCGTCAGACATTAGCCAGTAGTCTAAACTAAGTGGTATTACGTCAGATAAATCTTTCAAGCTGTTAGAGAGTTAATTTCACCTTCATGAATAGACCTGATCTTAATGAACGTATTATTTCAGAGAATGCTTGTAGCTTAGAGGATACTGACATAGAGAATAAGTCAAGCATTATATACCTTGTTATGGTTTTTTGAAGTTAAGGCAGTCTGGAATTACTCAACCTTTTCTTTTAGTATTCCTTGACCCTTCCATCTTACCTCTTGCTCTTTACTGCGAACACCCCCTCCCCCGCCAACTAGTCTTTCCTGGTCTTGTACTCAAATATGACTGTTTCATATTGCGAAGGGTAATGATGGTTTTCAGTAGGGCAAGTGGCGTGTCACTTAGTCGGCTGGTTAATATCATAGTCGACAGACATCTTAACTCACGTGAGAAATGGTCTTAGTCCATATTATCTGACGACTGTCAACACTCTCCACCTGTATTCCCACTTCTGCCCTTTTTGCATGTCATCAGGTAGGACTAGAAGTCTTTGTAAAAGACGATATTCAGCCATGCCCTATTGGGCCGGCTCGTCAGCGTTCTGTGTGATAAGGATGGTCTTATATGTGAAATTCACAACTTACAAGTGGGATAGTGGACGGGTTTTGCAGCTCTTGACATGTGACCAATAAAATAACCACAAACCACCAACACTTGAGTATCAGTCTCATGCTCACTAACGATTTGTCTTATTCAGGTAGGTAGTTGCTTGGGTTCCATTGGGAAGTCGTGACTGGTGGGGTCCACAAACAGGTCGGGTGTGATGAGGAATACTTGCCACCAATACCACGGGCTACTGGTGGCGCTATGTGGTGAATTTGCAAGACTTAGATTTCATCGGTTCGCCATTGAGTTCGGTCCTAATGATTTAATGGTTTATGAGCTTGCCTGCCTTGTAACTTGAAGGCCGTGGGTTTGAATCCCGTGACGGATGTGTACCAGTGAAGAATCCCAAACTAGACGGACGAAACAGCTGGGTTTCTAGTAATCCTTGTGTCTGGGATTCCAATAGTTCTCTAATTGATATTAGCTCACGATTAAATCCTGAAAGTATTTATTAATTTAATTATTGATGTTGTTAGCTTCATTATTTTATCAATTCTACCATTCACTTGACGCATCGATAAATGACTAACCTTCATCGCTTAATTATAGTCATTATTTAATTGAAGAGGGTCAAAAAGGGAAGAACAGGATGAGCGAGAGAGGGGAAGAAGATATGATATCTACTTATTATTACCATCTTTTTTCAAATTTATGACTTTATTACGTGACAGAGTAATCCTCAGAGATCCTCAGAGTTATAATAGTACTATTGATGACGTGTCCTTTATTGTTGTTGTTGTTGATGGTTCGTTTTAATGCAAGACAGGTCATACATACATTGTAATGAATCATTTTTTTTTACTGTATATGTGTATTTGCACGCGTTGGGTTAATGTTACATTCTGGACTATACAGCTAGATACTTGAACTCATGGCAGAAACTGACGAGAATATCACCTTGTCAGAGATTCTGAAAACCTTCTTTATACATAACTCTCTGATTGCACTTCATCAGATAGATGGGACCAGATGGAGTTATATATAAGATTTTATGCTAGGAATTCTACGACATAATAATAAAATTGATGGTTTGCTTTATTCTCAAAAATATAGAATGGAATTTTCAGCATTTGTTGTATTGTTGCACCTAATTTAATATATGTGTAAAACTTGGGCACTGTAATAGTCAGTAATTCCATATTATTCTATTTCACAGGTTCTCATTGGCTGCAGACTACCTGAAATTACAATGGTTATATAGATGATAATAACATACTTTAATGTTCGAGTGGTGGTAGAAAAGAGATACTATAAAATTGACGCATCTAAATGAAAGCATTACAATGTTTTTAGTTTAAGTTTTCATCATCAATTTATACGCTTTTAAAGTTGAAAAGAGGGGGAGGGGTAAGACAGAAAACAGAAAAAATTGATTAACAGAACAGTGTTAGCTTTTAGGTTCGCATAGCAACTGAAGAAACAAAAACGGTTACAGTTTATGAGATTAAGATTTGTTCAGTGAGTTGAGATCACTGAATTAGATGACTAATCAAAATCAAAATTTTGTTACTAAGGGAGTGAGAGGTTAATCACACTCTCTTTCTGTATGCATAAGTCTGGTTTAAGACTTTTGATTGAGATTGCTTCGGCAAATCGTAGTAAATTTGCTGTCCTTTGTCTATTCAATATTTTGAAGGACTTAGAAATCTCTACGAGATGTCCGGTATCAATAATGTGTCTGGTAATTGCACTCTGGGAATATCTGCTTCCTTTCAGGCACAGGTTTTGGGGAATATGTTCAGAAAACCGGATAGAAGCCCTTCTTTCTGTCCTTCCAATGTACTTGCTCCCGCAAGTGCACGTGAATTCATAAACGCAGTTGGAGGTGACATCAGCAGGGTATTTATCCAGTTTTGAGTGGATTAAAGAAGGAGTGGTGCTGTATACTGTTATGAGTTTTGCTGCCGGGAAGCTTCTATTTATTGCACCTTTCAGTCTTTTGTCAATCTTTTGTGACACTGCATCTCCTTTGTATGGTAGACAGATAAACACTTTTTTCTTTTCTACACTTGGATGCTTTTCTTTCTCATCTTTTTCTCTGCTGTACTTCTGAATAAATCCCTTAGGGTATCCATTTTCCCTTAGGCATTTCTCGACGAAAACTAATTCTTCTTCGACCCTGTTCACCCTGTTAGATGAACTGTTTTTCACCAAACAGGGTGAACAGCACACAACTTCAAAACTTCAGTTTTATAGTTTTATTTGTCTTGTCCTGTTTGTCGTCATAGGGGGAGTAGAATTTTCCAGATATCCGACTGGACAGGTGTTTTATCATTCCTATTACACATATTTTTTCTCAGTTGATTCGATAAACAAGGCTTCTGTTATCAATCTCTCCCCCATCCAGCTTTTACATTAGATTTTAAAACTGTCATCCTATCCCATACACCCTATTGTATGGTTGTGTGTGACTGGATGTAGTATTATACCTGGACTATTCTCTAGATTTCTTATCTTATTTGGGTCAACCAATCTAGATTTTGCGAAGTTTTTATGTTCAGCTAGTCTGACTGCCCCTGTTCTACTAGTTTGACCTACGTATTTGACCTGACAATCATTGCAGTCGGGCAGGGTATTAGATAAACTAAATTGTTTTGTTTGAAAGGCTCTAAAGGATCCTTTGACCGACAAAGCTTGTTTCTAATTGAGTTTGTGGGTTTGAATGTCACTTTTATTCGTACCTTGTTAAGAATTCTGCGTAAGGCTTCCGAGGTTCCTTCCTTTGTATGGAATTACTACTGATGATTTAGGATCCTTATTCTTGGTGCTGTCATTGATAATAATAATATTATTATCATATTATTATCACTATCACTAATATCATTATTTATTTTATTTTTACATTTCTTTGCATATTTCCTAACCAATGTATCAGGGTAATTATTAAGTTTCAAGGCTTCTTTTATGTGTATCACTTCCTGTCTTGGATCTTCATTGGTACTACTTAGTTTTTGTGCCCTATTACTTAAGCATTTCACCAATCCTATTTTTACTGACATGGGATGGGATGATCGGAAGTCCAAGTATCTGTTTGAATGTGTGAATGAATGAATTCCTATAACTACTACTGTTGATATTATTACTCTATTTGTAATTCTTGTTATATTCTCTAATGACGAATTGTGATGTAATTGAAGCGTAATGCATTTTATCTTAGTTTTAATCTCTTATACTCTCTCCCCTTATGTATTTGAACATGACCTGGAAAATATTCGCACGTGTCTTTTTGTACGACTACTTCAATGTAGTTTATTTGCTTATCAGTCTTATATCTCTCAATGTAATTTAAAAAGCTGATATGTATCCGTGTACGTACAGTCTTCGGTTGACGAGTTCTACCAGAATTTGATGAATCCATCATCAAATTTGATAGTGTGAAATATTCCCATATTATGAATTAAAAGTCAATCTGAACGAAGAATGTTTTTTTCGATAAGTTCTCCTCTTCAGGTTCTTACAATGATAAAATTTAATACTTTTTGTTTTCTTTACAGTAATATTGGCCAGTTATGCGGTGGATACATTTTTTATAACTTAGAGAATAACAAATTAGCTATAGGGTGTCAAAATAAATAGTCGTATTTGTGTGATTAACGTCGTGCTAGGCTGAAATCGATTGCAAAATATTTCGGTGAAATTATTATTATTATTGTATCCTTTAGTTCCTAGAGGAACATAGGGCTTCAGCTGCGCACCTCCATTGACTTCGGTTTTCTGACAACTTTTTCACCCTGCTCCAGGTCTGTCCACATGCTTTCATCTCCTCCTCGCATGACCTCCTCCAAGTCACCCTCACACTGACGACCAACTCGCCGCCTCCCTTTCGGGTTCCACTCGAGGGCTTGTCTAGTGATGTCACTTGATGGTTTCCTCAGCGTATGGCCAATCCATCTCCATTTCTTTCTGCCTATTTGTTTCACAATCGGTTCCTGATTGGTTTGCTCCAGAGATCCCTGTTGCTGATCTTTTCTGGCCATCTGATCTTGAGTATTGAGCGGAGACAGTTGTTAATGAAGGTTTGAAGTTTGTTTGAGATGCTCTTTATGACTCGCCAAGTCTCTGATCCGTATAGTAGCACTGACTTCACATTGGAGTTGAAAATCCGGATCTTATTTTTGATGCTGATTGCTGTTGACCTCCACACAGATTTGAGATTAATGAAAGCTTGTCTTGCTTTTCCGATTCTGGCTTTGATGTCCTCGTCAGTTCCGCCTGTAGTTGAGACGATGCTTCCCAGGTAGGTGAAGGAGGTTGTTTCTTTCAGGTTCTTCCATTTACGCTTATTGTGGTCTGTTGGTGTTGTTGATGTTGGCTAGGAATCTTCATCATCTCCATTTCGGTGAAATGGGAGACGGTAATTGTAGAGTGTGGGGTAGGAAAACTGACAAGTCAGTGAGTTCAAGGTTATAAAAGGTGTCAGGTGAGTGGCTAGTACAAAGTGGTCTGTCTTGAACAGGAGATTGTAAGACTGGAATGAGAGGTTCATAGTGAGATAACGAATCTGTTAAATGAAACAGGTGGAGGCATATATTGAGAAGAGAGATAATATCACTTATAATAATACGTCTGGATAGTATAAATGAAAAATTCGATAGTATTGAGAGAATGTTTGCATGAAGGGTATAAATTATGACGATAATAATAATAACTGTAATAATAAGCAAAGAAAAGGAAAAAACCAAGAGGGTTAAGGGGAAGGAGCACTCTTGGTGAGAAGAAGAATCATCCATCCAAGTTTGGCCACAATAAGATCGACTAAACCGGAACTTTGTATCCAAAAAAGAACACGTCCAGACGCTGTTCCTACCGTGGCCAACCTTGGATTGAAGATTTTTCTTCTCACCAAGAGTGCTCCTTCCCCTTAACCCTCTTGGTTGTTTTTCTTTCTTTGCTTATTATTACAATTATTATTAATATTCGTCATAATTTATGCCCTTTATGCAAACATTCCCTCAATACTATCGAATTTTTCATTTATACTATCCGGACTTATTATTATTAGTGATATTACCTCTTTTCTCAATATATACCTCCACCTGTTTCATTTCACACATTTGTTATCTCATTATGAACCTCTCAGTGTAGTCTTACTATCTCCTGTTTAACACAGACCACTTTGTACTAGCCACTCACCTGACACGTTCTACAACCTTGAACTCGCTAACTTGACAGTTTTCCTACCCCACACTCTACAAACCTATTATGATTAATCACCACCATTGTCTCCCGTTTTACAATATTTTGTAAGCGATTTCAGCCTAGCACGATTATCACTATTTATTTTGACACCCCATAACTAATCTGTTATTCAATCAATAAAGTTAATCATAGGAACTTTTCTGTATTTAAGGTAGGGATAATGTCATTTATGTGCAAAATGAGAAAAATGTCTATATTAATAATAATCACAGTGATAATGATAGTAGGTTTGTTTCAAACAATATTCACTTATTGGTTTTGTAGGGATTTTGTTTGATTGAATGGAGGATTTCAGCATTATCTAACATTAGTTAGAGAACCAATAGAAAAACTGGGATTACTGGACCGCTGTTTCATCTTAGTTCGGGACTCTTCGGCAGCATGCACCCACTGAAAATTAATCTGATGCTCACTAGCGACTGGTACTTTCAAGCAGTGACCTGGGGTTCTAGTGGCCATTAGGGTACAGCCGGTTAAAGGTTTGGCAGTAACTCATCGAAGAATACATTGCGAAATGGTCGCGCTATGTCATGAATTGACAGCAGCTAGAATTCATGGGCTGGCCACTGGCTTGGGTCTCAATGTCTCAGCGGTCTACGAGAACGCTGGTCTTGTAACCAGAAGGTCCTGGGTTCGAGCCCCAGTGAGGTGGGTCCGTATTGCTGAAGAGTCCTAAACTAGGGCGAAACGACTGTCCAGTAGTTACCTGAATATTTTCCAGCGGATCTCTAACTAAGGTCAACTCATGATGAAATCCTCCATCCAATCAAACAATATTATCAATGCAGTATGGAAATCTTAGCATGTTATGGAATATTGAATTCAATATTCTCTTGACATAGCCGCATGATAAAGGGAAAAGCAGAACAATAAAATTATTATACAATTCACATGTGCTTACAATTCTGAAAAAAAACAACAAAAGGAAACAAGGCCACTGTAAATACAATAGGAATAATAACAGTTAAGACTTTTTGGTATAAGAATGAGGGAAAATTGTTTATTTACTTGTGGAAAGAAGGTTAGTTATTTCGCGTCTGACATTATTTGCGTAATATAAAATGCCTGCCAAATATGTTATTGTAGAATTTTTATGACAAGTGTAAAAAACAACTGCTTTATCATCAACTATCGACGACCTCCATCTCTACAAGAGATACACTGATCATACTTTCATCATTTATGATGACAACCTTGACCTTGAAAACTTACTGTAAACCTTCAACAATGCCCATCAAAACATCGACTTTACTCTTGAAGCTGTTCCACTTCCTCAACGTCAATCTGACAAGAAAACTCCAACAACTCTCTGAAAAGGTTTATATACAAAAAGCCTACGTGGAATGAACAATTCATCAATTTTCAAAATTTCGTGCCTCTTAGCAGAAAGAGGAACCTTGAGGATTTGGAAGATATGCAGCGAGGAAGTGATTGACGAAGAACTACGTAATCTCCAAGGTACTCTGATGGAAAACGGTTTCACACCCAGGTTGACAGACAAGAATCTCAAATCCAAAAAGAACTCCGAACAAGTCCCGAAGAAAATAGTTCTGCTTAATCTAGAATTCAAAGGTGGCATTGTAGAAGAATCCTTCGTAAACGGCTCTGCAAATCTCTAAGGAAAATATATTCTGCCACGAGCCTTCGATAGAAGTTTTCCCGCAACAAATTATTTAGCCAGAACGCTAAAGACAAGCTGTCGCACTGGGCCAACTCAACGTGCATATACCAGCTTACTAGCTGAGTACATCGGCCGTACCATGCGCCAACTTGGAAAACGCGGTCGTAAACGCTGTCCAACATGGCTAGAAGAAGGGGAACGGAAACGTGTGTATAGTTCGGTGACGGAACATCTGGTCAATTCAGGACATTCACCGCCTTTTGAAAAATCCTTCAGAGTCATATGCAAGATTAGATCTAACCTATCAAAAAGAATGAAACTATGACATCTGAGGCACTAGCTATCCAAAAGTTGAAACACACGTTATGCATCCAAAAGAAATACGTCCAACCCTTGTTCCTGTCATGGCCACCATAAACAGGTAATATTCCTAATAGTGACTGTCCCATTGGCTTTCTTATCCAAACATCCTGTTATTTTTAACTTTTTCTTAGTCCCTATTTACACTACCATATTTTCATATCCGAACTTCCTGTCTATTTTGTCATTTTATTATTTCTACATATTTAAACCCTGATTGCATAAACAATTATTTGTCACGTTAGTTATGATCCCACTAGATTTCGTAATCCAAACATCCTGTCTATCTATTGTTGTTACTTCTACATTTCTCAACCCTAATCGCATAATCACTGTCAATCTTCTCACTAATTATGATGCTAATCTGTTTGAGCTTTATCCGCCTGACCCCTTTGTTTATTATGGTATTTTGATTCTCAACTGTAATTTTATTAATTTGACTCTTGACCGAAAATTATTCTGGAACTTTCGCACCCACTTGTCATAAATACACGAATGTACAGCTATCCAGTTGACGGTAACTTGGTTAAAAAGAAAATTTTCTTCGCTAAAACCGTTTTTTTAATAATTCCTATGATCCAATGGGTGTATTCCGCGAAGTTTTATAATTATTATCAATTCTAGTGTTTAACAATAAAGAATTGCTATGACGTGTTGTAACTGATTTCGTCACTTTCTCTAGGTTGCTGAATAGAATGCACCCCCTAGACCACGATGATATAACCAACTAGTCACTTGAAATTATTTCCTGCACACACTGAGATCGATACGAAGGTCAGACTTGAAAAAAGAAGATCGGAACAACAGTAACCTTTGTTTAAAAAGAATATTTGGTATCCTTGTGCGTACGAACCCTTAGAAAATAAAGCCACAAATAAATACACAAATTTGATTGGCTGCATAACATTTAAATCCCTCAGAAAATTAAGCCATAAATTAACCAATCGAAACTGTCCAATTAGGCTTTCATGTCAGTTCATTTATAAATCACCACTTGATTGATGGCTAACAAAGAAGGTTGTCCGTTAGAACAAGCAGAAATAGGAATTAAAATACGCTAATTTGTTGGAGTAAAGTTGCACTGAAGATAATGACCAGATGAACACTGAAACGTTTGTGGATAAAACTTCAAGTTTGAAAATTCATTCACCACTATGAGACAATTTATATGTCTCAGTAAAACAAAAGCTAATAAAAGTGAATCAAAGTTTTTAATTGACCTATTCATATTTATTGTTTATTCATTATCATTTAAAGGCGTTAATTCAAGAGCTGGAAGCAAGTAAATCACAAATCCATGAAGTTGACTTGGATCCAATATCAGCATCACGATCACCGAATGCGAATGTTGAACCTGGGTATAAAACACGATATAAACGACATGGATATACATGTAAGTTCATCTCTTGACTGTCTGCTCTTGTCCGTGTCGGTGTGTGTATGTGTAGGTAATTCTTTAAAATTCGTAAGCACGATTTGCTACTTTTTATTTTTCTGTTCGCGTGTGTATTTCACGTCACATGAACATTTCGTCATAAATTGATATTAGTTACGGGATCTCTGAAAATCAAAGGTCACTGAAATTCCATTTTGGTCTGGTGTGAGACACTTTGGCACCAGACGGTCGAAACCAGGGACTTCGGGTTATAAATCAACCGTTCAGTCACCAAGGTTGGCATTCTACCGATCATAAATCCTAGATTTGCAAGGTTGAGTTATTCTGTGAATTATGAAGAAATAATCCAACCCCCACTGCGTCTACAGATTGTCTCTATTATTTCAAGTTTCATATTGTTTGTGGAGTAAAGAATGTGTTTGACTGTCAACAGCTGGATTCTAGAAAACACAAATTATTACTCTTCTGATATTGATGTATCATCATCGGTGATTACCTCCTTCATAACTACACACAGGACAAGATTTATCTGTTCAGAGGAACTTAGTCCAGATCTTTGCACAACTGAAGCTCTGAGTAATTTGCGATTTAACGCGATGACAAAACCCACGTTTGATACTCGACCGACGAACTTCCAAACGTCGCCTTGTTTATTCACGGTATGCAGTAAACCCGGAAAAGAGGAAAAAATATTAATAATAGTAAGTAAATTTACCCCTACTGAAACTTCAGAGCTGAAGGTTTTGAACCCTGTGTCTCGCTCGGTATGCAAAGG
Source organism: Trichobilharzia regenti (assembly GCA_944472135.2). Classification (NCBI taxonomy): domain Eukaryota; kingdom Metazoa; phylum Platyhelminthes; class Trematoda; order Strigeidida; family Schistosomatidae; genus Trichobilharzia; species Trichobilharzia regenti. Next base: position 124,605,277 of record OX235264.1, on the reverse strand, counting down.
AATAGAGAAATAATAAGAACTTTCAATTATTGATTTCGTAGGGATTTTGTTTGATTGGATGGAAGATTTCATCATGAGCTGACATCACTTAGGGAACCACTGGAAAACCTGGGAGTACTTGACAGCTACTTCGTCCTAGTTTGGAACTCTTCATCAGTATGCGCCAACCGCTAGGACTCGAAACCAGGATCTTCTGTTTACAAGGCGAGTTTGCAGACCATTGCGCTGTCGGGACCCGATCCAATGGCCTGTGCATGAATTCTAATTTTCGTCAATTCAGTGCGACCATTTTTGCTGAAGATTCGCAAACTAGGACAAAGCAGCTGTTCAGTACTCCTTGTAAATTTTCCACTGGTTCTCTAAGTGATGTCAGCTTACGATGAATTCCTCCACGAAGTCAAATAATGATAAGATAACATAAGCGTATATTTGGAACACCAAATCCAGTGTATTATCCAGTGACTTCCTATCACAAGAATATCGCATGCCAAACCCTCAATTGGAACATGAATGAGAAACAATGAGTTCAGCGTGTGTTTGTCAGTTAGATGGAGATTATTTATGTGTGTGCGTGTGTGTGTGTGTGGAGCAAATTAGAACATACTAAAAGTTGTGTAGCAAGCTACAAAGGATTTCAGAAAACAGAATGGAATCGAGATGTACTGGTGTACAGCTTTATTTTCCGCTCTGAACGTAAAGGGGAATTTTAAAACGTTTTAAATATTCTTTTCTAGATTGTTGAAGCACCCATTTGGTTTTCGATATTAAGGAAGACGAGTTTTGTAGCATAATGAGTTCTATTGATAGCTTTATCGAGTCTTTATCTGACTTCCCCTTGTACAGACCGTCTTTTTTGGACGGCGAGTTGATATATATATATATATATATATATATATAGAAATGTCTTCGGAACTGTTTAGATAGTTTTACTGGGGCATTTCACAACAAAATCTGCCAATAAATTTGTTTAATCCCTAAAAAATACTTCTTTGACTCCCACGCACTACTGAGAAGTTTTGAGTAGTATATTGTGTGTGATATCTTCCATGAGATTCTTGAATGCTGGAGCAACGGATGAAGTGGGGAAGATGGCGGAAATAAAGATTCTTTTGAAAGATTGTAGAAGACGTGTAGAAGTGAAGTGGTAATAAAAGATTTAAAAAAAAAATCACTTCTGTCCATCACATATTTGACCAAATAAATACTTGTGCTGCAGGGAATCACACTGTGTTCTATTCTTCTGTTGTTGATGCTGTTGTAATTGTTGGTATTTCACTTGTCAATCTTCTTGTCCACTTAACATTTTTTTACTCAACTTTTCCAACTTCTGTTGTTTTTAATATCCTTTAAGTGGCTACATATAATTGTTTCTAAAATACTTTTGTAATTGTTCATGCTTTCCAATCACACGATATGATTTAACTTGTTCAAAAGAGGAGGCTAACTGCCTTTCCCCACAGGCGTTTGCTTCCTATCTCCTTTGGTAGGTAATATTGTAATAAGCGAAGATAAGAGACTTCGTAACAGAATTTTTTTAATAATGGAAAACACACCAAATTTATCCATTTTCCAGCAGATTTCCGATCGGTTAGGTCAATGGACAATAAATTGTTCTGATTGGTTGTCGATTTTCTGAAGGTTTAAACCTTGTGGCAAGCAGTTGTTCAATGAAATTATTTCTTGATCACAACTTTAACGCTAGATCTACTTCTGTGGTCATTGACTACTTAAAATGCTAACAATAACGCTAATAATAATGTACATAAAAATCTATAAATACTTCTTGATTTTCTCAATAAATGACCTGTTGCCTGAATCTTGTCTTCTGTCGTTGCGACAGTACTAATCAAATGGATACGTATTCAGTCGAATTCAGGATTTTTCTCTGATAAAGTGTTACATTCTGAAATAGATTGTAATCCCTGTATTGACAAGCACCTTAATAAAAGACATGGCATTTAATTTGATATTATTCTTAACATCATTAATATCATTTTCTTTAATTTTCACTTTCCCTCATGCCTTCTTCGAAGCTCCTTCACGTGATACCAGAAGAGATCGTCGAGGTGGTCATAGTCTTTCTTATCGATTAGAATATTCTAGTACAGGTGGTCGTTCTGGCACTATACCAAGTTTTCCTTCAAGTGAGTTTTCTTTTGTCATTGTCGTGTCTCTTTTTTCGTGGTTTTCAATATTTCCATTCGTATGTCTTTTTTGGGTGACTCTAATCTATTCCAGCCGAATAAGGAACCCTGAAAAGTCCCTATCGACCAATCAGAAGACGTTTATCCATAAGTAATGCAACGTTAAAATGTAGTTTATATAATAACTTTCTTGTATATGTTGCAAAAGAGGCCTCCCAAATTCTTGTAGGGGTCCTCATATTTAGATTAAGCCAATTCCTGTTTATAAATTCATTGGAATAATTGAAAATCATCGTGTTTCTTGACTTATTCACCACTCTGATCCTCCTCCTTAAGTGACTGTAGAATTTGTGTAGGTTCCATCGAAGGGGTTAACGAAATCGTCCGTATTACTGACCACGTTATGAATTAGGTTACGTAAAGTAACTGTCTGTCTGTTTTCGACATAACTAACAAGGTTGACTGAAATTCAGCTAAAATTGAACGCGAGTCAAGTTAATAACAGTGGTAATAAAGGGAAGAAATTTACCAGGGGCCAAGGGGGGGGGAAACATACAGTTGACGAAAACCAAAAATACTCATCCAGTGTTAGGATAGATCAGGTCCACTGTGGATTTAATGACTGAACAATTTACGAATTCACCAAAGTTCTTTAGCTTTATTTTCACAGTTGTTGCTTGTTTCAACTTTACCTCGGCAAAGAAATCTTTCCAACTTCAAAGATTTGTTGACTGTATAAACTTCAAAATTACTAATTACATAATCAATAAACAGTTCATGACAGCAACATGCAAAAAAGTTGTTTCACTGCCTTGGATTTTGATGTGTATGTGTCAAGATGAAACCAGTGCTCACCAAAGGCGTCGAATTAAGCTAACTCTAGATATGATGGGGAAGATTTCTAGCTCGTGTAGATGCTTTTGATGTGGTTGTGTTCTCTGAGCTTGATAATTAATTTGAGAAGCTTTCTTTGCCCTAATAGGCGAAATCTCCAGTGAATACTTCACCAGGAAAGATAACTAATAAACTCGTGGAGAAATCCAAAAGCTCACTTCAATTCAAATTGAAGTATGCGCTGAAGATGTTGTCGAGCGGTGGGGCAATGAAAGCTTCTCAGATTAACTATCCAGCTCAGAGAGGTTATCTCTGCATCACAAGTTGACGAAATCAGAATTAACAAGTCACGGAATCCCAGCTCAGATGGTCGAATGCTTAAGGATGTTACTCTCGCAACTCGGAGATCTCAGGTTCTAGTTGTGGTGGGACCGTGTATACAAACAACCGAAGAGTCCCGAAAATATTTGGAAGAGATGGCTACATACGACTGATTAAATGAGACGAGTAGTTTCAGCAACACTCATATCAACCAGTGGCGCTTGTTGGCTAATCAAATCGAGGTGGTCTGAACACCGGATTGACCTTTCGCCCATTCAGCAATGTACTCAAGTTGTTTTTGATGTGGTTGTGTTCTCTGAGCTGGATGGTTAATTTGCGAAGCTTTCATCAACCTACTGGGTGATATCTTCAGCGCATACTTCAATTTGAAGTTGTTTCAGATCAGGGGAATTCAGTGCATGATAGTTCCTTTTCGTCTAGGATCCCCAAGTAAAATAGTAATAACAATAGATCCTGTGACACGATGTTTTCTGACCTGGAGAGTAAACCAATCCCTTATGATGATACTTCTTCTTTGTCTCCTTAGACAAACGCCCGAGGTTTGGTTAAAAGTCAGGTTGAAAAAAGTTCAGGAGTATATTTCAAGACCTAAGGACATAACTGAATGATCAAAGACTGGAAGTAATTGGTTAGTGTCATTTCTCAGGCAGTGGCAGTTTGTACTAGAAATCTCAGGAACAGTCGCCACATGCATTGGGATACGCTGCCACCCAAGTTTCGTAGAGACTTGCAGATCAGCAGTTCACAAACATTTTAAATACTTTCGAGAGGAAATAATACCACTAGTGGAGGTCATATTTCAATAGATTAAAACAAAGTGGATATGACAAATTAAATGGGGTATAATGATGAAGATTTCCGGTAGCGCAAATTTTAAACAAACTGTCGCCGCCAAAATTGAATGAAACAATACAAAATGAAAAATTATTAAGGTCAAAGTTGGAATAAAGATTATAATGAGAATACTTTAAAATTCTATGAACTATTTTCAAAAATCACTCTGTTATTATTGTTACTATTGTTATTATTAAAAAAATATTATCATTATAGGATATGATCACGATTATCCAATGAGACAGCATGGTCAATACATGCGATCAACTTATTCAGGTAGTCAGCCTCTCCTCCTACTTTCATCTTGTTTTGTTTTTGTTTTTTTTATTTGGCATGTCACATTGCCTGTTTGCATAGCAGAATGTCATCCACCCTCCTCTCTCTTCTCCACTTTTTACTCCTACCTTCTCTTCGTTCTCTCCTCCTACTCGTATCTCGACTTCTTCTTTTTCGCTGCTATCTTTTATTCTCCTTCTGCTCTACACTATCGCAACTATCATGGTCATTACTACTTTTTTCATCACTAATCATCACGATTGTCATGATTGATCTGTCTATCAGGTTGTAAAGCTGAATTTACGAAGCTGGTGTATTCAGAGTTGAGTGGTGAGCATGTTCGTGTGTGTAGGTTTGTTGGTGTTTGTTCGTTCGAATGTATGTTTAAATAGGTAGATTTTAAATTTCATCATTCTTCTTCCCAACCAACCCTACCGCTCTTATTCTCATCTATCTCCTACCCCGTGTGTTATTTGATCATATCGATTTAGCAGTGTGGTTGTTTTTTGTTGGGTGTACATTTAAAGTTTTTACGCGCTCTGTTTTTTAAATCAAATCTTCAAGTGTTGGTTTTCAGGGATTTAATTGGATACAGGATTTTCATCATAAGCTGAAATTGGTTAGAGAACCACCGGAAAACCAGTCACAGGGAGTATTGGATACCTTTTCTGTCCTAGTGCAGTGCACACTTGCCGCCAGGGTTTGAACCCAGCACATTTTCCTGTTACAATACAGCGCGATGGTTCACTAACCGATGTCAGCTCACGACAAAATACTCTAACCAGTCAATTCTCTACAAACCATCAAAACCTTAATATTCCTCTGATGCTCACTGGTGGCTGGTCCTTTTTACGTAGGTAGTTAGCACCTGAATTTTAGTGAGAAGTCGTGACCATTAGGGTACGTCAGATGGTTAGATATTGGAACAAATAACCGCCATCGATGACATCGGGTAGTTGTAGCGCTGTATAGTGAACTGGCAGATGTTGGAATTCATGGGCGTGTCATTGGATCACGTCCTAGTGGCTGAATAGTTTATGAGCTAGCTTGCCTTGTAACTGAAAGGTGTTCTCAGTTCGAAGCATAGTGTTGGGTGCGTACTTATGAAGAGTCCGAAACTGGGCTGATAAAACATCTGGCTATCAATACTTCCTGTGACTGGCTTTCGAAGTGTTATCTAAAAACAGGGTTATCCGTTTAACTTTTGCTTTAGGTTATTCACTCATATCCCACTCTCCCTTTGATACAACGTAGCATTGATTAACACGAAGGCACCATCTACAACGATATGTTATCAAATAATTTTAGGCCACAATAGCTTCTCTTTCTCTCTCTCTGTCTTGCTATAATCTACTGTATGCTTTATTTCTTCTCTTTGTTTTGTAACACATTGTTATGTAACATTTTTTGATGTTAATTTCACTTTTCAGTAGCAAAGATTACACATGTCAGAATCAGTTGTGTTACTATTCTAATTTATTCCTGATGTTGTTTAATTCCACTTTCTGCGTGATGCTTCAAAAGGCATTGTACCAATTTGAATATTTATACATACATCAACGTTTAGCCAAATTAATATAAAAATGATCTATCTCTATGAATTTCGGGTGATTGTTACTGTCAGAGTTGCCTGATATATATACATATATGGGACCTGTTTAATTGTAGTAGCCACTGAAATGTCTATAAGTATAATTCCATCATAAGTAAAATTTACTTTGATAAAGTCTCATAGTGTTATTATTATAATTATATCCTTTAATTCCCAGAGGAACATAAGGCTTTAGCCGCGCCTCTCCATTGCGTTCGGTTCTCTGCTAGAGTTTTCACCTGGCTCAAAGTCTGCCCACATGTTTTCATCTCTTCTTCACATGACCTTCTCCAAGTCACCCTTGCACTGACGGCCAACTCCCCGCTTCCCTTTCGGGTCCGACTCGAAGGCTTGTCTAGAGATGCCACTTGATGGTTTCCTCAGAGTATGGCCAGGCAATCCACCTCCATTTCTTCCTACGTGTTTGTTGAACAATCAGTTCCTGCTGGGTTGGTTCTCTCTTCCAAAGATCCCTGTTGCTTATCTTTTCTGGCCATTTTATCTTGAGTATTGAGAGAAGGTAACTGTTGATGAAGGTCTGTAGTTTGTTGGACGTGCTCGTCATGACCCGCCAAGTCTCTGATCGGTATAATAAGTAGCTCTGACCTCACACTGCTGTTGAAAATCCGGAGCTGATTTTTCATGTTGAGGAGTGCTGTTGATCCCCGCATAGACTTGGGAGTAATGAAAGCTTGTCTTGATTTCTCGATCCTCCTGACTTGATATCCTCGTCAGTCCTGTCCGCCTGTAGTTGAAACGATGCTTCCCAGGTAGGTGAAGGAGGTTGTTTCTTTCAGGCTTCTCCCATTTATGCTGATTGTTGTCTGTTGTTGTTGCTGTTGACTAGGAATCTTCATCGCCTACCTCTGTTTTCTCTATGTCCACATGAAGTGCTGTCTTCTCTGGATGCTTCTTCTGCCCACTTGTTGCTTTTTAATTGGATACCTTGCTGGCCACATTGCAAACTAGACTGATAGAATTCAGTCTACAGTAAACAAAAGATTATGCGCATGACACTATTTGGCGTCCAACCAAAATAGTAGGTAGCAGGTTGTTGGATTAAGCCTTTTTAAAATTTGTCATTTTGCTCACCCATTAACTCTGTCTCCCCTTCAGTACGTCTATTAATTCGTTGAGCATCCTCCCTTCTACAACTGCTAAGAATGAATTTCAACTCAGTTTTCGTCGGTAGCTGATATCCGGATATGAATTTCTCGGAATGCCTCATGAGTTTTTTTGATGCTCAATGATGATAGTATTAACAGTGAGGTGAGTGATATTAGTAGTAGTAGTTGTGTGGCCTGCGCTACTGACAAGATATATCGGTAGTGTATAGAAAGATGTTCATTGGTACAGAAATATCAAATAGCAGAGAAATGCAAAAACTTGACGTCGAAGATAGCAAGAAAAAAAGACAAAGAAACCCATTACAATGGGTGGAAATAGCACAACACGGAAGATCTGTGTAGACCATGATTTTCCTTATAAGGTGTACATAACTTCCCTATATATATCACAGAGATATCAAATTCCAAAGAAACATTCCTTTACCAAGTCTCTTATCTTCTACCATTACAACAGTGACATATGCGTGGCATACTCCTTGATGTTTATTGATTTATTCCCAACAATGTTACAGTAGCTTGATTCCATACATCCGGAGGGTACATATATTCATACTTCAGAAAGGCATCCTTTTAACAAATGGAAACTTCACATTTGTGATATATTTTCGCTCATTGTTATGCATTTGCGTGTGTATGTGTGTTTGTAGAGTGTGTGTGTGGTGTGTGTGTGTGTGTGTGTGTGTGAATCTCATCTGTTTCATTTATGCACGATAGTTTTTCTATTTTTCTCTATTTTTTTGATTATGTTGTTCATGTTTAGCTTGCTTCCTCATCCATACCTCTCAAAGTTACTTGATTGTGCTTTTTAATATTGAAACTAAATAACATACGGAATTACGCAAGAGTTTTAAGTAGTTAGAAAGATAAGCATACAAGGAAATGTTAAGTCAAAACAAGAAAACAAGCAAAATTTAAGTCGAATCATAAGAGTTGTTACCATGATAGTAGAAGTGATTGAATAATTTTCCTTTGTATTCATAGTTCTGGTTCTACCAACTGAATGGCTAGGGCTTCTGCAATGAAAAGAAGACGGAAACATATTGTCTTTGGCAGGTTGTTCTTCACTTTGTAGATTACTTTGAAACAGGAGGCGTTTGTTGCAATGGAATGACCAGTGTTGACGAGATGTTCGACTATTGCACTCCTTGTACGACCACTGCTTCTTTTCTGCAGCCATGATGGATGGTGTCTTTTGACCCTTTTTGACAGGATGTGTGTTGAACGACCGATGTACCTGGCTCCACAGCAACAGGTGAACTATTATAAACACTTGGAAGTGGTCCGGTGAGGGATCTTGTCTTTTGGGCCTCTATAGATCAGCAGGCGACTGCAGAATACTACTCTCAATGTGGCCGCAAAGAAAATTCTTCTCCTTTACCAATAAAATTGCAAAAAAGTTCGTTCACTTTACTCTCGACTTTGCTATGAAGTTGGCAATGAGTCATTCATCTATTACGTGAACCCTAATGATGATACAACCTAGCTGCTTAGTTCTATCACGGTAGGATTCGACCTTATGGCCTAATGATTAGAAGCAGACTGCCAAAACGTATAGTAAGTCAAAACTTCATGACATATCTGCAGCCGTGTCAACCATTTCTGTAATCGATGATGTTATCACTGACCTAGTATGGCACCTATGAGTTCATAAACTTGTGTAATACGATAATATAATAAGTCTCGGAAACCTCTAACACTCTTGAGCAAAGCATTTTTAGTGATACTTTTATCGTCGTTTATCAGTGGGCTGATGCCAAAATCTGGTAGTCATGAGTTCACTTCCCAAAGGGGTTCATATGTGCCTACCATTGAAGACTCCGAAGTTGAGACGAAATACATGTTCAGTACTCTGAATGGTATTCGTTCGTGATCTAACACTTATGTAATCATTTAACATTGTTATTTGAGGTTTGAAAAATAATCCGTATTATTTTCTTGGTTATTATTTCGGTGCCTAATCCCTTTTCTCCCTAATCTCCCTTGTATATCTCTCTTAATTTTGAAGATCAGTACATTTTCTAGCTTTCATGTTTGATTGCTTTGATATAACTTCCTAGTGATTATGATTTTCCCATTGTTTGATGGAACTGAAATTTTTGACGCCTATTACGGAGTCTGTGACAATGTCTGAGGATTAACTAAATGTAATTCGGTAAATGTTAACTAGTAGTGGAATCCAGGAGGGGCCTATCTGTCACTGGGAATGTAGGTACATCCTCTAACCGACAAGTCCCAAATATGACGAAATCAACATTCCTGAATTCCTCCAGTGCTAATCAGCATATACACTCAATTATTCATTAGCACTGAGTTGAAAAAAATGTTTTTACAGTGGTAGTATAAAGTCAATGCATTGATTCATGAAGTCCGTGGGGTGATAGCTGTTTGTTTGATTGGAGTGTTTTGGAATATATTATGTGCATTCTTGGTGACGTCACTTGAACTCATGCCCTTTCTTAGGTTCGAATCTGTGTCTTTCGGTGCTGCATTCAGAGAGACTACGTTGTGTTGTCGAAAACAGTCCTACAGGAGATCAATTGAGAGCTCAAATCTCACAGCGGTAACCTATCTGGCTGCAGTAGTCGAATGTCAGAGGGAGGGACATGAGTTCCTCAAAGGTTATAGATACGCCTTGATGACTGGTAAGTAGCAGCAATTACAAAACCTCTGTCCAAGACTTCCTGGCAATTTCATCCAACAATCCAATGACACCTAATTATCATCATCAAAATTCTGAACGGGATGATCAATCTTCCTTCATTGAATAATATTTGGACTTTCTACTCCTTTTTACACTGAAATTAGTATCATCTACTGAAATCATTCATTGTTCATCACCAGACTTTGTGTCATAAGTCGATGACTGAATGGTAGATTCCTCGTCAACCATGGACTTACTTCGGGTTCGATTCCCAGTCTACATACTCCCAAATCTCTCCAATCATGTAGTCAAGCTGGAACAAAATAAAGAGTGGACGTAGGGCTGACAATCTCAACCCGTAAGCAGAAAACACCAACGCTAGTGAAGCTAACTTTGTCCTACAAATAAGGCACCTTATATTTAACCATACTTACTGACTGATCAACCGACATCCGCAAGTGACACTTTGCATAGGCATTAACGAGTTCAAGCTGTCACACTCTGAAAAAATTACAACGTAAAGAGATAAAACGAACTGGTACTCAAGTGTTATAAAGACTTCGTTGGGTGCGTCGGTGGCGCAGGGGTTAGCACTCTCGCCGGCTTTGCCGACGCACACCTGATATCAATTGATTGGCCTGCAAAATTTGGGCTACCGAAATCACATGCTGAAAATTCCATACTTGTACCAAAAATGCGGTATGAAATCAAGCGGTAAGCAAACAAAAATTCATCTGTAGCACTGTAAACTAACTGCTTTGAGTTAAAAACCATTGGTTTATAACATGTAAAAGAAAACTCCGTGAATTTTGGTGAATATCTGGGTTAAGGGGGTTATAGCAGTGAATTTCCTACATACTAGGACTTAGGTGCCGCACACATCATTCAAAGACTTTTATTTTGGATGAATATATACAATATTGATTTGTACGTGGTGAAATATCGGATGCGCATATGGGTGAAGGCCTTTTTATCCCCCTCCCCATGAAGTTAACCTCTAATTCATCTTACGTTTTTTTCTTACTTTTTATAGCTCCTCGACCTGGTTATACCTCAAGTATACTATATGGACGAGCAGTCAGCCTACCTAGACCATTTATGGGTGTTGAAAATGGTGATGGAATCCTAGATCATAATAGTACACTATCTGGACATATACATACAGGTGGTAGTAGTTCAGGTGTCCGAGGATCTGCATCCACAACACTGAGAACAGCACAATCTGGGCATAGTTTTCATCCAGGCACCGGTGGTGTCGGTGTTAGTCATTCAGCTTACTCAGGTGATGTACTCAATTGTCCTGATCGTACCATCACTGTGCCAGAATCGCTTAATACAAATTTCAGTGGAACTGAATCACGTACAATCGGCCTACAAGATGGAATAGGTTCAGGTGGGTTTAAATCTCTTCGTGTCTGAATGTTCATTTAGCCTCTTTTTGTGTTTACGAAATGTTCTTGAGAGGTTTGATTGCAGAAGCAGTTATATGAAGTCTCGAAAACACAATCCTAGCAAAGTTTATAAAAAATCAACTCACTGAATTACAACAGCAACAATCCAAAAATCTCCTAAATACCTCTTGATTTTCTCAATAAACAGTCTGTTGCCTGGTCCTTGTCTTCTGCCGTTAGAAACTAAACCATTAAGTTAGAAAAAACTGGAGTTATGCATACAAACGAAAATCATTCAACCACCTTTACTATCTAATTGGTGGATGGTGATTAACAGTGGAATCCACGATGCGCATTTCGTCCTATTTGTGACTCGTCAGCTGTACTATCATTGTAACAATCTTGTTGATTTCTACTAACTTGATTTTTGTGTGCTTGTTTTTCTAATTCCTTCTAATTCTTGTATTTCTTTGGTATCGCCACATAATTTTATATTTTCCTTCGTTTCTGTGTTTATCCTAATGGAAACTCACTCACCAAATAATTCACCTTATTACGTAACTTTCATAAATATATTCAACTTCTTTTATGCAGTGATAACTCATCACTACTACTACTGTAACAACAGAAGACAAGGGCCAGGCAACAGATCGTTTTATTATGAAAATCAACACGTATTTATATATATTTCACATACATTATTATAGCTTATGCAAGTAGAAAAGCGCAGTCATCTGATTGGTTGCAGACAAACGCAGGCTTCTGATTGGTTGTTTCGGGATTCCTTGACAAATAGAGTTCTCTATCTGCGAATCATATTTTGACACGTTAACTTTGCTGTGATTGGTTGTTGAATCAGCCTTGTTCATACTTTCTCACGGCCCATATTAGTGACCTAGACATTAACGTAGATTAGTGTCAACCAATCGGCTAGCAGCCTGCTCTCACCACACTACTACCCTTTTATCAATCTTCAGCGCCCTCTAGGTTGCAATTTGATTATTTGTCACATTTTTTGAAATATTTCTATGACGTAATCAATAAACTCTTGTCTGACAAAGGTTATGTGTAAACATACATATGTAAATACAACTGTATATATATATATATATATATATATATATATATATATATATATATATAATTGCGATTGTGTACTGCTAAGTGAATGAATTTGCCGAAAAGAGATTCTTCGCCGTTGCACTACGTGGTTTGTTTCCACCATGAATCGTGATCAAGAAGGCAAACCTATTTGAATAAAACAGTGTACTACTGATCGACGGAGTGAATACTTGTTTGTACCGCTCAAATCAAGGCGGAACTGACGAGGATATCAAAGCAACGATGATCAGGAAATTAAGACAAGCTTTCATTATTCTCTCAAGTCTATGTGGAGGGCGACAGAACTCATCATGAAAAGTAAGATGAGGATTTTCAACTTCAATATGAAGCAAGTGCTATTTGGCGTGTCATGAAGAGCACATCAAACAAACTACAGATCTTCATCAACAGCTGTCTTTGCCCAATACTCAAGATCGAGTGGCTAGAAAAGATGAGCAACAGAGATCTCTGGAAGACAGAACCAACCAGGAACCGATTGTGAAATAAATATGCAGGAAGAAATGGAGCTAGGTGGATTGGCTGACCATATTCTGAGAAAAAAACCACCAAATCAGTGACATCACATGACAGGCTTTCAAGCGAGTGAACCTCGAACGGGAAGTGGCGAGTTCGGGTGACATGGAGAAGGAGGAGGTGATGTGAAGAGGAGTTGAAAGCATGTGAGCAGACGTGTGGAGCAAGGTGATGGAAACGTTGGCGGAGAACCGAACTCAATGGAGATGTTGTAGCTGAAGCCCGATGTTCCTTTAGGAACTAAAGGAAACAATAATAATAGATAATAATACATTGAGTAGTAGTGATCGCTAGCCAGATGACGTGTTATATAATTGGAATTAGTTCAGTTTCGAAAGGAAACTGCAGTCGTGAGGTTTCACCTCATAGAACTGTACAGATTGCAAATTAATTTGACATATAAGTAGTTAACCAGAAATCAGGTGGTTTGAATATGTGATGCAGTTCTCTGAGCCGTGTAGAACTAATCACACCGCTGATGAACTCGACCCGAAACGAATGAAATAACCGTCAGGTGGTTAGATCACTTCAATCTGGCGAGCAAGCACTACTCATTTGAATTTAACAGTAGTATATGAATAGTTTCATGTAAAAACCTTTAATTTTTTCCCGTTTGAAGCATATATACACACACACACTGAACTACTTAAATAACGGAAATAAATATTTACGCAATATGAAAGGAAAAATTTGATGAAAATTCCACTTGAAGAAAACGAAAAAAAAAAAGCAAAGAAATCTAAATTATTTTTTGGTCGAGTGAATTTATTTGACTTATAAACAAAAATATACATTTGAATGAATAGAAAAATAGACGGAATTATAATAAAATGAACTAAATGCAATGGAATGGAATAGAATACAAGGCAAAGCAAGGCAAGACGTTGTGATGCAATATGATGTGGTGTGGTGCAATAACTGTGTGTGTATGTATTAGTTATGCAATCATTCTGTGATTGAGTGCAAAGACAATTAATTTTCTCCCTAAATTTTCCCTGTATTCTCCCTCTTCCCTACCCTACCTTACGCTACCCTACTCTATCCTTTGCTATCCTATCCTCTTACCTTCCTTTTGTCTCTTATTCACTTTCCATCATCTGATTGTGTTATCCCGCAGGGTCTGTAATTTTGGTCTCTGTGTGAAACAACACTACCTAACGGCTCTACTTCACTTTTATTTGAATTTTTGTCCAATTTGTAATCCCGCATTTTTTGTTTTTGGCTTAATCGTTTTTTGACTGTTCACAACATCATGAAGAATTCAATGGTTCACTGACAAATTTCTCTAGATATTCGAATAGACAGGGGTTTTTTGAGTTGACATCCTAATCATTGATGATAAGATATCGATAAAAAAAAGTACTACGACAAACTGCATATAAAGAATGAAAAGATCAGAAGTAAATGTACCGCATGGAACTCGTAATAATAATGATAATTATTATTATTATCATTATCGAGTGCACAACTGTTTCCCAACTGTTTTGATCACTCTTCATGTGAATTCCATTGATAATTACCAACAATTATTTTGGCCTTTAAAAGTTAAAGACACTTTATCAACGTGTATATGGCATAACTATCTAATATATACATTTAAGTGTACTGCTAAATAGTCGGAAACTAGAACAAAACAGGTATCTGGTACTCCCTGGTGGGGTTCTTCAATCGTTTTCTAACCTTTGTCAGCTTATGAAGAAACACCTAATATTTCTACCAAATATGATCGCAGAGTGATATCAGTTAGAGAACCATTGGAGAAGCCTAAAGGATTACTTAACACCTGTTTCGTCCCAGTTTCCGACTATCCAGTGGTACGCAGTCACTGGGCTTCTAATCCATAACCTTCCCAACACAGGATCTTAGACTAATCAACCACTGGGACCTGATTGAAGGACCAGAGGATACCAACTTCTGTCGACTTCACTGGTGAGTGTTTGTGGTTAGTCGTTCTCACTAGAATCTCAGGGAACGTTGTCGTGTAACCAGTCACTAGCGTGCATCAGATTAATTCCCAAGAGTATGTTTGTAGGGATTTGCTTTTTTCAAGTTCAGTCGTGGATTAATTTCACAGAGAGACAATTATTGGAAACCAGAAGGGAGTACTAGACAGCTGTATTGCCTTTGTTTTGGTACTCATTGGCAGTATGACTCTCAGCTCTAGGGTTCGAATCCAGGATCCATAGGTTAAACGTCAAGCCTGTAGATCATTCAGACACTGAAACTCGACTTAACAGCTCATAAATTTCAACTTCTAAGAATTCATGATTTTAGCGTGACTGTCAGCCCTTAATATTCTCTACGCTGTTACACACTTGAAGTGAAAGGTAGGCTAAGACGAAGCATTAAGTTAGTCAAATGTTCTGTGTACATTGTTGAACAGAAACAAACGAAGAGGTTACAAGAAGGTGAAGAAAGTTGCTGTCACAATTAATGAAGAAAAGATGACCTCTTCAGAGCCAGATTATTTAAGGATTTCAGCCGCTGACTTTAACTGTCTTCTGGAGTGTATACTTCTCTTTCCTAACAGTCAGAAACGTTTTCGTCACTTAGTTAGCTAGAACCCAGTTGCATGGAAGAGAATTTGTATATACCAGACTATCAGATACGCTTATAGTTATGGGGGCTGTGATGATGACCTTACCGAGTCCCCTAGGCAGAAGTATCCATAGTGGGGTTCGAACACGGAAAATACTGACTCAAAGTTAAGTGATTAAAGCAATGAACTCATGAATGCAACAATAATTCATGTGCGTTGTTTAGATAGGACATTGTATGGATCACACTTTTCTCTGCCAGTCTAATTTACTTTTATTTTGGCTAGCAACTTTAGTAATCATTCTGGCATTTTTTGGTGGCCGCAGAAAGTCTCTATCATGTAATTTCTCATGTACACTTCGTTTTAATCGTTTAAAACATGACTTCTAATGATGGTATCGTTTACTCTTGTTAGCATTTAAAATGCTTGGAACCTGCTGATTCGACAGTTTCTGGTAAACTTCAGATAAAGCATAATAATGAGTGGCAATGTGTCCCAGTACATGAGATTTTAACAGTAATAGCTACGTTCTGAACAACGTTTATATAACGTACAGAATTCTCAGTGGAGTTTTTCACATGATATTTTCTCTGCGTCCAGCATCTTCAAAATAACATACTAATTCAGTGTAGATTGTGTGACACAGTTCTATCTGACCTGAAACGTAAATCTATCTATTGTGATATCTCTTCATTTTCGTAAAGAAGGAAATACACTGGAAGCTAAATATAAAACGGTCGGGATTACATTTCGACACTCAAGGGCATAACTGTATAATTAAAGACTAAAGGTATTCAGTAAGTTTTCATTTGGTTGATTTTAGTCTCAGATCACATACAGTATTGCGTCATCATGAATTGTGACTTGAATCGACACAAAAACAATTATCCCAAATTGTTTTCTACTAACATTTTCTTATGTCGATCTATGGGATACCTACAATTTCCTTACATACCACTGTTATTTTCAATTTTACTTCATACATGTGTTTTTAAAAATACAAGACTAACGAGGTGAACACCATTTTTGCTGTACTTAGTCGTGTAGGAATTTGACCTAACAGACAAATTAAGGCTGATTAACTCACGAGATAATTTTTCCTTGGCCTATGTCTGTTTTGGACCTTGTTTTGGTTTAATATTTATGCTTTTCAGGTCAGATCCAGGGAGTATTGAATAGATGTTTCGTCCTGGCTACGTAATCTTCATCAGTACGCACCTAAGACTCCCATCCCCCGATGAGGCTCAGTATGTTTTTACTGTTAACATTTCGATTCTCACAAAAAAGTAATAATTTTATTTTATTTGGTTTTTTTTTCTTGTCTATCTATTGCAGTGACAACATCAGGATTATCAATGGATGGCCTTATTGCTGAATCCGGTGATGATATTACCTTAACTAGTCCACATAATGGTTATTTCATGAAATCAGGTACTTTAGCTGGTCTTCCATGTTCTGTGACAGGTTTACGACCAGTTGGTCTCCCTTCATATCATCATTATTCTCATCATGCGAAAAGCTATTCAACTAGTCGACGTGGACGAACGAGTACTCCAGTGCCAACCAGTGGCAGTGGTGGGGGTGCAGGTGGTGTTGGTAGTGGTTTAGGTTATTTAACTGATCCAGATCTGATGGATATTGATGCTTATCCATCTGTACAAAGTTGGCTAAGACCGACAGCATCGTCTGTATCAAGACATGAAAAGTCTTTCAAGGTAGGTTATGTAATGAAATGTTTATTTGAGACATATGAGATAATTTTATCAAGTAATAATCCTCCTTAACTATGATACAAAAATAGTGCGTTAAATTATAGAGAAAATCTCACATACACCAGTTATTACTTGTACATTTTAAATGATTCGGAAATGAACGATATCTTTATATAAAGTTGAAAATATCAAGTATCGGGGCAGTGTATAATTAAAGAATCTTTTCAATTTCGTCAGTTTTATTCAGCTGTTCATAATATTTGGTATTCAGCAAGTGAATAAGTCGTGACCAGTGAAGTCCATCTAGTCAAGTGTGTGGGATGGATGTCCCACCGATGAACATGGGTCGGTGGTCGCACTGGCCATTCAATTCGGTCACAGTGGCTGAATAATATACGAGCTTGCCTTGTGGCTGGAAGGTTCTGGGTTAAAAACTCGGTGGGTGAGTGCTGCGTACTAGTGTGGTGAGAGCAGGCTGCTAGCCGATTGGTTGGCACTAATCTACGTTAAGGTCTAGGTCACTAATATGGGCCGTGAACAAGGCTGAGTCAACAACCAATCACAGCGAAGTTAACGTGGCAAAATATGATTCGCAGATAGAGAACTCTGTTTGTCGAGTAATCCCGAAACAACCAATCAGAAGCCTGCGTTTGTCTACCTAAACAACCAATCAGATGACTGCGCTTGTCTATAATAATGTTGTCTGAAATATGTATAAATACGTGTTGATTTTCATAATAAAACGATCTGTTGCCTGGCCCTTGTCTTCTGTTGTTACATTTGGTGTCGCTGCCTACCGACAAATGGAAAGCCTATGCCCTGCTGTTTTCGATGGAGACATATGGATCTTCGGGCAGGACTTCAAGGCTTCTGCGGAGTTGAGTGGCGTTCAAGATCTGTCAACGATGGAGCTGCTACTTGGGACGCTGCTGGGAGGTCGGGTGAAAGCAGCATATGAAAGTGTGAGCCGAAGTATGGACGAATGTTCGACAGGGTCAGGCAAACAGTTTCCAAAGTGGGAAGGACCGTATATGGTCACTTCGAGATGGGGTTACGCAGACACAGTCGCAATGGCGAACAAGAAGAGGCGCGTGAACGTCAGCGAGCTCCAGAAATGGATACAGCGAGACAAGCCAACGATGACGCCTGCACCAAGTAGATCAAGCCGACTTCAGTCGCACGTATTTGACGGGGGGACGAGTGTGGTGAGAGCAGGCTGCTAGCCGATTGGTTGGCACTAATCTACGTTAAGGTCTAGGTCACTAATATGGGCCGTGAACAAGGCTGAGTCAACAACCAATCACAGCGAAGTTAACGTGGCAAAATATGATTCGCAGATAGAGAACTCTGTTTGTCAAGGAATCCCGAAACAACCAATCAGAAGCCTGCGTTTGTCTACCTAAACAACCAATCAGATGACTGCGCTTGTCTATAATAATGTTGTCTGAAATATGTATAAATACGTGTTGATTTTCATAATAAAACGATCTGTTGCCTGGCCCTTGTCTTCTGTTGTTACACTAGGATGAGACAGCTGTCCATTACTCCCTGGTTTTCAGTGATTCTCTGACTGATACCAATCCGTGGTCCGAACTGAAACAAATAGAATCCCTATAAACTAATTCATGAAGATAAATCAATCGAACGGTAGGATTTGCTTAAAGGATGGACTTCAAGTGAACATAGAGAAGACGGAGGCAATGGAGATACCTATGCACAGATAACCAGCATCAGTCATTGTCTACTGCAGGTATGTAAAAGAAGTTGTCTCTTACACCTAACTGATTAGGCATCATCGTCTCAGAGACAGGCGAGACCACAAGGATCAGGATATTGAAGTGAACGTCAGTAAGGCAAGACAGACCTAAATTCTTTCGACGCATTACGAAAAGTATTTCAAACAAGCTTTAGACTTGCATCACCATATGCTAAAAATAAGGTGGCTAGGAGGAACTAACAACGGGAACTCTAAGAACTAACCAACGAAGAATCTATTGCTGAGCCTATATACAGAAGAAAATGAAGGTGGATCATAAACACGATGAGGAGATAATTCGATTTTCCAGCATAAAGTGGGTGAAGGAAGTAGAATTTCAAAATCTGTGGATCCACTCCCTACCTAAAAGTCAAGTGCTAATGACAACACGAAGTAAGCCTACACATTTCAATGAGTGAATGATTGACATTCTTGGTTGGTGACACTGAGTTTTTGTATCAGCCTATGGTAAAAGAGGTTTATTGTTGCAGACTACTCCATAGTCTCAGACTAGGTAGAATAAAACAACTTTTCATTGATTCCCCAAATGATATCGATCGGTTCCCTATAGAAAGTCTACATCGATACCAAGTTAGTCTAAACATTGTGTGAATTTTTTGTTCTTTTCTTTTGATGATTATTTTGATGTTTATTTCCTAAAAATGTTCATTCTGTTTGTCTTCTATGACTTTTTTTCGGTTTATAGATATATCCTTATGAGGTATTAAAAGCTTCTTCAAATCAGCCATTGAAAGGAGTGGATAGAACACAATTAGAAGTAAGTGATTTAATAGAATGAATCAACGTTTATTTTCGTCCTTTCTTCTCACTGCTAAACTCCGCCTAGGCTACTAACCTGACGGTGTGGCTGGAAAATAAAGAAGAATGGAAGTGAAGCTAGCAACTACCTCTTCACTTCACCTTCGAAAGAGTATTTGAAGAAAAATAGAGAAATATACTTGTAGAGTTCTCAGAATATCGATCAGCCAGTTGATTTAAGTAGAGTATCCAGGTGGTATAACCTGTGTTGGTGATCCACTCGTTGGAATGCTACTCAACTACGCGGGAGGTCTGAGTTTCGATTCTCAACCAATTCACTCCTAAACACTGCCTAGTTACTAACTATTAGTAAGCTCGTAAAGGGAGAAAGCTTAGGCATGGTGCTAGCAATCCCACGCTGTAGAACTATAATCTCTGCAACTGAAGTTTCAAAGCTCAACGTTACCACGTATAATATCATACAGAGAACTGCTGAAAAACCAAGGAGTACTGGATAGCTGTTTCATCCTAGCTTAGGAGTCTTCATCAGCCCGCATCCATCGAGTTTCAAACCAAGGACTATCTGGTTTCTTGGCGAGTTCGTAGACCATTCAACCATTAGAATGTCCTCAAAGAAAACTTGTCTACAAGATATAGGATCTAATTAACTTCCTAAACAAAACTTCTGGATTTCTTCACGCAATTTTATGACATTCACTTTATTGTTTTTGTAAAGGCACTGTCCTCATCAACCTCTGGTTTAGAGTACAGAAGATCAGGAGCGTTGAGTATCTTATATATTTGTGTCTGTACCAAAGGATTGGGTTCCGATGAAAGCTCAGCCGTAATCTTTGATGCATGTAATGTATTTCTCGTTATACACTAGAAAATCAGGTTTTTTTGTTATGTACAAGTTTGCTATGCTCTTTTTTATAGGTTTACCTAACAGAGCTGAATCATTACAGAAGCGTAATAGCATTCGGTTGATATCACTAAATTGAAATACTTGACCTGTTTTTCGAACAAACTATCTGTTAATACACACACTGGGATGATAATGGCGATGTTTGGTTGGTAGTGTAAAATGACCACTTATAGAGATGCATTCACTAACAGCTGATTACTGGCATAGATTTCACTGTTGGCTATTGTCAAGCTAATAAGGAATTGGTGTTGGATTGATGTTACAGTCAGTTGGCAGAAAACTCTAAATACCTAGGTTTCATGCGTGTTAGCACTTGTCAGTCTCTGGGGTGTATCAGCAACCTAAAAGCGACTACTATTTCTTCTGGGATTCATACCCAAGTCACCCAATACTCTGTAGTCTGAGACTTACCAACTGAACTCTCCATTGGTCTGTTGTAGGACTATAATGGACACTTTCGTGTCATGTGCTACCAGGGAAGAATCACGTTGAGTTACAATATGTAGATGAAATAGCCCTCTCTGCTTGGTGAAGACGCTGACAATATACAGAGTCTTCTGAACACCTTCAGCTGAAATCTACGAATGTTTGGCGTGCGATTTGCTCCCACCAAATGTAAGATTATGTTACAAGTCTGGACTACATGGATTCCTAGCTTAGAAATAGGGAGTGAAGTGGTAGAGCACGTTGACCGCTTCACTTATTTGGGGAGTGGCATCAGCCAGCCCCAACGGGTTGATCGCTGATAAAATCTCAGCACGGATACAGAAGGCTAGTTTCGCATATGTCAGTTTATGTCGTCTCTTATGTAGACGTGATATCCGGCTGGCTGTCGACCAAAGGGCGGTTGTACTGCTCAGTAGTCCGCTCAACCCTCCTTTATGGTTGTGAGTGAAACGTGATCATTGAGAGTGGAAGACATGAAAACCTTGGCTGGCTGTCTTTGATAATGGGTGCCTGCGTTCTACCTCCTGTGTGAAATTGTATAATAAAGTGAGCAATATTGAGGTTAGGTGCCGAGTTCTAGTTAGAGAGGGGAAATCAATCGACGAGGCTGTGAAATTACATCGACTGATATGGTTAATACATGTGTTACGTATGCTTAGTCATCGCCTTCCTCAACGAGCAATGTTAGCAGCTGGAGGTCAAAACGAAACATGGCTTCACCAGTTAGTGAAATCCACAACAGTTAGCTTAAGCCAGCCACGTAGGAAGGTGTAGTTTTTGTGGGTGGGGTCCTCGAGATGGTAAAAACAAATGACTGAGATAATTAGTGATATGGCTCAAAGTCGTTCTAAATGTGTGGCGCTGACTCATCTACTCCTTGTGACTTATAATTTCCAATTGAACTATATTGTTCTTCGATATTACTATTTCTTTTGTCTCATATCCCTGTTTACTGTCTATATTTTGCATTTCATCTACTATCTTCTCTTGCCTTGTGTGCTACAAGGAGGGAGTGTGGCGCACCGATGCAAAGTTCTATGTCGAAAACAGACAGAATATCATGTGTCTAGTCCTTTGATCAGTGGACACTGAATTCTTATTATCTCATAATGATTCGGTATGCACCGTGAGAGTAAGCCTCTTAGCACGGTGATCACATTACACACATGTTTGTGGTAGAATTTAGCCTACATGAAAGTAGTTACTAGCTAGTGTCGAATTAGTGTATCTATTATAGTCCTATATGAGGTCAATTGCTAGTCCAGTTATCTCAACGTCTCTAATTACCAAGCATTAGGTAACCTGGGTTCGAATACCAGAAATACAGGTACGTCTTGCCAACTGACGAATGTCAACGAGCACAAAAATCTGGAGATTCCCTTCAACTATCAAATATCGTACATGAATTCAGCTTGCACCTTGTAGGAGACGCATAGTGACTACTCACCAATGAATGTAAGTAGCATGAGTATCAGTTTAAATTCATGGAATGGCCATGGATCGGATCTCAAAGGCCTAATAGCCTCCAATCTAGCTCCTCTTATAACCGAAAGGTGTCCTGGTTTCGTACTCCGGTGTTTGCATACAACCAATTAGTCTCAAACTAGACTGACGAAACAGCTGTCAAGTAATCCCTGTGGCTGGTTTTCAAATGATACTCTAACCGATGTCAGCACATGACAAAAATCCTGTAACAAAAGTATCACTAACCACAATTTCATTTTCTCACTTTCTATTTTTTATAGTGCCATTTATCAGCAGATGAATTTGAGCAATTATTTAAAATGTCACCTCAAGCTTTTCAACGTCTACCTGAATGGAAGAGAAATGATTTAAAAAAGAAATTAGATCTTTTATAATCTATTGTTATTATTAATTATAATATTATTTATTATTTATTCAATGATCTCGATCACAATGACGATCATGATCAGGATCATGTTGATGGTGTTGGTGATCATGGTGATGGTATATGATGATGTTTTTGGAGTTGAAAACGAACTGATTTATCGATCTATCTATATATTTATTGATTTGTTTGTTTGTTTAATTCGCTTACTGAGAAATAATCACGGAAAAAAGTTTTGTAAAATTTCCTTCTTTCGTTTTTTAGTTTTCTAAATATTCGCTCTTTCTTGCAAATACATGTGTAGATATTTATTTATTTATTTCTATATGTGTAAATGTGTACACGTGTCTTGCTATTTCGTTGTTTGCTATGACTCTAATCCCGTCTCACACATAACACACAGTCCCTCCCTCTCGTTTCCCTTTGTATTGCTACCTGTACGAATCTTCGGTTTCTGTTGAAATTTTTACAACCTCACTGCAGTTTGTATTTTCTGTCTTCTTCAAGTGTAATTCATGTGCATATGTATATGTGAGTGTTTGTGTGTATGTATGTATGCATGTGTGTGTCGATGGCTGGAACACATACAACATCCACTGATTGCGTCATCGTGACAAAAACAACAACAACATCAACAAGAGACAACAACAATTAGCTATTGAATAACTAACTAATTACTTGGCTTTCATTTCGCTTTTTCTGTTCTATCTTCTATCTCTGTTCATAGTGCTATGCTTCCGTTGTTCAATTTTCATGTAGAACTTCCCTGTGTAGAAGAAGAACTCGAAGAAGAAGTATTTATTGGCGGGCTATTTTTCGTGTTTACTATCGTCCTGTTGTCCAGTACTGCTCTGTTCCTTTGCGTTTGTATACACGACAAGACGATTGTCTTCTAAGCAAAACGTATAATCTGACAGACAATATCGTCAATTCAACTTCATCTTGACTTATTCTTTAAAGGTACTTGGTATATTCAACGCATGTGCAATCTATTCTCTGTGCCTATCGATATGTGTGCAGATTAAATAGTCAATATAAAATCGTTAGCAAGATATGCGAATGCGCCTAGTTAGTAAAATCACTCAACTCAACTGTTAATCAATTTTTTCTCATGCCTCTTTCCCCTCTCCCTTCTGTCGACAGTTCAGTTGAATCTTTCTTAAGAAAAGCAATCAGAAGGATGCATTGTCACCTGTTTTCAGCCTGCCTTGTTCTGATCTCTCTCCTCTTCTGTGTAATTCACTTCAAAGCTTCCTTATTACTGTTCATATTCTTATTGTTACTGGGTAACAATTCGAACTAGACCCTACACCACACCATACCTTACCACACTACACGACACCACTTTAATCCTCATATAAACATATTTATGGACATATTTTATATATACATTTGAAAACCAAAAAAAATATTCAGGGATTTTTAGTTTTATCAATGATTATTGATTTTGTTGAGTCGTGTAACATTTTTGCTCAAAGCTTACTTATTCAATAGTCTATCTCTGAGTGCGTGAGTGTGTCTGTCTGTCTGTCTGTCTGTCTGTGTGGGTGACTGGATTGCTGAGTGTGCGCATTATCGCTTATCACTGCTGCATGATACTGTAATTTACCGGGGGTATTTTAAACGATTTTCTCCGAACCGTTATTTTCTGATTGTCTGCTCTAGCTATTATATCACTTGATGTATCTTTGCATGCACTGAAGACAGATAGGATCCCTAAGTTTTCAACTGGGTTCTTCAATGCTCTCTGTGTGTGAATATGTGTTGTCTGTTAAGCGTGTACAATCGAGATATCGTGTGTATACAGGCGGTCATATGGTCACATGTAATACTTACTGTCAGTAATTTCTTTGCCCTGTAAAAGAAATACCTCTTCGTTTCTACCCGCCCTATCAGTGTTTCAAAATTTTAACTACTCTTCTTTATGAGGATCATTTTTCCTTTCTCATTTAGTCTATTTCTGTAAGCCAAGAAGATTAGTCGCTCTCATTCACACACACACATACATATGTGCACATAATTAAACTGCTTTAAAATTTAAGCAAAAGAGTATATATCTATGTGGTAAATACATCTTACATTTTACATTGTATTATGTAATAATTTCCACTTTTATTGGTTGATATTGTTTACTATTGCATTTTGTCTTGATCTCTGATTGGTCGTTTGGTGAAGTCGCTAGGCTAATCTGATTGGCTGATTTGTTGACTTATTTTACTATTGGTCAAAAAACAAAATGTTGCCTCTTATTTATTCAATGAATTCTTCTTTCTTCTTGTTGTTAACGCCTATTTCAAATCATTATATATTACTTATCTTATAAAAAAAATATATATATATATTTAAATAAATGAATTTAAAACAATAAAAACAACAAAAAATAGAGAAATATAATTATTCAATGAAAAAGGTAATTTTCTTATTGAGAAGATATTTTTTTCATTAATTCTAAAATAGTGCGTAGAATTGGAGGCACATATATCTCATAATATGAAGCTAAGACAAGCAGCAAGAGTTGTTCACAAAGTAGGATTCAATGAATTCATAAAATTTCGGTAGAACTATTCCTCAGCTGCATACTCTCTTCAAATACAGAGATATTCATATATACCAATAGAATTACATTGGGAGATATCGGACTGATAAGATATTAGGAATTGTAAACCAAAGAGTATTGATAATAGGTAGTATTTCTAATAATGACATTGGGTGGTGGTGGTGCTAAATCACGAATTGGTTGAAGTTAGAATTCATGGACTAGCCATTCAGGTGGGTCTTAGTGGCTGAATGGTAAACGAGCAGGCTTGCCTTGTAACCGGAAAGTCCTGGATTCGAACCTCGGTGGTGCGTGCGTACTACCGATGTTTCCCAAAACTGATATCAATCTGCGGTCAACTCATTTAAACAAATCTAATCCTTACAAGCCACGTACTGAATAGTGTTATGTGCTGGTCGAGAATTTAATAGTTCTGACGCAAGAAAGACGGAAATCAGAAGACCACTAGGTTTGCGACGATACTTCTATTTTCCAAACACAAGGAGAATCAAAAATGTCACACAAGAGTGTGAGAGCAAATATGAATGTCCGAATAGTGTGTGAAACAAGCGTGTGAGCGAATATTCAAAATGAACAAATCAATAGACAGTCTTAACATGATTGGCCAATTATAATGGAATATCGATCCATGTATACATAGCAGAATATAACCAACTGTCAAACAAACACACATATTATATGGATACATGTCACCAAGAACAGACTGTCAAACAAACAAACATATTATATGGATATATATCAAAATAATGGTACTAATAACAATAATGTTGAAATTAGTCAAGATAATAGACAACCTTCTTGGATAGGACAGTTTATTAATTACCACATTTTCTACGCTGTTCGGTACAAAAGAGCCTTAGTAAGGTGCCTCTTCAGTAGGATACAACAAATATGCACTGAAGACACACTTGATGAAGAAGAAAAGAAGTTGACACAAACCCTGATTGATAACAATTATCCAGACAAGTTCATCAGGAGATATAAAGTAGTCAGTGGAACACCAAGACCCATTCTCCAACTCGCCCCTAAGAAAGACGTGTACATCAAGCTACCTTATATGGGGCATCAAAGAAGTTTGATAATTAGACAAAGACTGAAAGCCACCGTCAAAAAGACTTTTTATGCAGCTAATACCATAATAATAGAGAATGTAAAGCCAGTGTATCTAGCTAAGCCCTTCGAACATCCAAAAAATGAAGTCACATCCCACTGTATTTACAAATTTGAATGTACGTGTGGACACACATAAATACATAGGGAGGACTCATCGATCTCTGCATGTAAGGGCTGGCTTCAGAGCATATTCCTAAATGGCTCCAGAAACAAATGGAATCTTCAGAACCTATTAACGGTGAGAACAGGAGACCCAGCTCTTCTACTGCGAAACATATTATACAGACAGGACATAAAATTGACGTTAAAATACCTTTTGAACCTATCTATAAAACGTGTATTTGGGGCGTATCCTAAAGTTTGTAGAAGCCGTAGCTGGCAATTAGAAAGTTCAAGCCACCTTTATGCGTTCGAAAACACTCCGTCATCACACTGAACCAACTTCCTTGGTAAATTTTGTTTTGATACCATAGCAGATGTGCTATTACCTCTGCTATTTGGCTCAGTGGTCTTTGCTGTTATTTTGACCTTGAATATGTCCTTTTAAGTTGACCTAAGTCTATTTTCTCATCTCTTAACTGTTTATTTATTTCATATATGTATTTCTATGACAAGTCGGTGTGTGATGGATCAGGTTGTTCGAAATGTGTTGCGCAAATACACATTACACGATTCAGACAAATTATGTCTTCCTTCTTATTGCTTTATCTAAATTCATAAAGAAAACTAATTGTTTTAAATAGTGATGATAACAGTTAGTTTTAAATGAATCAGAAATAGTAATAATAAGAGGTGTTGAATCAAATAATAATAACAGTTAATATGTAAGGTATATTACCATGATGGATTGAGTGTGTGTGAGTGTGGAATGACACAAACACATAAGTCGTACAGAAAGGCGATTGTCTACTCTCATGACTGAGCATTTCCCAGAGTGGTGGAAAACAACTGACTGCCTAAAAGTTCGATAAACAAGTATCTTGTAGAGTACGGACAATATATTGACGCTCTGTCAAGTCATTCATTATTGTCAGCAGATCAACAAACAAAAAGATGCTTGAAACTGTGTAGGCTTGTGCTGTTAGAGTTTATAAACCAGGTCTCTGTATACAAAATGAAATGGTGGTCGTTCTGAATCGAACATGGTAATACACTTTACCTATTTTTTTATTTCCTTAACGTTCCCCAATGGAACATAGGGCTTCAAGCCAGTGGCCAGTGGAGAATAAGATTATTTATAGGTCTCTTGTATTGTATAATCAGATTGACTTTATTACTATGTAATAAATTAACTATTCGTTTGAAGTATTTCTTAATCAGCCATTTTGGTTTACTTGTTTTAATGCAGTTTTCCACAGAGATTTAATGTGTGCACGGATGAATTTTGCGACACATACTAACGAGCTCAACAATATGGTTCATAGTATTATGACTGAAGGGATTAACAACATTCTGTCTAGGTATATATCTGTAGGATTCAGTGGAATGTTAGTTGAAGTAATTTAATCCGTTAGAGATTGAATTTTTTCTTTTTCTTTTATTTTTGATTACAGCTTGACTCCACACCATATTTTTGGTACAAGTGTGGAATTTTCAGCGTGGATATCGGTAGCCCAAAATTCGCAGGCCGACCATAGATATCAGGCGTGCGTCAGCGTGGGCTCGAACCCCGGACCATGTGCATGGTCGGCGAGAGTCCTAACCACTGTGCCACCGACGCACAGGTGCTTCTTATTATCAAGAATCAGTGGTTGATTGAAGACTGTCAGCACCATGACTGATGAACTCGTGGATGGTGACTAGCAGTGGAATCCAGGACAACGCACATTTCGTCCTATTTAGGACTCGCCAGCTAGTAGATATACTTGCACTCCTCAATGAATTATGATGATGTTCCCACCACCGAGGCTCAAACCCAGTGCCCATAGTTTCAAACGTCAAAGCGTTATCCACTAGATCACTTGAGCCACGAGAGTCACATCTTGTAAGACGGGTATTATTAATCATGAAGAGAATAAGAGACGGATTCAGCGAAGAAAAGTTTCTTTATCAACGAAATCATCTTCAGAGGCTGTACAGTCGTATTTATACTTACAAAAATATATAGTGGTCTGTTATTGAGTAGTAGGGGGTGACATAACTGATATAAAATAAAAAGAAAAAAAATGTGCGTCGGTGGCACAGTAGTTAGGACTCCCGCCGACCATGCACATGGTCCGGGGTTCGAGCCCACGCCGATGCACACCTGATATCTATGGTCGGCCTGCGAATTTCGGGCTACCGATATCCACGCTGAAAATTCCATACTTGTACCAAAAATATGGTGTGGAATCAAGCTGTAATCAAAAATAAAAAAATAATAAATAATAATTAATCAGAAGTGGCTTTAGAAGTGAAAATTAAAAGTTGTAAATTACATGGTACTCAACGGCACAAAGATAGAAATTTGATAAGGTTAAAATTGCTGTTTAGTGAGAATAAAGGTAGTTGAGTGTCAATTAAACAAGTGTGCAAAAGGTGTGGAAATATACAAAAGGAACATATGAGAGTGATAATAGTGAATTAATGATTATAGCTAAAGCAAACTAAAAGTAACATTAAACATGTAAAAATATCAAAATTTTTTGCAGGGAACGACTAGTGAAGAGGTTAAGACCAAGGTAGAATAAGAGACTGGACAAACGTTTTCTGTATACAGAGTGCAGGGTTGCATTGACGAATTGCCAGTGCCTCCGCCATACACAAAAGCCGAAACCTGACTCCCTTTGTACCATTTGGCTTCACTTTGTAGATGATCTTGAAAGACAATTCTGGTGGAGCTACATGGCCTGAGTTCACTAAACGCTCGAGAATTGAGCTAGTAATTGTCTTGCATTTTAAATTTCTAGCCATGTCGGATAATGTTCAGAGGTGCGTTCGGAAAGTGTGCAGCCAGTATAACTAGCTCCATAAGAGAAAATGGGTGAATAAACACACACTGAAGTGGTTCAAAGCGACAGTTTATCCTTCACACATCCGTTGATCATTTGTCGGCTGTATAAATTGATACTTAGGTCAGCCATAAAGAAGACTTTACTCAGTAATTTGCATGACCGATTCCTCAGGATTTCAGCTGTGGTATTACCTTAAAAATTCAATACTCATAAATAGCAGTTTATTCATTTAATTCAATTTTAGATTTTCCCGTCGATTGATTAAACCCAACTGCTAGGTTTCAAGTTGACATGTCAGCTTCTTGTGCAGACGCTTTGATGATGTCTGAGCATGTAATTAGAAATAGGACGAAATATGCGTTGTCCTAGATTCCACTACTAGTCACCATCCACCAATTAACCTCTAATCAAATGCCCAGACATCGTTCAAGCATCTGCACAAGAAACCGACATGTCAACCTGAGGCCCAGCACTTCGGTCTGATCAATATACAGGAAAACCTAAAACTCGAATAAATGACTGAATAATATTCACAAGAACTGAGATATATTCACTCCCTTCTTATCATCTAGTTTATGAAAAAATGGCCTCTTACTATTCTTTGAGCAGGTATGCGTCAGTTAGTGATTGGTACTAAAACTTAAACGAACTGATGATTTCCCGGAAATTAGGTTGATCTCAAGTGTTTTTTGAAGTTGATAGAATAGTGATGGAATACTTGTCAGGAACACAGGTGACCTGGATTCAGGAAAGGCAAATCAAATGATGATCAAATTTCAACTCTACGCATCGTCATCACATAACAAAGCATAGAATGGCAGTCATATCTCTACCTCAACTTCATCAACTTAAAAAAGGGCTTCGACAATGTTGACCGAGAGCAATTCGGAAACTATTTATTAATACGGAGTAAGTGTCCCAAATCTTTATCCGCCTCATTCACTGTCACGTGTCAGGGGATCCTCAACAGAAAACTCAGCGAAGCCTTTGAGGCAAACACAGGAGTAAGACAAGCCTGCTGTTATCACCTATGATATTCCAAATTATGGTGGGCTAAATTATGCGGTACGCACTATGTGGGAAGTGAGTAGACAGAAATACGTCAGACCAATGCGAAAATTCTAGAAGATCTGAAGCATGTTTAATGTCACACAAGCTATCGGGCTTGCAGGCGAAAGCCAACAAGCTGGCAAAAAAAGGAGGCAGCTAAGACAGAACTTCAGGTGAATATAGAGAAGACAGATGTGATGAAGATAACCAACCACCACCACCACCACCCATAACAGCAACAAGTATCGATCACTATCAACGGGAGAAATTCGGAAGAGGTTACTTCCTTCCATTATCTAGGCAATGACCACTGTTCCAAGTAAAAGCAAAACGAACCAAAACGTCAGAAAGGCAAAGCTTACCCTCATCATTCTGATGCCAATCTGGAAATCTCTCACACTCAGCAATCACAGAGAACAAGATTCGTATTTCCCGCACCTATGTTTAATCAGTCACTTCTTCTATTTGGGTAAGAAACTTGGCGCAGGCGTCAAGAAAAGCTTTTGCGACAGCCTGCTGCAGATGTTTATCAGCAGCTGTTTCACAATGAAGATCACATGGCTGGTGGAAAGAATTACAGATAGACTCTGGGAACAAACCAACCAACAGCTGATTGCTCAAAAAGACTATAGGGAAAATGGCGATAGTCTGCATACACACCACTGAGGGGACCATTGAGTGACCCCGCATGCTAAACCACCGCTCGAGTGGAACCCAAATTGGAAATAACAAGTGGGCTGTGTGTCCGAGGATGACAATGAGGACATCGTTGGGGGGGAGGAGATTTCTTTGATTACAGCTTGATGCCACATTGTATTTTTGGTACAGTATGGAATTTTCAGCATGGACACCGTTAGCCCAAATTTTACAGGCCGACCATAGATATCAGGTGTGGGTCGGCAGGGGATCGAACCTCGGACCATGTGTAAGGTCCCAACCACTGTGCCACTGACGCACGATAAGAGATTATGCACGATCGTCGGCCTGGCTAAAGGGGATGTGGTCGAATCCGTTTATTCTTCTCAGAACCTACGGAACCAATAATAATAATAGTAGTACGACTGAAGAACAGGAGAGATTGTTCGGGAATTAGGGCAACAACGCTACTTCGTAAGAAGAACACCCTGCCTTTCCTGAAACTTTAGTGTTTGACGCTACATGTTCCAGCAGCAACTCAAGGAGTGGAATAAAGTTTATTTAGGTTGGTGGATGGTGGCTAGCAGTGGAATCCAGGATGCGCATTTCGTCCTATTTGGGACTCGTCAGCTGGATGTACCTGCATTTCTCAGTGAGTGATGATGTTCCCACCGAGGCTTGAACCCAGTACCCATAGTTTCAAACACCAAGGCGTTATCCACTAGACCACTTGGGCCACGAGAGCCACCTCTTGTGCAACGGGTCATATTAATTATTGAATTGAATTTTTTGATTTTCCCGTCGATTGATTGAACCGAAGTGCTCGGTCTCAGGTGTTTGAAACTATGGGTACTGGGTTCGAGCCTCGGTGGGAACATCATCACTCACTGAGAAATGCAGGTACATCCAGCTGACGAGTCCCAAATAGGACGAAATGCGCATCCTGGATTCCACTGCTAGCCACCATCCACCAATTGTATACTAATTAAATACCCAGACATCGTCGAAGCATCTGCACAAGAAGCCGACATGTCAACCTGAGACCGAGCACTTCGGTTCAATCAATCGATGGGAAAATCAAAAATTCAATTCAATAAGTTTATTTAGAGTTGATTTATTAGGCACAAATCACCATAAATCCTATTGATATATTTGAAACTGTATTCCAGTCAATTGTTTCTTTCTTTCGATGATTCTTCAGTCTTGTGCAAAATCATTTGGAAAGAAAAAGCCCTACTAAACTGAAACGTCTTAACATCTGATTAGTCAATGAAGT
This sequence comes from Trichobilharzia regenti, assembly GCA_944472135.2. Lineage (NCBI taxonomy): Eukaryota > Metazoa > Platyhelminthes > Trematoda > Strigeidida > Schistosomatidae > Trichobilharzia > Trichobilharzia regenti. Next base: position 124,572,910 of record OX235264.1, on the reverse strand, counting down.
CGGTGGCACAGTGGTTAGGACTCTCGTCGACTATGCACACGGTCTGAGGTTCGACCCCCTGCCGACCCACACCTGATATCTATGGTCGGCCTGCGAATTTTGGGCTACCGATATCCATGCTGAAAATTCTATACTTGTACCAAAAATACAGTGTGGCATCAAGCTGTAATCAAAAAACAGTCTATCTGGTGCCTAAAAGGCAAGCGTTAAATATCATTTTAACGATGCAGTTTTATCAATCTTAATTTACCTTACCAAATAGAGATGGGAAACATCATGGGTTCCATCACAAATTGACAACAGTTACAGAAACATTACCCACCAAGGAGCAGAGAGCAGTTGTTTCGTCCCCTTCACTACTACGCATCCACTATAACACCAAGTTTTTGATGTAGATAGATAGTTAATTTGCGAAGCTTTCATTGCTCCACCACCAGGCAACATCTTCAGCACGTACTTCAATTTAGATTGAAGTAAGCTTTGAGATTTCTCCACGAGTTTATTATTCATCTCTCCTGATGGGTGACCTTGAACATGATTAGTTGTTTTTATATACTTTCACACCCTCAAGGCTACTTGCATTGAAACTGACTGTTTCCTTGACTTGAACTTTGACCCTTTGTGTGTGGGATTTCCTTCTTATCGACTGATAAATTTTTTCCGTGTCGATGTGTCTATTGATAGACGATTCACTGGAATACCAGGCTTCCATTAATTCTTTAGAATTCTTAAAGAATGGGAAAACCTTCAAATTTTTAGATGGAGGATACACCCAGAATGCTAGAGAATTTTTAGAAGCCAGCATGGTATTCCACTGAATCGTCAATCAATAGACACATCGAAATAGACCAAATTCACCAACCGATAAGACGAAAATCTCACATACAAACGGTCAAACCTCAGATCAAGTAAACAATCAGTACATATACAAGTAGCCGCCTAGAGGGTGTTAAAACGTACAAAAACAACTAATCGCGTTCAAGGTCACCTGTCAGGAGAGATGAATAATAAACTCGTGAAGAAATCTAAAAGCTCACTTAAATTCGAATTGAAGTATGCTCTGAAGATGTTGCCTAGTGTTGGGGCAATGAAAGCTTCGCAAATTAACCATCCACCTAGCTGAGAGAAAATAACCACATCAAAATCACCCACCTGAGCTACAAATCTTCTCCATCATATCTGTAACACCAAGTTTTAAACCAACCTTATCAATCAGTTAGTCAATGGGCTTACAAAATCCACTCAGCGGTGAATTTATGATAAACTGAATCATAGCTATCTATCAGCATTCACGTCATATTAAATAGCATGGATCTTACCTTCCACGACAGTTGGTATAACTCTATCTTAATTCAAAATTTTCCAACTAACGAAAAAGTGACCGATTAAGAATAAATTAAATTTATTCCGGTTTCATATTTTCCTTTTTGAGCCTAATGCGTGGACCGGTGTCGAAACGTTTACCTGAAGAATAATGTGACTTATAATTCTATAGAGTATGCACAGAATTAGCTGAACATTTTCACTAGTATATCAGAATTATTCTAAACAGAATACTGAAGTCATCATGTATAAGACAATATTTACAAGAATGAAAACAGGAAGTCTATAAACAATAAGGATTCACATAACATGATAGTCTTAAAAATTGTTGTTGTAAACATTGATTATCTATAGAAAAATCAAGAACAATCAAATCACCAAGTTATCAGTCTACATATAGCTCAGTGGTAACTAAATACCTGAACTTTTGATAGGAAGTTGCAAACAGTAGGGTCTATGAAATCGCATATGACAACCAAATTGTTGTTATTATTGTTTCCTTTAGTTCCAAGAGGAACATAGGGCTTCAGCTGAAAGTCTCCATTGCGTTCGGTTCTCTGCCAACCATTTCACCTGGCTCCATTTCTGCTTACATGCTTTCATCTCGTCTTCACATCACCTCCTCCATGTCACCCCACCCTCGCATTGACGACTAACTCGCCGACTCCCATTGGAGTTCCACAGGAGCGACGGCCTGGCGTGGGATGTCACTCACTCAATGCTTTGTTTTCTCAGAGTATGGACAATCCACCTCCACTACTTCCTGCGTACTTGTTGTACAAATGATTCCTGCTGGGTTGGTTTGCTCATTGCCAGAGATCCCTCACTATCGCTGATCTTTTTTGGCCAGCCATCTGATTTTGAGTGGTATTGAGTGGAGACAGCTGTTGATGAAAGTCTGTAGTTTGTCTCTGATCCATACAGTAAGTGGCACTGACTTCACATTGGAGTTGAAAATTCTGTTCGTATTTTCATTTTCATGCTGAATGCTGTTGACTTCCACACAAACTTGAGAGAAATGAGAGCTTGTTTTTCTGATTCTCGCTTTGAGATGCTCATCATTTCCGTTCGCATTTAGTTGAAATGATGCTTCCTAGGAAGGAAGGTGAACAAGGTCGCTTCTTACAGATTTCTCATACTTTTGCTGATTGATTGTTGTCTGTTGTTGTTGCTGTGGCTGTTTCTGTTGGCCAGGAATCTTCATCACCTACATGTGTTTTCTCTATGTTCACCTGAAGTCCAATCATTTCTGGATGCTTCTTCTATCGCCAACTTGTTGCTTTTCACTTGTATATCTTCCAATTTGTGGGAAAACAATCGTATATATATCATTGGCGAAGTCCATATCCTCCAAGTTTGTATTTGTGTGGGTCCATTTCATGTCTGTTTCATCGCTGTCTGTCGCAATCAGGGAAATCATTGAAGATGGTAGACAACCAGACATCCTTGTCTTACTCCCATCCTCAATTTGAAGGATTCCGTGAGTTTCCCATTGTGGATAACTTAGCATGCAGCATTGTCGTGCAAGTGTTGGATGACATGTATAATTGTCAGTGGCGTCTCGCAGTAGCGAAGTAGCTTCCGAATCACCTCTCCGTCGACGCTGCGCTATTGAAGGCCTTTTAAAAGTCAATAAAGTTGAGTGAGGTAGAAGCTGACTGCCATTCCAAGCTTTGTTCAATGATGATCCGTATTGTTGTGATTTGATTGATGCATGGCTTGCTCCTCCTGAATCCAGCCTGTTCTGGTCGGTGTTTTTCATCCACGTCAGCTTGTTTGATTCTCTTCAGGATGAAGCAGCTTAGTATTTAGCTTGGGATGGACAGGAGCATAAATCTGCGCCAGTTCCTGCATTGACTTAAGTTTCCTTTCCTTAGTAGTTTGAATAAGTATCCTTTCTTCCAATCCTCAGGTACTTTGCCCTCTTTCCACACCGTCCCCAGTAGTGGTTTGATCAAGTCCGCTGTTGTCTCTCGGTCCATTTTTAAAGCTTCTGCTGGGATTCCGTCTGGTCCTACTGCCTCTTCCACTTTTTAGCATCTTTATCGTCTTCAATATTTCTGTGACAACCAAAACGCACTGGAAAAACATTTTAAATGACTGTGGGAGACAGTATACTGGTTAATGGCTGAACGTTAGCGTTTATGTGTTATGGGATTCCAATCCAGTATGATGACTGAGTGGCCACGTGTTTACCTCGTAACATGAAGTTCTTGAATCTGGTCTCTTGCGAGATACTGGGTTCGGGACTTGCACTATAAAGCTCTTCGGTGTTAATTACAATAAAGTTGTAGGCTGCACTATAGTAATTTAATCATTCCAACTTTAATATTAACAGCAGAATATTCAGTGGAGCGACTATTTGCAACAATCTGTAAAGTTGTATGTTAATATGATTTAAAAGGAACTACATTCTGTGAAGAAATTCGAACAAACGTTGTGAATACTTCGTTATAATAAAGGTATCTTTATATTTCACGATGAATGAAAAACAAAACGATATTGTTTTCACTGACGTTTCGTTATTTAATGCTGCTAATATCCCATAGTCACGTGCACAATTACTCAATGAATGGCATAACTCTCCCAGTGGTCACTGAGTACAAGGACTTGGGAGTGGTTGTGCAGCATGACTTGAAAACAGCAACAAACTGTAGAACTGCAGCCACTAAGGGTTTTAGAATGTTATGGGCCATACGCAAGGCTTTTGCGAACTTTGACGCTGATATATTTCGTATATTATATCCGACTTATATCAGACCTCATTTGGAATATGGGATCCAGGCAGCGAGCCCGTGTTTCAAATACGAAATAGACTTATTAGAAAGGGTGCAAAGAGTAGGAACTAAGCTAATAAAGGGTTTCTCAACCCTGTCATATGAGGAGAGGTTAAGTCGACTGGGTTTATTTCCACTGTCATACAGACGACTTAGGGGTGACCTAATACTAGCATACCGTATCCTAAGAAATGATTTTGGAGCTAATTTATCTAAATTATTTCTTCCTTCTAGCACCAACCAATTGCGAGGACATCACCTCAAGGTTCAAAAACCACGGTCGAATCGTCTGCGTCTGGAAATCCGTTTTTCGCATCGAATTGTGAACCATTGGAACTCCCTACCGGAACATGTCGTATCAGCGCCATCCGTTGATTCATTCAAGGCGAGATTGGACCTCCTGTATGAAATAAATCGAAAGGATTAACACAGGCATATAGCCTACTATCCTAAATAAATTGTAAACTGTAAACTGTAATAGCTTTATCAGAGTATTATTAAACTAGAATTTACAAACTCTCAGCTTATATATATATATAACAACTTAATCATCGTTCCTCATCAGCATGGGGTAATTTTTACGTTGTCAAATTGGCCCATCCGTAAAGATAACAAACACAGGTGTACATTGTTGAATTTGATCAGTGTGTAGAATTATAAAAACAGCGTGTGTTTACATAATGAAATTGCTTATCGCATTCGTGTTGATTTAGTCATTTCATGGGGAAGGAGGGTGTCGAAACCAGGTCACATTCTGTTTTAGTTCATCATTCTTATTCAAACAATTTGGATTCCACTTGATATGAAGTGCTTCTGATGATATTAGACGTTCTTTGTGATTTCTGAAGTGCTTTTTTCTGGATTATTTCAATATTGTCAAAATCAATTTTGTCGCCTGATTCTAAGGCGTGTAGACCCAAAGCTGATAATATTTCAAGCATTTCTAGTTCAACTAGATTTGTCGGAGTTCAAATAGACGGTCTACAGTGTTCATTTCTTCTAATTTTGATTTCTCCCTGGAGATGTTTTCCTGATGTATACCGCATCGCATCCCAAGTATTTTATTTTATGAACACTTGATCTGCAGTGTGTCTGATGTTTTGAAGAAAACTGTCGTGTCGAGCTTATTGAGCACTCTTCTGATATCTAAAGTCTGACATCTCCGACCTATATGGAATGACAACTGTTGAGGTCCATGCTTTCGGAATACGTTTTTGACCATACTTAATGTCAATGTTGATTTTGTTGATTAAGTTCTTTGGGTAGTTGTTTTGCTTGAGAGTTTCAGTAATGTTTGATATTTCTTCTTCTTTTTCTTTCTCATCCGTTATCAGAGAGAGAGAGTGCTAGTCTAAGAATACTTGAAACAACTGAAATCTTTGCACTGATACGGTGTGATGATCCAAAGTCTAAATATTTATTGGAGTGGGTTTTCTTCCTGAATACAGATATACTAAAATCTTTGTTTTCCCTCCTCTTAACTAGCCAGGCAGTCCAGAAAAGGTGGTTCACCGACATCTGATTCTGCCTCCGAAGTAAACTAGATTCTGGGAGATACACAGTTTATTTTCTTCAGGAACGGACTGTGTAGATCTCGTTTTAGCACTACCAAAGTATCATCTACATATCTTATCCCTATTTTAGGAGTGTGTATGCTTGAAAAGATGTTATTTTCGAATCTGTTTATGGAAAGGTAAGCAACTATTGGGGAGACTGTTGAAACTATAGCAACAACATTTGTCTGTCTATATAAATTACTTTTAAATGTAAAATAATTACTTTCTAGACAGAATTTTAAGCTCTTAATTATTTCACTGGTGTTCAGTGGACATCTTTGTGATAGTGTTGTACCTGATTCTAGTAAACTGGAAATGATATCAAGACTTTCGGTAATAGGGATGCTAGTATATAGCGAGTTAATATCATAGCTTACCATAATGTCTTCTTTATCACTTTTTCCGTGTTTTATTTGAGATTTGAAATCATAGGGATTTTTTACAATATTCTGAGTATCCTTTTGAAGTGGCTGTAGTACCGGAAATAATTGTGATTACTTATAGTAGTAATTACTACTGTGGTGATAGTGTGTTATACACAATGTGTTCCAGCGGAATGCTATTCTTACATTCTCATTCTCACAGTTCATTTCGGCATTAACAACAGAATACGATATACTTATTTAAACAGTTTATTTGATGTTAGAGTCGGAATGCATTTCCCACGGTTATTTACTGCATTAACAACAGAATACTATGTATGCATTTGAAAATTCTATTTCATGTTGTTTGATGTAAGCCGAAATCACACGCTCAGTGATTGGTTAACGAATATAAACTCTGTATGTATACAAAAAGCTATTTGATTAATGAAAAATATACTTTGGTTTCCGTGTCTTGCCTTCTGTTGTTACACTATGCTTACTATTGTTCCCTTGGTTTCCAAACGGAACAATGGCACACCTCTGCTATGTTCTATTCTTTGCCTTCTTCTTTAGCTGAACCGAAGATTGCCCATAATCTCTCATCTTCTTCTCCTCTCACGATCTCTTTCATGTCATCCTTGAACAAATGCCAATCTCGTTGTTTTCCATTCGACTACCACTCAAGCGTTGGCTCGATGTCACTCGACGGTCTCCTCATAGGAGGGGGGGGGTGTCCAATCCACCTCCATTTTCTCTTACATATTGGTTGAGTAATAATGATAGGATCCCACATATTTTGGTATTGACTGTTTAATTTTGTATATATGGTATATTATCATTCTCACACATTTTGGTAGTGACTGCTAATCTTGTATATATGGTATATTATCATTCCCACACATTTTGTTATTGACTGTCAATCTCGCACATATGGTATATTATCATCTCTCACGCACTTTGTTATTGGCTATTAAGATAAATTATTTCAAATGCTGTTAGCTGTCCATATTGTTGTAAAATGTATAAATACCATGGCTTTCTTTATCGTTGTTGCACTTCAATACACAGTCACAGTCCAGCCTTTGTCTTTTGATATTTGCGTGCTTTACTAAATCGGAAGGTACGACGAGCAGATAGGCAGATTAGTTCAGGCGCAGACAGAATAAGGTGAAAACGTCTTCATTCAATTCCCTACAGTTATAACAAATTGGCGACGGGGTTTACCTTAATTCAGTGCAGTTATAACAATTGGCGACGGGTTTTACCTTAATTCATTGCAGTTATAGCAAGCAAACGACGACAGTTTTTATTCTGTTCAGCGCAGCTATATAACATTTTTGACTGTGTTAATTACAACCCAATTACAATGTCTATCTCTCTGGACGATCTCAAATCTATCTTGCAGCAGCAGCAAGTTCAGAATGAAGCAGCTCAACTAAAATTAATCGAAGCTCTCACTCAGAAGCTGTCCATTCAAGTTCCATCAACATCTCATTCTGACAAATATGAAAGCATCTCAAATTCCATCAGTGAGTTCAACTACGACCCAATATCTGGTCTCGTATTTGATGCATGGTTCAATCGTTACGAAGACGTCTTCCGTATTGAATGCTACATGTTTGATGATGCTGCCAAAGTCCGATTGTTACTAAGAAAACTTGGTACTGTTGAGCACAACAGATATGTTAACTTCATTCTGCCTAAGAACCCACGTGAGTTATCATTCGATGAGACAGTCACCGTTTTATCACAAATCTTTGGTGAACAGTCATCCATGTTTAATATTCGGTATCAATGTTTTCAGTTGACAAAAATGCCTTCCGATGATTATGTGACTTACGCTGGCAAAGTGAACAAGGAATGTGAAAGGTTCAAACCACACGAAATGACATCAGATCAGTTCAAGTGTTTGATTTTTATTTGTGGGTTGAAGAACCCAGAAGATACTGACATACGAACTCGACTTCTGTCACTTGTGGAACAAGACCCGAAAATGACTTTACAAATGGTGACAGCAGAATGCCTACGTTTAATCAACTTGAAGCACGATACTGCTATGGTGGAGTGCAAACGACAGTCGTCTGAATTTGGTTCGATTAACACAGTGAAAAGTCCTCCGATCACCGTTAAGCACACAGAACGTCAGTCTCAAAATTCAGCTAAACCTCCTTCAGTGTGCTGGCACTGTGGTTCGTGGCATTTTGTCAAGTTCTGTCCTTTCAAGAAGCATAAATGCCGTAATTGTCACCGTTTTGGACATAAGGAGGGTTACTGTACACCGCAGAAAAATTCTTCGGTGAGGAACAGAAGTAGTCGTTTCAAGCCGAAACAATCTCCTCGAGTACAGACCGTTTTCACTACTTCCAAAGTCGAGTTCGCCAGCAAACGTAAGTACATAACACTAGATATTAACGGCAAACGTATTCGTCTTCAGTTGGATACGGCATCAGATATCACCGTAATTTCCCGAACTACGTGGCGCAAACTTGGTTGCCCACAGATTCTGCCGACCGAGCATGTCGCCAAGAATGTCTCTGGAGATATACTGAAACTCGTGGGTGAGATAAATTGCCAGGTTCAGTTTGGTGAGCATCACTTCAATGGTGTATGTTACGTTACAAACTACCATGATTTGGATTTGCTTGGTCTTGACTGGTTAGACAAGCTCCATATCTTTAATGTACCATTAAATTCAGTATGCTCTAATGTTTCGTCTTCACCACACAACGTTGTTCCCGGAGATGTATCTGATCAATCTCTCTTGCAACGCCGTCGTCAAAAGCACGCTTCTGTCTTCCAGGACAAACTTGGTTGCTGCAAACTGTTTGGCATCCAGCATATTCGTAGCCCCCCGTATCATCCCCAATCGAATGGACAGACTGAACGTTTCGTCGACACCTTTAAGCGTGCTTATGCAAAAGCGAAGGGGGAGGGAACAACAGAAGAAATTTTGGATAAATTCTTGCTGCATTATCGTACGAATGAAAAAGGACAGTTATGTGTCAGACACACAGATCACGCTCTATCCAGTACCACGCAAAGGTCAACTCGACAAAGAAGAGCTCCGAAACCTTTTCAAATAGATCCAAAAAGCAAGTCCTACACTCTTTACGGGGGAGGTGATAGGATCCCACATATTTTGGTATTGACTGTTTAATCTTGCATATATGGTATGTTATCATTCTCACACATTTTGGTAGTGACTGCTAATCTTGTATATATGGTATATTATCATTCCCACACATTTTGTTATTGACTGTCAATCTCGCACATATGGTATATTATCATCTCTCACGCACTTTGTTATTGGCTATTAAGATAAATTATTTCAAATGCTGTTAGCTGTCCATATTGTTGTAAAATGTATAAATACCATGGCTTTCTTTCTCGTTGTTGCACTTCAATACACAGTCACAGTCCAGCCTTTGTCTTTTGATATTTGCGTGCTTTACTAAATCGGAAGGTACGACGAGCAGATAGGCAGATTAGTTCAGGCGCAGACAGAATAAGGTGAAAACGTCTTCATTCAATTCCCTACAGTTATAACAAATAAGTTCTCGGTTTGTTTACTCCCATGGTTTCTTGTTGCTAACTCTTTCCACCAGCCATCTAATCTTCAGCATGGAGCCAGAGAAAGCAGCTGTTGATTAAGGTTTGTAGCAGGCTGTCGGAAATGTTTTTCTTGACGTGTTGGCCAAGTCTGTGACCCACATGAAAGAACTAAATTACAGGGCATTTGTGGTGAAATTCTGAATCGTGTTCTTTATGCTGAGTGATAGCAGAAGATTTTGAGATTGATTTCAATTCTAGTTTTTACTTCTCCCTCCGTGCCTTCAACCTGAAACAATGCCAACTACCTAGATAAGTGGAGTAAGTAACCTCTCTTTAATTACTCCTGTCGGTAGTTCCTGGTTCTAGCTGTTATTTTTAGTGGTGGTACGTGAGTAACTTCATCACCTCTGTCTTCCCGATGTTCATTTGAATTCTTGTCTTCGATAGGCTTTCAGCTGGGTTGTAATATGAACAAGAGTTATATGTTCTTCAGCGAAATAAAACTTTACACAATAGTTCAGGAAACTTGATAAGATAGACTCGATTGATGGTAACTAGCTAAGGAATCCACGATTCGTATTTCGTCTTATTTGAGATTCATTAGTTGGATGGTGCACCTGTATTACCAGGGGTTGATAGTGTTTTCACAGAGCCCCGAGTATTGCATTTACCCCCCCCAAACGTCTCAAAATTTATATCATCTAATCTATTAAGCCACTAGGATCACCTCCTGTGTAACAATTGTCAGTTACCATTACTGAAGATAATCAGCTTTTTCCCTTGATTAGCTACAGTGAACCGCAACTTCAGTCTCCGTTAACTTGTCAGACTCATGTCACCTGATGATTATGTTGGATTTCACCTATGGTCGTCACCAACCAAAGTTACATCATGTTTCTTAATCTTAAGATATCGTAGAAGTGTCCGTACTTACCGGCAGGTGAAATATCGACACATAGAGGAATCATTTCATTATGACATAATCAATCAGTTAGTGTGTAATTCAGACTAACGTAAACATTCATAAGACAGACTTTACTATTTTAAAAAGTATATTAAATTAAAAAAACTTATATGTGGGGCATGTGAAATAATCCCGGAAACTGTTCAAAATCGAAAACAATCATGATAACAAGGGAAAGATACACAGACTGAATAAACAAGACAAAAAAAATGAATGGAGAAATCAATAAATAAACAAATAAATAGAACTTTGTTTTAACCCTACTTTGTATTCTATAGATCAAGGTTGTAGAAACGCCAACTACACACAATTTTTTGCACAGAAATTTTTAGTATACATTCATGAATAACCAATGTCCCCACTGTGTTTGAAAATTACGAAAGGAAGAAGACACCGTAAGTAAGCATAAATTTGATAGATGATCTTAAGGTCACCACTGTCAAGGTTATTCAAGTGTCAGGAGTTCATCAGATGTCCTAGGATAAAGCTTCTTGAGCGTCGGTAGTTCAGTGGTACAACGCTCACCGACCACGCGTAATGTCAGCTGAGGTTCTTTTCTCCACCTCGGACTCATTCCTAGAACTCGCTAAGGAGGTAGTCAGGACCGGTAAAGAGGAAAGGTTGGACATGAGGCTAGCTACCCCTCTCGGTAAAAATAAAACCACCGAATAACTTGTTGCCAATGCCTAAGAATCAACCTAGCTTGAATTCCATAATTAATTAATTTTCACCCCTCTTTTTTTCGAACTTAGATATCTTGTGACTAACATCTATTTGTTATATGTTTTGGTGACCTTTAACCTCTTGATTTTACCCCCACCTATACCTAAAACTGATTAATTAAAATAACCACTGGATTGGTAATACATTTTAATGTAAAACACTTTATAGTAGCGTAGAGCCGATGATGAGGAACTGATTGAAAATGAATATATATTTCTTCACTCAGTCTGTTGTTTTTTCCTAAATGCGTAAGTGAGATTTCAAAAATTGCTGACGACTATTGCTACCGAAACTTCAAAGGTCTAGCTTGAAGCTCTATGTTCCACTCGAGCTCTAAAGGAATAAATAGTGAGCCCTACTCTCCTCAAGTATAAAGCCATACTTGAATTTGTCCTCGTATACGTGAGGAAAACATTCTGTGGTTACGGCCAGTGTACTTCGCTCCACAATATGCATGGAACTTATCTTTTACAGTGATGGAGAATACCTTCCAGCTGGGGGAGGTTAACTGAAGTTTTGTCACACGCCTTAATAAATGCTTCAGAAAGCCACTTTTTGAGCACATATGAAGCAATGATCACTTCTTAATTATTAATTCATGAAGATAGTTTTCTTTGGAAGTGACTGAGAGACCAGTTTAGAATGTTCCTCTTAGATTTATCTGTAAACAGCACTTGTAAAGAAAATGCTTCAAAATTAATTTTACCAATAACTGAGTTGATATGATTTCAGACTACTGATATCATTTCGTAGTATATGACATGAAGCCTTTTTAAAAAGTCCCAAAGAACGTGTCATATAGTAGAAACACTTCCGATAAAATGAAATGCAACTGAATTGTCTGAAGGGATGGAATGAAATGTGGCCTAAATGTGACACCGACAACGCACGTGATAGGCAATTTTCATTGTGTAAGTAAGCGCTCGTTTTATTATTGTATACACATATCTGTATATAGTTTGCTATATCATACTGAAGAATTATGATAAGGTTCATATTTATTAGTTCAGATTATTATGTCAGTTATGTATCAAATGTCTAGATCTGAAGAGATCACTAACCTAGAGCTGATTCCAGAAGACTAATCAATCCTTCAGAATACTCTGTGCGGTAATTGACATGAGAATTTTAAAGAGAAGATTGATAATACGAGGATTTTCGAATATTGGTTTGTAGAGATTTGATTGGTTGATCGGAGAAACATTGGAAAAGCTGGGAGTACTGTACAGCTGTTTTGTCCTAGTTTGGGACTTTCCGGCAGTACTCGTCCACCACAGGAGATGGAAGCCAGGACCTTTGGGTTACGAGGAGAGCTCAAAGACCGTTTAGCCACTTTGACGTGTTTCAATGGACAATGCACAAATTCCAACTTCTGCCAATTCACGACATGGTGCGACCAGCAGATAATGTCATCGGTGAGTATGCGTACTCACACCCAACCTCCTGCATCCTACTGGTTACTGTGTCACACTAGAACCTCAGGAAACTATCTACCTGAATAGGGCCAGTCGCTAGTGAGCATTGGGTTGACTTTCAAATATTGGTTTGTAGGGATTTGATTGATTGGTTACAGAATTGTTTAACTTTTCACCACCAAATACGAACCAAAACAACAGGGTTACAAAGCATAAAGTTAATCAGTTAGACGTAAAAATAAATTGCAATGATGCTTCTGATCATTTTTCTCTAGTCATATATCAACCTAGCTTAATATCAGGCAACAGCCACTGTCAAGGAGCTTAACCCTAAGTTCCTATTCTCTCCGAAGACGCTCGAACCGACAATTATTGAGTACAATATTGACCTTAATTCCAAAACACAAGGACTAAGAAGAAGTTGTATTGTTCGGCAGTTAAAGTCAATACTCTGTATAAAATTTTTATTTGTATTTTTTGTCTTCTTCCAACTTGTACACGACTGAATAATTCACGCCTTCGAGTTGCCCACAAATGGCGACCAAGGCCGATGTACAAACGTTCAATGTTCACATTCATTTACAGCCACCATTGTTTTTTTCCTGCCAAACGGAGATCAGTTCGAATAAACAAACCATGTATTGCTCATTCAATATTCACCAATGTTGACCTTGTGGTTTAACATTACTTTGATAAAGGCACTTTTTATTTCTTTACGCTGCCACTGGAACACAGGGCTTCAAGCTAGAGCTCTGAAGTTTTAATAGGAGTGGTTTTGTTTGTATGGAGTGAGGTTGCTAGCCTCACACCTAACCTTCCAAATTTACCGAACTTACTACTGGCTTAATGAGGTTCAGGAGTGAGTCGACCGGGGATCGAACCTCGGACCACTTGTGTTGTTGGCAAGAGTCCTAATCATTCATAGTCTAGAAAAATACTTGTCATTATTACTATAATTATGACTATTTTTTATATTAATAGAAATATACTTTATTCCAAAATAGACAGTACTTATAATACAGAATGGAATTCTCAGCATTTGTAACAATATCGCATCTGATTTACTCAAATTATAAATAAAATTAAAACAAGATTCACCAGAGGAATTTGTCCACATTTACCATATAAAGTCAAAAGTATTCGAAGTACGAATTGAGAATATTAAATATAATAATAATAACATTAACAGTGAGTTTGTTTCAAACAGTATTGGCGATTCAGTTTTGAAATTTTAGCATGTTATAGATTATGGAATCTAATGTTCTGTTGATATAGAATGGTGAGGGAAATACAAGAATAACAGCAATAAAACAGCTTAAATGATGTTTACACTTATTTAAAAAATAAAACAAAAAACCGAGAGGATTATAAATATAAGAAGTACAATAAAAATAAAGGTTGATGTTGTAAGGGTGGAAGAAAGGGTTTATTTAGCAGTGCAAAGAAGGTTAGTTAGTTCATGCCTGACACTATTCTCATCACGTAGTTATAGTGGAATTTTTATACTTAGATGTACGTGAATAAAGCATTCTGAAAAGACTTGTTTTACCTGAAGAGGAGACACAAGATTAAAGCTGCGGGTGCTGCGGTGGATGCTCACAGTCTGACAAGATTCTTTTAGCAAGTTTGTTGCATGTCATCAAGTGCCTATCAGTGACAATGTCAACGACATGGCCCAGTGGGATACCAGTCGCCCTACTGACAGTCTTCAGAGTTCTACTAAGAATGACATGGTCGTTTTTAAGCAATTCAGGAAAGAGTAAGGGTGAACAGTAAAGAAAAATAGGTAAAATACACGAGTTAACAAACTGTAAGAGGAGTGGTTGGGTTATGCCTGACTGCCTCAAATTCTTAGTGTAAAAAGTCAGATGAAATATTCTTTTAAAAATCGCTAAGACATGGGAAGACCAGGATAGGTGAGAAGAAAGAATTAATCTAAGATCCTTAACTTCAGACTTGACTTCTATATCAACATCATCAGTTTTCCAACGGTCATAGGAACCAACAGCTTGCACAATTCATAAGCGCAATCTTATTATCTTATTGACAAAACACCGTGATTGGTTTATATCTGAATTTTCATCTGAAAAGTTATTTATATTAGATGTGGTAGAGTATAACTTCATTATGGATAAGATTTTATTTTGATAAATCACATAGTTTTGTACAGTAATAATAACTGTAATATTACTGCACAAAACTGTGTGATTTATCAAAATAAAATCTTATCCATAATGGAGTTATATGTATATTAGAAATGAGCCTGATGAGATCTAATTGAAAACACAATATTCTTCGCTTATATATATATTGTTCTAAATTTCACTATTCGAATATTTAATTCGTCATATAGCGCCACCTTCCCCTATGACTTTGGTCAGCGTCCCCTTCACCTTGACAAAGGGTGGACCCCCTAGGTCATGATTTATTAGTACAACTTTGGGAAATCCATGAAGTAGACATCACTGAGCTGGCAATTTACATTTGGACTATGAGATTCGCGAAGGTTCGGAATACTGATACAACTATCACTATCTTATTTAGCATTGGTTAAAGACAAGCCAAATAAAATTACGTTCGAATACTGGTTTCTGCCCAATCTATAGTCTTCGAATCGCTTAGCAACGTGCTTCTAATGCTCTAAGTCACTAACCAATTATCATGTTTTATTCCAGCTACATATGTATACTTCATTTGACTGTGTAAGTGGTCATAAATCACTTTACTGCAGTTTACTCTTTTGGCTGAGGTGATAGCCAAAATACCACATACTACTGATTTATGACATGAGTAGTTGTATACTGATCACATTAACAGTACTGCGCGTCCATCAACTAGATCGAAGTGACCTAAAAACCAGACGGTTGTTTCATGCGTTTGAGAATGAGCTGTTCCAGAGGTCTACTGGATATGACTGACCTCTGACAATCGAATCAGTTCGAATCTTGGAATTTAGATTGGCTACATTGGCGAACTGATAATTTCATAAACCAAATTCATAATTTGTGAATTAATTTGGAATTTAGACACGTTGAGTAGGTGGAATTTTATTTTGCAGATGAAAAATATCTACTTCCCAGTAGGTGAGTTGCCAGATACCCCAAATTAGTAATCAAGAAAGTAAGCTAAAATACAATAAAAACCTATGCTAGTAATTGATTAAGACGCGTCACGGATGATCTTGGTTAATGCGAATTGCACTATATCTTGAAGTGGCAGAAGTAGGGATTCATGCATTGTCCAATGGATCAAGCCCCAGTGACCTAATGGTTCAAGAGCTCGCCTTGTAACCGGAAGGTCCTGGGTTCAAATCCCTTTGGTGGGTAGGTGTTGCTGAAGAGTTGAAAACTAGGACGAAAGAGTCATCCATTCCTTCCTGTGGCTAGTTTTGAAGTGATTCTTTAACTGATGTCAGCTCACAATGAAATCCTGTAACCAATCAAATGTCTAGAAACCAATACTTGAATTTAATCCATTCGTCCATCTCATTCGTATAAGTCGTTCAGAGTAATGAAAATATCACTTAACATGTTCATTCACTCTTAGGGGGAATAGAACAAGAAGTTTAGCAAAGATATTGATATTTTTGGAGATTTCATTCTCAAAAGCAGATGTAAAATCGCATTTGTAAGCATTAGTTAGCATGGATACAATTATTATTTTTTATAATTCCACGCAATAACGAAATAGATAATCATTTTCAACTTGATATGAAAGTTTGAAGGTAGGAATATAGATTACAATGGGCTTAGAGACAAAATTGCATAGGATTAGAAAACAGTTACAATGTATGCAAAACTAATATTTGACAAAGTGGAGAAATAATTCTAAACGCAAATAAATGGTGACAATTGCCTTCAACCTGATATACATTACAAGAGGATTAAAAAACAAAAATTACGCAAGGATAGAACGAATTACTGGTGTGAACAAAATGAGCATAAAAACAAATTGAAATCAAATTTTTTCAACTTGAAATGTTAGTTAGGAGGTATGAATATAGGTTACAAGAGGCATAGAAACAAAAAAAACATTACACAGGATTAAAATATAATTGTAAAATGGTTACTCTAAACGAATTCTCTCTCTGACTCAAAAAAGATGAATTATCATATTATGCAATCCTTTAAAGTAGTAGTAACAGTGGTATATTCACTTCTGATGACGGTTACCGAAATAAATTTTAGTCACAAATAAAATGAGAAACCTGATTTTTTAAATAAGATATCACATAGAACGCTTTGATTTTTTGTTGAAGAACGCTGATCTGATCTAAAAAGTATGACAACAACGTTTACTGATGTTATCTCATATATATTCACTAAAATAAAAAGTATCGTGACAAAACTAAAGTTCTTTTCTTTTTATACTCTTTAGTGTTGATGAAACACTTAAGATAATTCACGCCCAGAATTTATTGACTTATTGATTTCCCTACGAGATGATGTCAAACGACATAAAGATGTGCTTCGTTTTTGTCTCAATTAAAGCTTTTCAGCCGGAGAACATGCTGTTTGTTAGGATGAACAAGCTCCTTTTTTATCTGTGAAGTTGTGATATATGCATGTTCGCATATGACATTCTTATTGAAGAGTTTTGATTGGTTGATTCGTGGCTTATTTTTCTGAGGGATTCCGATACAATAAAACCAATCGGATTTGTTTATTTATTTGTGGCCTAAATTTCTGACGGTTTGTAGATATAATATAGCATGTATTTTGTCTAATAAAGGGTTTTGTACATTTATTCTCCTTAATGAATTTGAACAATGCAAGAACTACAGTTTTAGCAGAATAAAGGGGTACCATCTTTTATTTCGTTGCCTTCTCGTCAGCCGCTTACATGGCAAAGACACTATTAAATATATCTACAACAACAATTTTAACATACTTGCACATAGTTCAGTTTAAACAAAAATCAATCGATCAATATACGCATACACTAAAAATGGTAATAATATCACTAATAATACGAATAATTATGCAATTAATTGGGAAAGAGCAAGAATGAATGGTGCAAATAATGCTGCGAATCATCTGCATCACGGGAAAGTAGTAGGAGTTATCATAATTCCTTCGAGACTAAAAGTTAACCAGTACAAGTCTGTTTTATTTCATCATTATTACCAATGCATACATTCATTGTTTCACGCCGTCGAACCTTTAACCCTACTACTCCTCCCTACTCACCATCTTCATGTCGTTTTGGTTTCAGTAATCGTTTTCCCAGGATGACTTTCTATCTCAGGCCTGGGAGATAGTTTCAAGTCATAAGAGTGTTTTAGTGTGTACTGTGTTCTGAGAGTGCATTCTAGTCAACACACAGTATCACGCCGTCATAGAACATTTCATTGACCTGCTCACTTGGTTTCCACAAATACAGTCCTCGGTTCGAACCTGGTTCTGTCTACGTCAGTCTACGAAAATGAATAGATCTATCGACTTCATTTTGGTTAGATGAGTTCTAACAGCACTTAATCTCCAGCTGTATATATCTCCTTACCGGTAACTCTCAGGATTAGAATTTGTCACATATTGCTTGAAATGTGTTGTCTCATAAGGTGTCGTCCTAAACAAATTAATCCTCAATTGAATGTTTTTACATTTTGCCGTCGACTGATTGGGCCGAAATGCTCAATCTCAGCTTGATATGCCTGTTTCTAGTGCAGACGCTTCGACGATGTCTAAGCATTGAATTCGAATTCAATTGATGTATGGCGACTGGCAATGGAATACAGAACAACGCGCTTTTCGTCCTATTTTGAACTCGTCCTCCAGATGCACCTGCGATTCCCGGTGAATGATGGGAAAATCTAAAAAATTCAGTTAAATTAATGTCAACCGTTGCACAAGAGGTGGCTCTCGTGGCCCAAGTAGTCTAGTGGATAACGCTTTGGCGTTTGATACTGTAGGCACTTAGTTCGAGCCTTGGTAGTAGGAACATCATCATCACTCACTGGGAAATGCAGGTGCATCCAGTGACGAGTCCTAAATAGTATTCCACCATCCACGAAATCAACCCTTATATTTAGAATAATTCTAAACTATTCACGGATTTATATTCATTGCAGCGAACCTTATTTTAAGTTTCATAGGTCTATATAGCAACAAACTGGCCAGTGAACAAATTATTTACACTGTTGACATCAGACGTATAGACATATATTGGTAATATTGGACAGTTGGAGGCAATAGAGAGGAACATCCCGTTAATTTAACATTGCACTCACGAGTCGGTGTAATTGGAATTTTGAAGTAAGTCATTTCTGCTGTGAAGTTCAAACCTGCAACACTCAATATTACAGTCAGAGATATTACCACTGAGGACCTCAGGTCTTCGAATGTCCCCGCTGTAGGACTGCAGTGGATACGTTGATTAATCAATAGGTGGAATCTCAGATGAGACAGGAATTTTTTCAATACTGATAGCATGTGATTGCCAACTAGCACAAAACCTAGATGGTCTAAGGCCACCTGTCGATTGTCTCAAACCATCTAATGATAGGGTGCATCGTCATGGTGAGCCACCTAACACAGTGATCGCATTGCAAAGTTGACTGTGACTAAATTCAGTCTACTCCAACTTAAATAGGCATGGAGTTGGTTACTACCTGTAGATCAGGTAAAGTATGTTGCAGATGCAGGCCTTTAGTTGCCATCCTAAATCTCTGCTGACTAAAGTAACTGTCATTTTTTTATGTATGAATGCATGCTAAACCATAGTTGCTTCCTTGACAAACAATTTAAGATGATATTAAAATCCATTCGAATAGAAAGTAAGGAGTGGTGAAACCATCTAGATAATTAGTACAGGAGCTATTTGTTTATTCTTGTGTGAGCTGTGTAAAGAAAGTGTAGATTGAATTAATGAGGTTTCTTAGAAATGTCAGGAATCAGTGATTGACACTTCTTTATGAAATGACTGCAGCTCCTTTCTCATCGCGAAGATTTATCCACTTGCCATTTCTCTTTGAAATTTCGAACGTTTTCACTAATATATGCCAAGTAACTATGATGAAAGGTGACTTAACTTGGCCACCGCAATGCAAACTCGACTGGAAGTATTTGGTCAGTACTGACACTGAGGTCAAAATGATGTTGGACTTTGATGAATACATTCATCGGGGATGGAAAGGTAACCTTTTTCTGCGTTGTTTATTTCTTATTTCTGAACTACATGTATCAAAATAAGAGTATGTTAAACGTGAACTATGAACTTTGATAATGCAGGATATTAATACTTAGAAATCTAATAATTACATTAAAAATGACATTAAAATTTACAAAAGAGTGGATGCTGAACAAAGAATACTCTTTTCGATAACCTCGTCTTCATCAGGCTCTACAGTTATATATCCATCCTTTATAGTGAATGAATGAATTAGTGTTATGAACAACGTTAATTTTGTTTAAATACCATCGAATCAATATTATCACGATAGAATACAGTCCAATGGCATCAACATAATTATTAATTGAATTTAAAACAATTAGTTCCCTTTATGAATTTAGATAAAGCAATAAGAAGGAAGACATAATTTGTCTGAATCGTGTAATGTGTATTTGCGCAACACATTTCGAACAACCTGATCCATCACACACCGACTTGTCATAGAAATATATATATGAAATAAATAAACAGTTTAGAGGTGAGAAAATAGACAAATTAGGTCAAGTTAAAAGGACATATTCAAGGTCAAAATAACAATGAAGACCACTGAACCCGATAGCAGAGGTAATAGCACATCTGCTATGGTATCAGAACAAAATTTACCATGGAAGTTGGTTCAGTGTGATGACGGAGTGTTTTCGAACGCATAAAGGTGGCTTGAACTTTCTAATTGCCAGCTAGGGCTTCTACAAACTTTAGGATATGCCCCAAATACACGTTTTATAGATAGGTTTAAAAGGTGTTTTAACGTCAATTTTATGTCCTGTCTGTATAATATGTTTCGCAATAGAAGAGCTGGGTCTCCTGTCCTCACCGTTAATAGGTTCTGAAGATTCCATTTGTTCCTGGAGCCATTTAGGAATCTGCTCTAAAGCCTTTACTTGCAGAGATCGATGAGTCCTCCCTATGTATTTATGTGTGTCCACATGAACATTCAAATTGGTAAATACAGTGGGATGTGACTGAATGTCCGAAAAAAAAACTAGGAAAGATAATATTACAAATTCATGAATTTGTAATCTCTACTGAAGGCCGGTCAGGGCATTAGTAGTGGCTGGACTTGCTTCTTTTGCACATAAACCACTGGTTGTTTCACGCAATTTGCAATAGCCTCTGCTGTTTGAAGCATGCGGTGCTTCGATGCTTTTGACAATTTATTAGACACTCGGTTGATGATAGAGAAGGATTATTCAATGCTGGTTGGCTTTGTTGGCGGTTTGGAGCAAGTGGTCTAATATCGAACTGTTGATGATCATTTTCACTACACCTTTACGTAGCCAAACTGGTAGATATTCCTGAGAGAGTGACAAAAATTAAGTTCCAAGAGCAATGGCCAATATAACTCACTGCACCACAAGCTCATTTGAATTGGTAGATGTAATCGGAAGTGGCTAGCTAGTCTAGGTACTTCATCTTTCAGTCATTTGTCATTATTAGTATTTTCAAATATAATCACGATATTATAATTTAGCTTTATGTGAAAATCAGCCTTCAGCAATACACATCCACCATCATAGTTCGAACACAGGACACCTTATGGTTATGAGGCGAATTCATAAGCCATTCAGATACTGGGACCTGTCTCAGTGGCCTGTTCATGAATTCCAACTTCTGTCAATTCCTGATATATATTTACAGCGCAACCGCCGTCCAGCATCACAGATGACAGTCATCTTGTCTAACTTGGTAAATCCCTCTGGTCAAGGTTTTTCACTAGGACTCAGGTAACTTTCTGCAATTAGTGAGCATCATATTAAATATCAAGTGCCAGTTTGCAAGGATTAAGTTGATTACAGGATCACTGAGTGATATCAGCAAGAGAATCATTGGGACATCTAGAAGTACCGGAGAGATGTCGTTGAATATTGCAGTAAATATATATTACGAATTGGCAGCAGTTGACATTGATGGATCATTGTGTCGGTCTCGGTGCCTGAATACCCCTAGACCTCGCCTTAATAACAGAAGGTTTCATGCGTTTGAACTTCAGCGTGTGGGTACTTGTGACGAGTCCCGAGCTAGTTGGACATAAGAGCTTTCCAGTAGTCCCTAATTTCAGCCTCATTGAGAATCCTACGTAAAGTCTCTGTCATTCCTTCTTTATACGGCAGTACTACAGAGATGTGGAAAATGGCATCAAAAACAAAGGGAAGTTGGGAAGACACAAGAGAGAGAATATATATATATATATAATAAAAATTTTAAAACCGTGCGACTAAAATTGATATGACTATGAGTAGCAATAATTTATGCTCGAAACGTTGTCATTCGGTTGTTAATACTGCATTGCTGTGTGATATATGAGATAACTGGAAACCTGTGGGTACTGTAAAAGCCAGCCGTTTCGTCCTGCTTTGGGACTCTTCATCAGTATGAACCCACCTCACTGGGGTTCGAACCCAGGAACTTCTTGTTACAAAGCCAGCGAGCTCGTAGACGGCCATCAGGCCACTGGGACCCAATTCAGTGGCCAGCCCATGAATTCTAGCTCCTGCCAATTAATGACATAGCACAAACACTTCGCAATGTTTTCTTCGATGAGTTACTGCCTCACCTTCGGCCTGCTGCACCCTACTGATCACGGCTTCTCACTAGAACCCTAATTTACCTGCCTGAATAGAGCATGTCACTAGTGAAGAATTTTCAAGTATTGGTTTTCTGTACGGAGTTTGTTCGATCAGCTGCAGGATTACATCATAAGCTGACATCAGTTAGAGAACAATTGAAAAATCTTCAACCAAACAAAACTAAACTATACCTATAAGATAAACTTACCTAATATGGAATTGTAGCCTACCACAATGCTCAAATTCTACACTTGCATTAATTGTTTTGATTATTGATAAAACGACCTTTTTCTGGATAAAGATTTCTACATAAATACCTGATAATATCACTATGGAGACAATTTTGTTTTAGGAAAAAGACTGATTGATTGATTAACTGAGAAAAAAACTGCAATGTTTTTATTACAGGAAAGGTATTAACTTTAGGATACTGTAGATTCCCAAGGGCAAATGGTTTATTGACTAAATAAGCTATTAGACTACCCATCCTATGAATAGCAATCAACCTGATGAAAGATAATCCATGGTGGTCTTAACAGATTTCATCAGTCGTTATAACTTTCAATTGACTGACAGATATATATTAATTTCCTTTTCTATAATTATTTACCATAGAAGAGGAGTAAGTAAGGTTTATAGATGATGCAATATAATAAAACAAGAGAGTTAATCTAGCTCAACTTGTTTACGTCCGTAAATGAGGTGAATATAAGCGAGTATTTTCAAATGTCAATATGAATAAATGGATGCATTAATTAAATCTCCACTGTAGGTGCAAATGATACCCGATTAGTAAGGTCAAACATTTTACAGATGAGGATCAATTTGTAATCAATATTCATAATGAAACAGCACTTTGAATGGATACCATTTAGTTAGTAACTAGTATAATCTGTCTAGTTCTTTGTTTGGTTGCAGACTGAATTCTATCAGTTCCAAGACCTCCTGACAACTGCCTCCAACTATCTGATATCAACAGAAGGATATTATGCGAAAAGCGTCGCCTTGAAGCCCTGATATTTTATTCGGAACGTAAAGAAATTAAACCAGATGTCGTGCACAATGTGAGGCGATATGACTGAGTGGATGTTGTGTCTTTCGACGGTAAGCTTATGTTCATCGATACGAAGACGAAGAGGACGTCTACTTTGGTCAATGTAGTTTTTCGCAGTTGTTGTAACTTATTTTGTAGATGATGTTGGTTTTATCTTCTTTCGTTGTTGAGTCTTTTGGTTGACATATAACTGAGTGAAGTGACTTTTGTTGTTTTGTGTGCTACGTCAATTCCTGAAGGCTTAAAGAGTCTTTCAGTGATTTCTGAGATGTCCTTTACGTACGTAGTAGGGCTATTCGCTTTTTACTTTCCTTGTGGGCCTTTGATTTGTTAGGTTGGCTTGGAGGTGTATGTCTTTTGATGAAATTCCGAGGATATCCATTCTTTTGGAAGATGTTCATGAGATATTTTTATTCAATTTTCCTTAAGGTGGGAGTGCTGCGATGAGTCTTGAATGGCTCTCTTGAATAGTGTTTGCATACAACTCCTTTTGTGTGTTATCGGATTGTTATTTTTGTTGTAACTAAGTATTTTGTCTGTTTGAGTTGATTTTCTATTAACTTGAATTTCTCACACTCCTGTAGTTGTTCGCCTGATAAATATGTCCGAAAATAGGATTTTGCCCATGGATTCCTCTTTTCTTGTAAACTTAACGTCGTTGAATACGTTGTTTGTTAGGTTGTGAGTTTGATCCATTTCGTTTCTTTTGATTACTACAAATGTGTCATCTACGTAACATGATGCAGTGGTACAAAAGCTTGAAAATATAATCCTACCAAAGATTAAATTCGAAATTCGGGTTGAAAATTCGAATTTTATTCTTTATGCTGACTACAGAAGATCTCAACAGTGATTTCAGAATGATGAAGGTTGCCTTTGCTTTTTCAACTCCGCAAAACTATAGAAAGTACTAAAAAGGAGACAAAAGAAGCAGAATACAAATATATTTTGTCGTCACTATCAGTCATTATCGTGGAAGGGAAGTTTATGTATTACCTCCAGACGGCCCTGATTGTTAGTTTCAATGAACAAAGCAGAAAGTTATAGGATCCTTTGAAGGAGGAAGGCGATTTTCACACCACCATCACCATCATTGGCATTGATTTCTGGATCACAGAATGTTGACTAGAATTCTCTGTGATTTGATGCGGTATAACACGCTATCATCAGTAGACATGAATTAATGTAGCGCAGTATGATAGAGTCACTTATACTAACGCGTAAATTTCATTCAGCTTTCCACAAAAGGTAGTTGTAATTAATCCTTTGTCCATATTCTGAAGATTTGGTGAAAATTTACTGGAAATAACTAAAATGGAAATAATAGTAATGGTGGTGACTGTTTGGTCCTTGTGTTATGCATGAAACAGTGGGTTTTATTAGCACGACTTCATTGTCTTCTGTTCTTTGCCGTCTTTTTTAGTTGGCTCTATGACCGCCTATACTGCTTTCATTTCTCATTTTCGCATAATCTTCCCCCCTGTGTCACCCTCTGACAAACACTTAGCATATCATTTCCACTTCTACATAGACTTGAGAGTTCATGCCTTGTATGTAAAGTCGTTTGAATGTCTACACCTCCATTTCTTTCTGCTTTCTTGCTAAATGAAGTTTTATTGGTTTGTTCACTGAACTGCTGATGATCCTAGTTGCAGTTTGACCTTAACTTACTCTTTTAGCAGATAGATGGCTGTAATGAACACTTCCAAAATGATTTTACTAATCAGCGGTAGATGACTCGTTCTTTTAGTGATTGAATTTTCACAAAAAGCGTAACAGGAAAAAGATACTCAATTGCGTAAAACGTTTTAAGCATTATCTTAAATCTTTAGAAATGATATTTAATAATTTTAGGGTTTATACTCATTCTTTACCGAACTTGAATTTTCCAATACGGTCTCTCACTTTGTTTTTATAATGCATTACAGTCCTCCTTGAGTACCATATGTGAACTTGTGGGTCGGTGGCACAGTGGTAGAATGTTCGCTCACCACGCAGGGGTTTGGGGGTTCGATCCCTGGGCATAGACACAATCCTTTACGTCGCTTAGCCAGTGGTGAGGATAGTACAAAGGGAAGGTTGGACATGAGGCTAGCAACTCCATCTTGTAAAACCATACACTTCTACAGAAACTTCAAGCCTCTTTTTTGAAGCCCTATGTTCCATTGGGAACCTAAAGGAATTATGTGGCCTTTTTTCCAGGAGTTTATTTTATTTTTTATTTTTTATTTTTGATTACAGCTTGATTCCACACCGTATTTTTGGGACAAGTGTGGAATTTTCAGCGTGGATATCGGTAGCCCAAATTTCGCAGGCCGACCATAGATATCAGGCGTGGGTCGGCACGGGGTCGAACCTCAGACCATGTGCATGGTCGGCGAGAGTCCATACCACTGTGCCACCGACGCACATTGTACACATTGAGAACATCATCTGAAAGCCAAGTAGCACCGGAAAGCTACATTTTCTCTCGAGTTTGGGACTCTTCCACAGTGAGCACTCAAAGCTTTTGCCTTCCGGTTACAAAGTGAGATATCAGACCATTCACTTACTTAACAGCCATAGATATTGGAGTCCAGCAAGAAGTTACTTTCCCATGATACTGGATGGCGGCTGTGCTAGATATACATGCTTATATGCATGTAAAGATATATATACCTTCAATCGCTAGAAGATAGTAGTTATCCGTCATTGAATCGAGTTCCAGTAACTGCATGGCTTGTGAGATCACTCTGTAATCGGAACGTCATGGATTCAAAGCCCGGTTGTGGTGTGAAGTCAAGGAATCTATCTTTGCCTGTGACTATTGCATATATGACTGTACAAAACCTCATTGAGACATTCAAAGTCACCAAACGCTGCAGATACACCGAAAAGAGGACTATTCTTCATTGGAACATTTCTAAATTTTCCCAATCAAATTGGTGTCCACAATTGTCTACGTGCATTGACGAGTCTTCTAACAGCTACATTATGTTCTGAGACATGCAATCGAAGACAAAACCAACTTTATACAATATAATTTCTTTCTTAGTTGATGCAATTTATTTTGTAGATGGTGTTCATTTTGTTTTACATTGCTGTTGGCCTTCTCAGTCTGCATTCCATCGCATGTGGTAACTGTGTTATGCCAGTGAGTGCAATATGTATTATGCCGAATAGTATAAATATTCAAGCCGTTATTTCTGCAGTATTATTCTTCAAATAATATTATTAAATCCTTTAATTCCTGGAGGAACATAGGGCTTCAGCTGCGCACCTTCATTGCCTTCTGGTTTCTGCCAACTTTTTCACCTCGCTCCAAGTCTGCCCACATGCTTTCATCTCCTACTCGCATGATCTCCTCCAAGTCACCCTTGGACGACCAACTCGCCGCCTCCGTTTCGGGTTCCCCTCGAGCGATGGCTTGTCTAGTGATGTCACTTGATGGTTTCCTCAGGGTATGGCCAATCCATCTCCATTTCTTCCTGCCTATTTGTTTCACGACCGGTTCCTGTTTGGTTCGCTCCCAGAGATCTTTGTTGCTGATCTTTTCTAGCTGGTCATCTGATCTTGAGTACTGAACGAAGATAACTGTTAATGAAGGTCTGTAGTTTGTTTGAGATGCTCTTTATGACTCGCCAAGTCTCTGATCCGTATAGAAGCACTGATTTTACATTGGAGTTGAAAATCTGAATCTTATTTTTGAAGCTGAGTGATTTTGACTTTCACACAGACTTAAGAGTAATGAAAGCCTGTCTTGCTTTTCCGATTCTGGCTTTGATATCCTTGTCAGTTCCACCTGTGGTTGAAACGATGCTTCCTAGGTGGGCGAAGGAGGCTGTTTCTTTCAGGTTCCTCCCATTTATGTCGGCTGATTGTTGTCTATTGTCGTTGCTGCTGTTGGTGTTGTCCAGGAATCTTCATCACCTCTGTTTTATCTATGTTCACCTGACGGAAGTCCTATCTTTGATGCTTCTTCTGCCAACTTGTTGCTTTTCACTTGCATATCTTCCAGTTTGTGGGAAATCAGACATATATCATCATGGGCGAAGTCCAGATCCTCCAAGTCTCTTTTTGTGTGAGTCCATTTTATGCCTGTTTCCTCATTGCCCGTTGTCTGTCGCATTATCCAATCTACTGCAATCAGGAAGATCATTGGTGATAGTAGACAGCCTTGCCTCACTCCCGTCCTCACTTCGAAGGCTTCCGTAAGTTTCCCGTTGTGGATTACTTGGAATGCAGCATTGTCGTATAACTGTTGGATGAGATGTATAATTGTCGATG
This sequence comes from Trichobilharzia regenti, assembly GCA_944472135.2. Lineage (NCBI taxonomy): Eukaryota > Metazoa > Platyhelminthes > Trematoda > Strigeidida > Schistosomatidae > Trichobilharzia > Trichobilharzia regenti. Next base: position 124,545,178 of record OX235264.1, on the reverse strand, counting down.
GGACCCCTTAGTAGCGAAGTAGTTGCCAAATCACCTCTCGATCGACGCTGTCGAAGGCCTTCTCAAAGTCGATGAAGTTGAGATAGAGAGGTGACTGACGGCCATTCCAAGCTTTGTTCAATGATGATCCGTAGAGTGGCGATTTGATCAATACATGACTTGTTTCTCCTGAATCCGGCGTATTCCGGTCGAAGTTTTTCATCCACGTCAGCTTGTTTGATTCTCTCCAGGATGATGCGGCTTAGTATTTCGCTTGAGATGGACAGGAGCATAATTCCGCGCCAGTTTTTGCATTGACTTAAGTCTCCTTTCTTTGGTAGTTTGAATAAGTATCCTTTCTTCCAATCCCCAGGTACTTTGCCCTCTTTCCACACCTTTTCCAGCAATGGCGTCATTAAGTCCGCTGTTGTCTCTGGGTCCATTTTCAATGCTTCTGCTGAGATTCCATCTGGTCGTGCTGCTTTTCCGGCTTTTAGCATCTTGATTGCATTCAGGACCTCTGATTTCGTCTGAAGGTCGATGTTCACTGGTAGTTCTGCTTCCGTTGTTGGTATTGTTGGGTGCGTTGTAGGTGGCGGTCGATATAGAAGTCTTCTTCAAATATGCTGGGGTGAATTTTCATGTGACTTATGATCACAGTTTCTTGTCGGTCGCTTCAATGCAATTTAAGACAATATGTTGATGAAATTTCTGACGACCAAAATCTACTCGTTGTGTTGCGAAAGCTGTGAAATGCTCTTTGTGTACTACTGCACAGATGACAAAAACTTCCTTGAAACACACACAGTCGCAAAAAGCTTAAAAGACAGTAAAAAATGACGATTTTTCTTCGTCGAAATCTATGTCTGGTTCTATTCAACAACTATAATAACAGCATACCAAAAACTCAAAATACCCCACGCAGCTATACAGCTGAAATAAGTTTTTTACTTCAAAACAAGTTCTATAGAACATAATTAGTTTACCAGAATTCAACTAGAAGAAGCACTTTTAACCATGTGCAATATTCCCAACAAGATGCAGTCAAAACTCTCTCCATAGGAATCAAACATCAACTATTCCTGCAGACACTCCAGTGTCACAATCACCACTATTTTCTCAAAAAAATCACATCGTGAAACAACACATTATCAATATTATCCATCAAAAGACCACAAAGCAAGGCATCAAAATGAAGAAATATATTCAGGATCTAGTCAACCGACACGACAGTGTATTGATCATATCTTCACCCTTCGACAGATTGTGGAACACAGGCATACTTACCAGTGTCCACCAATCGTTATACTTCTTGGCCTAAGAGAAGTATTTGATCCTGTCAACCGACAGGTACTCTGGAGATGCCCGACTGGAAAGTGAATGCCGAGAAAATACAATGCACTGATCAAGGAATTCCCTCTACTCGAACTCATGCATCCAACCTAATGATAGCCTGCGCAGTGATGGTCTCTGAATGGGTGACAACTAGTGGTGTCCGTCAGGAATGCCCACAATCCCCATTTGTATTCAATTTCATCATATATGTAATAATGGAATTAACCCTAACTTATTTCAGAGACTCAAGGATTGACTTGTTACCAAGGAATCATCTCGTTGACTTAGAATATGCAGATGATATAGTTCTCCCCGCTTGGTTAAGACGCTGAGAAAAAAGAAGAGTCTTATGAACATCTTGAGCTACAATCTGCGAATATTTGGCATGCGATTCTCCCCCTTGTCAAATGTAAGATGATGCTATACAACCGGACTACATTGACTTCTTGCTTAGAAATAGGGAGTGAATTCGTTGATGGAGCATGTTAACCACTTCACATATTTAGGAAGTTGCATCAGCCAGCCTCATAGGGTTTATCGCTGGCGAAATCTCATCACGGATACAGAGGGCCAGTTTTGCATATGCCAGTTTACACCGTCTCAGGTGTAGACGTTATATCTGGCTACCAACCCAAAGATGTATGTACTGTTCAGCAGTCTGCTTCACCCTATTTTGTGGTTGTGAGTGAAACCTGATCATTAAAAGTGGAAGACATGAACAGCTTGGCTAGTTGTCTTTGATCATAGGTGCCTGCGTTACATCTCCCGTGTGAAATGGTATAATACGGTAAACAATATTGAGGATAGGTGCTGAGTAAAATCATAGAGGGGAAATCAGTCTACTAGGCTGTGAAATTACATCGACTGATATGTGTTACGTATGCCTAGTCATCGCCTTCCTCGACAGGCAATGTTGGCTGACATAGGTTCTGGCTGGAAAAGAGCTAGTACACGGTGGTCAAACCAAAACTTGGCCTCATCAGTCAGTCAAATCCACAACAGTTAGTTTAAGCCACGTAGGAAGGTGTAGAATTCCTGGTTACAGTCCTCAGGACGTTAGAAACCAATAGCTGGAGACAATTTGTGATATAGTTCAAAATTGTTCTCAGTGGCTGGTGCAGATCCATCCACTCCTTGTGACTTATAATTTCCAATGAAACTATATTGTTCTTCGGTATTACTATTCATTTAGTTTCATATTACTGTTTACTGTCTGTATTGTGCATTTCTTTTTACTTTCTTTTCTTACTTTGTGTGTTACACGGATTGGATTTTGGCGACTTGAACTGCTGCACATCGGTGCAAAGTTCTATGTCAAAAAGAGACAGACAGACATATAGTCAACCGATGATATGAATTTGTCAGAATAATAACACACAGACGAGAAGAAAACTGGATAATAATTACAGAGTTGGTTGAAACATCCAAACAACTATCATTGTTGTAATTAGATCGCTGAGGCAGTACTTCTCAAACAATTGAACTAGAACAAAACAGCTGTCCAGTACTACAGTACTGGTTTTCCAATGGTTCTCTAACTGATGTCAACTCTTTACCAAACTTATAACCAGTGATATCCCTATATAGTAACAACTGATAGTATTCATTGTACCTCTAATTGTCAGACAGGCTGTCAGTCACTACAATACAGTATTGAAAAAGCATTTGTAACCTGACTTGATTTCAAACCTCTCTATTGGCGGTATTCATTCAATCAACCTTGCACATCTTGCTGATGAATGCTAACAGACGCGAAATGCAAGAAAAGGGTGTAACAATGACTACATCCAGTTACTCAATTAATAATTTTCTCCTAGTTTATTTCACAGAATCAAATGTATTAAGGTAGGCATAGAAACGAAGTACTATAAATTATTATCCATGCATGTGTAAATCTTATCTTTACTGTTTTAAAAAAATAAACTTGTTACCATAGTAACCATGTTGTTGAATTATTTTGAAATAAGTTAGTAATACGTAATCATTAACAAAATCCGTTTATATGAGTTATAATCTACATTAAATATACAAGTGAGAGGTTTACTTAAGTATTTAGCCACTTTTTTTGCAATCAGTCTATTTGAGTATACACCAAGTGTTACGGTGGACGACAAGAGACTTAGTGACACAATTTTTATTAGGAATTTGAAATATACGCATATTGGGAAATTATGTTCACCTCAATTGAAAGTCATCATTTGCACAGATCTTCGATGTTGTACTACTTCTGCGCTTTGTATTGTGTTTGTTTTGTCTTCTTTTCGTGTTTCCTGTGATTCACCACAATACTGGTTTACTCTCACTGAGCTTTTGATATTCTTGTGGGCTGATGAATGTCTCTTAATGTAATCCTGACAGATCTTGTCAGTAGCACATGCCTGCGTACTGTTTAACACGGGAGGCAGAACATGAAAAGCTATGGTAAAATACAGATAGCTAGTCTAATAGAGAAGATTTGTAGCTCAGGTGGATGATTTACAACTTTTAGTTTTCTCTAAGCTGGTCGGTTTAGTTGCGGAGCTTTCGTCTTCTTTCTGGACAACACCCGCCTTCAGCGCAATTTTCCATGAATTTTAACAGATATTACATCGGCCAAAGTGGGCGTCCCCTTCGAATCTGAATCCAGAAACACAAATTAGCTGTGAAAAGACATGATATATGCTCTCTCAAATTAATGCATATAGATAATTATGGACACCAATTTGGTGATTAGGATAATGTCGAAATTTTAGACCTAGGAAACACCAAAAGTGCAGTCAGGGAATTCCTAGAAGCCTGCTTGGTACTCAAACGAATATACAATTAACAAACACATTAATATAGACCAAATATACCAACTAATAAAAAGTAAATCGTATGACGAGAAAGTTTAAAATCAAAGTAAAAAAATGATCAATACCTATGTAACCGTGGTTACCAGGAGATGCAATTCTATCACTCATGGAAAATATAAAACAGTTCACTTTATTTGAACAAAGCAAGAACTACACTTTTAGCAGAATAAAGGGGTACCATCTTTCACCTTGTTGGCTTCTCGTCAGCTACTTACAGGGCCAAGACATTGATAAATATGTCTACAGAAACAATTTTAACATACTTGCACAGAGTTCATTTGAAACAAAAATCAATCGATCAATATAATATGCATACTGTAATAATATATACATATCTATGTAATATTAAACACCATTCCGAACAATGATAATCATACACAATGGAAACTTTTCAACATTTCACATTCAGATGAAAGAGCGATAAGAATATTCCTTTACCAGGTCAAAGAACGACTGATAACCGCTTCTTTCTGGACGCATAAATCAGGTTTCAGTTGCTTGATGGAAATGGCTTCAGCAAACTTGAGGAGAATTGAGCTCTTTTGGCTATTGATAATTTTATACAATCTTGCAGTGTCCACCTCATGACCTGTGTCAAAGAGATGCCTGGCGATGACACTGCTCAAATCATTTGTTTTCTTTAGACATAAGGTTTTTGGTATATGTTCAGAAAATTGCAGATATGTCCTTCTTCACTCTAGTCTTCCAATGTAACTGCTCTCGCAGATACATGTAAATTTGTATACCCAATTGGAGTTAACATAAGAAGGATATCTATCTACATTTGATTGCATCAACGACCTTGGATACAGGATAGGCTCCGGTCAGTGACGTATTCAGTCTTCTGTTGACCATTGCTGTAGTTTTCACCTTTATAATCAAGCTGAATGTGGATTGGCTTTTTACCCACTGTGATTTGTTTTACATTTGAGACTTCAGAACTTCCATACTTGTTAGTGAACCTTTGAGGGTAACCGTTGTTCTTCACCATCGTTTCAAGAAACACAAATTCTTCCTCTATTTTCTCTATAGGGGATATTTCTTCGCTTTGTAGTACAGAGTCATAACTAGTCCGCTTTTAAAGCTATTTGGACAAAAACTGTTAAAATGTAAGTATTGTCTTTTTCAAGTAGGTTTTCGATAAACTGACTTCTGAATTCTACCGTCTTCTAGACATTGCATGTCAATGTCGAGGAAGTGGAACTGTCCATCATTTTCATGTTCCATAGTAAACTCAATATTGGTATGTGCGTCACTGAATAATCTGAGTAAGTGTGAAGCATGACTTTCCGTGTTGCACACTATGAATGTGTCATCGACATATCGACAGTAGGAAGTTGTTTCGTCGATTGCATGCTTAAACTTTCTTCTTTCAAGGTTGGACATGAATATATATCTGCTAAAACAGGCCTAGGTGGACTGCCCATAGCTACATCATCTATTTGGCGGTAAAGAGGGTTGTCAAATTGGAATTGCACATCCATGGTATATATAAGCAGTAGGCGTTCAGAAAGAAACAGTTATCAGTCTTTCTTTGCCCTGATAACTGGATATTTTCATCTGCCTTTCATCTGATTACGTAACGCCGAAAGTTTCCATTGTGTATAACCATTATTGTTCGGAATAGTGTTTAATATTACATATGTATACATATTATTACTGTGTGCATCTATTAATCGATTGATTTTTGTTTCAAATGAACTCTGTGCAAGTATGTTAAAATTGTTTCTGTGGTTATAAGCAATAATGACTTTGTCCTGTAAGTAACCAATGAGAAGCCAACGAAATAAATGATGGGACCATTTTATTCTGCGAAACTTGCTGTTCTCGCTTTAATAGCTTAATAATCCCCATTCAGTCATATGAAAAAGAGAAGACGTTCAGCGAAGAGACTCTTTTCGGCGAATTCATTCACATAGCTGTACAATATATATAATTATTTCGTGTGTGTGTGTGTGTGTACATGCGGTTTGTCGAAATTAGATAATTGATCAGGTAATAAAAGAATGGAGGATTTAATCATGAGCTGACATTAGTTAGAGAACCACTGGAAATCCTGGGAGCACTGGACAGCCGTTTCGACCTAGTTTGGGACTCCTCATCAGTACGAACCCACCGGGGTTCGAACTCAAGACCTTCTGGTTACAAGGCGAGCTCGACGACCATTGAGCCTCTGGGACCCGATCCAATGGTTCTTGAATTCTAACTCCTGCCAGTACACGACATAGCGCGACCACTTCTGAGGAGTCCCAAACTAGGACGAAACCGCTGTCCAGTACTCCCAGGTTTTCCAGTGGTTCTCTAACTGACGTCAGCTCACGATTAAATCCTACATACAATCAAACCAAATCCCTACAAAACCAACTCTTGAAAATTAATCTGATGCTCACTAGTGACTGGCCCTATTCAGGCAGTTAACCTGGGGTTCTAGTGGGAAGCCGTGACCAGTAGGATACAGCAGGTCGAAGATGAGGCAGTAACTCATCGAAGAAGACATTGAGAAGTGGTCGCGCTATGTCGTGAACTGGCAGGAGTTAGAATTCAAGAACCATTGGATCGGGTCCCAGTGGCTCAATGGTCTATGAGCGCGCTGTGTAACCAGAAAGTCCTGGGTTCGACCCCCATTGGATGAGTACTGATGAGGAGTCCCAAACTAGGACGAAACAGCTGTCCAGTACCCACAGGATTTCCAGTGGTTCTCTAACTGATGTCAGCTTATGATTAAATCCTCCACACAATCAGACCAAATCCCTACAAAACCAACACTTGAAAATAAAAGAATGATCTAATATAGAAACAAGGTTAATTGGACAGCAACTAAACTACGATTGAGTTAGTAAGTTAGATGACGTAATATAACTGGCTAAAATGTTTCAACTTAGGTCAGGGTAGCAACAGAGGTAATTACAGGTAGAGACTAAGTAGAAGTGGGGTAGATAATAATGCCGTTTAAATTAGAACTGAAATTGAGCAATTAAGTTGGATGACGTAACATAAATGACTAGAAATTGAGCGTTGGTCAGGTCAACAACAAAGGTAGTGAGGTGTAGAAATGAAATTGGGTGAGGGTAGAGAACAAGAGAGTTGAAAATGCAAAATATTACAATTAAGAAGACATAATAATACTAATGAAGAGACCGAAAAAAAGATTAGGTAGAATTTACTTTTTAGGTAATAAGGTAGATTAAGTCCATTGTAAGTGTAGTGATTGAACGATCCTCTTCTGTATGCAGAGTTCAGGGCTTAGCAAGTGAATCGCCATTGATTCTGCATTCTGAAGAAGTCTGATTCGTACACCTTTTGGAAGACTACTTCTTACTCTGTAGACTACTTTGAAGTTTGTTTGGGGTACAGCTTGGTGTCCAGATTCTATCAGATGTTCTAAGATGGAGCTGCGGGGACACTGTTTTTCTCCTTTGTAAAAACCATGTTGGTAAGTGTTCGATGATACGCTTGGAAAGTGAAGGCTGGGTACGGTTCTTGCTTTATTCAAAATAAATATGAGATTGAAAAAGTTCTCCCGTGAATTCGAAAGCTGGAATTTGGTTTTACTACAGTCATCACAAAGAAAACAAAATACCTACAAGTTAAAGAGACGAGAAAATTTGGAAGAAAAAGCAATAATACGTAGTTGCTGAAGAATACGTCTTGGATTCTTTTGAACAAGTAAAATCATATCTTTTGATAAAATGCATAAATAATTAGCAAAATATTATGAAAATTGCATATCGCCACTTAAAAGTTATTAGAAACAACAGAAGTTGGAAAAGTTGAGTAACAAAATGTTAACTGGATAGGAAGATTGACAAGTGAAATACAACGAACAACAACGACAACATCAACAACAGAAGAGTAGAAGCCAGTGTGTTCCTCTGCAGCAGAAGTGTTTATATAATCAAATATGTGATTGATAGAGGTGGTAATTCCTAGAACAAAACCTTTTATTACCACTTCACTTTTACACGTCTTCCACAATCTTTCAAAAGGATCTGTATTTCCTCTCTCTTCCCAACTTTATCCTTTGCTCCATTATTCAAGAATCTAACAGAAGACATCACACACACAATATACTACTCAAAGCTTTTCAGTAGTACGTATGAGTCACAGAAATCTTTCTTAGGGATTAAACAAATTTGATGGCAGATTTTTTTATGAAACACCCCTGTAAAAATATTCAAACAGTTCCAAAGACATTTCTGCATATCAATTCACCGTTCAAAAGAGATGATGTGTACAAGAATTAGTCAAATTAAGCTATCAAGAGAACGTATTATGCTGTAAAACTCGTCTTCTTTAGCATCAACCACCAAGCGGGTACTTCAAAAATATGGGAAAGAACAGTCAACAATCCACGATTCCCCACACGGTCTTTATCATTTTCAAAGTGCTTGTGGAATGACACATATACATAGGTCGTACAAAAAGGCGATTGTCTACTCACCTAATGGAGCATTTGACAAAGTGGCTGAAAAAAGCTGAAGTCAAAGTGCCTAAAGGTTCAATAAAAAGCATTTTGTGGAGTACGGAAATTATACTGACGTCGAGTCAAATCATTCACTGTTGTCAACAGACGAAGCAACAAGAAGGTTCTTGTAATTATGAACAGTTGTGAAATTAGAGTTTATAAATCAGGTCTCTGAATACAAAATAAAATGTTGGTCACTCTGAATCCACCACGGTTAGATTTTTTATGCATTAACTGTTATTATTATTAATGATATTTCATTCAACCTGTAATTATTACTATTTCTGATTCATTTAAAACTAACTTTTATCATTACCCTTATCTTAACCCGTTCTAACATAATTACTACTAATACTAGCATTACTTTCATTATCAATATTATTCAATCAGGGATTGTCGATAAATTCAAGTTCTCTCACTCACTGATGACTAATTGTTTACTTAAGTAAGTTAATTGAATCATAATGTATTTCATCTCAAAATTTATATCCGTGTATTTGAAGACAGTATCCAGCTGAGGAAGAGTTCTATCAACATTTGATGAATTCAATAAATCCTGATTTACTAACAGCTTTTTGTGTTTGTTTTAAATGGTTTGCCTCGACACTAGGAAGTAATTTGTGTCAAACGTCTAGTCCTTGGGTCTAATGCAAACTGAATTCAATCGCAGTCAAGTTTCTTAATATTGCCACTGTGCTAGGTGACACGCCATCATAATGCGCACTCAATTGATGTCAGATGATTGAAAGCGATCCACATGAAGCCTTTGATTGCTACCCTGTTGACAATCGTCAACAGGTGGCATTGTGGTTAGGACACTCGCCGACCATGCAAATGGTCCGAGATTCGATTCCCTGCCGACGCACACATGTTATCAATGTTCGGCCTGCGAAATTCGAACTACCGATATCACATGCTGAAAATTCCATACTTGCACCAATAATACGGTGATACGCTGTAATCAAAAAAATATAAAATAAAATATGTACTTCATTTTACTTATTTTCAGGCCGGTAGTAATTATTTAAACATTTAATGAATTTAAGTGAATTTTGAATGACAAAATCTTGATTGTTTTCAAATTCAAATTCCAAAATAAATTTAACAATTTCTTTACTTTTTAATTATTCCAAAAATTTTATTCAAATTTAATAACCTGAATAATGGATAAACTGAAAGATGGAAAAATTAGGAATACGGTGGAAAAGTTTTCGTCAATAGTGAGTAATATAATACTCCGCTCAGTATCGGATGGCCGTCCAGAAAAGATCAGCTACATGGATCTCTGGCAATGAGCGAACTAACCCCACAGGAACCAACTGTGCAACAAATATGCAGGAAGAAATGGAGGTGGATTGGCCACAGTCTGAGAAAACAAACCATTAAGTGACAGGCCCTCGGGCGAAACCCGAATGAGAAGCGGCAGTGTGACATGGAGGAGAAGGAGGAGGTGAGTTGAAGAGGAGATGAAAGCTTATAAGCAGACGCGGAGCCAGGTAAAAACGTTTTCAGATAACTGAACGCAATGGAAACGTTTGGGCTGAACCCATATGCTCCTCTAGGAACTAAAGGAAATAATAATAACAACATAGTTACTCTGAGTTGTTTAGGATGTGCCTCCAGAACACGACACTATAACTAACTGATCATTTGAAATTATCACCTACACTGAGAGAGACACACAAAAGACAGACTAAGAACAACGATGACCTGAACGACAACGTCAACAACAACAACAACAGCAACAACCACAATATGCGTAACAGCAGATCACACTTGCTTAACCTCAGAAATTTAAATCACAAATAAATCAACAAATCTGATTGTATCTATGACATCAGAATCCCATAAAAATCACAAATCAGTAGAAGTTAGAATTCATGGGTAATAGGGCCATTGGGTCAGGTCCCAGTAGCTAAATGGTATACGAGCTTATCTTGTAACAAGACGTCCGTGGGTTCGAGCTCCAGCGGGTGCGTACTGCCGATGATTCTCAGACTAGGATGAAACAGCTGCCTAGTACTTCTTGGTGGTTTTCAGTGGTTCTCTGACTGACATCAATTCGTGGTCAAAATTGTACAAAATAAGACATAAATAAACAAATTGAAGACAGTCATACGAAATGGTAATCAGACTGCATTCATAAACGATGACTTTACAGTTAACAGGGAAACGTTTCCGTCTTGACATTTCAGAACTAATGAATGAAGAAATATTAGGTGTCTATGGTTCACCGATAGGATGCTAGCTATTCACGCTGGAGATGAGGCTTCTATTCTCTACGACCTCACCTTTATTCCTTACCTAGTTGATAATAAACCCTGAAATGATGGATGGTTAGGTGTGAGGCTAGCATTCCTGTGATAACAAGATTACTACGATTAAAACTTTAAAGCCTGGAACTTCACATCTCACATAGTACTCAAGGAATGAAGAAGATATTTTCTAGTTATTAGAAGTTGTCAAAAATCGACATCACTTCAAAATTTTACTTCTTTGGAATGATCCACCCACTTTTCCACTGATAAATGAACACAGAACTCCCAGATTCACAAGCATGTAAACTGACAATTTAGTCGCTGAATCAATTCAACCATGAGATACTAGATGAACTATCCTTGTTGAAATCACTGCCGTATACTTCTTGTGAACGCAAATCTTCACAGAGACACATATATCAGCAGTTTTATAACTACACCCTTGTGATCAATCAATATGTCCATCACAGTCATACAAGAGTTCAGTCATTCACCTAAAAAGGCCAGTGACGACGTCTTTGACTCCATCATTGGGTGATGTGAGTTCGAATTTCAGTAGTAACATCAACTCCCTCAAGCTTACAGACTCGCCATACCTCCCAGTGAATGATAACAAGCACGAAACTTTGGACCTCAGCATCTTTCCCATCACCTTTAACCATCAGACAGTTTCTTTCTTCATGAAATATGTCCTGTAATTATTCAGACTATCGGATAAACCCAACTTGTCAAAGGTGCATCAATTTAAAGGTATCCAAGGCAGTTTATTCTGTTAGATTCTATTGAACATTGAAAAGAAATTCAATGAGTCTTACGTGTTATTTTACCAGTTTAAATTGTTTTCAGAAATGGTCTGATTCCAAAGAATTGTAGATTTAACAAATTTTGAAGTAATTTCATTGATGAATGAACATCATTTAGTTAACACATTTAATATTAAACAGTGTTTTAAACTAACTATATTTGTTTAATTAATTCATTGGAAAGGAAAACTAAAGTGGAGCGTTATTCAAATAAACAAAATCATTAAGAGAAGAGATTAATGAGTTTTCTTCTTGTATCCTTAATAATGTAAATTCCTCTGAAGATTTGTATTCATAAAACGATTAGAAAGAATTGTTGAATTTTAAAGCAAATATTAAAATAAATAATTTTGTTAATTTTTTTTAATGTGAAAAATTTTGGCGTAGATGTAAAGAATGCAATCTCAGATCACGTACACTGAATGATATTACTTTATTATTGCTGCTATATTCATAGACATAGAATTTTTATTATATTTATTCGTTGAAGTTTCTGTAACCTCTACCTCAACTTTACAGACATTGAGAAGGCCTTCGACAGTGCCGCGTTGACCACGAAGTAATTTGGAAACGACCCGAGTACTACGGCGTGCAGCGCCCAAATATTCATCAACCTTATTCAACAGCTGTACGACAACGGCACATGTCAAGTGATCGACAACGGAAAACTCGGCGAGGCATTTGGAGTAAACACAGGAATCAGACAAGGGTGCTTATTATCACCAATGATATTCATAATTAGGGTGGACTAGGTTATGTGTCAGACAGTGGGAAACGAGAATACAGGGATATCTATCGTGAACCGACGTGAAAAACCTAGAAGACCTGGATTTCGCGGGTGGATGATTTATGTCTGATGTCATACAAAATCGAAGACTTACAAGCGAAAACCGACAAACTGGTCGAAGAAGTAGCTGGCAAAGACAGGACTCCGTGTGAACATAGACAAGACGAAGGTTATGAAAATAAACAGTCAACCAACCAACAACAGCAACAACACTGGCAACATCCAGAGCGAATCACCATCAATCGGAGGGATTTGAAAGAGATTACTTCATTCACTTATCTAGAGAGTATTGCCTAAACTACAGGAGGAACGGACGAGGATGTCAAATCGAGCGAGAATCGGGAAGGCGAGAAACACATTCACTCATCAACCTGAAACCAATCTGGAAATCTGCATTACTCAGAATCAGCAACAAAATTCGGTCGGACGTGGATTCGTCAAGCACGTCAAGTCAATCAGTTCTTCTATACGGATCAGAAACTTGGCGGGCGGGTCACAAAGAATATTTCCAACAGGTTGCGATGCAGACCTTCATCAAAAACTGTCTTCGCTGACTCTATACTGAAGATCAGATGGCCGGGCTGGAAAGAATCACCACCAAGAAACTATGGTCACTAACAAACAAAACAATAACCAATCGCCCAACAAATATGCAGTGAAGATTGATTGGAAACTCGCTAAGGAGACCGCTGGTTGACATCGCGCGTCAGGCCACTGCTCGAGTGGAACCCGAAAGGGAAGCGGGAAGTGGGACGTCAGTTTTAGGGTGGCGTGGAGGAGATAGTGTGAATAGGAGTTGAAACAGTATGGACTAATATGGATGCAGATGAAAAGTACTGCAGAAGACAGAAGCGAGTGTAGACGTGCAGTTGAAGCCCTATGTTCCACCAGGAACCCAAGGGAGCAATAATAATAATAACTGATACACTTATCCCGCCTTTCGAAGTTGAATGAAACAAGAACAATGGTTTGTACAGAATAAGACGGTACCATAGTTTATTTTGCCGGATAACATTTTTCTTATTCCTTTATATTCCCAATAGAACACAGGGCTTCAAGCTAGAGGCTTGCAGTTCCGATAACAATAGTGTTTATTTTTACGAGATGGGTTTCCTAGTCTCATGCCCAGCCAGACCTTCCATCTTTACAAGTCTTGTTACTGGCTGAGCAAGTTAAAGGAGTGCCTTGTCGGCTGGGGATAGAGCCCAGGACCACATGCGTGGTCGGTGAGTATTCTACCACTGTGACGCTGACTTTCGGATAACATGGTCTTTGGTAAAATCAAAGGCTTAAAGATACCTTAATCATTTTAATTCTGATTCTGTGTACAAATTGACAAGTAACTTTGGCAGCAATTACAGTGAGAGAACATAAAGAAGGTGACACTGATTTCACTGGAGGCATGTTTAAATCACCGGGTGACCTACATTTGCATCCGGTATAATGCCGAAAAAAACGCTTCTCCATTTCTTACTGTTTGAATCAGTGAACTGTGTTTTTGGATAGCTACATGAACTGGACAACAGTTTTAGTTCAAGAGAATGCACAGCACCTCATTTAAAATGAAGAAAAAATATCGTAGGAATTTGATTATTGCTTCAGAAGGATCAATACAGCGTCATATGACGTACTGCTGAATACCATTTTACTTGAAGATCCTGTACAAAAAGTAGATAATTCTTAATTTAAATATGTTGATAATTCCATTAACGAAACACTCATGGGATCACCAATATCGTGTTTGATTGTAGAAGAAGTGGCGCAAAGGCTCGAAAACATAATTCAACCAAAGATCAAAACCAAAATTTGTACACGTTACGTAGATCACCAAGTTATAATAACCAAAGGAAACGAGTTAGATCCAAACTTGCAACTTTATAAACAAAGTCTTCAATGACATCAAATTCGAGAACAAAATCCCATTTTGGGACGTCTTAGTCAAGCGAACAGCCATGGGAGAATTAGAAACTCACCTTTATAGAAAATCAACTCATTCAGAAAAAATAATTAAAAGAACAAAAACAATCCAATAACACACAAACACTATTCAAGAGGGCCAGGACTCATTGCAGTGCACCCACCTTAAGGAAACTTGAAGAAAGATATCTCGTGGATGTCTTCCAAGAGAATAGATATCCACGGAATTTCATCAAAACACATATATCCTCAAGTTAACCTATCAAATCAAAAGCCACCAAGGAAAACACGAAAAAAAATCTCCTTACCATATATAAAAGACATCTCAGGAATCACTGCAAGACTCTTCAAACCTTTACGAATGAAGTCGTACACAAACCAACAAAATAACTTCACTCACTTGACTCTGTATCAACCAAAAGACTCAATAACGAAAGAAGATAAAACCAACATCGTCATTTACAAAATAAATTGTAACACCTGTGAAAAACTCTACATTGGCGATAGTGGACAACCCTTTCGTCTTCGTATCCACAAACATGAGCTTGCCGTCAAATACATGATATCCATCCCCTCACAGCACTACATACAGACAAACACGGACATCAATTCGACTGGGACCACCAGCGTTCAAATATTAGACAAAGGAAATAACAAGAATGCCAGAGAATTTTTAAAAGGGTGCCTGCTCTTCCAGTGAATCGTCAATCAATAGACACATAATGAAACTACCAGAACATCAATGCATATATTTTGCTCAGAAAGCAAGGAATGATAAATAGAAAAAATATTTTGATCGCATTTTATGTGCTATTTTGGTGTCTTTTGTTGATTGACATTTAGCGCATTATAAATTGATCTGCGTATACAATAAAAATAATGTGAGTTTTGTGGAACCGGAAAAATACCAAAGAAATAAAATGATACCATGTGATTCTCCTCATCTATTTATTTCCGTTTCATATTGTTGTAATCTTTTTAAACAGGGAATTTATATCAACTGGTGTTCACTTTATTTATGATGAAAAGCTTTAACTGATTACTTAACAAGTATGAAAGCCCTTGATAAATAGTGAATAAGTCATCCAGACTGACAACGAAATGTCTGTAGTTATATGTGTGAAAGATACACCAGTTCTCCAAAAGACTTTTCGGACAACAAGATTTGTAGGGATCGGATTAAATTCGGTTGTTCGATTTCGTCACGGACCAACATCAGTTATAAAGATCACTAAAAACACGGAAAATTGATACGGTCGTCTCGTTCTACCTTGGAACTCTTAAATAGCACACACACACACACGACCTAACCATCAGTCGAACCTGAAAACTGCCGGTTGACGAATCCAAGCTTGTTCACCATGGGATTTATCCAAATTTCCACAAATGTCGTAACCTAAATATATCAATCCCCAGTTCACTGACGGCCACTGAATGAATACCTGTCAAGGTGTAGTGAGTTGTGCCCAATGGGTCTGTCATGTATCAGGATGGACTGGATGCCCATCAAAGGTAGTACTTGAAGGTAGCCCTATATCATGAACTGAGGGAGCTAGAATTCTCCAAATTACAGCGTAGTTCAATGAATGATCAGGGAGCTAGTAACCTATGAGTAGGTTTTTGACGAAATCTGAAAATAAAAAGATTCTTTATTTAATTTTGAAAAAAGCTGTAAACTGAGAATATTACTATTATTCTATTATTGTCCATTGGGTTCCAAGTGAAACACAGGATTTCAATAAAACATCTTCGTTTTATCCCATTTTATGCGATCCTCTTTGACTGGTCCTACTATTGCGCATAATCCCGCATCTCCTCGTCACACAATCTCCTCCAAGTTATCTTCGATAGATCAACTCTCCGTTTCCCATTCGGGATCTACACGAACAATGGCTAAGAGAGTGGTGTGACCTAATGGTTTCATCAGCGTGTATCTGATATATACCCATATATATATGTGTGTGTGTGTATGGTGGTCTCTCTTTCTGTTTGCTCGCTTAGTCTGTGACCATTTAACTTTGCTAAACCTGTCTTCTTTAACAATGTATATTCCCCTTATATTATATATAATATAAGTGTTTGTTGACAGTCCGTTGCTTGGTGACATATATCCATATATGGTGGTTGTTGACATGTCTGCTATATTTTGCTATGTATATTTGGATCAACACTCCATTATAATTAGCCATTCATGTTAAGACTGTCTATTGATTTGTTCACACACTTGTCTGGATGGTCATATATATTTCGCTCACACAATCTTGTGTGACTCGACTTACTTTGGTGTGATACCACTTTTGCATTCTCCTTGTGTTTGGAAAATAGAAGTATCATCGCAAACCTAGTGGTCTTCTGATTTCCGCCTTCTTGCGTCAGGACTATTAAATTCTCGACCAGACCAAAACAATAAATCGGCGACGAGTACATAACAGAATCCAATCCATCTCCGTTTTCTTCAGAATATTTGTTGATTGAAAGGTTTTTGACTGGTCAGATCCCATGGTTTCTTTTTGCTCATTCCCTCTCGCCGGCGAATTCGAACTTCAATGAGGAACCAGCAAACGTTACAGCTGTTGATAAAAGTCTGCAGTGGCCTGTTAGAAATGATTTTTGTGACGTAGAAACAAAGTTTCTGATCCATGCAGAAAAAGTGACAAACTTAACACCTCGGCTGAAAATCCGAAAGATTTTCAGTGTGCTGAGTGACAACAGAAGATTTCTGAGTGATGAAGATCTGTTTTGTCTTTCCGACTCTGGTTGACTTTGCTATCTGCATCCGTTCTGTCACCTGCGGTTGAAACAGTACTGCCTACTGTAACCTCCCCATGTTGATTGTGATTGGTACTGGTTGATGTTGTTGTTGGTTGGTTGGTTATCTTCATAACATATGTCTTCTCTATGTTCATCTGAAGTTCCGCCTTTGTCGCCTCCTTCTTCAGCCATTTTATTGGTTTCCACCGGTAATTCTTTGAGTTTATGTGACATCAAATATAAATCAAATCTTTTAAAGTATTCCTATCGGTCCAGATTATTCTAATCTTCTCACTGTCACTCATGCTCTACAGCATAATCCATTCCATCAACAGTTAGAAATATCATCGGTGATAGTAAGCTTTGTCTTAGTCCTGAATTCATTTGAAAGGTTTCTTCACCGAGTTTTCCGTTGTGAATCACCTGACACGTGCCATCGTACATTGAAAGGTGCCCAAAAATCAATTACTTAGTGTTGAAATACTGATTTTTTGTCTGTGTATACATTTTAAATGATGCCTGAATTATGAACACAATTCATCTATGAATGCGTCCAAGATTTGTAGGCATATGGTTAGCTACCAGGTAGATAGAATACTTGACGTGAAGGAGAAGAATGACCAGTTAAAGGTGTGTGCGTGTGTATGTGTGTGGCATAAACAGTCAACATGTATGTGAAAAGGAAATTGGAAATGTTACTTTTCTGAATGGTAGTAATCAGAAGAATCCATAGTTTTTATCAGATTATGGACAATACAAATCAAGACATGAAAAAGAGAGGAAACAATAATCGAAAATTGTTTTTTGTACAAGAAGTACGTTGATAACAATTTTATCACTTGTAATAACAAAGTTGACCTAAATGATATCCTTCAAGTTTTGAATAGCTGTCACCCAGTCATCAAATTTACAAATGAATTATAAACCGGACGGACAATCTCACTTCTGGGAGTTCAACTTACAAAGAAGACTGATGTAACTTTGAACAGGCTAGCACACAGAAAGCCTACGTAGAAGGGCAAGTTAACAAACGTTTATAGTTGGGTACCCATCAGTCTCAAGAGGAGCTTAATATTATCTCTTGCTAGTTGAATCCGAAGAACCTGTAGCTTTGAATCAGTAGAAAAAGAGATCATTCTGTCGAGGGATTCACCACTTGGGAATGGCGATCCTTCCTGTTTTATAGATAAACTCATAAGTCCCGAAGCAAACAGAGAACTCTTCATCTCTAAACAGAAGAAGATGCTATACATGAATGTGGAATTCGAAGCCAACTTTCTAGCCAATATACTAAAGAGAAGAATATCTGACTCCCTGCTGCTACATTACGACTGGTACTTTCGTATCGCTCATTGTTCTTCAAATCTCCAAAGATTAAATCTCGCATTCGACCACTTCTGTGTGTACTTACCAATTTACTTGCTCACATGGAAGGTGAGAGATATATAGGTTGTTCGCTACGTGTTTTATCTAAAAGAATTAAAGAACTCTATCCTGCTGAGCTACGAAAGGGTAACAATGGATAAGCAAGGAGCGTTGTAACTGAACAAATTTTCAACACTGGTCACTCAGTATCTGTAAGGAGAATTTATTAAAAGTTATCTACTAAGTCAAAAGGAGCTTCCAGAAAACGGTTAGCTTCCGTATACTTTGCATCTCCGAGGCGGCCTTAGTTATCCAGTTGGAAAACCCCGGCTTATGTACACAGAAGTAACCTCTCCATTTCCTCCTTCTATTTCAGGTATAATTCCAAGTTTATTCATATTGTTATTGAATACTATTATTGAATTTTTTTGTATGACATGATTATTATTATTGTATCCTTTAGTTCCTAGAGGAACATAGGGCTTCAGCTGCGCACCTCCATTGCCTTCGGTTTTCTGACAACTTTTTCACCCTGCTCCAGGTCTGTCAACATGCTTTCATCTCCTCCTCGCATAACCTCCTCCAAGTCACCCTTGCACTGACGACCAACTCGCCGCCTCCCTTTCGGGTTCCACTCGAGGCTTGTCTAGTGATGTCACTTGATGGTTTCCTCAGCGTATGGCCAATCCATCTCCATTTCTTCCTGCAGATTTGTTTCACAATCGGTTCCTGCTGGCTTGGTTCGCTCCCAGAGATCCCTGTTGCTGATCTTTTCTGGCCATCTGATCTTGAGTATTGAGCGGAGACAGCTGTTAATGAAGGTTTGAAGTTTGTATGACATGATGGTAACATCTTTTTATAAACTCACTCTCTGTTCACTCTTTCTACGTATTACATAATTTATTTTGGACACTTGTCTCCATGCTGTTAAATCCTACTTTTCTGTATATTTTTCATATTAAATAACCTCAGTCAAGACTAACTAATCCTCACTGCCACCTAGTTACGATTCGATTGTTTATCATACTTTTCGAAACATTTTGAGGACGGAAACAAAACCCTAAATAATATTTATCCCCACCCGACCAACGTGATGTATATATATATGTAATCCTTATTTCCTTTAATTCCTAGAGGAACATAGAGCTTCAGCCGCCCAAATCTGCATTGCGTTCAGTTCTCTGACAATGTTTTTACCTGGCTCCAAGTCTGCCCACATGCTTTCATCTCCTCTTCACATCACCTCCTCCATGTAACTCTCGCCCTGACGACCAAATCGCCGCTTCCCTTTCGGGTCCCACTCGAGCAATGGCTTGCCTAGTGATGTCACTTGATGGTTTTTTCACAGTATGGCCAATCAGCCTGATTCCATTTCTTCCTGCCTATTTGTTGCACAATCGGTCCCTGGTTGGTTCGCTCATTGCCACAGACTCCTGTTGCTAATCTTTTCTGGCTGGCCATCTGATCTTGAGTAGTTTTGAGAGAAGACAACTGTTAATGAAGGTCTGTAGTTTGCACGAGATGCTCTTTATGACGCGCCAAGTCTCTGATCCATAAAGTAGCACTAACTTCACATTGGAGTTGAAAATCCTGATCTTTTTTTATGCTGAGTGCTATTGACCTCCTAAATACATATATATATATATATATAACAGTATATTATTACCTATTACTTCAATTTTACAGCTTAAATGAATTCTCCGAAAAGAGACACTTTACTGAACTGTTTGATCGTATGTTCACGTTTGGATGTGCGTCGGTGGCAAAGTGGTTAGGACTTCGCCGATCATGCACATGGTCCGTGGTTTGAACCCCTGCCGACGCACACCTGATATCTATGGTCGGCCTGCATAATTTGGGCTACCGATCTCACATGCTGAAAATTCCATACTTGTACCAAAAATACAGTTTGGAATCAAGCTTTAATCAAAAATATAAAAAAAATAAAATAAAAATTAGTTCAGCAAAGATATCGTTTAAGCGCTTTTACCACAATAACAAATATTATTTCAAGAGATATTACCCTAAAGGTAATATATAAAGGGATGAATAGTTTTCAGGCTTGTATGAAAATTACCAAATGTGATGAAAGAGGAAGGTTAATTTAAATAATGGAGATAACCATGTTACCTGAAAAGCTATCCAATCGATACAAATTTTGATACACAGGGATAGAAAGTATTAGAGGTGTGAACAAAATGAGCATAGAAACAAATTGAAATCAAAATTTTCAACTTCAAATTTAAGTTAAGAGGAGTGAATATAGATAACAAGAGGCATAGAAACAAAAAACATTACAGAGGATTAGAATATAATTGTAAGATGGTTATTTTAAACGAATTACAATTGTGATCAGGAGGAGCATGGAAACAAACTTAAAATAACTGATTTTATAACTGAAAACAGAAATAGGATGAATTGAATGAAGACAAAGAGAGAAAATTACACACACAGAGAAAAAAACAAAAAAAACAACTAAGGGATAAGGGAACATACCGATTTAGGTCCATGGCAGTTGTAAGAGATGGACTAGTTTCTTTCGAACACACAGTTCCGGCTTTTTGATGCATATGACGAGAGCTTCAGCAGGACGAAGAAGTCGGAAACACACTGCCTTCGGCAGATTTTTGCTTACTTTGTAAATGACTCTGCATGATGAGTCAGTTGAGATACTGCAACAGGTATTGATGAGGTGTTCAGTTATTGCGCTTCTGATTGAACCAGTGCCTCTTCTTGGCAGCCATGCTGGATGATGTTCTCTAACACGTTTTGATAAGACCCGCATAGAACGACCTATATACCTAGCTCCACAAGAGCAGAGGAACTGATATATGCACATTGAAGTGATATATGCGGAAGTCTATCCTTCCCGTTGCTCCGAAATAGTGGGTGGCTAGAGAATATCACCCTTAGAGTTGCTGCCGGAAAAGTCTTCCTTACTCTGGTAACTAGGCGACTTTAATCTCTTTTTCATTTAATTAGGTGTTCTTTTAGCCTTGACCTAACCATCTTCGGCTATATTATAGTTTTTCTTTTTTCATACTTTTTAGGTTTGAAGTCTTTTGTCAACTGGTATTACTTCATATTCCTTCAAATTGTTCTGTGCATAAACCTTGAAATTTCTCCTGGCAGTATGAAAATGATGGAGATTCAACGGAATTATGATGGAACCAAAAGAGGTCGTCCTCCTTTCTTATTGAAAACCGTAGAGGGGATTGAATATATATTGGGTAGAATAACTTCTTATCTTCCATTCACAGAGCAAACTAGTTTCAGTAAACAGTAGGAGGTCATCATCAAATTTCTTCTCAGTCCTTTGAAATAAACCTACCCTTATTACTCTTCTAACTGATTGAAAACATAATGGCTCTAAATATAAGTGGCTTGATAAATAAAATCCAGGAAATTTATTGGAAGATACTTGATTTTAGAAGACTTTAGGCAATCAACTCTTTGAATGGACACTAGTAACTGATGTGATGTGTATAGTCGCTTGTTTGATGAAGACTGAATTCTATCAGTCAGTCAGGCCACTATTTAGGCAGCTCGCCATCACGGTACATATTGATTTGATGGATGGAGGTAATTGGCAGAAAGCCTTGAATCTAGGTCGCTTGCTAGTTGACACCCACCAGACAGCAAGACGTATCTGCAACCTGGTACATAGTGATGAAGAGCTATCCAGAATGGTGGACGCATTGCAAACCTGACTGATAGAATTCAGTTTGCACCAAACTAGTTACTTGTGTCCCATCAAGATAAATCGCTAACCCGAATAGCTCAGTAGTGATAACCACTCTGACTGCAGCACTGGGTGACTCAGGTTTGAATCTCAGAAAGGAAATGAGTTTCCTCGGGGTTGCAGATATGACTCGCCGAGAAGTGGCAGATAGCTCGAAACCTAGGTACAGAGCTTCTTCCAATAGCCAAACCATCCATAAGTTCTATAAGTTTATTAAGTTGAATTTTAGATTTTCCCGTCGATTTATTGAACCAAAGTGGTCGGTTTAAGGTTAACATGTCTGTCGGCTTCTTGTGCGCATGCTTCGACGATGTCTGGGCATGTAATTAGAATTTAATTGGGGATGATGACTCGCAGTGAAATTCAGGACAACATACATTTCGCCAACTAGTGGATGTACCTGCATTCCTCACTGAGTGACGATGTTCCCACCAAAGCTCACTAAAGCCCATTACATGCGCAGACATAGTCGAAGCATCTGCACAAGAAGCCGACATAACAACCTGAGACCGAGCACTTTGGTTTAATCAGTCGATTGGAAAAACTAAAATTCAATCGTATGATTATTAATATCCGTTTCATAAGAGGTGGCTCTCGTGGCCTAAGTGGTCTAGTGTATAACACTTTGGCGTTTGAAGCTATGGGCACTGGGTTTGAGCCTCGATGGTGGAAACATCATCACTCACTGGGGAATGCAGGTACATCCATCAGCTGATGAGTTCCGAATAGGACGAAATGCATATTGTCCTACATTCCACAGCTAGTCAACATCCACCAATTCAATTCTATAAGTTTACATAGTTATTTCCTTTATTTTGCTAATCTAACAGTTTCCTAGTCATGTTTTGGTTAATTGTTGTTCAATATGATGTGGCAACACTGCAGTCGATTGCTCTTTGCTATTTCTTACAATCTTCTAAGTGATGAACCTTCATGGAGAAATCTGCTGTAAAAGTGATTAGACCATGTAAAATTTGTAATTTCTTTGTAAATACGTATAAAAAAAATCAATTTTTGTTTCACTTTTCTTTTGAAAGGTATTTTTATTCATCTTTCAGTTTTTTTCCCATCTGGTTTTGTTTGGCTTTAATTTCCCTCCTTATTCTCTCTCTCTCTCTCTCTGTCCGCATATAAACACACATTCAAATTCTCGGTTGCCTATCCACTCTGCATTGATGCATAATTTACAATGTTTAAAAACATGTGTATTAAATTCAGTTCATTTTGATGTTAAAGTAACCTGATTTCTGACATATTTTTCATTCTACTGATGATTTTATTTATTTGAAACATGATAACATGGAATTGTAAATACCTTAGAGTATTTATGTTACTGCCTGCTTCCTGCTTGCTTTAATCCCTCCCTACCTCACTCCTTCTCTCACTAATCCACTCTCTCTTTCCTTCTCTTTGTGGATCGGCTTTCTTTTTTTTTATTTTTGCGCATTTCAATATTTACATTTAAATTAAAAGTTGAACTTGAATTGAAATAGGGCATGAATTCTGAAAAGCATTTCTTCTTTTTGTAATTTAATTACTCCGTAGTCATCAACATACATTGTTACTTCACGGTTTGCCTTGAGTGTGTGTGTGTGTGTGTGTGAGTAAATATAACGGCGATGTGTTTCCTGAAATGTTACCATGTGGATCTCACTCACAATTTTTACAATCATTATTAACTTATCCAACTGTTTGTTTGTGTATTTAAGTTTTCTATTTTCCTTTGTAATTTGTATTTGGAAGAAAGCCTTTTTATCAATAATGATAATGGACATTGTATTTACATTACATAATATATTAAGCGTGAATGATTTTTCGTGTTTTGTAGCTTTGCAATATTTACTTTCCTACGGGAGTGGGAGAGAGAGAGATAGTTGAAGTGGAAAGCGAAGAGGAGGAGAAAGGAAGTCAGTGAGTGAGTGACTGACTGAGTGAGTGAGTGAGGGAGTAGGTTGGTGTTTGAAAAATAAATTAAATTTAAGTTGGAATGTATTCATCACAGTGTGTTGTTTATTTATAACCATTTTTGAATTGACTAACCTTTACTACTGCGCCTACTGCGCACATTCATTTCTTTAAATGAGGTCATCTGATTAAAGGATGAAATAGACGCAAAATTTCATATTGTTACTATTCTATTTCTACCTTGCATATATATCTTTTTGCCTAAATGTTGAAATGCCTGTGTATGCATCAGCGTCTGGGCGTAGAGTAGTGTTAACGGTTAAATATGTAAGTAAACGATTGGCAGAATAAGAAATTGCATCATCATAATCGTCTAGCAGAGACATTAAATGGCGGTCAAAAGTCCCTCTACCTCAACTTCATCGATATTGAAAAAATCTTCAACAGTGTTGTCTGTGAAATAATGTGGAAATTGCTTCAATACACAAGCATACCCTCAATCATTTACAAACCTCAACTAGGGTGCTTATTATCACCAATGATATTCATAATTGTGGTGGACTGACTGGATTATGCGTCAGACAGTGGGAAACGAGAATATAGGGATATCTATCCTGGACCGACGTGAAAAACCTAGAAGACATGGATTTCGCGGGTGGATGATTTATGTCTGATGTCACACAAAATCGAAGACTAACAAGCGAAAACCGACAAACTGGTCGAAGAAGCAGCCGGCAAAGACAGGACTCCGTGTGAACATAGACAAGACGAAGGTTATGAAAATAAACAGTCAACCAACCAACAACAACAACAACACTGGCAACATCCAGAGCGAATCACCATCAATCGGAGGGATTTGAAAGAGGTTACTACATTCACTTATCTAGAGAGTATTGCCTAAACTACAGGAGGAACGGACGAGGATGTGAAATCGAGCGAGAATCGGGAAGGCGAGAAACACATTCACTCATCAACCTGAAAACAGTCTGGAAATCTTCCGCTGTCACTCAGCATCTACAATAAAATTCGGTCGGATTTTCAATACAAGCACGTCAAGTCAATCAATTATTCTATACAGATCAGAAACTCGGCGGACGGGTCCCAAAGAATATTTCCAACAGGTTGCGATGCAGACCCTCATCAAAAACTGTCTTCGCTGACTCTATACTGAAGATCAGATGGCCGGGCTGGAAAGAATCACCACCAAGAAACTATGGTCACTAACAAACAAAACAATAATCAATCGCCCAAAAAATATGCAGGAGAAAGTGGAGATGGTTCGCACACTCATTGAGGAGGTCAGTAGGTGATATTGGGCGCGCATCAAGCCATCGCTCGAGTGGAACTCGAAAGGGAAGCGGCAAGTGGGACATCAGTTCGAGGGTGACATGGAGGAGATCGTGTGAAGAGGAGCTGAAACAATATGGACTAACATGGATGCGGGTGTAAGGTACAGCAGAAGACAGAAGGAAGCGGAGACGTGCAGTTGAAGCCCTATGTTCCACCAGGAACCGAAGAGAACAATAATAATTAAAAAATACGTAATTCAAGATAAATTTATTCGGAGGTAGTGACAACAAGCTGTTAGATTATCAGGAAATTTGTAAAATAGTAATGATGACCAAGAAGAATTACGTAAAATACAAACAAGTTAATAGAATTAGCTAGAATTGTAAAAATTGTAAATATTAATAAAGTCTAAAGATAGTTACAAGGGGAGGGGAAAAAGTCATTTTTAAAAACTTAATACATATTACGTAATCGACCATGGCAAAGAAAGGAGCTGTACAAATTTCTTTTGGATGCACACAGATTTGGCTTGTTCAAATGAATTCCAATTACTTCTGTTGTATGTAAAAATCGTACTCGTAGACCGCTTAGAGAGGTTGGGCGATATACGATAAATAACTTCAAAAGCTTTGTTATAGCCGATTTGTTGTCCAGTCAGTATCGACGATGTTGAGCTAGTATTGAGCTGCGTATAGCTTTATTCGGACATTTGAAAAACTAAGATGACAAGTGTTGAGAAATTTGACGATGAACTTGCCTGATCGTACGCCTAATGTAACTAGCTCAGCATGGGCGATTAAATTGGTAAATACACTTGTTAGTGACCATAGTTTCTTGGTGGTGATTCTTTCCAGCCCGGCCATCTTATCTTCAGTATAGAGTCAGCGAAGACAGTTTTTGATGAAGGTCTGCATCGCAGCCTGTTGGAAATATTTTCTTTGTGACCCGCCCGCCAAGTTTCTGATCCGTATAGAAGAACTGATTGACTTGACGTGCTTGACGAATCCACGTCCGACCGAATTTTGTTGCTGATTCTGAGTGATGCAGATTTCCAGATTGGTTTCAGGTTGATGAATGTGTGTGTTTCTCGCCCTCCTGATTCTCGCTCGATTTCACATCCTCGTCCATTCCTCCTGTAGTTTAGGCAATACTCTCTAGATAAGTGAATGTAGTAACCTCTTTCAAATCCCTCCGATTGATGGTGATTCGCTCTGGATGTTGCCAGTGTTGTTGTTGTTGTTGGTTGGTTGACTGTTTATTTTCATAACCTTCGTCTTGTCTATGTTCACACGGAGTCCTGTCTTTGCCGGCTGCTTCTTCGACCAGTTTGTCGGTTTTCGCTTGTTAGTCTTCGATTTTGTGTGACATCAGACATAAATCATCCACCCGCGAAATCCATGTCTTCTAGGTTTTTCACGTCGGTTCAGGATAGATGTCCCTGTATTCTCGTTTCCCACTGTCTGACACATAACCTAGTCCACCCTAATTATGAATATCATTGGTGATAATAAGCACCCTTGTCTGATTCCTGTGTTTACTCCAAATGCCTCGCCGAGTTTTCTGTTGTGGATTACTTGACATGTGCCGTTGTCGTATAGCTGTTGAATAAGGTTGATGAATATTTGGGCACTGCACGCCGTAGTACTCGGGTCGTTTCCAAATTACTCCACGGTTAACGGTGTCGAAGGCCTTCTCTAAGCCTATACAGTTGAGGTACATGTTTGATTGCCATTCCATGCTTTGAATTCTGTAATTAGTTAATTTTCACCTCTCCTTTAAATCTTAGATAACATCCTTACTAACATCTATTAGTTTTTTATTTTGATGACTTCTACTCTCTTATTTTCATATTCGTATACCTAAAACTGATTGCCTGAAATAACGACTTGATTTCTGGGAAACATTTTGATGTAAAAAGCGGCTTTATATGAGTGTAAAGCTACCCAACCGATGATGAGGAGCTAATTAAAAACGAATGCATATTTTTTCATATTTCTCAGTCTGTTTTTTTCCAAATGCGTAATGGGAATTCTGAGGAAGGTATATATAACTGGATTTTTACTGTATGGTGAATATTTCAAATAATTACCAATGCGACTGTCGAAAGTAAAAGATTTGCAAAGACTGTCATTGCACATTGATGTTTGAATTCTGTCTACCGCGTTAAATGATATAATTTGATAGACAATAATGAACTTAGGTGTAAATTATTTGGTTGGGATGTTCACTCTATTGATGCAGTCGTGAGGCTACTGGGATTAAGAGCCACAGTCTTACTTAACAAACGACGTTATCGCATACAGGATAAAGCTGGAAAAAGTTAAGGATGGTCAACCAAAACCTGACAGTTAGTTTGAGATATGTAGGGAGGTGTGGACGTTTTGACAGGAGTCGTTTTGATGCTTAGCACACAAATGGCTTTAGATTATTGATAGTATAACTCAAAATTCGTTCTCAGTGATGTAGATGCATTCTGCTCCTTATAATCATCCATATCTACCAAACCGTCAAGCTTTGCCACGTTAATATTCTTGCTGCGGTACATTTCTCTCTTTAATCCACTTTTGTGTGGTACATTGTTTTTGTTGTCTCCTTCAATTCCCAGAGGAAACTAGGTCTTCAGCCAGACATCGTCAGTGCGTTCGGTTTTCTGCCAACGTTTCCACCTGGCTCCACGTCTGCTGTCAGATTAAACTCAGAATTAAGGAGAGTTACAATTATACGATGCTATTCACCTACTTAAAACGCAGACCTCGAAAAGAAAGGAGAATTCTGCAGGCACCAATGGACAGTAATCCAGTTAGTGACATAAAAATCCTAATGGATGAGACGAACGAAAAATTGAGACCAGACAATACATACAGTGAACTCATTATGGGTCGAGAAGTGCTCATAAAGATAAACGAAAATGGAGAACTCTTAGCAGACTTCTGTACCTTCAATGAACCAGTGATCGGCAGCACTTTATACAAGTACAAGGATATCCACAAGGCTACATGGATGTCACCAGATGGGTGAAACAAAAACCAAACTGACTTAATCTTAATGCTGTTAAAGGAAGTGGAGACGCAGCTTACTGGACACAGAAGTGGCTTGTGGCAATTTGAAGTGCTGAATTCTGTGCTTATTTCTGTGTTGAAACTAAATCAGTTTTAGAATGTCCTGTTGATTGAACAATAGGTAGTAACTAGTGTAATGTGTCTAGTCCTTTCTTTGGTGCAGACTCATTTCTATCAGTCAGGTGTGCAATATGGTCCTCATTCTAAGGTGTCTCGCTATCACAAAGCACTTTGAATTGATGTTAACAGATAGTTGGAGGCAGTCGGCCACAGAAAGCTTTGGACACACCTAGGTTTCATGCTTGTTTGCCATCACCACTCAGCAAGGCATATCTGCTATCTTGAACTTATGTCCTTACTTCTTAGATATATATCCGCATCACCCAGTGACTGTCTTAGTCAGAAAGGTTACCTTTACTACGCTGTTTGGGTTGATGATTGATCTTCTATTGGACTTCATTCGATAATTTCATTGTATACCAGATCACTGGGTGACATGGATTAGAATCCCAGAAGAAAGGACATGAGTCCCTTCAAGACTGCAGAGATGCCTCGCTCATGGACTGATAAGTGTCAACAAGCACAACACCCAGGATTTTCCAAAGCTTCTTACCGATTGCTTTCAGACACCTAATATCAACAAATGAAACTATTCTACCCAGGAATGGAGAAAGATTAATGGGAATGAATCATTCAGCGTTTCCGACATATAGAGGGCGAGTTTTACAAAAGAAAGCGATTAGACATATGAAAGCCACGCCTTTTATGCATAGGAAATCACTTTCGTTTTGATATAGGCAGTATAAAATATGAGACAATAAATTGTTGTATGCATAAATAATAAGTTGAAAAGTGAAAATAGTAAAGAGACAAACTGAAGTCGGAAAAACTCTATTTCTATGAGAAATAAGGCTAAGCTATTAATGGTATCACCTGACGCTAAATTATTCATATCAATATTTACAGAATATAAGTGGGGAAGGGTATAATCCCATTCAAAGTAGTCAACTTTTGTATACTTTATCCACAAATGAAATAAAACATTCACAGAGATGCATAAATCAAGTGTTGAAATAGTTTATCCATTGTCTGAAGTATTATATAATGTTTATAAAAGCGTATAGGTTAGGTCTGATGTTCTCGAACACAGCAAGAACAAAATCGTCGCATTGCTGCACCCCAGTTACTTCATTTCCTCTTGAAATAGTTATCTTTATGTCATTCTCAAATGTCCAACTAATCGCCTGATATTTCAATTAAAATTGAAGACGTGTCAGAAGCGTGATGGAAGTTGTTCGTCGCTTCAGTGTACGTCCAATCAGTTTCCACCCTATTCTGCAAATATTTTTTGATTAGATAGAGGATTTCACCATGATGTGACACCACTTAGATAAGCAATGGAAAACCTGTAAGTGCTGGACAGCTGTTTCGTCCTAGATTAGTACTCTTCAAGAGTACGCACCCACCTCACTGGGTTTCAAACCCAAGACCTTCTGCTTACAAGGTGAGCCAACTCGTAGACCATTGAGTCAATGGGCCCCAATCCAGTGGCCAGCCCATGAATTCTAACTTCTGCCTATTCGCGACATAGCACGACCGCTTCTCAATGTCTTCTACGATGAGTTCCTGCCTCACTTTCAACCTGCTGTACCCTACTGGTCATGGCTTCCCACTAGAACTTCAGGTTAACTGCCTGAATGGGGCCAATCACTAGTGAGGATAGGATTAATTTTCAAGTATTGGTTTGAACCCCGGTGGATGCGTACTGATGAAGAGTCCTAAACTAGGATGAAATATATCTTCAGCACTCCCAAATGATTTTCCAGTAGTTCTCTAAATGATGTCAGGTCATGATGAAATCCTCCATCAAATCAAACAAAATCACTTCAAAACTGATATTTGAAAATATTTTTTGAGCAACTGGGTGTTTGCACACTGACTGTCCAGGATTTGCATGAAGTTATAATAACTGTTTTCAAAATCAGATGATATCATCATTTACTTCTATTGCCTCTCGTCGTCAGCGTACAGTCTGAAGAAATTAATTGAGTTTATGTACAGAACAATTTCAACATACTTGCAAATGCAACATGATGTCAGTTGACAGGAGACCCCAAATGTAATCAAATATGCTTAGAGATTAAATAAAGTGATAAATAAGGCCATGAATAAATTAAACGTTTAGTAATATTGTGGTGAGTTCAACTCAAGTCAGAAAATCAAGAGACAAAACTACATCATAGCGAAGGATGAAGAGGTTAAAGACAAAGATTACGTAATCAAATGAAGGAGAGGTAGGAAAGTTGTCGAGTTACCAGGGCAAGGAAAGACTGCCAGCTACTTCTTTCTAAACATATCATTCGGCTTTCAAGAGTTTAATAGCAATTGTTCGAGCGAACTTAGGAAGAACTTAATTTTGTGAAGGATTTCATAATGTCCACCTCATTAATGATATCGACAAGATGTCTGGCAATGACAAAATTGTAAGTATGTGTTCCCTAGAGACGTGGGCTTTTGATATATGTTTAGCAAATCGGAAGTGTTCCCTTCTTTATGTTCTCCCAATGTAATGGACTTCCCAAAACTATGTAAATTTATATACATAGTTAGGGTTAACCTGAGAAGGGTATCTATCAAATTGTGATTGTAACGAAGGCCTTATTATTCGATAAGTGGGGACGAATTCAGCTGTAGGATAAGTTGAGGTTGATGAGGTATTCAGTGTTCGGTTGATTATTCCTGCAATGTAATTATCTTTGAAATAGAGTTGATTGATGACAGGCTTTTTTTCCAATATGATTTGTTTGGTGGAAGGAACTGACTAGGAAATTCGATTTTGGCCTGTTACATGATGTGTACACAGAGTTGCTGAAGCGTACAGAATTACTGACTCGATAATAGTATTAAAAATACGGTTTACGTTATTTGTTCTATATGTTGTACGTCTCCATCCTAACTGCAGACTAAAGACCACCTGTACTGACGTCTTCATCGCTGTAGCATATAGCTGAAAGGATGCTACACAATGAAAGAGACGACTTCCCTCAGATTTTTCCTACCGATGAAGACGGAAGTTGGGTATTTTTATCACTTCTATCTTCAGTATGCTCACTAGAGGTCATGCCGTCTGTGTTCTTACTGTCCCCTTCTAGTGAAAGCAGAAGTAAGCAGGATATTATGAACTCACATACTACGTCGTTATATTTGGCTTTCTTCCTTTGTTCAGTTTCAAGAATACTATAAATATTTTTTGGAGTGATGTTTCTTTCTAATAACTGTTCCTGAACAAATTGAAGTGAATTTCGAACTCGGAAGCTGCACGCATAAGACAATGAGAGAGATAACTTAGTGTATTGAATTGAATTTTTGATTTTCCCGTCGATTGATTGGACCGAAGTGTTCGGTCTCAGGTTGACATGTCGGCTTCTTGTGCAGATGCTTCGACGATGTCTGGGGATTTCATTTGTATACAATTGGTGGATGGTGATGTATACAAATCAAATCCCCAGACATCGTCGAAGCATCTGCACAAGAAGCCGACATGTCAACCTGAGACCTAACACTTCAGTCCAATCAATCGACGGGAAAATCAAAAATTCAATAATTAAAATGACCCGTTGCACAAGAGGTGGCTCTCGTGGCCCAAGTGGTCTAGTGGATAACGCTTTGGCATTTGAAACTGTGGGCACTGGGTTCGAGCCTCGGTGGGAACATCATCACTCACTGAGAAATGCAGGTACATCCAGCTGACGAGTCCCAATTAGGACGAAATGCGCATCCTGAATTCCACTGCTAGTCACCATCCACCAATTGTATATAACTTAGTGTATGCCTAAAATTATAGAATCACATCTATGAGAAGATAATATTTAGTCGTTTGACATGACGAAAAGATTTTGACACATGCTGAAAATATTGAAAAGACGGTTGCAGTGAAGAAAATTTACTTTTTAACGAAGCCACTATCAAATAGGCTATACATTCGAGCATTTTGATGTGGTTGTGTTCTCTTAAAGCTGTAAAGTTCATTTGCGAAGCTTTCATCGCCCCACCGCTAGACAAAATCTTCAGTACATACTTCAATTTGTTGAATTGAGCTTTTCTGTTTCTCCATCAGTTTATTAATCATCTCTCTTGGAGGGTGATCATGATCGTGATTGGTTGTTTTTGTATGTTTTCATACCCTCTAGGTTACTTGTATTGGTTTTTGTGTTGATTATTTCCTTGACCTGAAGTTCGACCGTTTGTGTGTGAGATTTTCGTCTTATCGATTGGTAAATTTTGTGTATTTTGATGTATCTATTGATTGACAATTCACAGGAATACTAAGCGTGTAAAAATTCTTTTGCATTCTTGGTGCTAGAGAACAAGTGATCACGCTTAAGATCACTCACCGAGATAGATGACTAATAAACTCGTGGAGAAGTCTAAAAGCTCACTTTAATTTAAACTGAAGTATGTGCTGCAGATGTTACCTAGTAGGGCTATGAAAGCTTCAAAAATAAACCATCCAGCTATCTCAGAGCACACAACTACTTCAAAAAAATTCGAGTTTATATAGTAAATGGATGGGTGAAAAATTCCCAGACCCATTTCTGGTTAACAGTCAAACTGACAAAATTACGAAGTTACAGGATTTCATCATGAGCTGACATTAGTTAGAGAACCATTGGGAAACCAGCTGGGAGTACTGGACAGCTGTATTGTCCTAGTTTTAGACTCCTCAGCACTACGCACCCACTTCACCGGGGTCGAACCCAAGACGTTCTGGTTACAAGGCGAGCTCATAAACCATTAAGCCACTGGGACCCGATCCAATAGCCAATGCATGAATTCTAACCTGCGAATTCACGATATAGCGCAACCGCTAGCCAATGTCTCGGCGAGTATTTGTCCTCACATACGACCTGCTGCACCCTACTGGTCACGATTTCCCAATGGAAACCCAGGTAGCTACCTACCTGAATAGGGCCAGTCCCCAGGGAGCATGTCATTGGTTTTCAAGTATTGATTTGTAGGGATTTAGTTGATTGGTTACAGGATTTCATCGTGACCAGTAGGGTGCAGCAGTTCAGGTGTGAGGAAAAATAGTCGCCGAAACATTGGCTAGCGGTTGCGCTATATCGTGAATTGACAGAAGTTAGAATTCATGCATTGGCCATTGGATCGGGTCCCACTGGCATAATGGTATACGAGCTCGCCTTGTAACCAGAAAGTCTGGGTTCGACCCCGGTGAAGTGGGTGCGCAGTGCTGAAGAGTCTCAAACTAGGACGATACAGCTGTCCAGTACTCCCAGCTGTTTCCCAATGGTTCTCTAACCAATGTCAGCTCATGATGAAATCCTGTAACCATCGACCAAATCCCTACAAACCAATACTTGAAAATTACGAAGTGTTGTAAACGGGAAGATTGGTTAAAAACCAAACATAGTAGAATCATACTTGCTAAGATACCTGACTCTTCTACTGCGGTTAGGGATTAAAAAACGTAATAATGACAAAGTAGACAGGAAGTTCGGATAAAAAATATTGTAGTACAAATAGGAATTAAAAAGAGCCGTAGAAAAACCAGACATAAATAGGAAGATTGGATAAGAAAGGTAATAGGACAGTCACTATTCATAAGACTGTCATTTTATGATAGCCATGGTATACACAGTGGTTTATGCATTGCTTTTGAATATATAGCATTGGATTGGACTTTAGGATCAATAGTGCCTCAATTATGCCTTCATCTCACCCCATTTGAGAAGTTTGGCTGCATCTTGAATTTGACTTTGAGGGACTTTTCAAATGGAGCTGGGTGTCTTGAATTCATTAAGTGTTCTGCTACTGAGCTATGTATACACCTAAGTTCTCCGTCTGCCAGACAGGCTGGATAGTGTTTCTGAGTGCAATTCAGAAGCGGATGCATGAGCACGAGCAAGTGAAATGGTATATGCATAAAATATGGCCCAATGTGGCAGCTATTCTTTCACATGCTGATTGAATCATTTCTTGCAGTAGAATGTCACCCAAAGGCTGTTGGCCAAAGTATGTCTTACAAAGAGATTTCGAAAGCTATTTAGGGAGAATTCCTGCTTCAGACCTCTTGGAGATTTCGCACTTCTTCGCCAATTGATTCCTTGTTAGATATTTTCTAGTATCTTAAGGAAAAAGAGTGTACAAAGTTTCTCTTTCTGCTTAAAGGAACATAACTCTGAAAAATGAAACGCTGTCCATTCCATGTGCGCTTTTTGTATATGAATCATCTCAGCGAGTTATCAACATTTCTTTTCATTTGCACATCGCAAAAATGGAACACTGAGAGTTGGATTGAACTTATAGATTGAAGTGGATGTCTACGGGGGCACAATTGAAGGTTTGCAGTGGGTTTCTGAGATTTAGATTCTCACCACAGTGGTTAGAACACTCGCCGATCATGCAAATGGACCGAGGTTTGATCCCCTGACGACGCACAGTTGATATCTATGGTCGGCCTGCAAAATTTGGGCTACCGATCACACATGCTGAAAATTCCATACTTGTACAAAAAATACAGTGTGAAATGAAACTATAATCAAAAATAAAATAATAATAAACGTATCAGCAATGTATCCATTGCAGAGATGAAGCCCAGTAATAGTTGATGAAAAGAAATTGTTATTTAGGCTAGCCATATAAATATTGATTTGTTAAAATATGCGGCATTTCTATCATGACGGAGATATGGCTCATCAACTTCAGCACTTAACTTTCAGCCGACAGGACGTCCTTTCAAATCTCACTGCGCCTATTCTAGTCTGAAAGAAGTGGTCATTCTAATCAGGCCTCACACAGTGTGTATGATTTGTAGCTCTCTACTCAAAAGATTCATTCTTTATAATTAAATTCAACTAATATGCTTGTGAAATAGAATGATATTCAGACTTCAGGTTTTTAAGGATTCTAAATGATTCCCATGTAGGTGTGTTCACGAGGCGATGGATTTGACTGATAGTCATGGGCCACTGGATCGAGTCCCACTGGCTCACTGGTCTACGAACTAGCTCAGCTTGTAACCAGAAGGTCCTGGGTTCGACCCCCGGTGAAGTGGGTGAGTAGCGATGAAGAATCCAAAACTAGGACTAAACATATTTCCAGTACTCCCAGTGTGGTGAGAGCAGGCTGCTAGCCGATTGGTTGGCACTAATCTACGTTAAGGTCTAGGTCACTAATATGGGCCGTGAGAAAATATGAACAAGGCTGAGTCAACAACCAATCACAGCAAAGTTAACGTGGCAAAATATGATTCGCAGATAGAGAACTCTATTTGTCAAGGAATCCCGAAACAACCAATCAGAAGCCTGCGTTTGTCTACCTAAAAACAACCAATCAGATGACTGCGCTTGTCTATAATAATGTAGTTGAAATATGTATAAATACGTGTTGATTTTCATAATAAAACGATCTGTTACCTGGCCCTTGTCTTCTGTTGTTACACCAGGTGACTTTCCAGTGGTTCTGTCAACGTATTCAGCTCATGATGAAATCCTCCATCCAATCAAAAAAATTCCTACAAAAACCAATACTTGATAGTCTAAAAGTCTTGGTTTCGATTTTTATGGGGAAGTCATATGTGCAAACTGTTGATGTGTATTTAGCCAGGATGAAACAACTATTAGACACTTCTTGGTTTTCCACCAATTTTCTGATTAGTGTCTGTTCCTGTCGAAATTAACAGTTAAATATTTTTTCAGTTACTTAGTTGTCAACTAGTATAATGTGTCCAGTTCTTTCTTTGGTGCCGAATGCCTAAACGGTTCACAGTGCGCCGAGACGGCAAGTCAACTAGAATGGTGGCCATGTTGCAAACGTGACTGGCAGAATTCAATCTGCACCGAATAAAAGACTAGAAATATTACACTAGTTAATCGCTACCCAAAAACAGCTAACTGGTAAACATCTCTGACTGTTGTGCCCTGAGTTACTTCTGATCAAATCTCAGAATTAGGACTGCAGATATGCCTTTCTGACGTGTCAGTGAGAACTTCCATGAAACCTAGATCAGGTAAGACTTCCTTCCGATTACCTTCAGCCATCTAATATCAAATATTAACTGATTATAAAGCGCTAATTTGCTTCTGCAGTTCGGCATTTGAATTCTTACCATCTGTTCACGTCGTCCAGGTTTGATTTTCGGTCGCTGCAGTTTCAAACCACCTGTTGGACGATCTGAAAGTAAGCGTGGTATAGAGAAGTAGTTGGATGTGAGGTTAGTAGCCCCAGCTTTTAAAAATGATACCACCGTTACTAGGACTTCAAGGATTGAATTCCTATCTTCCAGTGAAAAAGTAAGCAGCAAAGACGGGACTCCTTAACAGAAAACTCATCGAGGCATTTGGAGTAAACACAGGAGTCAGACAAGGGTGCTTAATATCACCAATGATATTCCTAATTGTGGTGGACTGACTGGATTATGCGTCAGACAGTGGAAAATGAGAAGAGAAACAGGAATATCCTGGACCGACGTGAAAAACCTAGAAGACCTGGATTTCGCGGGTGGATGATTCATGTTTGATGTCACACACAATCAAAGACTTACAACCGAAAACCGACAAACTGGTCGAAGAAGCAGCCGGTAAAGACAGGACTCCGTGTGAACATAGACAAGACGAAGGTTATGAAAATAAACAGTCAACCAACCAACAACAACAACAGCAGCAGCAACATCCAGAGCGAATCACCATCAATCGGAGGGATTTGAAAGAGATTACTTCATTCACTTATCTAGAGAGTATTGCCTAAACTACAGGAGGAATGGACGAGGATGTGAAATCGAGCGAGAATCAGGAAGGCGAGAAACACATTCACTCATCAACCTGAAACCAATCTGGAAATCTTCCGCTGTCACTCAGCATCGACGACGAAATTCGGATCTTCAATATAAACGTCAAGTCAATCAGTTCTTCTATACGGATCAGAAACTTGGCGGGCGGGTCACAAAGAATATTTCCAACAGGTTGC
Source organism: Trichobilharzia regenti (assembly GCA_944472135.2). NCBI lineage: Eukaryota > Metazoa > Platyhelminthes > Trematoda > Strigeidida > Schistosomatidae > Trichobilharzia > Trichobilharzia regenti. Next base: position 124,507,703 of record OX235264.1, on the reverse strand, counting down.
GATGCAGACCTTTATCAACAACTGTCTTCGCTGGCTCTATACTGAAGATCAGATGGCCGGGCTGGAAAGAATCACCACCAAGAAACTGTGGTCACTAACAAACAAAACAATAACCAATCGCCCAAAATATATGCAGGAGGAAGTGGAGGTGGATTGGATACTCGTTGAGGAGGGAGGCCGATCGATGACATCGTGCGTCAGGCCTCTGCTCGAATGGAACCTGAAAGGTAAGAGGGCGAGTGGGACGTCAGTTCGAGGGTGACATGGAGGAGATCGTGTGAAGAGGAGTTGAAACAATATGGACTAACATGGATATAGGTGAAGTGGGCAGCAGAAGACAGAAGCAAGTGGCGACGTGCAGTTGAAGCCCTGTGCCTCCTTAAGAACCTAAGGGTACAATAATAAAAATAATAATGCAAAATTAAACGATGGAGTAACAGTTTCCTGTTTTATTCCTTTTCTACATACTCCAAGTGCGGTTGATAGGAATTCGAACTTGAGTTTTGAAGTTCCAGTAGGTTTTCAGTGTTATTTTAAATGGGGTGGGGTTGCACTCCCCATGATCAACCTCCTCCTATTTTTCTGGATTACTTTCGAGTGGTTAACAAAGCAGAATTTTGGTGTGCATTGGTCAGGAATTGGACCTGAACCATGTTTTTGGTTACTAAATACTCTACCCGTGAATCACTAACACAGAACATAAGAATCAAATTACTATTAAAGCTATTGCGTCGGTGGCACAGCTGTGAGGATGCTCCCCAAACATGTACATGGTCCGGGGTTCGATTCACGGCCGACGCACTCCTTCACTTCGCTAAGCCAAAAAAATGCTGGTAAAGAGGGAAGTTTGAGCATCAGGCTAGCAACTCCAGCCTGTAAAATCAAACACTGCTACAGAAACTTTAAGCCACTGACTTCAGGCCCTAAGTTCCACCGGGAACGTGAAGGAAATAAAAAAAATTAAAGCTATTCGTAAAGCCAGTAGAATAGTCATCACAGTTACTCATAAAAACTATAAAAAAAGTTACATATGATATAATGTACGCAGTTATTACAATTTATTATCAAGATTTATCAGATTTCACTAGTAGATTCGCTTTTTTGATTTATCACCGAATAATTATCAGCCTGCATTATGATCCTTTGATCTGAAAATAGACAAAAATAGACTTAAATGCGGTGATGATAAACGTTTCGGTATTCAGAAAAAAACAGCATGAATGTCAAGTTGTTTGCAAATGAATTTATAGATGCATACTAATGAGAATTTCTGTATTACGGAAAAATTACTCACTCAAAAAATATTTTATATTTAAGTGTTGATTTGTTGGGTTTCGATGTGTTGAACGATTCTATCATTAACTGACATTGGTTATAGTACCGAAGGGTAAACCATTAATAGAGTACTGGACAGCTGTTTCGTCCACGTTTGGGACTCTTTAGAAGTATGCATATACCACAGGAGTTCGAAACCAGGACCTTCCTGTTACAAAACGGGATAGCTAGTTAGGCATTCAGTCACTAGGATTCTATGCGACAGTTATGTAGCTATTAGAATTCTTTTAAAGATCACATTCATTTGATAACTTGAATATTCCCCTCATTTCCAGTTGATGATTGTACTCCAAACTGTTTAACTTCAGTCTACCTAGACAACAAGTTTGCCCAAGAGTTACTGATGTTAGTCATCGAGTCATTATGAGACTAACAATAGTAAAATTTATTCATTTTCTCATTTCTTGCCTCTCAAGTAGAGCAAAGTTCTCTAAGTCATGAAGTTTTAGTAGCAACACTCCTAACATCTCCTCTTTCTCAGGCTTCAAGTCATCCGTAAAGTGTAGAAGTGCATCTGTCTGGTAACGAATTCAGGCGATGAGCGGGTTGGCGAGTATTCTATCAGTTTACCATCATTACACACTTAAGGGTTTTCATTCTGTAAACTTTGGATCTGATCTCATGTATCATCAGTTCACTGGAGTAACTCTGGCAGAACTAAATCCGTTTGAAACAATTTGGCTATCTCAGTCAAACTAATTCATTCCTGCAGTCGTCATTTTTGTCATAAGTGGCAGTAACATCCGCCTAGTTATCGTTTTCTCTTATATTGTCTAACAACACTGATTGGTTATCAATATGTTGTCCGAGACTACTTATACTAGTTAGTAGTATGCACTGCTTGGTTGTTATGTATTAGTATGAAATATACTGGATAGTAGAAAAGTAGTTAAAGACGAAAGAGTTTCGAGAATCTTTCAGGAAGATTTGAGAGAGAGATTTGAATTTTCTATAGTTGGTTTTTAAGGGTTAGTTTTACTTTTATGAGTTGGTCATGGATTGATATCAGTTAAAGAACCATTAAAAACCAGCAGGTAGTACTTGACAGCTGTTTTATCCTTGATTGAGTATCATCAGCAGTACGCACACATTGGGGTTCGAACCCAGGAGCCTCCGGTTACAAGACAAGCTTGTATATCATTCAGCCACTTGGACTCGACCCGATTCAATGGCCAGCCCATGAATTCTAACCTCTACCAATTTGTGATTTAGGTTGTAAAAACAAAACTAATCCTTAAAAACCCGCTATAGAAAATTAATCTGATGCTTGCTAGTGACTTGCTACAGAATGGAGTTCCCTGGAGGTCTGCTGAGAAGGCGTGACCAGTGAGGTCCATCAAGATGTCACGTGTCAGGATGGATGTCTCACTGATGACACTGGTTGGTGCCAGTCACGCTAAATGAATCACAAATTGGTAGAAGTTAGAATTCATAGGCTGGTCATTAAGGAGTCGGGTCCTAGTGACTGAATGGTATACGAGCTAGCTTGCCTTGTAACCGGAAGGTCCTGGTTTCCAATCCTGGTGACGGGCGTGTACTTTCGATAATTCCCAAAATAGGCCGGAACAGCTAGTCAGTACACCCTGGTTTTCAATAGTTCTATGACTGATATCCATCCGTGATCAACTTGCAAGAGATTAGAATGTTTCGTTATTATTTTACTGTTCAGTATATTTTATTAAGTAATCTATGCCGATGATCTGGTTGTTTTTAGGCCGGTGGTTAATTCTCAGTCAAGCTGTCCAAAAATGAATAACGATTTATCTCAAATCAGTCAGTGTTCTTTTACAAATCGTCTCAAGCTAAATCGTCGCTCCAAATGCCAAGTTGTTCATTTCACTTCCAGACATAAACGTGATTTGTGTGAATTAGTTCGTCACCATGATTCTTATATCACATATGACAGAGAAGTTGGAACTAGGTCGATTGTTAAATAACCTAGATTATATCTCTTCTCTAGTCTTTTCTGATCTTCACACTTCATGTCAGTTTTCAGAAAGATATGTTTCGTGTAACCTTCTACATTGTAAGGATGTTGAGACAGTCTGGCATCACTCAGTCTCTACGTTTCCAATTTGCTAATTCTTTTATTCTACTTATTCTTTTATATTGCTCCGTGCCACTCTATCTTTCCTGCGTTAGTAAAGAAAGATGTTTTACACTATCAAGGGCATTGTACGTCGGTGGCACAGTGGTTAGGACTCTCGCTGACCATGAACATGGTTCGAGGTTCGATCCCCTGCCAACGCACACCTGATAACTATGGTCAGCCTGAGAAATTCGGGCTACCGATATCCATGCTGAAAATTACATACTTGTACCAAAAATTCATTGTGGAATCAAGCTGTACTTAAAAATAATAAATAAATAAATAAAACCTGTTAAAAGGAAGGCTAGACTGTCGCTAAACCAACTCGTTAACACTGCTGTAGATAGACACGTGAAGTCTCGCAGGATATCAGCGAGTATAACCTTGTCGGGCCGGACCCTGAGCATTTTGTCTATACACTACTCTCCTCTCTCTTGGTATAACTGTAGATGACTTATATTCTCTCTTATTTATGTTATTATTACCAGTTTCAAAATTATTTTTATTTTGTTTTTGGCCTTTACTGATCTTCCTAATGAATTTTAAAGGATAGATATTTAACACCAAAGCCTCTTCTATCTGTTTTAGTTCATCATTTAGGTCTTTCCCTGTGCTACTTAGTGCTACTGCTTGGTTTGTTGAACACTTAACTAAGCCTGCCTTAACAGTCGACGGATGAGATGAATTAAAGTCTTAGTATCTATTAGAATGAGTTGGTTTTCTGTACACACTAATGTGTAGTTTGCCTTCTTCTGTTCGTTTTATTTTACAATCTAACATAGCTAATTCTCCTTGTTCATTTTCTGATTCAAATGTGAATTTTATTCCTTCCACTAGTGAGTTTATGTGTGTCAAGAAGCTAGAGATATGTTCTGTTTGCAACACTGCGAAAGTGTCATCCACATATCTCCACCATATTTTTGGAGCAGGATTAAATGTATTAAGAGCCGTATTTTCCCAGCTGTCCATAAATATGTCTGCTACAATAGGGGAAATTGGTGATCCCATTGTTACATCTTCTGTTTGTCTATATATTTTACCTTGGAATTTAACATAGTAGATGTGAGGCATAGCTGAATCCCTAAAATAATTTGTTCAATGGGCAGCTTTGTCCTATGATTGAGTTCAGGATCCGCAGTTAGTTCTTTTTAACTGCTTCTAAGGCCATATTGACTGGTATATTAGTATAAAGACTAGTTATATCAAAACTAACCATTTTTTCATCATTCTCTAGTTGAATGTCGTTTAGTTTATTTTTCATCTCATATGAATTAGTTAGTCTAGAATTTGAACGATTTCTAATGGGGCATAATATTAGAGCTAAGTGTTTTGATAATTCATATGTAGGGGTATTTCTAAAATCTACTATTGGTCCTATGGGTAACCTGGCTTATGTATTTTAATAGTACCACATATTCTACTAGCATTATTAATTTTAGGCATTAAATTAAACCATTTTGAATCGCCCAGTGACGGCTTCATTCTGCGTACAAGTTCTGCTGTAGATTTCTTAACCTTATTCATTATTGTGTCTACAGGCCTCTTAATTTGTTCATATGGACCCGTTTGAATATGTTCAGTAACTTTTTTGATATAGTCAGTTTTATCCAGAACTACGGTGGCGTTTCCTTTGTCGGCTTTTGCGATGACAATATTTTTATCCTGTTTTAGACTGATTAAAGCTTTTTTTTCCGATTTTGTTAAGTTTGATTTTGTTTTCTTTTGATTTTTCAGGGTTATTGCACATTGTGCTCTAACAAAGTGGGTGATCAACCTCTCATCAAAGGAACTAAGCTCTAGTGAGATAGAAATACTTGTGAAAGGACTAAATTTCAACGTAACAATTATTAAATTAAAACCAGAGGATGTCATTCCTAATATAGAAGTAGCACTAGGTTCAATAGATAAGACAACAACAGAAGAGATTGAAGCACAATGTGCATTGAGCCCTGAAAAATCAAAAGAAGGCAAAATCGGAAAAAAAAGCTTTAATCAGTCTAAAACAGGATAAAAATATTGTCATCGCAAAAGCTGCAGGCAAAGGAGACCTCGCCACACTCTACCAAACAACTAGGAACCTTTCGGGCAAACGTTCGACACAGATTAAGCCAATAAAGGACGACAATGGAAAGTCAATCACCAAAGAGGTGGAACAGAGAAAGCACTGGGTTGAACACTTCAAAAGACTTCTAAATCGTCCGCCACCTACAACACGTCCAGCAATACCAACAACGGAAGCAGAACTACCAGTGAACACTGACCCCCCGACGAAATCAGAAGTCCTGAATGCAATCAAGATGCTTAAAGCTGGGAAAACACCGGGACCAGATGGAATCCCAGCAGAGGCTTTGAAAATAGACCCAGAGACAACAGCGGACTTGATGACACCACTACTGGAGAAGGTGTGGAAAGAGGGCAAAGTACCCGAGGATTGGAAGAACAGTTACTTATTCAAACTTCCAAAGAAAGGAGACTTAAGTCAATGTAAAAACTGGCGTGGAATTATGCTTCTGTCCATTCCAAGCAAGATACTAAGTCGCATCATCCTGGAGAGAATCAAACAAGCCCTAGATGAAAAACTTCGTCCGGAACAGGCTGGATTCAGGAGAAACAAATCATGTATTGATCAAATCGCCACTCTACGGATCATCATTGAACAAAGCTTGGAATGGCAGTCACCTCTCTATCTCAACTTCATCGACTTTGAAAAGGCCTTCGACAGCGTCGATCGAGAGGTCATTTGGAAACTACTTCGCTACTACGGGGTCCCATCGACAATTATACACCTCATCCAACAGTTATACGACAATGCTGCATGCCAAGTAATCCACAACGGGAAACTTACGGAAGCCTTCGAAGTGAGGACGGGAGTGAGGCAAGGCTGTCTACTATCACCAATGATCTTCCTGATTGCAATTGATTGGATAATGCGACAGACAACGGCAACCAACGAGGGAACAGGCATAAAATGGACTGACACAAAAGACTTGGAGGATCTGGATTTCGCCGATGATATATGTCTGATTTCCCATAAACTGGAAGATATGCAAGTGAAAAGTAACAAGTTGGCAGAAGAAGCATCAAAGATAGGACTTCACGTGAACATAGATAAAACAGAGATAATGAAGATTCCTAGCCAACATCAACAGCAACAACAGACCACAATAAGCATAAATGGGAAGAACCTGAAAGAAACAACCTCCTTCACCTACCTGGGAAGCATCGTCTCAACTACAGGCGGAACTGACGAGGACATCAAAGCCAGAATCGGAAAAGCAAGACAAGCTTTCATTACTCTCAAATCTGTGTGGAGGTCAACAGCAATCAGCATCAAAAATAAGATCCGGATTTTCAACTCCAATGTGAAGTCAGTGCTACTATACGGATCAGAGACTTGGCGAGTCATAAAGAGCATCTCAAACAAACTTCAAACCTTCATTAACAACTGTCTCCGCTCAATACTCAAGATCAGATGGCCAGAAAAGATCAGCAACAGGGATCTCTGGGAGCGAACCAATCAGGAACCGATTGTGAAACAAATAGGCAGAAAGAAATGGAGATGGATTGGCCATACGCTGAGGAAACCATCAAGTGACATCACTAGACAAGCCCTCGAGTGGAACCCGAAAGGGAGGCGGCGAGTTGGTCGTCCAAGGGTGACTTGGAGGAGGTCATGTGAAGAGGAGATGAAAGCATGTGGGCAGACCTGGAGCAGGGTGAAAAAGTTGTCAGAAAACCGAAGTCAATGGAGGTGCGCAGCTGAAGCCCTATGTTCCTCTAGGAACTAAAGGATACAATAATAATAATAATAATAAAAGCTGACAAAGGAAACGCCACCGTAGTTCTGGATAAAACTGACTATATCAAAAAAGTTACTGAACATATTCAAACGGGTCCATATGAACAAATTAAGAGGCCTGTAGACACAATAATGAATAAGGTTAAGAAATCTACAGCAGAACTTGTACGCAGAATGAAGCCGTCACTGGGCGAGTCAAAATGGTTTAATTTAATGCCTAAAACTAATAATGCTAGTAGAATATATGGTACTATTAAAATACATAAGCCAGGTTACCCCATAGGACCAATAGTAGATTTTAGAAATACCCCTACATATGAATTATCAAAACACTTAGCTCTAATATTATGCCCCATTAGAAATCGTTCAAATTCTAGACTAACTAATTCATATGAGATGAAAAATAAACTAAACGACATTCAACTAGAGAATGATGAAAAAATGGTTAGTTTTGATATAACTAGTCTTTATACTAATATACCAGTCAATATGGCCTTAGAAGCAGTTAAAAAGAACTAACTGCGGATCCGGAACTCAATCATAGGACAAAGCTGCCCATTGAACAAATTATTTTAGGGATTCAGCTATGCCTCACATCTACTATGTTAAATTCCAAGGTAAAATATATAGACAAACAGAAGGTGTAGCAATGGGATCACCAATATCCCCTATTGTAGCAGACATATTTATGGACAGCTGGGAAAATACGGCTCTTAATACATTTAATCCTGCTCCAAAAATATGGTGGAGATATGTGGATGACACTTTCGCAGTGTTAAAAACAGAACATATCTCTAGCTTCTTGACACACATAAACTCACTAGTGGAAGGAATAAAATTCACATTTGAATCAGAAAATGAACAAGGAGAATTAGCTATGTTAGATTGTAAAATAAAACGAATAGAAGAAGGCAAACTACACACTAGTGTGTACAGAAAACCAACTCATTCTAATAGATACTTAGACTTTAATTCATCTCATCCGTTGACTGTTAAGGCAGGCTTAGTTAAGTGTTTAACAAACCGAGCAGTAGCACTAAGTAGCACAGAAAAGACCTAAATGATGAACTAAAACAGATAGAAGAGGCTTTGGTGTTAAATATCTATCCTTTAAAATTCATTAGGAAGATCACTAAAGGCCAAAAACAAAATAAAAATAATTTTGAAACTAGTAATAATAACATAAATAAGAGAGAATATAAGTCATCCACAGTTATACCATATAAAGAGGGGACATCTGAAACCCTACGTAGGATTCTAAATAAAGCAGGAATTAGGGTGGTATTTAAACCTACAAACTCACTCAGGGACAAGCTCTGTAGGTTAAAGGACCCAGTTGAACCAATTAGACAAAATAATATTATTTACAAAATACCATGCAATGACTGTGAGGTCAACTATATAGGTCAAACTAGTAGGTCAGGGGTGGTCGGATTGTCGGAGCATAAGAATTTAGCTAGGGTAAGAATGGTTGTCCCTGAGAAGATAAGTAATTTAGAAAAAAGCTCAGCAATTGCAATGCATGCATTAACACACAACCACACAATAGGGTGGGAGAGGGTTAAAATTCTAAAAAGTAATCTAGATAGGTGGAGATAGAGAGAGGTTGATTACTGAATCCTTGTTCATCGAGTCTACACCAAACACATGCAATAGGAATGAGTCATCACTCATACCTGAAATATGGAAAATACTACTGCCAATCAAATCAAGTGAAAAATAATGGAGCTATATGAATTATTTTAGGAAGTCTTGTGAATACCTCGATATGTTTCGCCTTAATATTTTGTTCACTAAAGATAGCTGACGTTGTCTTTGGCGTAATATATGTGTCCAAAAGTATCTAGTTCAGAGATTGTTCTTACCTTGTCCATTTAGGTTCGAATTTTTCTCATATTTTTGTAGAAATTTCTTTAATTTTAGTTGGTATTCTATTTGCTATTATACCTGCACTATTATTATTATAATTTAAGCATCTTTAATGAACTGCTATTCAACTGTGATCTTACTTAAGAGATCTATATTATTTAAAACACACTGATATTGTTGTTGACTACTATTCTAGAATATTCTATGTATATAAACCTATAGGTATATAATTGTAGAACCATAAGAGGAGGAAATAATCAAAAAGGATATTCCTTGCTCAATTATTTTTTGTTTTATAGATGTCTGAATGAATATTTTCCCTATGTATCCACTTTGTCATGGTTAACTGCAACAAAGGTGAGCTATTCGGTTAAATAGTGTGAACTGATGCTGCTAAAAATTTGGATTCTAACACCATCATCAACAACAACAATAATACCTCTGAGCACCAGATAGAAATGAGAAGATTAACCGTTGGTAAGGGACTTCTACTGTCTGATCATAGCAGTTAGTATAGCCTGACGCACACTCGTGAATGACTGACTCCAGGGAAACGTTTCCTAACGAGAAGTTCTAACGAGAAGCTGTGACCAGTGAGGTTCAACCAGTCGGATAACCAGCTTTTCACATGCTCTGTTGGTGTTCTCATGACTTTTATTGCCAGATCTACCAAGAGTGATAGGACGGTATGCGAACTAATGGTTTTGTGCAGGTGTGGAGAAGCCTGTATACTATATGCATGCCGAATTTCAGAGAAACACTAAGTAAACGACCCTATGTTTTCCTAATTTCATTATTATATTGCTGTTAATATTTCATTGAAGTTTTAATTTTATACTCGTATTCTTACTAATCAATGTTATCAATGTAAATGATCTGTTTCAATTATTACCCCTATAGTGAGAAAGTTAGGTGTAATACTGTACTATATGTTAAAAATTCTATATTCACCCTAAAAGTGGTGCTTGAAATGAAGCAATTATTATTATATTTTTATTACCTCAGTGATATTGAAATGAGTAATTCTAACGTTTCGTTCGGGAATCTGGTCCCAACTTCTTCAGGTTTATACATGAAAAGAACATCTCTTGTTTTTTCAGAAACTTTACCCAATCATCAGTTATAAAACAAGTATCAACAAGTATAATAAACAAAATTGTATTACCTGTGGTCAAAAACGTTGGAATTACTCATTTTAATCTTTCAACTAACTCGGCGCCCAAATATTTTAGAACTATTCTGTCAAATCTTGACGACAGTTCATTTGATTTATTTTGCAATCGAATTAAATTAACAAAGAAACTATGTAATTGGCACAACCATCGTGTTTCCACTCTCCGTTGTCTGCAACAGAATGCGTATCCTAAATCTGTAGCTGTCCAGTCAACTGACAACTCCAATAGGTTGAATAAATCAGCTGAATTTCAAAAAGAAGACAAAGTAATAAGTTCGATAGGGTGCTTCAACTAAACTCTAATCCTAAACACTATAATTCTGAAAATACGTCTAATCATAAAATTCTAGATACTAACAGTTTGAACAGACATGAAGGTGTGATGTTAGCTGACGCATAGGAAATCCTGATTAATAAATAAGAATGGATATGTATCACTAACTAATAATACTTGGTCAAAGCTTCCCGACTGTCTATATCTACTTATGGAGACGTTAAGACATTGTTTTACAACTGTTTATCCGCACACATACACACTGTGTTTAAAGTGTTTAACAGAGGTAGATCAATATTTGTAAGTCTGAGGTCAAATTTTGATCACAACTCATACAATTTTGTTTATTATACTTGTTAATATTTGTTTTATAAATCATGATTGGACAAAGTTTTTAAAAACAAGCGATGTTCCTCTTATATATAAACCTGTGTTATGCTAAATTTGATTAATTTCCCTGAAGAAGTTCGGACCGGATTGCTGAACGAAACGTTGGAATTAATCATTTTAATCTCGCTGAGATTTTACAAATACATTTTTTTACAAATGTCTACTTCTCACTCGCGCCTACATATTTTAGAACTATTCTGTCAAATCTTGATGACAGTTCATTTGAATTGTTATTATACCTAGAAAGAACGATGAATCTCAATTCCACCATCTCACCGGAGACTTTCATCAAAAGCTGCCTTTACTCTATACTGAACGTCGAAGAGCTGGTTAGGAACGAACCCTGAGAACACATCAACCAGAAACCTACCGCCAATGAATATGTGGACGCAAATAGAGGTGCAGTGAACATACACTAAAGGGAAACCCTTGAGTGATATCGATTGCTAAGCTCTAGAATGGAACACGAATGAGAGGCGGCAAGTTCAGTAGCATTCTGAGGGTCAAGATGGAGGAGTTCTTAAGAGGAAGTAAAGCAAGCTCATGTGCGATGATATAGGCAGCTAATAAAGTTTGCAGAGACGGTATAAAAAAAATACAAATGTGCTGTTGAAGCCCATGTTCCCTTGTTCGAACCAGAGGGGAATAATTATAATACCCAGTCACAGTATTTCAGTACTGGTTTGTTGCCTATTTTGTATTTTCACTGTTCATATCTGATAAGGTAATTGATTTAAATACGAATTAGTGGTTGTAATACTGATGATGACAGTATTTCCACTCTAATTAAACTTTATCTAATTATCTACTAATCTGTCCATTTTTCCATTCCGATAACTTGTTGTTGAAAGTGTTTTAAGTGTTCTCGATTCGCTCATAAAGTAAAAGTGAGTGTCAACAATCTGTTAGCGAATTCATTTAAATTAATTTTTAATAATAAAATGAAAATTTGATCATTATGGTAAACTGCTTATATACTTTGTTTATTTATCGCCTAAAAATATCTGATTTTAAGAGGTTTGATTTGAAGCTGACATCTCTTAGAGAACCACTGAAGAACCAGGCAGTACTGGAAAATCATTTCGTCCTAGTTTGCGACTCTTCAATAGTATGCACTTACCAATCATTCAAACACGACTGGCCGAATAAAGGTACTTGGAATTTTGGTGAAATCTCGTAACCAGTCACGTCCACTAAGTCAGGTATGAAAGCAGTTACAAATCTATTACATTACGTGGCAGTTGCGTCATATATATATATATATTGCGAACTGTAAGAAGTTGGTATTCATGGGCAGGTAGCCGGTTCAGGCGCCGATATCTGAATAGTCCACAAGATCGTCTTTTAACGCGGAATTCCTCGGTTTGAACCACTGTGGATGAGTACTGATGAAGAGTCCAAATTAGGGATGAGACAGTAGTGCATTAATCCTTCGTCTTCCAGTTGTTCTTTAACTGGTGTCAAATTCCTACAAACCCAGACTCGATACTACCTAGTTTTAGATCACACTTTGAATCTTACTTTACTCATGATAACAAATATATTTAGTTCATAAAGTTAGGTTAGTAGTAGTATTCAGGACGTAAGTCCTATCCTGTTTAAGACTTGTAAGCGGAATGTATATGCATCCCAGTGAGTATCAAGGTCTTTACTGAGCTATAACTCACAGGAACCATTCAGTATTATTTCGTTTCCTATTGGTCAAAGTTACATATTTCTTCCTTTATCACATATATCGATTTTATTACTATTATTTTCATTTCGAAGATAATTCACTTGATAGCAGGTAGCAATGAAATCCAGTATGTATGGAGTTTCATCTTTCATTCACATTCATCATTTGATCAATTTTAGTCCAGGTATATGCCATATTTTTAAACTGTGACACTTTGGTTCACACCGTATTATATAGTTTTCACGCAGTGGCTATAACTCCTTTTTTTTTTAAGCTCAACTAAGGTGATGAAAGCTTCGCAAACTAACCATCCAGCTCAGAGAACAAAACCACACCAAAAAGGAATTGGAATTATCCGTTAGTGTTAATACAAAGACAATTTCGTCTTAACAAAAAATATATAAATAATAATAATAATAAAGCTTTATTCCGAACAGTATTTATACAATACACAGAATTTTCAGCAGAGTTTATCGCACGATATTTTCTCTTTGTCCAGTACCTTCAAATAAAAGAATAATTGACAGTAGATCGTGTGACATAGTTCTGTCTGTGCTAAAATAGAGCTATGAATAGATCTTGTTTGTTCTTTACTTAACCATGCTGGAAGATGTTCAGAAATACAATGATTGTTAAGCATGGTTAAACAAGGGATAAACAAGATATTCTCCTAGCTCTCGTTTAGCACACCTTTTAATAATAATAATAATTTGCTTTATTCCAAAAACAGTACTTGCGATACAGAATAGAATTCTCAGCATTTTACTACAGTATTGCATTCAGTTAGTACATTATCAACAAATAAAATTCTACATATATTAAGGGTAATCTCCGTTAGTTTCCACAACAATATATTGGCATTTCGGTAGCAAAGCCAAAATTGAGCAGAATGTTTGAAGGTGTTAGAAAAGTAGATGGTAACATATTTACTGATGCAAGCAGAAGAAAGAAACAAAGAAACATCACATAACAAAAAAAAGAGTGAGAGAGAGAAAAAAGGAAAAGAAAGAAAGAAAACGTTGTACCTATAAATGATATGAGTTGGAAAGATGAGATCCAGTTGTTCTACTGACTATTTGATAAGTTATAGGCATCACGCCTAATGCTTTCTTTATCGTACAGAACACGAGCTAAGTAGGGTATGGCTGAGTTTTGTACTTGCTAGTGTGAGCATATAGTTTTCTATATAGGCTTCTGGTTTTTCCTGATGAGATACAACGAGAGAGTTGTGAATGAAGTGGGTGGTGGTGTGAGTTAGACAGATAGAATGGATTTAGCCCATTTTTCACATGAGCATATGTGCCTGTCCACCAGAATAATAACAAGCTGGTTGAGTGGCACGTAGCTTACTCTGCTGACAACCTTTAACATACTGCGTAATAAGATATAGTCTTTCTTCAGTAGCCAGCCCAGGAAAAACTAAGGGGGAACAATAGAGAATAATAACCAGAATGCGAGAGTTAATGAATTGTAGGAGTAAGGGTTGGGTTATACCAGAATGTCTTAACTTCTTGATGTAGAAAGTAAGACGGAATATTTTCTTAGAAATTATCAAGATATGAGACGACCAGGAAAGATCAGCAGATAGAATGACGTCTAGGTATTTAATTCCGGACTTGGTTTCTATTTCAGTGCCATCTATGTTGCACACCTCGTGAGTGAGCACAAAGTTCATGTTAATACAACATTTAAAATTATTTATCGTATTCCTGATAATCTCTATTTTGCCTTACGAGTTCATCTTCTACATACAGCTATACCTGTGTGTTCAAAAGAAATTTGTACACCTACTTTCCTTACCTTGGCCATCGTTACATGAATGTATAAACCGGACTACTTAGCCCTCTTCCCTCTGAACCTTTAAAAAATGATAACTGTCCAAATTATTTTACTATTTTTGTCTGACTACTTTATCTTTAATTACATGTTATCTTTGTAAAATAATTTTTTGCTTATGACCACTTCATTCTTAGCTACAAGCTATCACTATCCAAATCGTTTTATTTTCTTCAACAATCTGTTACGTAATCAACCTGTGCACACGCTTATTCCTCAATTACTCTTCATTTTTCCAAAATTGTGCATAATGCAATCCATGTGTTGTAACCACGTTTTATAGATAAGAATATACATACAAAGCCTACAAAACGTGACTTATCAACCGCTCCCAAGAAAATACTTTACATGAGCTAAGAATTCAAAGGGGACTTAGCTTCCGATATCATGAAACGAAGGATATCACAGTCCCTGAAAAGAACATTCCCTGCTGCATCTCTGAGAACAGCTTTTAATAGCCGACCGTTATTGTTCAATAACCTGAAGCACAAGATCCCGCTGTTGACCAACTCTATGTGCGTTTATATCGGTCGTTCGACTCGAGTTTTGTCCAAGAGGGTACAAGAACATTATCCTGCATGGCTACAAAAAGGTGGAAGTGGAGCAATAAGAAGCGCGATCATAGAACATCTGGTTGACAGTGATCACCCTAACTCTATAGCCTCCGCCTTTAAAGTCATCTACAAGGCAAAGAGCAATCTACTCAAATCCCTACGTACCCGACTCATCTGTATTGCTGAAGCTTTGGCTATCGAAACAGAAAAGCCAGATCTCTGTGTACAGAAAAAGTTCGTTCAACCCCTCCAACTTTCATGGTCTTAATCCCTCCATGCTAAAATATGGTAATCCCCAATCATATTTTCGCTCTACCAATTTTTCATTTTGTCTATTCAATTTGTATACTCTTCCTTATTACGTCAATTGTTATTATTACTATTCTCACTTTGAACTGTCCCCGGTATTATTTCACTTGTTCCACTTGTCATTCTAAATCAATTCTTTTTTACAACGATAAATTCTATACTATGAAATTTCACACAATATTACGTAACGCTTTTGTGTTTTATTCGATTTGTCTACTAATCCTATAATTGCACATCCTTTTTCAAGTTCTACCCCTCCTATGAATTATTCTATATATGACATTAATCTGCTTTACCACTTGACATTTAACTACGATTATAATCACAAACATTTTAGTTTTAATCGAACTTCATATGATTATTATTATTTTGTGCATTCACACCTAAGATTCAATTCCCTCACCGGATATAACTTCTGATAAACCATATATATACGACTGTACAGCTTGACGATAAATTCGTTGAAAAGAGTCTCTTCGCTGAATCACTTGTTTTGATTTTCTAAATATTCTATATATGACATTAATCTGCTTTGCCACTTGACATTTAACTACAATTGTAACCATTTCTACCTTTTAATTATGTATATTAATTTTTCTCCTTAATTATCACCCTATTGACATGTTGACAATAACTAATTATCGTTAACAGACATATCAGTGCCAATTGATTGGTAAGTTGTTGTGTATTGTTATAAAAATGCTGTCTATGTGTATATTAGAGTAGAGCCATAGAGAGGTGAGGATCTAATCGAAAAGTAAATATTTCTTCGCTCAATCTTTCTGCTTTTTGAATTATCTAAATGGGGATCTTTTCTACATCCAATCCTAATCAGTAAATTTTCAGAAGTACTTCTCTTCAAAAATTTAAAGCAATTAGTTCCCTTTATGAATTTCAACAACACAATAAGAAGACGTAGTTTATCTGAAAAGTGTAATGTATTGGCGCGCAACACATTTCGGACATTGTGATCACCCACTCACCTACTTGTCATACACAGACTTCGTAGAAGACAAGAAGGTATGAATAATTACAATACAGGTCAGATTGTGTACAGGTCAAGGTCACAAAATAATGGGTAGGAGGACGCAAAAGATGTGGGTAAGAAAGATAAAAAGAGAAAAAACACCAGAGTTTGAAGATATTATGAAGTGAATTGGACCTTGGTTCTAAATTGGCAAGTTTAAGGTGATATCAAATAACTTTTGGACACATAAGATAGGTTTAAGTCTTTTTATGGCTAAGGCTTCGGTGAATTGTTTTATATATCGGCTTAAAGTCATTGTTAAAATCAACCTTGTGACTCGTCCCTTTAATATGCTTCGGTATAGATGATGTTGGACATCTTTATCCGGGGTCAGTAGTGTCTGGCGATTTCATTTGTTGTTGCAGCCACTTTGGAATGTGTTCTGTAGCCCTAACCTGCAGAGACCAATGGGTCCTCCGTTGACCTGTACACAATCTGACCTGTATTGTAATTATTCATACCTTCTTGTATTCTA
This sequence comes from Trichobilharzia regenti, assembly GCA_944472135.2. NCBI lineage: Eukaryota > Metazoa > Platyhelminthes > Trematoda > Strigeidida > Schistosomatidae > Trichobilharzia > Trichobilharzia regenti. Next base: position 124,490,897 of record OX235264.1, on the reverse strand, counting down.
CGAAAACTGTATATGACAAATAGGTGAGTGGGTGATCAAAATGTCCGAAATGTGTTGCGCGCCAATACATTACACGTTTCAGATAAACTACATCTTCTTATTGTGTTGTCGAGATTTCAGAGGCACATTTTATGAACCAAAGACACGACTCGAGAATAGTCATCTCAAATACTGGAATAAAGTGCCATCCATCGAGCTGGATAATGCTTTTTCACATGTTTAGTAGAAACTTGTGAAACCACAGGTTGTAAATACTTTGAATACTCGCCAGAATAAAAGAAAACAACTATTATAGGTCATTTTTGACTAAATTTAAACAAACCGAATAAGAAAATCCATATATTGATGGATGTTTTCAGCAGTCCAAGTCTGAAGCAGTCCTCCGGTATATAAATGTTACGCCAAGGTTATGTTACGAAAGCCAACCAGTTATAGATGACCAGGACAGTTCCATACTTAGGATGAGATGTCTGGCATGTAAGAATAAGTGACAGGAAACTCTAGTAGTGCGGAAAAATCAGCCAAGAACCCCATTAACCGAAAAATATGCAAAACGAAATACAGACTGCTTGGATATTCGCTTGGGAGACCATCTAACGACTTCACACACACAAGAGCACAAAGTGAAGTAGAAATGGAAAGCGATCAGAGGGTGATATGCAGAAGATTATGTGAGAAAGATTTGAAATGTAAATAAAAAAGACAGAGAACAATGCAGATATATTCCTCTTGAAATTAAAGAACACTCACGCCACAGTGGTTTGAACCCAAGACCTTGGAATAAAAAAGCGAGCTAGCTCGTATGTCACTAAGACATCACCACCCGATTCAGTGTCCGACCCATGGATTCCAACTCCTGCCAATTCACCATATAGCGCCACTCCTAACCAATTTCATCTCTGGTGAGTAATTGTCCTCACCCCCCGACCTGCTGTACCTTACTGGTCACGACTTGTCACTAGAATTCAGGTAAGTAACTACCTGAACAGGACCAGTCTCTAGTGAACGTAGTGAATGCATACTGTCGAAGAGCTACAGACTGGGACGAAACAACTGCCCACTACTCTATGATGGTTTTCCAATGGTCCTCTCACAGATGTTAGCTCACGACAAAATCCTGTAACTAGTCAAATCACTACAAACCAACACCTGAAGACCTCCTTTTTTACTTTCTGTGAGAAAATAAAGTTTACAATGAAGTGATTGTCATTATTATTATTATTGTATCCTTTAGTTCCTAGAGGAACATAGGGCTTCAGCTGAGCACCTCCATTGCCTTCGGTTTTCTGACAACTTTTTCACCCTGCTCCAGGTCTGTCCACATGCTTTCATCTCCTCCTCGCATGACCTCCTCCAAGTCACCCTTGCACTGATGACCAACTCGCCGCCTCCCTTTCGGATTACACTCGAGCAATGGCTTGTCTAGTGATGTCAATTGATGGTTCGATTTCTCAGAGTATGGCCAATCCACCCTCATTTCTTCCTGCCTATTTGTTTCACAATCGGTTCCTGCTGTGTTGGTTCGCTCCCAGAGATCTTTGTTGCTGATCTTCTCTGGCTGGCCATCTGATCTTGAGTACTGAGCAAAGACAACTGTTGATGAAGTTCTGAAGTTTGTTTGAGATGCTCTTTATGACTCGCCAAGTCTCTGATCCGTGTAGTAGCACTGACTGACTTTACACTGGAGTTGAAAATCTGCATCTTATTTTTGATGCTGATTGCTGTTGACCTCCACACAGATTTGAGAGTAATGAAAGCTTGTCTTGCTTTTCCGATTCTGGCTTTGATATCCTCGTCAGTACCGCCTGTAGTTGAGACGATGCTTCCCAGGTAGGTGAAGGAGGCTGTTTTTTTCAGGTTCTTCCCATTTACGCTTATTGTGGTCTGTTGGTGTTGTTGATGTTGGCTAGGAATCTTCATCATCTCTGTTTTATCTATGTTCACGTGAAGTCCTATCTTTGATGCTTCTTCTGCCAACTTGTTACTTTTCACTTGCATATCTTCCAGTTTATGGGAAATCAGACATATATCATCGGCGAAATCCAGATCCTCCAAGTCTCTTTTTGTGTGAGTCCATTTTATACCATCAACTAATTATATGGGATCTCATGTTATCTCAAAACTGTTCTCACTACTCACAAGTAGCATAAATTATTTTAAATGAAATCAGTTGTTCCTGACATCATAATTCTTTCTGCCTGTAGTTGAAACGGTGTCAGATGCTCTAGATAAGTGAAAGAAGTTACTTCTGTCAAACTTCGTCTGTTGATGGTCATGATTGTTGTTGGTGCTGTCGGTTGGTTGGTTGGTTGGTTATCTTCACCCCCTTGCATCTTGTAAAATAAGGCTTCATTATTATTGTGAAACGAAGTTATCGAAATACAATGTGCAGCATAGTAATACAGAAATGTTTATCTAAACCATTTCAACATTTGATTCATCTTTCTAGGCTATTGAATCACTTTTACATGGCATATTGTCGACATTTATGAAATTTTTCAACTGTCAAATTAGATCGTTTTAGTTTAGGTTATTAAGAAAAATGGCAACATTTGTCTTCAATCTACACTTGTCATCTGTGAATGAAAAACAAAACAAAAACAGTTGGATATGGAAATTCCCCATGGTTTTATGCGGGAATTGGAAGAATTTAGGTCATATGTGTATATATGGCATGTTTAATACCTACAAAATGGCAATCAAGAAACCAGGCAAAAATATATCAGGATGTTATATATATATGCACGATTAATTGACATAGACAGATATTACATTCATGGATAATCCGCATCCAGGCATTAATGAAAACAAAACACATAGTTCACTGAAGTGTCTCTTTTCTGCGGTGAATTCACTTTCTTAGCTGTACAATAGCAAATCTATCCTTATGACGTGGGGTCGATTCTCAGAAGGGACATGAGTTCCTTCGAGGTTGCAGATACGCCTTACTGACAAGTGCCAACTAGCACGAAACCTAGGTCCAAGGCTTCTTGTGGCCGATTGCCTCCAACCATCTAATACCAACAAACAAAAATACAATTGGTTATGGTTGTTTTAACTAAACAGGTGAAGATTGGTAATTGGAGTTGCGTAATACAAAATCGGTCAAGAAAATTGGGTGTTAATGAAATTAGGGTTGTAACAAAGGTGACGAGTTGTCACATACAGTTTGTAAAAAGAAGTTTTGCAGTAATATGAATAGTTTGATGATTGAGTTTAACTAAGGATACACACAGGAACAAAGTAGATGATCCGAAATTACGTAAGAGTTCTAAGTGAATACAAGAATTATAAGCATATAAAGAACAGGTAAAGAAACAAAATTAAGTCATCAAAATCAATAGAGTTGTATGCACTGCTTCGGCTTTTCTATGTGAATGGCCAAAGCTTTAGAGATACAAAGGAGACGAAACCGTAGGTAGCCTTTGGTAGGTTATTCCTTACTCTGTAGATTAGTTTGAAGAAGGCGTTTTTTGAGATGGAATGATCAATGTTAACCAGGTGTTCAGTCATCGCACTCCTTATTGCACCACTATTGCCTTTTTGCAACCACGCTGAATAGTGTTTTTGAATCCTCATGGATAGAGTGCGCGTTAAACGACCGATGTACCTGGCTCCACAGCAGCAGGTGAACTGATGTATGCATATAGAAGTGGTCAGATTCGGGATCTTGTATTTTATTGTTTTATCATATATTATTATTAGTATTATTCGTAATATGGAAGCGAAGTGATAAAACATTTCACGAAGTAGGCATTGTGTAAATAGTTTCGAAGTCAAAACATTTTTGAGTATTTATTTGTAAAGGTTTTGTTTGATTGCATGGAGGATTTCATCATGAGGTTGCACCGGTTAGAGAACCATTGAAAAACCCGCAGGGAGTGTACTGAACAGTACTAAAAAGTCCAAAAGTGGGATGAAACAGCTGTCCAGTACTCCAATATTATATAATAGTTCTGTAACCGATGTCAGCTTATGATTAAATCCCCTCCAACGAAAACGTTTCTGAACAAGAAACAGCAAGGTGTGCAACGACAAGAACCGACATGTTGTGGTCTGAACACAAGAAACTAATCTTCGCGTCCTACTGTATAGCTAACTACATGTTCCTTGAGTTACTTACAGCCACAAAAGGCTTCAACGACAGTAAAATGATTGTCATTTGAGATAAAATCTGCAGTACTACTTAACAACAATTATAACATGTCAAATACAAAAACAATCATACACAGCCTAGGAAAAAAGAGGATAATGTTGAATGCCTTATTAACTGGCGATATGGCAAACAGAGCGTTCAGAGATGGATATTCCAAATAATTGTGCCGATACAATTATGTCAGCATGAAAATGTAGGATGTGGGCGGGTTTACTTTCAATTGTTCACTGATATTAAATTCAATTTAAACTTTCCAGATGACTGACCGAACCGAAGTGCTTGGCCTCAGGCTGACATTTCAGGTTTTTGTGCAGATGCTTCAAAGTTGTTTGATTATTTGACGCAAAGTAAAATGGTGGATGATAACTTGTAGTGAAGAAAACAGGATGCCCATTTCGTCCTATTTGGGACTCGTCATCTGGATGCATTTGCACCTTACCCAGTGAGTAATGGTTTTCTCAATGGTACTCAAATCCAGTACCAATAGCTTTAGAAGGGAAAGTCCAGAGTGAATTGTACAATAACTATTACCTGTTGCACAAGAGATTTCTGGCGTCGTTCAAGCCGTGTAAGGCATAAAGCTTTAGCCCTTGAAGTAATGGGTACTAGGTTCGAGCTTCAATAGGAACACCACCACTCCCTGGTGAATACAGATGCATCCACTGGCTGATGCGTCCCAAATAAGACAAAATGCGCATCCTGGGTTCCACCACTAGTTACCGTCCACCAGTTTACTTTATATTCACTACAATGTTTAGAAAAATCAATTATTAATGACTTCAAACAATGGAGAAATTTTACAGCTAAGAATTCATTTTTTGATCATAGTTTGATTCCACGCCGTATTATTGGTACAGGTTTGGAATTTTCAGCATGTGATATCGATAGCCCAAATTCTCCAGGCCGACCATTGTACATGGTCTGTGAGAGACCTAAATGCTGTACCACCGACACACAGAAACTGAAGACTTCATTAGTAGAATTCCATGCAACAAACTAATCATAAAAGTGCTCGTTTATCTGATAAGTCTACATTAGAAATGATTGGATAGTTGTCGAATATACATAACAATCTCCTTCGTATCACTTTTGAAGTTAGATGTCATCATATACCTGGGAAGCATCGTCTCAACTACAGGCGGTACTGACGAGGATATCAAAGCCAGAATCGGAAAAGCAAGACAAGCTTTCATTACTCTCAAATCTGTGTGGAGGTCAACAGCAATCAGCATCAAAAATAAGATCCGGATTTTCAACTCCAATGTAAAGTCAGTCAGTGCTACTATACGGATCAGAGACTTGGCGAGTCATAAAGAACATCTCAAACAAACTTCAAACCTTCATTAACAGCTGTCTTCGCTCAATACTCAAGATCAGATGGCCAGAAAAGATCAGCTACAGGATCTCTGGGAGCGAACCAATCAGGAACCGATTGTGCAACAAATAGGCAGAAAGAAATTGAGGTGGATTGGCCATACTCTGAGGAAACAAACCGTCAAGTGACATCACTAGACAAGCTATCGCTCGAGTGGAACCCGAAAGGGAGGCGGCGAGTTGGTCGTCAGTGCAAGGGTGACTTGGAGGAGGTCATGCGAGGAGGAGATGAAAGCATGTGGACAGACCTGGAGCAGGGTGAAAAAGTTGTCAGAAAACCGAAGGCAATGGAGGTGCTCAGCTGAAGCCCTATGTTCCTCTAGGAACTAAAGGATACAATAATAATAATAATAATATACCGAAATCACTTAAAGGATGATTGAAAACCCTGGGGCGCTAAGCAGCTCCTTTTTATCCTAGTTTAAAACTCTTCAGAAGTACACATTTTGTGAATCGACCGGTGATTGAATTCATGACTTACGAGTTACAAAGTAAGTACGCAAGTTTCTCATTTGTTCATATATATATTACAGTATCAAATAAAAGGCGATAATCTGAGTTAAAATAAAAGTCTGGTTCGTGATGTAATTCGAACAATTGACCTCCAAATTATCAGTCATGTGTCCTAGCTGCTGATTTATAAGACTTAATTTGTAACTAAACCATTATATTATATGAATGAATCACTTTTCTTCTCTTGAGAAGAACACTCACAATTTTAGAAGGTTTTAGAATCTTGATAATGGAGCAGAAAACATTTTATTCTCATTTTTACATTTTTGGATTACACTTCGTCCCAGTTAAGGACTCATCGGTAGTACACACCTACTAACTGGTTTGGAACTCATGAACTTCCGGTTACAAGGCAAGCCGGTAGATGATTCAACTCCTTGGGACCCGACTCGAAATTGATCAAAACAAGAATTCTAACTTCCACCCATTCGTGATTTCAGGGTGATGTAATGTCAGGGAATGTCATCATGTTGCAGTTTCTGAGTAGTCTCCTAGCTAGTCCTCCTACCAGAAGATCCTTGGTTCGAACCCAGATGAATACTGCTCAAACGTCGCAAAATTAAGATGATAAAGCCCTGCAGTAGTCAACGGTTTTCACCGTTTCTGTAACTAGTATTAATTTGTAATATAAACTTGAAATAAATGAAATTCCTGAAATCGAACTCTTGAAGAAAATATCTCCTTTCAAATTTATCTAGTTATGATAAGCATTTCTGATAATAATTGGTTCCTATCAAAATATCAGAAGGAGATTATAAGTGACCAAATAAATAAGAGGTGACAATTATTAATGTGTAAAATAATTATTTAATCCAATTTAGACTTTCCCGTCGATTGACCGGACTGAAGTGCTTGGCCTCAGAATGACATGTTGGCTGCTTGTGCAGATACTTTGATGATGTCTGAGCATGTAATTAGAAGTGATATTTATCCACATGATGTGTGTTTTGTTTTTGACAGTCTATTATACTTTGCTATGTGTATATGGATCGATATTTCATTATAACTGACAATATGCTTTTGTCTGTCCACTAACTAAATAAACATGTATGACCTTGTTGTCACATGACATTACAACCAATCATGATAAAACTGTCTATTTATTGGTTCATGTGTATTAATCATTTCCATATATACTTTTGTATTGTATACTTGTCGGTACATGTTCCCACGTCTCGTACACTACGTACCATGTCACTCACACTCTTGTGTGACATTTATTTTCCTGGTCTGGAAAATACAAGTATCATCGTAAACCTGGTGGTCTTCTGATTTCCCTCTTTCCGCGTCAGGACTATTAAATACTCGACGAGTACATAACATAATTGGTGACGGGGAAAACTCTAATAACTCACTCAGCAGCAGTACATAACAACAAGTACATCCATATGACGAGTCCTGAATAGAACGAAATGCGCATCCTGGATTTCACTGCTGGTCACCATCCACTAGTCAACTTCTATTTTAAAATAATTATACTTTGAACTAAAAACTGCTTAGTCAAAGCACAAATGATAGGCATTTGGAGGCGAATTGAATGAAATACGAGAAGTATTGTTCAAGAAGAAAGATGAAATTAAAAGAAACTTAGAGAAGAATAAGTGTTGTCGACTAAAGAAATAGAAATCACCATCACAATAGTAATGATGCCTATATTACTATTTCCTTTAATTCCTAGAGAAGCATGGGGTTTCAGCCGCACGTTTCCATTGCATTAAATTCTCTGCAAACTTTTCCATCACCTGAATCCACGTCTGCCAACATGCTTTCATCTTTTCTTCAGTTCAACTCTTCCATGTCACTCCACCCTCGCACTGACAACTAACTCGCCACTTCCCGTTCGGGTTCTACTCGAGCAATGGCCTAGCGTGTGATGTAACTCACTTAATGGTTTGTCTTCTCAGAGTATGACCAGTCCACCTTCATTTCTTCCGACAGATTTGTTGCAAAACTGATTCCTACTGGGTTGGTTCGCTTGTTGCAAGAGAACCCTGTTGCTGATATTTTCTGGGCAGCTAAATGATCTCGAGCCAAGTATTGAGCGAAGATAGTTGTTGATGAATGTCTGTAGTTTGTTTGAAGTGTCCTTTGTGATGCGGTGCAGTGACAAGTGGTTAGGACTCTCGCCGATCATGCACATGGTCCGGGGTTCGATCCCACGCCGACGCACACTTGATATCTATGGTCGGCCTGCGAATTTTGGGCTACCGATATCCACGCTGAAAATTCCACACCTGTACCAAAAATACGGTGTGGAATCAAGCTGTAATCAAAAAATAAAATAAATAAAATAAGTCTCTGATCCGTATAGTAAGTAGCACTGACTTCACATTGGAGTTGAAAATTCATTCAGACTTGAGACAAATCAAAGCTTGCTTTGCTTTCCTGATCCTTTCTGCTTTTATGTCGTAATCAGTTTCGTCCACCTGTGGTTGAAACGATGCTTCCCTGGTAGGTAGGTAGACAGGTGGGTGAAGGAGGTCAAGTCTTTCAGATTTTCCATTTATGCTGGCTGATTGTTGTCCGTTGTTGTTCCTGTTTCTTTTGCTGTTGGCCAGGGATCTCCATCACGTACCTCTGTCTTCTCACTAGATAGAATAGAACATTGATTTCTATTTCATCAAGTTAAATCTGTTCCCTGTACATACTATAATGCATAGTAGTATTTATAGTAGTATATATACACATACCTATCAGTTACAAAGTATCCGACAAAATATTCAGATTCATTAATTAATCAGTTCAACACTTCAACTGTTGGTGGTGTTGGTGGCGTTGTTGCTTTTGTTACTTTTTGTGATGATTTTCGTCTATGAATAGTAAATGATGTTTTCTATCTTTTCATGAATAATTTTTTTTGGTTGTTGCTGAATGAAGACAGTAGATGGATATACATAAACAGGAATTGATCATAGAAACAAGCATTCAACTAAGATGTGGTAGGCGAAACACCAACAACATCAACAATAAGAATGAAAAAGAAACCAGCATAACAATTAACACTTACACGAATGTGTTTTTTTATTTTTGTATTCACGCATGTGAGAAGAACAGAAAACACTAAGCTTAGTAACAGTATAATAATATGCAAATACCTATTTCGAAGATTCCAGTAAGCAACTCACAGAAAGAGAGAAAAACTGGACTAAAGTGTAAATTATTCAAGTTAATTTGTGAATGCTATTCTGTTATGTTTCGAACTAATTACACACTGGTGATTTATATACAAATATATATTCCAAAGAGTTTCGAGTGAAATGTACGGTAAGCTGGGAGGAGACAATGCAAGAAGAGAACTCACCATGGGTCGCGAGGCCTCGGTGAAATGAACGACAATGGTGAATTCTTCTCGGGACTTCTGCGTCTTCAGTGGTTTGGTGATTGGTGGCATTGTGTTCAAACACAAGGATACACAATGGTTAGGACTCTCGCCAACCATGCACATGGTCCGGGTTCGAGCCCACGCCGGCGCACACCTGATATCTATGGTCGGCCTGCAAAATTTGGGCTACCGATATCACATGCTTAAAATTCCATAGCTGTAAAAAAATACGGTGTGGAATCAAGCCATAATCAAAAATAGAAAAAATCACTGGCTTCGAACCCAGGTGCATAGGTACTGTCAAGGAGTCGCGAACTGGAACGAAACAGTCGTCCAGTGCTCTCTAGTTTCCCACGATTTATTAAATGATACCAATCTTAAAAACTGCGAAGCCGCAGATTTATTCTTCATCGTAAAAGATTACTTATTCGATTTTATAGTTAACCTAGATTTCAGTGTGAATCAACAAAAGCGGCATAATAATTCAAAACCGTAGAGATTTTAACAGCTGTTTCATTCCACTTTGTGACTCTAGCGTAATGTACAGCCATAATTTCACGACGGATTGGACATAATACTTTCAGGTCACGTGTCATAAACACTGATCACTCACCTACTGAATTTAGTTTTGTGAATTACCGATACAGTGCTACAACTGAATGGTGTCACCTTTGACAAATCGCTTTAAAGTTGACATTCTTGAACCCACAGACCACTAAAACTCATTAGAAATTGAAGATATCCATCATGAAACCCGTAATAGGTAATGAGCAACAAATAACTAATTAACGTTCTCCTCTTAATCTTTACCTGGAATACTACAAATTGCGGAAATTCAGGGATAGTGAAATCATGAATGAAGAAATAGAAGAAGTAATAGTCAAATAAAGACTAGATAAGGCTATCAAGAGAACTTATTTTGATGCAAAACTCTCCTCCACCAGACGGGTGCTTTAGCAATCGGGGATAGACCAGTTGACAATCCTCGACACTTAAAACCCTCTATAACAGTTTCAGCATGTTTGTAGAATGACACAAATATATAGGTCGTACAGAAAGGCGATCGTCTACTCGCAAGATGGAGCATTTCACAAGGTGGTTGATAATAGCTGAAATCAAAGTGTCTTAAAGTTTGATAACAAGGCGTCTTGTGGACTACAGACATTATATTGACTTTCCAAGAAGTCATTCACTACTACCAGAGGATGAACAAACAGCAAGATGCGTATGGTTGCAGAGGCTTGTGCAATTCGAGATTATACATCAGGTTTTCACGTACAAAATCAAATGGTGATCACTCTGAATCGAACATGGTAATACGTCTTTAACTAGGAACCGATTGCGCAAAAAATAAGCAGGAAGAAATGAAGGTGGATTGGTCATTCTTTTAGAAGACCAGCAAGCTACATCACTGGACAAGCCCTCGAGTGGAAACCGAAAGGGAAGTGGAGATTCGGCGACTTAAAGGAGCTCATGTGAAGAGGAGAAGAAAACATGTGGACAGACTGGGAACCAAGTGAAAACTCTAGCAGAGGACCGAACGCAATGGAAACGCTCGGTTGAAGCCCTGTGTTCCTCTAGGAATTAAAGGAAATCATAATAATGCGTCTCACTTATCAGAGTGCCATTATTGGTATTAATAACACTTCATTGTACCTCTTAGTATTACTTTTGCTGATTTATTTAAACTTATCTTTTATCATCGCCAATATCTTAACTCATTTTGTACATTATTACTGTTACTATAATTAGTATTTCTCTTGTTATCACCGACATTATTTAGTTCACAATTTTAGATATGTTATCAGTCTTATATCTCCTAAAGTAATTCTAATGGTACATAAATCCATGTATATAGGGAGAGAGAGGGAGTATCCAGCGAAGGAGGAGTTTGACCGAAATTCGATAAATTCATCAGAAACTGCTTTTTTAATACATTTCGTTGCTTGTTCTAATTTCATACTGAGAGATAAGTGTTCCGAAATATCGATAGAGCAAGAAAGACCAGATTTGCTGTATAAAATGTGATATCATCATTCTATCTAACAGGTTTTCATCAGCTAACTGTAAACTACCTGAAATTACAGAATTCATGCCAACTTCCCGCGTTTTCTTCGTTACAGACTTCTAAAGACAGCTGAGGCCTTGGCAATTCATGACTTTAAGCCAGACCTTTGTGTACAAAAGAAGTATGTACAATCCCTACTGCTGCCTTGGCCGTAGAGGGATAGACATTTATTTATTTTATTATTTTATGTACTTTTCCCTTATTACTTCGATTATTATTATTATCATTATTATTATTATTACGACTCTCATTCTGAATCTTTTCCACTTGATCTACTTGACATTTTAAACCAAAAATTATTCATGTGTATACTTTTTATCTTTATTTTTACAATATTAAATTCTATGTTATCAAATTTCACACCATGTTACGTAACATTTTACATTCGTCTATTAATCTTACAATTATATGCCTCTCCCCAAAATCTATACACCTGATGTATTATCTTATATATGACATTAATTATTGTTCCACTTGACTTAAACTATGAACCTAATCACAAATATTTTAAATTTATTTCATACTATTATTATTTCATGTATTTACACCTTTGACCTAATTCCCTCACCGGATATAATTTCTTTATAAAACCATATATATACGATTGTACAGCTTGATAGTAAATTCGTTGAAAAGAGTCTCTTCGCTGAAAATTGTGTTCTTAATGCTACAATGGGAATTATTAAATTACAAAGGTGATAAATAATTAACATTTCATACTTCAATGTTTCGAAGGAAATAGAGAAAACATTATAAGATGAATGTATCCGGAATATATGTATAACATTTTTATAGTATACGCTACCATCAATGTACACGCTATCAAACTATGAAAAAAGTGGTGGGGGTAACAGAAGACAGAAAAATCTAATAATCAATGTTAGCTTGTACGTCAACATGGCAACTCAAGAAGCTTAAATTTCATTAAATTGAAATTTTGCTTATTCAGTTGAGCTCATTAGTGTGTATGACTAATCAGTATAATGAAAGCGATACGGTAACCAAGTGAGTAAGTGAGAGATTGACTACACTCTCTTCCTGTGTGTATAAGTTTGGTCAGAGACGTTTGATTGTAATCACTTCAGCATTAAATAGTAGTAGATTCGCTGTCCTTTGTATGTTTAATATTTTGAAGGATTTGGAGCTCTCAACAAAATGACCCGTATCCACAAGGTAGTTTACAGGTGATGAGAACCTGTGAAATAGAATGATGATATCATTTTATACTGCAAATCTGGTCTTCCTTTCTCTTTCGAAATTTATCAAGGGAACCAAATGTTTCCAAGTAATTGGTAAGAAACAGTAGTAATAGTTTAAAACAATTAGTCCCATTTATAAATTAGGATAGTGTTATTAGAAGACGGAGATTATCTGAAAAATACGATGTGATGTAATTGCGCTATACATTTCGAAAAATCTGGTCCCCTACACATTTACTTGTCAAGTCCATATAATTATCAAAAAATAAAGAATATTTAAATTAAACAGTGTGACAAAATGGATTTGAGAATAATACGAAAAATAATTAACACAACGTTTATTGATTTAACCAAATAAGGATTAACAGCGTAGGTTAAGATTGATTAGAATTACAAAAAGCTTGGAAGATCTGGACTTCGCTGACAATATATGTTTGATTTCCCACAAATTGGAAGGTATGCAAGTGAAAACCAAAAAGCTGACATCAAAGATAGGACTTCCGTCAGGTGAACATAGATAAAACAGAGGTGATGAAGATTCCTGGCCAACACCAACAGCCACAGCAACAACAACAGACAACAATCAGCCGGCATAAATGGGAGGAACCTGAAAGAAACAACCTCATTCACACCTGCCTACCTGGGAAGCATCGTTTCAACTTTAGGTGGAAGCAACTGACGAGGATATCAAGGCCAGAACCGGAAAAGCAAGGCAAGCTTTCATTACACTTAAGTCTGTGTGGAAGTCAACATCACTCAGCTTCAAAAATAGAATCCGGATTTTCAACTCTAATGTGAAGTCAGTGCTACTACACGGATCAGAGACTTACACTGCGCGTCATAAATAGCATCTCAAACAAACTTCAGACCTTCATCAACAGTTGTCTTCGCTCAATACTACTCAAGATCAGATGGCCAGCCAGAGAAGATCAGCAATAAAGATCTCTGAGAGCGAACCAACACAGCAGGAACCGATTGTGAAACAAATAGGCAGGAAGAAATGGAGGTGGATTGGCCATACTCTGAGAAATCGAACCATCAATTGACATCACTAGACAAGCCCTCGAGTCGAACCGAAAAGGGGACTGGTGAATTGGTTATCCGAGGGTGACTCGGAAAAGGTCTTGTGAAGAGGAGATGAAAGCATGTTGGCAGACATGGAGCGGGGTGAAAAAGTTGGCAGAAAAACGAACGCAATGGAAACTTTGTGGCCTGTGTTCCTCTAGGAATTAAAGGAAATAAAAATAATAATATTTTTTACGAGTTGATCACGGATTTATATCAGTTAGAGAATCATTGAAAACAAGCAGGGAGCAATGGATAGCTGTTTCATCCTAATGCTTGGGAATTATCGGGAGTACGCACCCACCAGGACCATCTGGTTACAAGGCAAGCCATTGGGACCCAATTCAAGGGCTCAGAAACTATTTGTGAACTCACTGGTTGAAAGGGGACTTACATTTGCGGATAGCTACAGCCTAAGCGTATTTCAATAACCTCCCTTGAATATTTTTATAGTTGACCTTAAAGGCTGAGTTAACATCAATCTTATGGTTCATCTCGATTAGGTGTTTTGCTACAGACGAAGTTGATAGTTTGTTACTCGCGTCTATTGATTATCCACAATTCATATGCCCTTCTTTCGATTTCGGAATATGCTTTCCTACCCTCACATGCAAAACAGCATTACTCTTCCCTATGTACGTGTGTCCACACACACACGAAAATCTGTAAATAACAGTAATCATTTTATATCAAACAGTAAACATTTTACAGAATCATATTTCAAAGGACCACGATTATCCACCGTTTTGTGCAGAACAAGATGCTACCATTTTTTATTCAGTCCGACTCTAATCAACTGCTTACAGCCTACAGAAATTCATAAATTTAGGTACGGAACAATTTTAATATTCTTTCAAATGTGAAGTAGTGTCAGTTGACCGTAGATTTCTAACTCAATAGACTCTGTTCAGATATTGCGCTTACATCGGTTCAACATAGTAAGTTCAAGTTTTAATTAAAAAAAATAATAAGAGCTTGGATACAATGTCAAAGAAGTTACGTAATAAAGGTAGGAGATGAATAAGATGAAGATTAATTAATAAGTTGACTAACCGTAACACCAAAAGGGAAGACATGGAAGCCAAGGCATATTTTCAATTGATCAGTCTATTTTTTATATAATAATAATAAATAATTTTTCCTTCACGTTCCCCAGTGGAACATAGGGCTTCAAGCCAGTGACTTGAAGTATCTGTAGCAGTGTTTATTTTTATAGGATGGGGTTGCTAGCCTCATGCCCAACCTTTCCTCTTTAGCAGTCTCATTATGAGTTTAGCGAGGTAAAGGAGTGCGTCGGCAGGGAATCGAACCCCGGACCATGAGCATGGTCGGCGAGCGTCTTAACCGCTGTGCCACCAACGCACTCCATTTTTTATATGCATACAGTTTATTTTCTGTAACCAGTCACTGAGTGTATGATTTCGGTTCACATTAAACGACAGAAAGTAGTATGTTCAAATAAATATAGAGTATTCTGTTACTAATGCAGTATTAAACTCTGGGAATATGTGAGAATCATACCTCTTTGGGACACACTGTCTGTATCACACCGTAAGAATACTATATCAAAAAGGGAAAGAGGTTAAAGACAAAGATAATATAATCAAATGACAGAGAGAGAAAGAAAGAGAAGACACCTTCAGTTACCGTAGCAGAGGAAAGACTGATAACTGCTGTCAATCAACTTAACTCTAAGTGCCTATTATTTGCGAAGACACTGCGAATCGATAATTACTAGGTACGATTATTGACTTTCACTCCAAAACACAGGGACCAATAAAAACGTGTATTGTTTGGCAGTTAAAATCTTTATCGTACAAAAGTTTATCAACAAATGTTTTACAAAGAATGTACTGTACTTTTATTCGTATTCTTTTATCTTCTTTTAACTTGTAGACAAGTGAATCATTTGCGCTTTCGAGTTGCCCGCCAATGACGACCAAAGCCAACGAATCAACGTTCAGTGTTCACGTTCACTTACAACTGCTTCTTTTTGAACACAAATTATATTTCAGGTGTTTTACATCAATTGCTTCACTGAACTTGAGAAGAAGAATTCAAATTTTTCTGTATAGCGGTTATTTTAAAGGATTTGACAGTGTCCACCTCAGTAGGTTATCATAAGCTCTCTTGTAAGCTCCATTCTTCATCACAAAACCAACCAGGCTAAATAAAGTACGCTTGAGTTTTAATATTTCGTAGGCGTGAGAGTCTAAATTCTCATGAAATGTCTTAAGTTTCCAACTGTTAGGATGCAAAAAGAAAGTTAGGAATACGGAGGATGATCTATGTCAGACAAGGTGATGCTAGCTAACTCCTTTCAAGAATTGAAATGCCTGTCACAACACAACAATATCAGTTTAACTGAATCAAAGTCATACCACTTACCCTGTTGCATACGGCCTTCAAAGTCTAGGGAAGAATGAGTAGAATAAATTAATTAACAAATTGTTAAGGAAAAGGTTGAATTATGCAAGAAACTTTATGCACAAATTCCTCATTTATGAATCTGCGGAAACAGACCAAACAAACACCCATGAACTCATATTTATGCCTAGAATGTCTTCAGTTCTTGACATATAGTAAGTCAAACAAAAGATTTTCTCAGATATCAACTTCACAGATATGAGAAGTGATTTGAAATAATTTACTTAGAAATTTAGCAAACCTACTCTAGATGCTGACATTCTATTGCTCCATAAAACTGCTTCCAGTGTAGATAAAGTTACCGTGTTAGTCAGACTACACTACCGTTTTTAATTCTACTACTACTACGGTACTTTTTTGGCTTCAATATGTGCTGACCCGTCGCTGATGTCTTTCAAGGCGCTGCACTTTTTTCAGGAACTAAATTAGTCTTCGAGAGCTAATTTCAACAAGTTTACTGATGATTTAATTGAATTTTAGATTTTCTCGTCGATTGATTGGACCGAAGTGCTCGGTCTCAGGTTGACATGTCTGTTGGCTTCTTGAGCATATGCTTTGACGATGTTTGAGCATGTAATCAGAATTTAATTGGTGCATGGTGACTAGCAGTGGAATCCAGGACAAAACTCATTTCTTCCTATCTGCGACTCGTTAGCCAGTGGATATACCTGCATTCCCCAGTGAGTGAGGATGTTCCCACCACCAAGGCTCGAACCCAGTGCCTATAGGTCCGAACGCCAAAGCGTTATCCAATAGACTACTTGGGCCACGAGAGCCACCTCTTGTGCGGAATGCAGGTATATCCACTGGATGACGAGTCCCAAATACGACGAAAGGCTCGTTGTCCTGGATTCCACTGCTAGTCACCATCCACCACTTAAAGTATGCTGATAATTTGACAACTTCTGTGTCATTTCTTTCTGCATAAATTTATTTTGACATGAATAATTTTGCTGCGTAATGTTAACCAAAGATTCTATTCAGACAACCTTGAACTCGACTCCAACTGAATATCGTACTGTCAGCTTAAGTTTGAAACATAAGAAAGACTCGTACGGACTGATTCAGTTGCATGACTGTTGGAATACTGACATTACTGTAGCTGGCAATTACCCAAAGAAATCCAATGAGAAGGTTATGAATAAACAGTATGCTCAGCAGTAATGATAATAGTAATTTATTTTGTGTTTAAAAGGGTAAGTTTATAAGAAATGCATGCCGTTTTTACAGGCACTATCAGTTATTTTATAAATTACAGTCGTGAAGTGTCATAAATAAATACTTTTTCAGAAGTTTAAATTGTTCAATTATTTTAAGAGCAATCAGAACGGGTTCTTATAAGTGTTAAATTGTAAACCGTTTACTAAGGTCACTATCGAAGTTGATCAACAACCCAAACTTTGTTCCGTTTCTTGCTGATGGTTATGGTCAACCAGTGAACGGCGTATGTTTGGGTGAGTGCTACGCCTCCACGTGATTGAACGATATTTCAGGAAGAGAAGAACATCGTGGGAAGCTGCGAAATGCTATATAATGCAATTATGGATAATACATCATTGAAAGTATATCTACAAGATATATAGAAGAAAAATGTGGAGACTCCTTGGAATGATAGTATACATTTGCAATGTTTAATGCTAACTATATTGGTCTAAGCATGGAAACTATGACGCTTTTGATGAAGGTATAGCTTTGTTGAAACATTGGTGTTGTTGTGTTTTCAATCAAAGCAACCAGACGTGAAGGAAGCAACAAATATGAACAAAGAATAAATATTTGCTTTAATAAACGCCTAGGTATTAAAGATATAAAAGTATAATAGTGCGTAAATAAAAAGATTATGGTGGGGTAGGTAAGTTATATTTAAGTGAGGAGTGAATTTAAAGATCTGGAAGATTAGAACTCGTAGGACAAGCTGACCTGTAAGATGTTTCACGAATTTCTGCAGGGCCGATGGAATAGCATCTTGACAAAAAGCTGAACAGACTTGTAGATGGTAAGAGCAAAAGAATTATTTTAATTTATAATTTAGATCTGTACAACCCTTTTTTGTTAAGGATCCGACAGTGATGACTTAGTCAGTTGCTCTAGAAGGTTTAAAGTGCCTATCTATCAACACAACCACGTCACTTAAACTTGTTCAGAGTCCCACCACTAACCTTGTATACAGCTTCAAAAGTCCTAGGTAATATAAAATAATCTTATTTTTGAAAAGTCCAGTAAAGAATAAAATAGAAAAACGGAAGAATGAGTGAAATAAATGAATCGATAAATCATATTACAAAATGTTGAGTTACTCCGAAACCTCACTACATGAATTATCCTTTGATTGAACAACAGGTAGTAACTTCTGCCATGTGTCTAGTCGGTCATTTGATGCACATTAGGTTTTATCAGGCAAGTTTTTAATGTGACCACCATGCCACTAGGTGGCTCGCCATCACGATATAATTTGAAATTTTGTTATTATTAATTAGTTGGAGGCAATCGGCCGGAAGCTTTAGCTCCAGATTTAGTGCTTTTTAGCATCCGTCAGCAAAGCGAATCTGCAGTTCCGAAGGAACTCCTGTACCTTCTGAAATTCAAACACGAGTGAGCCATCCGACGTGATGGCCACATTGCAAAAGTGATTGGTAGAATTCAGTCTGCACTAAAAAGAGCGATAACATCGTTTGCATTGTAGACAGAGGTACGATATTTGTTAGACTGCACTACTGTCTTTTTTGCCAAGGAACTTTCGCTAACGAAGTTGGCTTCAACTTGTAATGACCCGTGGTTTACAAAGTATTTGTATTTTTTGGGAAAAAATAATCGAACCGTTTATAGAGTGAATGGTTCCAATGTTTTGCTTAATGTAGCTTGTGTGCCACTTTCTTCTTAAGTGTTCTAGTGACCTCATAATTTCTGTCTAAGTAATTTCTGCATTGTTATTATTGTATGATTATTGTTTCCTTTAGTTACTAGAGGAACATAGGGCTTCGACCGCAACGTCTCCATTGCTTTTGGTTCTCTGCCAACGTTTTCGTCACCTGGATCCACGTCCGCCCACACGCTGTCATATCTTTTTCACATCACCTCATCTATGTCACCCTCGTACTGACGAAGAACTCGTTGTTTCCCGTTGAGGTTCCACTTGAGCGATGGCCTGGCGTGTTATGTCACTCACTTGATGACAGTTTGTTTTCTCAGAGTATGGCCAATCCACCTCCATTTCTTCCTACATATTTGTCGCACAATCGGTTCCTGGTTGGTTGGTTCGCTCACAGAGATTCCTGTCGCTGATCTTTTCTGACCAGCCGTCTGATCTTGAGTGGAGTATTGAGCGCAGACGGCTGCTGATGTAAGCCTGTAGTTTGTTCGAATTGCCCTTCATGACACATGGCGTTGCCAAGTCTCTGATCCGTGTAGTAAGTAGCACTGACTTCACATTGGAGTTAAAAATCCTGATCGTATTTTCATTTTCGCGCTGAGTGCTGTTGACCTCCACACAAACTTGAGAGTAATGAAAGCATGTCTTGCTTTCGCGATCCTCGCTGCTTTGATGTTGTTATCAATCTCGTTTGCCTTTAGTTGAAACAATGCTTCCCATCAGATTCTTTTGCATTCGAATATTCTAACAGGAGTAGTTTTGCTATTCTGGGTTAACCAATGATTCCGTATACACCATCATGAACTGTAGTTTCAGATATGAGAGAGACATTTGTGGAGTGTTTAAATTCCATTATTCTTGAAAAACTGAAGATATCAGAATTGTTGGAAATTACCCCAGGAGTTGCAAGGAGAATGATGAGAATAAAGAGGATGTTCAGTAGCCGACAGTGATGACTTTAGCCAGTTGTTAGTTTTTGAAGGAATTAAAATGCCTGAATTGAATTTTTGATTTTCCCGTCGATTGATTGGACCGAAGTGTTCGGTCTCAGGTTGACATGTCAACTTCTTGTGCAGATGCTTCGACGATGTCTGGGAATTTGATTTGTATACAATTGCTGGATTCCACTGCTAGCCACCATCCACCAATTGTATACAAATTAAAATGCCTGTCTATCAACACATTCATTACAGTTTAACTGAGTCAGGGTCACACAACTAATCTTGCTTACAGCCTTCAAAGTTCTGTGTAATATAAAATATAGTCCTTTTCGAGAAACCCAGGGAACACGAACGCACATATCTACACATGAACATAAATGTAACGTTAAGGAAGGCTTTTATAATTTTCTTGAAGAATGTAACGTTATTGGACTGAAATTATCGTATTTATTTAGATATGTAAATCGTACAAATGTTACTAAACATTATTTTCATCATATAGTAACACTTTTATGTTTTTTTTTAAAATTTTACACAACTTGATAATGAAGTTTGTTTAAATTCACAATGCGTTACAAATGAGCGTTGATCAGGTTGAGAATACACTTTCCTAAAAGCATAACAAAGTGAAGATAATTCTGAATCAGAGATAACAAAAGTTTTTTGGTGTGTGTATCAAAAGAGATAACTTTGCATACTGATACATATGAAAGGCAAAAACTGAAACAAATTTATTTGTGATTATCAATGGATTTTAAGAGATGTGTTTTTTATCCTGATACGACCCAACAAAATCAATGTACTTGCAAATCAGTGAGCGATGTTTGTTTGCTTTCATCTAGACTGTGACTGAACATCTATTGTTAAGAACGTCAAAGCGTTAACCAAAACACTGCTGATTCGTAAGAGTGACATCCTGAACAAGAAGCACCGGTTAATTATTTTAAGTTTTGATTACAGATACATGTCAGTTAGAGAACCCCTGAAAATCCCCCCTGAAGAACCCTTTTTGTATTGAAAAACTGATTCGTTCTTGTTTAAGACTCTTCCTTAGTACTCACTCACCAATGTTCCAACCCTTAATTGGTTAGTTAAAAAGCATGGTCGTAGACCAATCGACTAGTTGGATCCTATCCAGTGGGCTATGAATTCCAACTTCTGCCAATTCGTGGATTTCGTGCGACTACTACTTTATGTCATCGGCGGGTATTTGTCCTTAAGCCCGACTTGGTGGATCCTGATGATCATGACTTTTCAGCAGAATTCCATACAACTCTGTTCTGTTGCAAGTAACTGGCGATTGTCAGATTAATTTTGAAGAGTGAACTAGTATGGATTTGATCCCTGATCAAAAATTGTACCTCATCAAATCTCTACAAACAAGATCTTGAAAACTAGTCATTATACTTCAATTTTTTTTATAAATGTCCCACTCATACCAAGTCCCTATTCTTATATTCGTTTTCGGTCGAAACCTTTCTCAGGCTTTGGACTGGACAGAAAGCTAGCAAGCTAGTTGACTAGATGAGGCTAAGTGCATCCTGACGTAGCGTCTAGTTTGGCGCTCCTCAACAGGTTGTACCCCCTCCTCCATGGTTCGAACCCAAAAGAATGAACATTTCGACAATAATGAAGTATTAAGCGGACAGTTTTTTGATGTGTAGTTTTATAGAGGTTTCTAAATGTTGTATAACCCACGAATCATATACACTTTGTTGAACTGCTAAAAAATAGACTACACAAGTACTGAAATGATGAGGTTAATCAAGGCAGCTGTTTACAGTTATTCATATCATTCTCCTTGGCAGATAGAAATTCAACAGAATATTCACATTTCACTCGGTTTTGTGCACACCCCTTTAGCTGACTGCATCAATGCCTATCAGCTTTCAGTTCCCTTCCACGTGAACTACTCCATATCACCCTTGAAGCAACTCATTGTTTCCTATCCTGGTTTAGCCTAGTAGGGAATCCGTAATATACATATGAAACCTCAGAGAAATATTTAACAATAGAATGGGGTTTCATAATGATAATAATAAAAATGATATTTTAGGCTTGAAAGGAGGAATCTTGATTAACTTACCTATAGATTTCATCGTAAACAGGCATGTGTTAGAGATCCACTGAAAGCCATGGAGCGCTGAACAGCAGAAGGCTGGTCTAATGCTCTGAAGTTTGTGGGTCCCATTGATGGTGGCATCATGGGTGTCTTCTGCTGAAAAGTCTTATACTAAGAGAAGCTCTTTGATTTTCAGTTTTATAATTCATTATGAGACCTATGCTCCAAATATTAGTAATAATAATAATAATCATTTGTCGATTTAGAAAACTTCGGAAGAAGAAGTGAACTGTTTTGTATTCTGGTAATTTTAAAGAATTTCCCAACGTCCACCTCAAGAAGATGCCTACCAATACCCCTCTGAAAGTGTGTTTCCTCTTGAGATGTTTAATTTGGATAAATGTTCAGGAAATCAGAGGTGTGTACTTCTTCTTTTTATTCTTCGAATGTAAAAACTCCCACAGAGGCATGTAAATTTGTATACACCGTTAGAGTTAACATAAGAAGAAGAATTGAATTCTGTTAACTTTTTCTACACAAATCGTTGTTATTGCTTTATATATAGTCAATCTGATTTTTCAGACAATAATAAAACTGACAACCC
Source organism: Trichobilharzia regenti (assembly GCA_944472135.2). Taxonomy (NCBI): domain Eukaryota; kingdom Metazoa; phylum Platyhelminthes; class Trematoda; order Strigeidida; family Schistosomatidae; genus Trichobilharzia; species Trichobilharzia regenti. Next base: position 124,468,297 of record OX235264.1, on the reverse strand, counting down.
AGCCGTCGCTTCCTATATGAATTCCACTCGAGCACTCGCTTGGATTCGGTGGGATGTCATTCGGCAGCCTCCTCGATGCATGGCTGATCAGTCTATCTCCATTTTCTCCTAAATATTTGTTGAGCGATCGACTCCCGCCTGTTGGTTTTTTTTCCCAGCCAGAATTCTTTTTTTTTGTTTTTTCATTCTGACCGGCTGGCCAATTTATCTTCAGTATTCAGCCAGCGAAGAGGGTGGTTGTTGATGAAAGTCTGCAACAAGCTGTTGGAAATCCTTTTCGTAACCCGCTGGTCAAGTTTCTGACCCGAATAGAAGAAGTGACTGACTTCACATTTGGTATTGAAAATGCCAATACTCTTTCTTAAACTTAGTGTCAACGGAAGATTTTCAAATTGGTTTCAAGTTGATAAGAGCCTGCGTGTCTTGCCTTTCCGATTCTAGTTAGCTTTGATATCTTAGTCACTTCTGACTGCCTGTAGTCGAAACGATGCTTACTGACTAAAAAGGGGAAGGCGGCAACCTCTGTTTAATCTCTCCCGATGATGTTGATTGGTGCTGATTGCTATTGTTGTTTTGGTTCATAGGTCGTCTTCACCACCTCCGTCTCCTCTGTGATCACCTACAATCCTGACGTCTCAGCTAACACCTTCTACAAATATGTTGGTTTCCGCTTGCAAGTCTTCGAGTTTTGTAACATTGGACAAATATCATTAAGACTATTATCGGTGATAATAAGTTGCCAGCCAGCTTGTCTTACTCCTGTATGCTCTTCGAACGCCTCGCCGAGTTTTCTGTTGTCGATCATCTGACACGTATCACTGTCATGTAGCTGTTGAGTGATGTTGACCAGGACTTTGGCACAGCACACCGTAGTGTTAAAGTAGTTCCCAAAATACTTCTTGATCTACACTGTCTGTCGAAGGCTTTTTCGAAGTCAATGAAGAAAGTTGAGACAGAGAGAGAGAGGTTTTACTGCCATTTTATGCTTTGTTCGATGACGATAATGATGATGCGTAGAGTTGCAATTTGATAAGCACATGATATTACTGATAGAACAAGTATGCAAGATGTTTTTAGAAATCGCAGTTATCTAGGCTAAAATCATGATCTTCTGAACGAAGATGACCTTCAGCCATCATGTAACAGTGAATGATTTTTCAGTTCAACATAATTTCAATATTTCATGTTTAAAGAGTCGATTATTTAAAACAAATAAATTCGTAAATAATATGGGGTTGTGTCTGCTTTCTAACAGGTTTTACGCAATGGTGAACTTTTAAACTTTAAATATTATAAAACTATGCAATTTGAAAAGAAAATATTTGCATTTTTTCAAACTTTATTGAGTTCAACTTCAATATAGTTTGAAGAACATTTCATGAATTTTGTGTGCATTGAATCTTAAACTAAATCACCTTTTGATGTCACTGTTATGATATAGAGAAATCATCAAAATAAGAAATGATCAACAAATAGTGACTGGATAAGAGAGACGGATGTCGAGAAGATAGGTGATCATGTTCGACTTATATTTTCGACAAGAGTATGAACTGAAATAGTTCACAGAAGTCTCTTTCATGCCTGAAATTGAAGCTAAGAGTTCGACAGTTAGTTGGGGTGTACAGTTGAAGATCGTCTGAATAGAATCTTTGGCTAACTTCATATGACAAAGCCATTCCTGTCATAATAACCTGATCCCGAACTATGATGAAACAACCGGCCGTCTAGCACTCCTTGGTCTTTAGTGCTTCTGTAACTGATATCAATCCGTAGTAAAACTCATATACGCTAATTTAATCCTTAAAAACCAAACTTTTGAAAATTAATCTTATGCTGGCTAGTGGCTTCCTACAGGACACAGTTTCCTGGAGTTCTAGTGAGAAGTCGTGACTGGTGAGGTCAAGTGTTAGAATGGATTTCTCACCGATTGCATTTGTTGATGCCAGTCACGCTAAATCACGAATTGGTAGGAGCTGAATATCATTAGCTGGACACTGAATCGGGTCTTAGTGGCTGAATGGTATGCGAGCTAGCCTTTTAACCGGAAAGTCCTGGTTTCGAACTTCACTGATATGAATGCGTACTGCGGTTGATTCATAAACTGGGATCAGACAGCTGTGCGGTAATCCTTGCTGGTTTTCAGTGGTTCCCTAACTATTATCAGTCCGCGGTAAAACTCGTAAAACCAAATTTAATCCTTACAAACCAACCCCTGAAAATTAATGTGGAAATAACTGGGACAGAAATTGTTAGATCATCAGCATGTAACGGGGTAAGACAACAGAATTAGTAACAGGACATTTTTAAGAAACTTGATTTACGCATACACTTAAATGATGTACACCTTTCACCAGGTGTTTTGCCTTCCACCGCTCCAACTGGTGTCAGTGACACAACAGTTAGGAGGCTTGCCGACCATGTATATCGTCAGGGGTTCGATCTCCGGCCGACGCACTCCTAGATATCAAAAGACAGCCTGCTAAATTTGGTCTACCGATATCACATGCTGAAAATTTCATACCTGTACTAATATACTATGTGAAATCAAGCTATAATAAAATTAAAAATGTAAAAATAAAATCTGAAAATCGCCATTTACACAGAAATTCGTTGTTGCGCCACTTTTGCCTTTCATACTGAGTTGCTTTGTCTTCTTTGGGTGCCTTCCATGAGAAGAAGAATCATCAATCCATGGTTGGCCACGGTAGGAACAGCGTCTGGACGTTTTCTTTTTGGATACAAAGTTACGGTTTAGTCAATCTTGTTGCAAAAGCTTCTTTAGCTGTGTGTAGGAGACGTAAGCGAACTGTACGTGTATCCGTCGCATAACTGGCCATTATTATTGTAACGAAAACAATAAATATTATATTTTATAATTGTAATAACATGAAGAGAAGAAATTATTGAGAATATTCTTCGTTCAGATTGACTTTTGATATTCTGTGTAACATTATATGTTTATTATTATTATTGTTATTATTATAATTTAGGGATCTTTAATGAACTGTTATTCCCTTGATCTGACTTAACAAATCGATATTAGTGAAAACATTTATTTCTCGATACGAATTTAAAACAAACAATAACGGCTGTTAATAAAGCAGGATTTAATGAATTCATCAAATTTCGGTAGAACTCGTCAGCTGAATACTCTACATACACGGATATATATACTTTTAAAATTACATTGGGAGATATAAGTCTGATAAGTAAATAAACTACATTGAATTAGTCATGCAGAAAGATACGTGCGAATGTTTTCCAGGTCATGTTCAAAGAGATAAGGGGAGAGAGAGTATGAGAGATCAAAATTAAGATAAATTGCATTACGCTTGAATTACATCACTTAGATAAACAATTAGTCATTAGGGAATATAACGAGAATTGTCAACAGACTAATATCAATCGTAGTAGTTATAATAACAATTTTAATAGTGTTGAAGTGAGTTAAGATAATCATACGGATAAAGCATGGTTTTAAATAAATCAAGAATAATAATAATGATAATAATAACAATAATAAGAAGAAGAAGAGGTAGAGGTAGAATAATGGCAATAACAAGTAGAGAATAATAAGTAAAACGTATTACCATGGTAGATTCAGAGTGACGACCATCTCCTTTTGTATACAGAGAGCTGGTTTGTAAATTCGAATTGTACAAGCCCCTGCAATTGGAAGCATCTTCTTGTTTCTTTGTTTGCTGACAACGGTGAATGACTTGACCGTGTTGATATCATGTATGTAATCCACAAGATGTTTTGTTATTGAGGATTTTGGCACTTTGCACTCAGCTGTTTTCAACCTTTATTGCTTGTTTTAAAAGCAATATTATATAAAAAACTAATATTGTCATTGGATACTATTCTAGAATATTCTATATATATATATATATATATATATATATATATATATATGTACATATAAACGGATCAAAGACTTGGCGAGTCATAAAGAGTATCTCAAACAAACTTCAGACCTTCATCAACAGTTGTCTCCGCTCAATACTCAAGATCAGATGGCCAGCCAGAGAAGATCAGCAACAAAGATCTCTGGGAGCGAACCAACACAGCAGGAACCGATTGCGAAACAAATAGGCAGGAAGAAATGAAGGTGGATTGGCCATACTCTGAGAAATCGAACCATCAAGTGACATCACTAGATCCGAAAGGGAAGCGGCGAGTTGGTCGTCAGTGCGAGGGTGACCTGGAGGAGGTCATGTGAAGAGGAGATGAAAGCATGTGGGCAGACATGGAGCGGGGTGAAAAAGTTGGCAGAGAACCGAAGGCAATGGAGACTTTGTGGCTGAAGCCCTGTGTTCTTCTAGGAATTAAAGGATCTAATAATAATAATTTTAATTTTGATTTTTGATTACAGTTTGATTCCACACCGTATTTTTGGTACAAGTATGAAATTTTCAGCATGTAATATCGGTAGCCCAAATATTGCAAGCCGACCATTGATATCAAGTGTGCGTTAGCAGGAAATCGAATTTCGGACCATGTTCATAGGCAGCGAGAGTCATAATCACTGTGCCACTGACGTCTCCTATATTTTAACCCTTCTGATGACTTATAATGATATGCATTATTTAGTTTATCTATCAACATGTCTTCATATATGTGCGTATGTGTTCGCATTTACTCACAGTCTGTTTTCTCATTTAGAGATGATTATGTCATCCAATCAAAATGTTACAATGTTGCACACTGACCACTCAATGAATAATCATGCTTACCAAACCAAACTAATTTTCTCAACATACATCATCTATATGCTTCGTAATATCAGCTAACCACAATGAATTGATAAGCACATGTATGTCTGTGACTTTATTTATGTGTGTGTGTGTGCATGCTAACCAGCACAGTTTTGAGCACATATAGAAAAACTTGATCTATTTGTTGAACATATATATGTATATATATATGCATGCAAGCGAGTGACATTACTGTCATTTAGTAAAAACTGAATATCTCACAATCTACTCAACTATCAAACGTTTAACCCTTAACATTTAACTTTTGAATTTTAAATTTTCCGCCGTATTTATTTGTTTTTTTTTACTATTCTATTTTCCCGCGCAATATGACTGATAGTGTAATATCCGTATCAAAATCTGCATCTTCACCAACAAATTCACTGAATTTAGGTACAAATTTTAAATATCAAGTGTTTAGTGATAATACTGAAAATATTACCATTGTGAACACATCAGATACACAAGATGATAATGGTAAAAAAAGTTACTTATTTGAACGTGTTAATAATCTTAAAACAACAATGGTCGATTCAATCCAACATCGAATATCTGTTCGTAGAAGTAATCAAATCTCTGATGCCTTTAAGCGTTTTCAAGTGCTATTTTCTATTATTGGACCAATTCTACTCTTTATTTTGTTTATATTAGTAGTAGTTTATTGGAAACGTGAACAAAATGAAAAATGGTTTAATCGTAATCAATGTTATAGTAAAGAATGTCTCCTCTCTTCAAGTTCTATTGTATCACATATGAATACATCAGTATCACCATGTGAAAATTTTTATGAATATGCTTGTGGTTCTTACTATACTCCATTTCATCCTGATCAAGATGCTGAACAACCAGCAGTTCAAGCACATCGTGTTATCTCTGGTGCATTTGGTAAAGATACAATACAAGATTATTTTAAAAGCGGTCGAAATCGACGTCTGCTACGATTTGATCGACCTATGATTGAACATCTCTCTGAAGTGAATGTTCACGCTATCATTCATTCATTACGTAATATTTATCAAAATTCATATGGCGAAAGAAATTCTGCCAAGTTTAAAGTAGCACAATTTTTTGACTCGTGTGCATCAACAACAATAAGAAATTGGCTTGGTGCACATCCATTGATAAAAAAGGCGGCACCAATTATTGGTGGCATTTGGTTATTGGATAGAAATGCCACAAATGAAACTGGTGCTGGTCTTGTCAATCAGACAACAGCTTGGCCAAAACGTTTATTTTGGGATTCAACACTGTCGGATAAATTCCATGTAGAAAAGAATTGGTCATGGATGGATTCGATTAAAAAATTACAAGTTGAATTAAATATCCCAACATTTGCTGACTTTTTACTTCATACAAGTCCAGTTAGTAAACCACGATTATATGTAAGTTCATCTGTTTTCGCTTTTTGTCTTTTTGGTTTGAATAGATTAATTTATTATTCACCAGCAACACGAGTGGTCAGGGGTTCGATTCCTCGTCACCGACGCCGGTCAGTAGTTAGTCCGGAAAATAAGGAACGTTATGCGTCAAGATTGTAAATAACTCAGGCACTTCTGGAATTTCAAAACTTATAGCGCTTGAGTCTTATATTTCACTGAGAACGTAGAATCCTACACAAGGTCAGCTAATGCCTAAAATTGTCATCGCTAACGTCTATCACTTAAGTTGAATTCCCTTGGGAAACATCACTTCCTTGAAAGCGTCTATTTAAAACACCAAAATATGGGTCAAAGGCTTTTTACCACCTCATGTTAACTTTACCCAACACTATCGTTATGTCATGTTGTTCCACGATTGACTGACTGACTGATTCAATCAGGGTCGATTCTCTCCCGACATCGGTTTCATTTACAGACGTCTGAGCAATCGAATAGTGTGATTATTCACTAAGTAGCATACATGATTCATGTCTGATTAAATATTTTCTAATCTATTATCATTACGAATTTCTGAAAAATGCCATTCAATAGTCTCAACTGACAAAATTCTACACAAATGAACCATGAGACGTCATCGATAAAGAAATTTTTTAATTCATGGAAAATTCCTATTGTTACATATAGAAAACCAAAACAAGTGGTTCAGCGAAGAGACTCTTTTCAACGAATTTATTATCAAGTTGTACAATCGTATATAAGTGGTTTTTAAGAAGTTAATTCCAGTGAGGGAATTGAATCATAGGCGTGAATGCATAAAATAATAATACCAGTATGATATGCAATTAAAACTAAAATATTTGTGATTATAATCATAGTTAAATGTCAAGTCGCAAAAGAATTTTTATTTTTAATTTTTTTAATTTTTGATTACAGCTTGATTCCACACCGTACTTTTGGTACAAGTGTGGAATTTTCAGCATGGATATCGGTAGCCCAAAATTCTCTGGCCGACCATAGATATCAGGTGTGCATCGGCGTAGGCTCGAACCCCGGACCATGTGCATGATCGGCGAGAGTCCTAACCCCTGTGCCACCGACGCACACATAGAATTATTCCTAGGATGTATAGAACTTGCAAGGAGTGTAAAATTATAGGATTAGTAGGTAAACTGACTAAAATGAAAACGTTACGTAATATTGTATGAAGTTTGATAACATAGAATTTAACGTTGGAAAACAGAATTGATTTAGCGTGTCAAGTGGAACAAGTGAAATAATACCGGGGACAGTTCAGAGTGAAAATGGCAATAGTAATAAAGGAAGAGTATACAACTTGAATAGACAAAACGAAAAAATTGGTAGAGGAAAAATAGGATTAGGGATTACCTTGCCTTAGAATAGAGGGATTAAGAGAATGAAAGTTGGAGGGCTTGAACGAACGTTTTCTGTATACAGAGTTCTGGCTTGTCTGTTTCGATAGCCAAAGATGGTTTCAGCAATACAGATGAGTCAAGTACGTAATGATTTTGGTAAATTACTTTTTATCTTGGAGATGACTTAAAAGGCGGGGGCTATAGAGGTAGGGTGATCAATATCGACCAGATATTCAATAATCGCACTTCTTATTACTAAACTTCCACCTCTTAGTGTTCTTTCACCCTGTTTGGACAAAAGTCGAGTCGAATGACTGATATGCCGAGCTCCACATAAGAAGGCGAATTGATAAATGCACATAGAGTTGGTCAACAGTGGGATCTTATCCTTCAGGTTATTGAACAGTAATGTTTGACTGGAGAAGGTTATTCTCAAAGACACAGCAGAGAATGCTCTTTTCAGAAAATGTGAGATACTTCTTTTTATGAAATCGGAAACCTAGTCACCTTTGAATTTCAATCTCATGTACAGCATTTTCTTGCGTTCGGATGATAAGTCACGTTTCGTTGTATTTCAACGTATATTCTTATCTATCAAACGTGGTGAAAATCCATTTTCTATCAGGATTTTCCTAAAAAGATTTAACTCATCATCATGCGCCGAATGCGAGTGGCAAGCAACCGGACCAGGTTTCGTTTTCGACCAATGGGTATCCAGCTATAGAACTTTGTCAGTTGACGATTACCTAACTGCTATCGATAAATCGATCTCTTCAGAGTTCTTCAGAGCCCTTCTTGATAACTTCACATCGAAGAAATGAATACTAGGCTGGTTCTCCATTTCGATTGTGAAGTTTATCGTTGGATGGCAACCATTAAATGCATTTAATATATTAATTCAAATTACAATCACTATTACAAATAATAAAGGTCTCATCTACATACCTCTTATATATTTGAATTTTTATCATAATTGCCAACAGTCATGTAATTCGGTGACGAAAGATTCGTAATTACAAAAGATTCAAATTCTACGTGACTTCAGTCACAGATATCATAAGTTCAACCTTCTGAAAATTAGAATCAGAATCGGTGCAATTCCTTGAAATTATAAGATATAAATCGAAATTGCGAATTTCCCATGTTTGAAGAGATAAAATTTTCCCATAGTCTCCTAAGTACACCAAAAATCTTTACATGTCATAAATGATAATCAAGGCATCAAGCCAATTTACATAAAACTGCCTACCACTGATTGTCTCATGCAAGTAGTAGTCACATCGATCTTATCTAAACGCTGAACTGCCATTTCCCTCGAATGAAGGCCAACACATCTGGGGTCTACCTAGATGACTTGACTAAGAGTAAGGAATCAGTTTAAACTACCCTAATTTTTTGATATAACTGGTATACAACTACTTCTCTGAGTTATTCAAAAGTATACAGTTTCATTATAAAATGTAGTCTGACCAGAACGTGGCCACAGTTCATTCAGTTATCGACTTTCAGTCTGAATGATGTAGGCAAGTATAGAATGCATGGCTAAAGTCGTATGGCGACACCAAGAACACATTGTTGGATATTTCTTGAAACTATGACAGCATTCTGGCCATTCTCCTCAACTGTCCACCTCCATCCCGCCTAATGTTTACTCAAACACATTGAAGAAGACAATAAAAGCTGTCACTAGGGGAAGTGGTGTGTCGCTTAGCTAACTCTTTAATATTATTGTGAACAGATTGTTGAATGGATGCGAAAAATTGGCGAATATCATCTTGATGAACTCTGAGCAACCATTTTGTACACAACTTTCACTCACTTACACCTTGAATCTCATCAGATAGGTAGGACAAGAAGCAATTATAAAGGACTTTACACTTGGAAAAATGAGTATATATACACCCTATGGTACCTTGTTCGGCGCTCACTTTATTTTGATGCACCAAATAAAACCATTACCTTATTGCATAACAGTAAATAAACTGTATTCCCCATTCGTAGTATCGTTAATGCATTGTTATCACTGTTAATATAAATTTCGTAAACTTTTTTAACGATCACACTTCTGTAAAAATCATTACTATTGTTAACGTCTTGGCATTTATTTTTACATTGGTTGTGTAGTGTAAAGAGACAGACGTTATCAAATTTTCCGTTTGAAATAAGGGTATTATTGTTATAATCATGTCCCCACACACAACTCCAAAGGAAGGAAAGTGTCAATTATACAATGTCATGCACTCAAAATCAACGCAGACCTCGATAAGAAAGAAGAATTCTACAGACAATTACAGGCAACAATGGACAACACTCCAGCTGGTGACATTAAAATACTAATGGGAGACATGAACGCCAAACTGGGACCAGACGACACAGGAAGAGAACTCATCATGGGTAGAGAAGCTCTCCGAGAAATGAATGAAAATGGAGAACTGTTCGCCGACTTCTGCGCCTTCAACGAACTAGTGATCGGTGGCAGTGTATACAAACACAAAGATATACACAAGGCGACATGGGTGACACCAGACGGGCAAACCAAAAACCAAATCGACTTCATCTCAATGTGCTCAAGGAAGTGGAGGCGCAGCCTACTGGACACAAAAGCAAGAAGAGGAGCAGACGTTGGATCAGACCACTATCTCGTACAAGGGACAATCCAAATCAAAGTAAAAGCTTTCAGGGAATCAGGAGCTGCAGACAGACCACAAGCCAAGTTCAACACACAAAAGCTGAAGGACCAAGCAACAAAAGACATCTTCATTGCGAGCATAAAAGACAAAGTCGAGACACAAATCAACACTAGCGAAGAGGTCGGCGTCGAAAAGCACTGGGACAACTTGAAAACGGTGTGGAGTCAAACCTGCATGGCAGTTCTAGGCAGAAAGAAGAGACAGGACAAACAGTAGCTGAATGCGGACACTTGGAAACTTATAGAAGAGAGAAGAACAATGAAACAAAAGATTATCTAGTGCACCGATGAGTAACAAAAACAGGAGCTGAATTCAAGCTACAATACACTGAACAAAAGAGTAAAGAAGAGTGCCAGGGAAGACAAATAAAAATATTATGAAACCATAGCAAACGAAGCAGAACAAGCTGCAGGCAAAGGAGACCTCACCACACTCTACCAAACAACTAGGCACCTATCGGGTAAAGGTTCGACGCAGATTAAGCTAGTAAAGGATGACAACGGAAAGTCAATCACCAAGGAGGTGGAACAAAGGACATACTGGGCTGAACACTTCAAAAGACTTCTAAATCGTCCGCCACCTACAACGCGCCCAACTATACCAACAACGGAAGCATAACTACCAGTGAACACTGACCCCCCGACGAAATCAGAAGTCCTGAATGCAATCAAGATGCTTAAAGCTGGGAAAACACCGGGACCAGATGGAATCGCAGCAGAAGCTTTGAAAATGGACCCAGAGGCAACAGCGGACTTGATGACGTTATTGCTGGAGGTGTGGAAAGAAGGCAGAGTACCTGAGGATTGGAAGAAAGGATAATTTTTCAAACTACCAAGGAAAGGAGACTTAAGTCAATGTAAAAACTGGCGCGGAATTATGCTCCTGTCAATCCCAAGAAAAATATTAAACCGCATAATCCTGAAGATTATCTAAGACACCCACCTGGATGAGAAGCGTCATATGGAACAGGTTGGATTCAGGAGAATCGATCAAATCACATCAGTGCCGTTCATCACTGAACAGAGCTTGGAAAGGCAGTCACCTCTCCACCTCACTCGACTTCATCGACTTTGAAAAGTCCTTCGACAGCGTCGATCGAGAGGTGATTTGGACAATTATACATCTCATTCAACAGTTATACGACAATGCTGCATGCCAAGTAATCAACAACGGGAAACTTACGGAATGCTTCGAAGTGAGGACAGGAGTGAGGCAAGGCTGTCTACTATTGCCAATGATCTTCCTGATTCCAGTAGACTGGATAATGTGATAGACAACAGGCAATGAAGAAATAGGCATAAAATGGACTCACACAGAAGATTTGGAGGATCTGGACTTCGCCGATGATATATGTCTGATTTCCCACAAACTGGAAGATATGCAAGTGAGAAGAAACAAGTTGGCAGAAGAAGCATCAAAGATAGGACTTCCGTCAGGTGAACATAGATAAAACAGAGATGATGAAGATTCCTGGACAACACCAACAGAAACAACAACAACAGACAACAATCAGCATGGATCGGAGGAACTGAATCTGAAAGGAGCTACCTCCTTTACCGACCTGGGAAGCATCGTTTCAACTACAGGCGGAACTGATGAGGATATCAAAGCCAGAATCGGAAAAGCAAGACAGGCTTTCATTACTCTTAAGTCTGTGTGGAAGTCAACATCACTCAGCATTAAAAATAAGATCCGGATTTTCAACTCCAATGTAAAATCAGTGCTACTGCACGGATCAGAGACTTACACTGCGCGTCATAAATAGCATCTCAAACAAACTTCAGACTTTCATCAACAGTTGTCTTCGCTCAATACTCAAGATCAGATGGCCAGCCAGAGAAGATCAGCAACAAAGATCTCTGCGAGCGAACCAACACAGCAGGAACCGATTGTGAAACAAATAGGCAGGAAGAAATGGAGGTGGATTGGCTGGTCATACTCTGAGAAATCGAACCATCAAGTGACATCACTAGACAAGCCATTGCTTAAGTGTAATCCGAAAGGGAAGCGGCGAGTTGGTCGTCAGTGCGTGGGTGACCTGGAGGAGGTCATGTGAGGAGGAGATGAAAGCATGTGGGCAGACTTGGAGCGGAGTTGAAAATTTGGCAGAAAACCGAAGGCAGTGGAGACGAGCAGCTGAAGTCCTGTGTTCCTCTAGGAATTAAAGGATATAATAATAATTATTATTACCACAAATTATTCATAATGCGAAATGTGTATATGTATTTCCGATCATTATTCTAGATACCATTATTTGGCTTCTTTCCCTCTATTTCGTGTGCTCTTTTGTTGTGTCAACTTTTCAGTTAATCAGTGCGTGTCAGTTTATTAACAAATACAGAAGGCGTAGAATTCTTAGACTGTTTGAATTCGAATCATTGACCCTGTAAGAAGTCTTCCAGAGATATAGCGCATCACATAGTTTGATGAATCCCTAGCATGGGTGGTTACCAATATTTTAGTTTGCAATAGTATTATTGTAATATTATTATTATTCCTCTCTTGTCTCCCACCAAATGGAACATATGGCTTCAACAACACATTTCCACCTAATTCTATTTTCTGATGTCGTCTCTAGCTGGGTCCATGACTGCCCATAATCTCTCGTTTCCTCCATGTCACCCTCAAATACACTCACCAACTCGTCACTCACCATTCAACTTCCACTCGAGTGATGGCCTGCATTGAGCGCGACTTGATTCGATGGTTTCCTCATCGGCATGTGCTCAATCCATCTCCAATCTTTTTCACATATCTCTTGAACACTCGTTTCTGCTTTGGTCTGTTCTTCGAGTTTCTTCTTTCTAATTGTTTCTAACTAGCCTAGTTATTTCCAGTATGGATCCAGTGAACAGGGCGGTTGTTGATACAAGTTCGCCAGAGCAGGCAGTTGAGAATGCTTTCTATGACCCGTAGTTCAAATTTCTTACCCATACAGAAGAACTGCGTGACTTCATATTTGTGTCGAAAATTCAAATCTTTTAGTTTTTACTGACTGCACCAGTACCAGAGAATATGTACATGAAATTAGTTACCATCTTTCCTAGTCACTAAGCAATCTATGTATTACAGGCATCACTACTAACATCTCTAAGTGATTTGACTTATGAATCTTCGATAAATAAATCGCTTCTTGGCGTTAACAGATACGCCTTAATCTGCATCAACTCCAACTATTCAACATCAGATACTGGGAATAGAAACCATCTCACTTGCTGCAGTACCACTCAATCGAAAGCACTATTCTATCTCGTACGATATTTTCATACTTTTCATTAATAATAAACGTTTAGTAAGTAATTTGATTTAATTTTAGACTTTCCCGTCAACTGATTAAACCGAATTGCCCGGTATCAGGTTGATATGTCGGCTTCTTGTGCAGATGCTTTGAAGATATCTGGGCATGTCATTATAAGTTGATTTGTAGACAGTGACTTGCAGTGGAATTTAGAACAAGGCACATTTCGTCTTATTTGGTATTTGTCATCTGGAACTTCATCATTCACTGGGGAATTCACGTACATCCATTGGCGAGTCTCAAATAAGACGAAATGTGCTTCCTGTATTCCACTGCTAGTCTCCATCCACTAACTGAGCTTAGTAAGTAAATTTAATTGAATGATTGGAACAATATGAAATATGGAAAATCATGTAACACAGTAATTTAAACAGGCGACCAAATAAATTAAACCATAAAACACCTTTCTTGTACATTATCGTAGTGATGAGCACGCGTGAGACGAATGGTCAACTCACATGTTGGAATAAGCTGCCATCTGTCAGGGCCGATGCTTTTTCTTATGCTTAGTACAGACGCGTAAATAAGTAGGTTGTAAACGTTTTAAATGCTCGCCAGGGTACATAATTCTGTTAGAAGTCAAATTTCAATAAATATAAACAAACAGAATAAGAGAAATTATATGCAACTTATTGAAGAATGTTTTCGGTAGTCCACGTTATAAAAAGGCCACTGATATGTTTGACCAACCCACACAAAAACTTGGAGGATCTGGATTTCAATGATCATATATGTCTGATTTCCCACAAACTAGAATATGTGCAAATGAAAAGCGACAAGTCGGCGATAAAAGAAGCATCCAGAGAAAATAGGACTTCAGGTGAAAGAAAGGTAGGTGATGAAGATTCCTGGCCAACAGCAACAACAACAGACAGCAATTCGCATAAATTGGAGAAATCCGAAAGAAGCGACCTCCTTCAACTATTCACCTACCTTCCTGGGAGACACCCCTTCAATTACAGGCGGACGGAACTGATGAGGGTACCGAAGAGAAGATCGGGAAAGTAAGACAAGCTTTCATTTATCTGAAGTCTGTGTGGAGGTCGACAGCACTCAGCAAGAAAGATGAGATCCAGATTTTCAACTCCAACGTGAAGTCAGTCTACTTACCATACGGATCAGAGACTTGGCACTTCACGAAGGACACTTCGAACAAACTACAGACCCTCATCAACAGATGTCTTCGCTTAATACTCTGCTTGCGACCAGATAGCCGGCCAGAAAACATGAGCAACAGGGATCTCTGGAAGAGAGGACCAACCCAGCAGGAATGGATTGTGCAACAAATATGCAGAAAAAATTGGATTGGCCATACTCTGAGAAAACAAACCATCAAGTGACATCACACGCCAGGCTATCGAGCGAGCAGAACCAGAAAGGGAAGTGGAAAGTTGGTCGTCAGTGCGAGGGTAGAGTGACGTGGAGGAGGTGATGTGAAGAGGAGATGAAGGCATGTCGGCAGACGTGGGGCCAGGAGAAACCGTCGGCAAAGAATCGAGCGCAATGGAGGTGTGCGGCTGAAACCCTGTGTTCCTCTAGGAATTCAAGGAAACAATAATATAATAATAATGTTTGACCAATGATCCGATTTATGTTCAGTCATATTGCTGATATCAGTTCATTTTTTCCAATCATCCAGTGTACTTTTTAGTGGGAGTAATTCCTGTCTCGTGACTACATTTTAACAAAACGTAATCCATAATGAGGCAAGATTTAGCATAGAATTATTAAATGGGTAATGCATTTGCGTTAATTTCGTAATTAAAACAAAGAAAAGTATGGATAAATCAAACTTAGAATAAGGAAATGAATTTTAGAAATCAGGAACAGAAACACAATAACTAATATATTTGCATTTTTAACTAGAAATTAGTCACATTTCATTTAAGTTTCCTGTTTTAATAAATCTTATATCACACCTATCAAGGAAATGTATTTTTACATTAGCATTTCAAAGATGTGACTCATATCCTTTTATCGATTTAAAATTTATTTCCTCTGAATGTGGTTACTCAACTGTTGTGTAGAATAACTAATAAATGGGTTTCAAATAGCAATAATATCATGTTGTTTCATAAAACTGATGTAAAATTTCATTTACTCGATCTATAAAGTGTAGGTTTTTAAGGGATTTGATTGAATTCAAGACTCAACCCAGATAGAATTCAGTGCGAGAGAGGAATCACTGTAAACCACTAGTAAGTACTGTGAAGCTGCTCCATCCTAGTTTAAAACTCTTCAGCAGTGCATCTCGATAACTTGACCTTGCACCTAACCGAGGACTTTTTAGTTACAAGTTCAGCTAGTATGAAAGGATCCAACTGCCAATGAACTCCAACTTCCTCTCATTTGAGGCACACAGTACGACCGCCAGTCAGTAACGATTGCGAGTATTAATCCTCACACTAGATTTGATGACTTCATGGTGCGGTCATGGGTAGGTGCTAATGAAGAGTTTCAAGCCAGCACAAAACAGCTATATATTACTCTGTGATTTCAAAGGTACTCTAACTGCAGTCTGTCCATGTTCAGTAGTGAAGGAATTATGTTAGATGGTTGGAGGCATTCGGAAAGGAGTCCTATGCTTATCAGCAGCCATCAAGGAGGCATAACCCTATAGTGATTAATGTCCCTTCTGAGATTTGAATCGGAATTGGTCATTACTTCAACAAACGACATTAGTGACCACTTTTCTAGTTGACTGATTGAATCAAGCCATCATCAAAAAGGATCAGACATATAACATTGAAACCAAAGAAATGTAGGCTTAAAGGTGAGTAAGTTGCCTAACAGCTACTGGATTGGATTCCTATGCTACTGGATTAAAATTTGACGCGACATAACTCTACTAAAGTGTAGAACTACTGGCGGACAGCTATCATGAGGCCCTAAATAGTGGAGATAACTAGTCACCGCTTGTCCCAAAAGCTTCAAAAAGTCTTTCCTAAAGCTAGTTACTGATGAACAGTGGACCAACACATACTCGCCCCGTCACTTGAATGAAGGTTCTGGGTTAGTTTCTTGACATGATTAAGGATGAACACTGTTGAACATCCCCAATCTTGGATGGAACGGATCCTTTTTGATCCTTGGTTTCCATCTCCTCCATAACCCGCTATGACCTTCATTTTTACTGGATTACATAAACAGCTATTCACTTTTTGAAATATAAGCGTTATTCTATGCATCGACTTCCAATGGATGCTGCTAGAAAATGCAGTTGCATTTTGTGGTTCTAACTTTTTTTCCGACTTAGTGGATTTAACTCCATTTCGATAACCAGGCAAATGTAGTAGGTCTTTAAATGAACAGATCCTATACACTACTTATATTATTTAAATAATGTTTTTCTATCTTTCCATGAGTGGCTTTTAGCTACTTATATTCATCAGTAGTATGTGGCTGATTTTGGTTAATTGGCTTGATTGTAAAACAACTACATTTATCTAATCCATTGGATTTATAATGTGTTTACAAATATTTTATCATTATAATACACAATATACAACGATAAACGTGTGACTCCTTTTAGAGAATTTCGACTATTTCATTTGGGTCAAAATGTTAACGTGTGTGAAACACAAATAACACGTGGATCATAGACAGAGCGCTTCACTTATAAACAAGAATGTTGAAGATCTGAATATATATATATATATATATATATATATATATAGATGTTGAGGCTAAGATAATCTTACTCCATATGAGTTTGTTATCACAGAGAGAAACAGTATTATTTACTGGATATTGACGTTTCGAACAAAATTTATTGCTGTTCATAATCATATCAGCTGTAAACACACGACTTCGAAACTTCCGTTTCATAGTTTCCTTTGTCTTCTCCTATTTGTCGTAGAGGTAGTAGAACCTTCCAGATATCTGGGACAGATTTTGAATCATTCCTATTACATATATTTGCAGTTGATTCGATAAAAAAGCTTCTGTTATCAATCTCTCCCTCCACCTTGCTGCTACATTAGATTTAAAAACCATCATCTTATTCCGTCATCCTATGTTATGGCTGTACTATGTGTAATTGCATCTAGTGAGTGGTATATCTGAACTATTCTCTAGATTTCTTATCTTATTTGGGTCAACCAATCTTGATTTTCCTAGGTTTTTATGTTCGGCTGTTCTGACTGCCCCTGTTCTACTAGTATGACCTATCTATTTGACCTGACAATCATTGCAGTCAGGCAGGGTATTAGATAAACTAAATTGTTTTGTTTGAAAGGCTCCAAAGGATCCTTTGACCGACAAAGCTTGTTTCTAATTGAGTTTGTTGGTTTAAATGCTGGCCACTTTTATTCCTGCCTTGTTAAGAATTCTGAGTAAGGCGGTTTCCCAGGTTCCTTCCTCATATGAAATCACTACCGATGATTTGCATTCTTCATTATTGGTGTCGTCATTAATATTATTATTGGTATTATTATCATTATTATTGTTGTCACTATCTCTACTATCATTATGCATTTTATTTTTACATTTCCTTACATATTTCCTGACTAATTTATCTGGATGATTATTAAGTTTCAAGGCTTCTTTTATGTGTATCACTTCCTGTCTTAGATTTTCCTTGGTACCACTTAGTTTTTGTGCTCTGTTACTTAAACATTTCACCGATATATTTTTATACATATATGAAGATAATCGAGGTCAGGGGAATACTACCGATGCATTGGTCTGGAAAATGCAACAATTGACAAGGCTGAAAACCCCAGTGCTAACCATGTCGTCATTATTTCACAGTCAATATCATCTCATGTTTTGATTACATTGAGTCTTGTTGTTCAATTAGTTGATAGAGAGCCGAAAAAGTAATATCAGTGGCTGTTGGTTCCTAAACCCCTGTGGAGTTTCCATACTGAAGATTAAATGCTCAGGACAGAAAGGATCATCAGCATTAATCTCTGGCAGTTAAATCATCGGATGACATCGCACACCCGGCCGTCTCTCAAGTGGAAGCTGACTTTTAGACGATGATTCAAGACTTATATAGATTAGAAAGTATAAGAAGGCAAGGAGAGCCCATCGGTAATCCTAGGGCCAAAGAAAGAGGACTCCAGAGAAAAGGATGAAGTGAAGGTGCCCTATTGAAGCCTTATTTTCTGGCGATATTTATGCAGACATATCTTTGGAAAAAATATTGTAAGCCGACGTCAAAGACTGGTTAAGCTTCTAATAACTTTTAAAAAGCATTCAATCATCTCCTTGTAAAATCAAATTTATTCCTTAGAAACCGACTCTTGAAAATTAGTCTGATGCTTGCTAGTGACTTCCTGCAGGACAGAATTCCTGGAGTTCTAATGGGAAGTCTTGATCATTGAGGTTTATTCAGTCAAGTATGAAGATGGATTTCCCACCGATGACATTGGTTGGTGCCAGTCGCGTTAAATGCATCAGGAATAGGTAGAAGTTAGAATTCATGGACTGGCCATTGAGGAATCGGGTCTCAGTGGTTGAATGCAATATGAGGTAGCTAGCCTTATAACTGGAATACCCTGGGTTCGAACCGTGTCTGTGGGTGCATCCTGTCGGTGATTCCCAAGCACTAGGATGAAGCAGCTGGCTGTCCAGCATTGCCCCCCCCAAAGCTGGTTCCAATGGTTCTCTAACTTATATCAATCCTTGCTCTGTGAAACTCGTCAAAACAAATCTTGAAAATATGCTATGCCAATTTGTTTATATCAATCTCTTGTCTTAATTATGCATTCTAATTTATTTTCTTATGAATAGTAATAATACTAGTAGTCGTTGTATGAGTAGTATGTATTTACGTCATAGAAATCTGTAAGATAATTAATTTATTATGCATCTTTTACATAAACAACTAACTAACTAACACACTGTTTATTATGTGTAATAGTTGTTATCTAACTGTGTTATGTAACATGCTTACATATATGTGTGTGTGTGTATATTTATTTTACCGACGTATTTATAACTCACTCTCACTGTGACTATTTAGAATATTAAGTAGGCTAGAGATAAAAACGAGTCCGAAAAGAAAAAAAGCGGTTTTATTCCACAGAAATCAAGAACGATAACAATAAAACACGACAAGCAGGTGAACAAACGCACCAGTTTGTCAGCACTGTTTTTGTTTATTTGATAAAGGCAGTCGCCATCTATCATATACGTGTAATATGCTCGAGTTTATTGTGATAATTCTTACAAAATTTGCATATGTATAAATTAGCATGTGAAACGATGGACCCAACAGCATCTTCATCAGCCTTATCATATGTAGTACTTGTTGTTAATGATAATAATAATTTACTTTATTCTGAAACAGTAATTATGATATATAACGTGGAATTTTCAGCAATTTATGCAACATTGTTGCATCTAATTTATTAAAAAGACAGTTGAAGCGAGGAAAATTTTCGTTTCGACGGATTCACCGTTAACTAGATAGCTGTACATCCGTGTATTTATGATAAATGGGTGGGAAAAATTCAGAATAATTTCCGGTCAAGTGTCAAATTAATAAAATTGCAATTAGAAATTAAGATGTGATAAAAAACAGAGGAGGGACGGATTACATTCAAACAAAGTAGCATCATAATTACTGAGAAGATTGACATGTTTTGCAATCGGGAGTTAGAAATATAGAAATAACCAAACTAGACAGGATGTTTGGATAAAAAATCTAGCGGGATCATAAATAATTTGACGAATAACTGTTTAACTCCGTTATGGATAAGATTTTATTTTGATAAGTCACACAGTGTTACATAGTAATATTAACTGATGACGTTTGGAGCACAAATAGGAGTTATAGTCTACCACAGTGCCCAAGTTTCATACTTTTATGAATAATTTTGTTGTGCAGTTAGGCATTATATGTGTAGAAATAATTGTGAAATTGAGTAATTGAGAAATTCTTGTGTTAATTAATTAATCCGATTTTTATTGATTTTTTGATTATCTTTCTATTATTATTATTATTATCATCTATTGTCATTATCCATTCATGTACCACCATTGGATTAGGTTAAAAAGGGGTTAGGGTTGGCCATACCAAAACGTGGTATCAGTCCATGAAGACTTCGATAGTCGGTTTTAGCCATGTAGAGGAAGGTGTAGGCTGTCTAGTCTAGGTATTCTCAGGATGCTAACAACTAACGACTTCAGAGTATTGATGATGCGGCTCAAATCGTTTTCAATGGGTCAGATTCATTCTCACTCCTTTTAATCCTCAGTATCCACTAAACCGTTATGTTACTTTTCCACGTTCCTATTCATTAGATCGTACTTCTAGGAATCAGTCCTATATTACGTATCACCAGTATGTCAAACGAACTTGTCCCTAGCTAATCTTTGCGTCGATGGCACATCTATTAGGGCGCTCGCTAACCATGTACATGACTCGGGGTTTGATCCCCGGCCGACGCGCACCTGATATCAATGATTGGCCTGAAAAATTTGGGCTACAGATATCACATGCTGAAAATTCCATACTTGTGCCTAAATACTATATGGAATCAAGCCATAATAAAATTTAAAAAAATAAGAAATAATAAAATGACAAAATAGACACAAAGTTCGGATATGAAAATATGGTACTGTGAATAGGAATTAAGAAAAACCTGAAAATACCATGAATAAACAGCAAGTTTAGATAATATAGGCAATAAGATAGTCACAATGAGAAGAATTACCTATTTGTGATGGCCATGGAAGGGACAAGGATACATGGAGTAGGTGTCAGCTTTTGGATGGCTAGTGCCTCGGTTATGCCCGGATGTCCTAATTTTACTCCCTTTGATAGGTTTGACCGAATAGTGTGTATTACTTTGAAGGATTTCTCGAATGGCATTGAATGTCCTGAATTGACCAGATATTCTGTCACTGAACTATATACACGTTTTCGATCTCCTTTTACTAGTCAGGCTGGATAGTGTTCACGAGCCTGTTTTTCAAGTTGACGCATGGTACGCTCTGCAAGAGCAAGTAAACTGTTATATGCACGTTGAAGTTGCCCAATGCGACAGCTTGTCTTTCGCGTTCTGGCTGAACATTTTCTTCCAGGAAAACATTAGTTGTAGTTTTTGGCCTTCGGGCTAGACGCTTATTTTTCCTGACTAGTAGTTGTGCAATGAACCCTGCAATTAAATCCTACATTGTCGTTTTTATTATTTATTTCATGTTTCGCGACCCATTTTTCAACATTTTATTCTCGCGTGTCTCGGCGATTATTTCCAAATGATTACGCATTAAGTATTGGTTTTTGTAAGGATTTTAGTCTGACTAGTTGGAGGATTACATTATGAGCTGACATCAATTAGAGAACCATTGAAAAACCTGGAAGTACTGGACTGCTGTCTCACCCTAGCTTGGGACTCTTCAGAAGTACGAACCCACGACTAGGGTTCGAACCCAGGACCTTCTGGTTACAAGGGTAGTGAGCATGTAGGCCATTGAGGCAATGGGACCTGATCCAAACGAGGAGAAAACAGCTTTCCAGTACTCCTAGGTTTTCCAGTGGCTCTGTAACTGACGTCAGCTTATGGTAAAATCCTCCATCCAATCAAACAAAATCCCTACAAAATCAATATTTGATAGTTTTGTTGTTGTTCATAACCACAGGAATCAAAGTCCTTGTTTACTTTTCTTATCACCATACAGTTATTGCTGTTTTTGTTGTCATAACAAGTTTTTCAGGTATACATTTTTCTCCACAACCACAGACAGAGAGAGAGAGTGTTTACAAGTTCATATAAGTAATGTGTACTCATGACTTATTGATTAATCCTAATTAAGAACAGTTGGAAAACCTGGGATTACTGGACAGCTGTTCTGTTCTAGTAAACCAATTAAATCCCTGTTAATCAACACTTCTCCAGTGACTGGCTCTATTTAGGTAGGTATTTATCAGGGTTCTAGTAAGGGTTGACCAACAGGTTGAGGGTGAGGACAAATACTCGTCACAAATGACAGTGGCAGGAGTTGGAATCCATGGGCTGGTTATTGGATTGGGTCCCAATGGCTGAATGGTCTAACAGCTGGCTCACCTTCCAGTCGGAATGTGTCCTGGTTTTGAAACCCGGTGGATGGGTACTGCCGACGAGTCTACATGAAGTTTATTATGCAACAGTTCATGAAAACGACACCAATGCTTTGGTAGTAAAAGAAGCTAAGTGAAACGCGTTTCTGAACACAAAGTCCTGGTTTTATCTTATGGACTTCTGAAGATTCCTCTGCATGAAGTATATGTTTTCAAAATGCGTTTTTTGAACGGCTTGATCGTACTTTAAATATGATGGCTTTGAAATAAGTCTTTACCAATGAAGAATGACCAGAAATAATAATATGCTCTAAAATTGAGCTGTTAACTGTTCCACATTCTCTTTTTGATAACCATGCTGGTAAGTGTTCAGGGTTGTGTCTGGATACTTTCCCGCTGGTACAGGATATGTGTCTGGCTACAGAAGAGCAAGTGAACTGGTGACTGTACAATGAAGTTTCCAACAGTTTGTAGGATCTCGTCTTTGACTCTTAGTTGAGTAAGAGCAACATGTATGGAGAAAGGTGTGGCGTTGTGATGCAGAATGAACGTTTTGTCCACCTTCAGTTACTGCCTTGCCCTTTGTGCCAAACGTTTGTTCTTCCTGACAAGTAATTGTGCGAAAAAACCCTGTATAGTCGTTTTTAATTATTTCTTTTATGTTTCGCAACCCATTTTTCAACCATCTATTCTTGCGTGTCTTTGTCGATTATTTCCAAATGGTTACTCATTAAGTATTGCTCTGGTTGGTTGAAGGATTTCATTATGAGCCGACATCAGTTAGAGAAGCATTGGCAAACCTGAAGGGAGTAGTGTACAGCTGTTTCGTCCTAGTTTGGGGCTCTCCAGCAGCAATCACTAGGACCTTCTTGTTACAAGACCGTTAAGCCACTGGGACCTGATGTAATAGCCAGTCCATGAATTCTAACCTCTACCAATTTATGACAAAGCGTGACCACATCGCAATGTCTTCTTCGATGAGTTACCGCCTCACCTTCATCACTTCACAAATCAGTTGTAATCCTCTGCTTACATAAGATTATTCCCAGTTTTTCGTACACTTTGATTCACCTTGCTTACTTATTGATAAAAACATCTAATCTATACTGCCAATTAACACTGTACATACAAACCTCTAAACAGCTGTACAGTTTAAAAGTGAAATTGCAACTAATGTGTTCTTAATGAAATGACGGTAATTGTGAGTATAATCTCGGTCTTAGGTATCTGTGTGCACTGTATATACGGTTAGTATAGTGAGAATGGTAGTAGAACGTATGATTACAGATTAAGATTTGTTGAATGAATCAATTATGGGATTCAGCTCCAGGAGTTGATTACTAAGTGTAAGAACCAGTACTACACAGCGAAACAGTTTCTTCTTGACTTTTGAACTCTCCTGCTCTATCTTCTGAGGTGTTCCAACCCGGTGGGAAGGTAACAAGAATGTGGATCAGGACCATAGTAGTTGTGTAAAAATTTAAACATTAAAATGAAATGCCTACGGTATGACTGAGAGAAGGGATTTAAACTGTCTAGTCTTTCCTCGTATGATATATTAGTCATGCCAAGAATCGCAGGTGTTGCCTTCCTTTGAATTCTTTCTAGAATGTAATAGTCACTCTTAAGAGAAGGACTGATTGCTCTAATGCAGTTACACTATCTTGACCTCACCAGATGTGTATATTAAGAACTGAACACATATCTCGTGATTCTGCTAAACTGTGTGTGTACCACCAATAAGGATTTAAAACTACAAGCCGCCACCCAGCCAGAGTGCACTGTAGTTTCGAAGTCATGATTTACTATAACACCAAATGCGTCTTAGCTGGTAGGAATGTTATTCGTTAAAGTCTTTATCAGCTGACGCTTGCGTGTCCAATTCGCGTGGTTGTGCATTTCGCAATGTTGATCGGAAGCTTCCATCTTTTGGGCCTTGTTTAACAATTTGTTGGGGTCTCTTTGTATCGTGAGCGTATCATTGTTGCTATTCAGCCACCTGGAAATTTTTAATTCATCTGCGTATAGAATCACACGGGGAATCAGGGAGCATTGAACTGTTTCTACTGATGAAACGTTGTCAGTACGAAACCCATAATCTGCATTCCACACAGTTAATCAATAACAGATGTCATAAACACATTTGTTTGTTGTTTTTTGAGCTTATCTGTTCCTGTATTTGTATGTCTGTCTGCTTTATGCGTGTATGTGAGTGTGTGTGGGGAGTCGGTCAGCGTGAATACTAGGGTTGTACAACTCTTATAAATGATATTGTTTTCTTCTGATCTTCTGAA
This sequence comes from Trichobilharzia regenti, assembly GCA_944472135.2. Lineage (NCBI taxonomy): Eukaryota > Metazoa > Platyhelminthes > Trematoda > Strigeidida > Schistosomatidae > Trichobilharzia > Trichobilharzia regenti. Next base: position 124,443,493 of record OX235264.1, on the reverse strand, counting down.
AGATTAGCCAGATGGGATAGAGTTTTAACAAACATCTGTTTGGTATTTCAAAGAACAAATCTGGGAATCAATGCTGAAAGATATTTCCCCTACATTCCAGAAAACGTGAAACATATCGATAGTTTAGTTGATAAGTGGTTAGTTAGAGAACCATTCACTTTAATCAGCCATGCTTGTTTTGGTTATATTGAAGTCATTTAAACGCCTGATGGACGTTTCACTTCTACCGAGTGAAACTGAGTTCAAACAACTGCATTATTCAGAAATCCTCACCCACCCACTCACGAATTCTGCCTAGTCAAATAGATAAACTTGTTATATATACAATTTATGATGTTAGATTGTTGGAGGAAGTCGGTAGGAACACAATAAGGAAGGAACTGACAGCCCCTGTGAGACAAGAGCCATGTCAGCCAACACTGGAATCAGACACTTTATGACTTAACTGTTCGGGTGGACGATTGACTTCCTGTCGGATTATAATGGATATTCGGATTAGTTACTAACTGATATCTCGAATTAGCATAGGGATTTACTTATACACCATTTTGTTCTGTTTTAATGGCTGAATAACCTCTTGTTTCACTGAGCAAATTAAAAGTTCTGTCTTCACTCCATGGTTGGGTCACGGACGTGTAATGCTGAAGTGTTCAAAGACAGGGCAAACAAAGATGCCGACGACTCCGTGGTTTTCAGCGGTTCCATAGTTGATATCACTTTGTGATTTAATCTGAAACTGAACTGTGTACTTAATTTTTGCTGACGATATGTGACTTATCACAAAGTTACCTAAATACTCCAATAAGTATTATTATGATTCCTTTGCGTCTCAAGTAGAACACACGACTTTAACAGCACATCTCGATTTCACCCAGTATTTCTCTGCAGTCCACTTAAACTGACCCTACGATTTCCCACAGTCTCTTATCTCCTCCACCTCATTAGATCTTCCCCACGAAACTCTCTGATCAACGCTCAACTCACTTTTTCCCATCCGGGTTCTACTACAACAACAACCTGACAAGCAACACTGTCCAACAGTTTTCTCAGCGTGTGTCCGATCCATTTCCATTCGGCTGTATAAATTTGCTGAATAACAGGTTGAGGGTTCCTTATTTCCAACACTTTCTTTACCCTTATTCTTTCTGGTCGGCTATCCACTCACTCTTCAGTATGGACTGAAGATGGCTGTTAATTAAAAGTCTGCAGTAGGCTATTGTTAATGCTTTTCCATCTTAGTGTGTTTATTAGATGTATCACACAGTGAAACAGTATCATTTACTGGATATTGACGTCTCGAACAAAATTTATTGCGCTTCATAATCATATCAATTATTGTCACACGAGTAAATTTTGTGTTGATAAAGTCTCTCAGTGTTATACAGTAATGTTTACTGATGACGTTTCGAGCACAATTTATTGCTCATAATCAATCATATCGAGGTAATCACATGACTTTTTCAAACTGAAGCAAGATTCACAAATCATCGGATTTTTAACAGTCGATGTTTAAAAAATCATATAATTCCGAAATATTTACGTCTACGTACTCCAATTACTTCAAGCAGAATAACATCGGCCGCCGGAAACCTCAGCAGATTATGTCTAAGAGAAGAATTACATCGAATTACTGTGAAACTAAATAATTTACGAAATCAAATCGAAAAACTCAAACAGAAACTCAAATGTATGTTCAATGACACAGATTATGCAATCGTTGTTGAAACATCCGAAAAAGCTAGAGAATCAGCTTTAAGAATATCAAAAATCACACAAATCAAAAAATTCAACAAACTAATTGAAGAAAAGAACACAACAAATGAAATTGATGTCAACGCTTCATCCACTATCGATAGAACAAAGTGGGTGATCAATTTCTCATCGAGGGAACTAAGCTCTAGTGTGATAAAAGTACTTGAAAAAGGAACAAATTTCAACGTAACAGTTAATAAATTAAAACCAGAAGATGTCATTCCTAACATAGAAGTAGCACTAGGTTCAATAGATAAGACTAAAGCAGAAGAGGTTCGAGCACAATGTGCATAAACCCTTAAAAATCAAAAGAAGGCATAATCAAACTTAATAAAATCGGAAAGACAAGCTTTAATTAGTCCAAAAACAGGATAAAAATATTGTTATCGCAAAAGCTGACAAAGGAAACGCCACCGTAATTTTGAATAAATCTGACTATATCAAAAAAGTTACTGAACATATTCAAATGGGACCATAGGTCATGTGATTACCTTGATATGATTATGAGCAATAAATTGTGCCTGAAACGTCATCAGTAAACATTACTGTATAACACTGTGGCACTTTATCAAAACAAATTTTGCCCATAATGGAATTACACTCTACCACAGGGCACAAGTTTTATTCTTATATCAATATTGTCACACGACTTCGAAACCTGAGTTTTATAGTTTTCTTTGTCCTCTCCTATTTGTCGTAGTAGTAGTAGAATCTTCCAGATTTCTGAGACAGGTGACGAATCACTCCGGTTACACGTGTTCGCAGTTGATTCGATAAAAAAGCTTCCATTATCAATCTTTCCCTCCATTCGTCCCGTTACATTAGATTTTCAAACCATCATCTTATCCCATCCGCCCTATTGTATGGTTGTGTGTAATTGCATGTAGTGAGTGGTATAGCTGAAATGTACTCTAGATTTCTTATCTTATTCTCGTCAAGTGATCTAGATTTTGCCGCTTGGTTATTATGCTTCGCTAGTCTCACTGACTGCCCCTGTTCTACTAGTTTGACCCATGTATTTGATCTGACAATCATTGCAGGCAAGGTATTAGATAAACTAAATTGTTTTGCTTCAAAAGCTCCACAAGATCTATTAACCGACAAAGCTTGTTTCTAATTGAGTTTGTACGTTTGAATGCCACCTTTATTCCTGCCTGCCTTGTTAAGAATTCTGCGTAAGGTTTCCGAGATTCCTTCCTTGTATGGATTTATTACCGATGATTTGGATTCCTTATTGTTAGTGTTGTCATTATCTTGCGCATGCTTTACATACAACGGGATGGGATAAGATGCCAGTTTTAAAATCTAATGTAACGGCATGGTCGAGGAAGAGGTTGATAACGGAAATTTTTGTTTATCGAATCAACTGCAACTACATGTAATAGGAATGATTCAACACTTGTTACAGATATCTGGAAGATTCTACTACGCCTACAACAAATAGAAGAGAATAAAGAAGACTATAAAACGGAAGTTTCGAAGTTGTGTGATTATAATTGATGAGATGATTGTGCAAAATTAATTTTCTCCGAAACGTCAATATCCAGTAAATAATAATGCTGTTTCACTGACTGTGTGTGATACATCTAATAAACAAACTAATATGGAATTACTTACTACCACAGTGCCCACGTTTTACACATATATTAATAGGAAATGCTTTTCGTGACGAGCAGTTGAAGTTTCTGACACATATGGAAGAAATGACTGACTTCACATTTATGCTGAAAGTCTGAATCTTGTTCTTTATGCTTCCTGAGTGCAGAAGAGTTCCAGACTGATCTTATATTCATGACACAGTACAGATTGGTAAAAGCGCACAATCATATACAGTATGTCTTACTCATGACCTTTCGAGCGTAATTTATTACTGCTCATAATCATATCAAGGCAAAATATTCACATAACTTTCAAAATTCGTTTCTTCAATTCTCCACGTATCTCTTATTGCGGTTACATTATTGCCATTGTAGGTTAGGTGAAGATTCTATGAACAAAGATTCAGGGATCAACCTCCCTCTGCATCTGTTTATATTACTTTTTAGAACTCTAACTCTGTGCCAGCCTATTGTATGATCATACATCAATGAGTGCAGTGCAACTGTTGCATTTCTCTTCTTTGTGCGAAAATACATTAGTAAGACGGTTATACTCAACTGTTGACTCTCAGGGATTTGACTGGTTACAGAATTTCATCCTGAGCTGATATCGATTAGAAAATCACTGAAAAACGAGCCACAGGGGCTACTAGACAGCTGTTTTGTCCTAATTAAGGACTCTTCACAGCACGCATCCACTCACCGTGTTCAAACTAAGGATCATCCGGTTACAAGGCAGGTCTTAGATCATTAAATCATTGAGATCCAATACAATGACTGGTCGATAAATTCCAGCTTCTGCCAAATTATAATACAGAAGCTATTTAACTCCTATTGACAATAACAATTAATGACGCGTATAATTTATTTAGGAAAAAGTCAATAAGCTATTTACATTTTTGAGGGGAAATAGCAACAAATGACCTTATTCTCTGCAAACCTATTCTCACAACTGTTGCTATATATATACATATATTTTTCCCAATTCTTTCTCCTCCAGATTTCATTTTCACTAATTTTATGACTATTTCTTTGCTTTTCATTCATTTGTTAATTAGAAGATAAGATTATTAATCATACTTAAGAATGAAGTAAATTGAATTGAATGCGCTTTTTCTAGGTCAGTGACATTTAAGCACATATAGTTGATTAAAACAAAAAATGAGGTCATTTTCAACTTCGTAATAACCTAATTCGAAGTGTTTTAATAGTTTATTTGAAGAATAGTTTGTAAGTTCAGCATTCAATAATATTGACGATGATAATAATAATAATAGTAATAATGATAAATGATGGCTAGTAAGATTTAAGCCTAGAATAAGTATTTCGACCTATTTTGAACTCATCAGTAGAATGAATTAAATCATAATCCTTCTTAATTTGATTAACTTATTATAGCATTTATTACAACTATTTCTATTTATGTGTGCATTTATAAGAATATGGGATAATTCCAGTTAAATTACATTACCCAATAAGCACCATATAGTAGAATTGAAAATAATCTAATCTAACTAACTGTCCTTAATTTCATGGAAGAACTTTATATCTACATAACTACACCAGTTTGGAAATATTCCACCTTCACTCAGCATAAAGAATAAGGTTCGCATTTTCCACATCAATGTGAAGACGGTCATTTCTTCTATATGGGTCAAAAACTTGCACTGCGTGTCACGAAAAAGAACGCCAACAGCTTGTTGCAGGATTTCATAAACAGCTGACACCTTCCCTGGCTGACTCCATACTGAAGATCAAATGGCTGGCCAGCCAGAAAGAATAAACAACAGTGGAAAAAACCAACAGACAAGAGCCGATCGATCAACAAATATGTAGAACAAATGGAGATGGATCGGAATACGACACTGAGGAGTCCGTCGAATGACATCGCACGCCAGGCCAGTGCTCAAGTGGAATCCGAATGTGAATCGGCGAGTGGGAGGTCGATGCTAGGGTGACATGGAGTATATTGTGTGAGAAAGAGATGAGGAAGTTTGGTCAATCGTGGACCCAGCTGAAGAAGACGGCAGAAAATAGAACAAAGTAGAGATGTGTTGTTGAAGCCCGTATGTTCCATTCGGAACGCAAGGGAATAATAATTATAAAAATAATAATATTTGCATAGGAAGTGGTTGTTGAATAACTGTATGCAAATTTGCTGATATTTTATGTTTTCCTCTCACTGGTATTTACAGTGGATCGTTTTCTACTAATATTGTGCCTGCTTTTTGTAAGAAGGACTTAAAAACTGTTTCTTTGTCGAAATTATCAAGTGAACCAAGTGATAAGTCGAAGCCTGTTATCATCACTTTCCTCCCCTTTTTTAAAAATATGATGGATAAATGGCTTTTACTTAACCTTGAAGCATCATTGACGGCTTTTATTGACCTTAAATATTTGGATATAAACATAGTAGGTGTACTGCGGATGTCACTGTCATCTTAAATTATAGTATTGTCTCTAATTTAGACAGAGGTGCCAAATATGCTTGGCGTGCCTTCCTAGACTATGCATCTACGCCTCTGACTATGTACCTAGGCTTCCATTTTGCTCAACAAGCTAGCTGCCACACAAGCAGAGTGTTGAACTAACAAATGGTTGGATTCTTACTTTTCTGATAGGAAGCAGTTCACTGTATGATGTATAATGAGAAGTGCTCTACTGCTTCAGTTGTTCCAACTGGTGTTCCTAATCAAAAGTGCTGTTCTTTCGCATTTACTCTTTCTTCTTTCTTCTTATATGAATGCTCACACACTGATGAAGCCAACTGTGTATTGGGAAGACCGACGATCTATCCATTTCGATACCAGCAGTTACTTCTTAATCAGAAGATTTCAAAATAAATAACATTTTATCAGAAATTATAAAATGGATTTTGTTGAACAGTCTTATACTGAATTCTTTCAAATGTCAGCTTGTCAATTTCACTTCAACACAAAGACGTTGTTCATATGAACTGGTTCATTCAAACGATTCTAGTATCACAGAAGACACTTAAGTTGAAACTAAGTTGGATGTGAAATATCTGCGATTATTTATCCCCTCCGATCATTCCTTGTCCTCCCAAATCATGTCAGCTCTTGAAAAAATATTTCGCTGAACATCCCAGTTAGGTAAGTTGAGACAGTCTGATTTTGCTGTGTCTCCACTTCTACAGATTGTCAATTCTTCTACTGAACCTGTTATTCTACATTACTTTGTTACAGGCAGTAAAAGACTATCGATAGAGCGAGTGTTATGTCATCAATGTAACCTGTGGAAACTGTTGTGGGTAGACACTTGGAGTTATGCATGAGATTGGCCAATATTATCTTGTGTCGAACTCTGAGAATCCCCTGTGCACAAAACTCCACACTGCATCTCATCAGATAAGAGTGTAATCAACTATAAAAGACTTAATATTGAGAGGAATGAGTTCATTAATTCTACAACACTTTATTTGGCAGACACTCATTTTATATGATGGGAATAATATTGTGTATGAAACTAATGACTTATTTTGAAACCCTAAATAAACGACCATCCTCATTCTTTCTTTCATTAACAATTTTAATTTTAAATTCATATTCTTGATTAAATAGTTTTGTCAATGTGAACACCCTCTTGACCTCGCCTGGTTTAATAGCCCGCTAGTTTTCTAGCCAATCACAAGCCAGGAAAAAAAGGGAAAAATAAACGTCAAACTAGCGTTTCTACACTGAAAACAAATCGGACTGCTACAAAATCTTCAAGGCACAGGAAAAATATTAGAAACACAAAAGGTTCATTTCTTTTTATAGAATCAGAAGGGCAAAATGACGCAGCTGGTTGATGAAAGCCACCGAGAAACCAGGCAACCGATGTGTCTTCTTTCGATGATAGCAAGAATAAGAATCGTGTCGTGGAATTCACGTATAATGTACGAGGCTGAGAAGGCTGCCCAGGTAGCCAGAGAATTGAGAAGACATGGTGTAAAAGTGCTCGGAATCTAAGAACGCAAACGGAATGGATGCTGAATGTTAAAATTATTAACTGGAGAGTCAGCAGTCTACTCCTGTCACCTAGACGACACTAAGGCAGTGAGTTGCTACCATGAAGCTACCGGTAGCAGCCACATCTCTTATGCCAAATTTTAGGCGCCAGACTTTTATTAACAGCTGTCTTCGATGGCTTAATATTGAAGATCGAATGGCTGGTCAGACTATTAATTCTCCTGCTGAACCTGTTCTTCTTAACTGCACTGTGAAAGGCGATGAAAGAGTGTCAATAAGGCAAGTATGGTGTCGTCAATCTAACCCGTTGAAAATGCTGTGGATAGGCACTTGAATTCAAGCAAGATATTGGTGAAGATTATCTTGTGTAGGACTCTGAGAATCCTTTGTGTATACAACTCCTCCATTGCATTACATCACATAAGACTGGAATCAATTATAAAAGACTTAATATTGAGAGGAATGAGTTCATTAATTCTACAACACTTTATTTGGAATGTACACATTTCACGTGATGAGAAATGTGTAAGGCAAGGCACTTTCAGAGCATTAATAAACTCTAAGTAAACGACTCATTTTTGTTCCCTTTTCTGCCTTATTATATTGCCGCTATTATTTTCATTCATATTCTAATTTTATATTCATATTCATATCAGTGTAAACGATCTGTGTTAAATTATTACTTCTGTCGTGAAATAATTAGATGCAGTACTGTACTTAATTTTTACGAAAAGTAGTGTTTGAAATGGAGGTATTATTATTATTGTGTAGAAAAATGCATTAGCTGTAGGTTTTGTGATTATTGGCAATTCTCAGGGAGATGTATCTATAATTTTAATGGCGATTTTCTGCATTCAGGGATCGAAAGCTTGCCAAGGGAATATTCCAACATCGTTTAAAGGTGTATTGAGATTTCGAATCCCCCATTAGGTTGATCACAAAATTATTAACCTCATTCTGTTACGGGTGCAGTATAGGGCTTTAGAAACATATATTAAATTCACCTCGTTCTTTGCAGCCTCAGCGATTGCCTGTAAATCTCCATGTCCTCCTCACAGGTGATCTTCATATCACTCTCAGATGCTTAGCCCCTCCATTCTTATTCAATGTATAATCGAGGTCTGCCCTGGTGCGTAATGTCACACATCAGTTCTTCCAGTGTATATACAGCCAATCTGCATTAACGCCAGCAGATTTCCTGGACGATATGTTCATGGCTAGCTCGTTGCACAACCAGATTTCCTTGTTACGTGACATTTCTCATTGGTCATCTAAATTCTAGTATCAAGGGACAGAGAGGTGGCTGTTGGTGGAATTCTGCAGCTTTACATGTCACATGCGACGAATCTTCGAACGATATATAGGAGAACTGACTCACTGTTTGGCTTTTCTAACCCTGTGTGACTTTAACATTCTCATCGGAACTGCCTGTCTGCAGCTGAGGTGATATTGACTGTGTAAATAAAAGAAGTGGCCTTCTTCAAATTCCTCCCATTGGTACAGCCTGGTGCTTGTAGTTGTTGTACACCTGAAGTCCTACCTTCGCTGTCTGCTTCTTGTATCAACCAGCTGCCTTTCGTCTGTAGATCTTAGACTTTGGGTGGCACTAGCAGAAATCATCTGAGAAGCCTAGATTTGTCCAACGGTCTGTTGCAGAGTGCAGTTTACCACAATCAGGAATTACATCGGTGACAATATGTATACATATACATATATATATATTACAGGGCTGACCACAAGCTGAAATCAGTTAGTGAACCACTTAAAAACCAGAACTGAAGTACTGAACAGCTGTTTCGTCCTAAATTTGAACTCTTGAAAAGCAGGCACCCACTACAGGGCATCGAACTCCATGACCTCCCAGTTGCAAATTCAGCTATCTCGTAGCCCAATATGCCACTGGAATCTGATCCGGTGACCAGTACATGGATTCAAACTCATACCAATTCATGATATAGAGTGAACGATTCCCAGTGTCGTCGGTGGCGAGTATTTGTCCTCAAATCTGACCTGCTGTAGTCCACTGGTCACGAATTCGCAAACAAACCTAGGTGAGTACCCACTTGAATAGGGCCAGTCGCTAGTGAGCATCAGCTTATTATTGAAGTATTGGTTTGGAGGGATTTGATTGGTCACACGATTGATCATTAACTGACATAGGTTACAGAACCATTGGAAACATGAGAGTACTCGATAGCTACCTCGGCCACCTTTGGGATTCATCATCAGAGCGCATTCACAGAAGTTCGAACTCAGGCCATTCCGGTTACAAGACGAGCTCTTAGATCAATCAGTGCATTTCACTGTACTTACTGACAACGTCACGTCTGCCAACTAACTTTGCTGATGATGAATGTACTGACATATACTGATTTTTTATCATGTTTTGGACAAAATCGCTCAAGACTGAATGGTTAAAGAGGTTGCCTTGTAACCGGAAGATCTTGGGTTCGAATCCCGGTGGGTGGGTACTGGGTATGTGAATCCTAATCATGAATAAAATGCCAGTCCATTTCTTCCTAGTTTTTCAGTAACTCTCAAGCTGGTGTGGAGTCGTAATAAATCCCTTATAATATTGATTTTATCTCACATTTTGTTGATTACTTTTCAATTGTACTGACAGAAAATTGTATTGTGAATTTACTGGTCTTATTATTCCATAATCATTATTTGGTTCCATAAAATAGATTTTATCCGTTATAATGTCATACTGTGAAATAATACTCGGTGTAATTGAACTCTTTGGGTTACACTCTTGTTCAAATATTCACCTTACTAAATGGTTGAAATAAAACATTACTCATGGCAATTGAGTACCATTGACCTGACATGATGTATAATGAATGAATAAATGTGTAACGGTGCTAAATGACTTGTCATTTATGTGCTGGGTGTTTTGAAATACTATATGATATCACAGTTTAATGGTGTTATTCCAAACATAGAGTAAGGGTAATAATTTAAAGGGTATTAATCAATATTATTACTTGTCATTGTTCCCACGGGTTCGGAGTGGAATATCCGGATTCATCAGCACATATCCACCCCATCCTATTCTCCACTGTCCTCTTTAAGTGGGCCCACGATTGACGATAGTCTCTCACCTCCCCACACGATTTGCTCCATGTCAGTCTTGGACGCACGCCTAACTCTGAGTTTCCCATTTACCATCCATTTGATCGACTGCTGGGCGGGTGATGTCACCATATGGTCTTCTCAGAATATTTCTGATCCATCTTTATTGGCCTCTGCATATTAGCTGAGCAGTATATTCTTGGTTGGTTATCTCCCATAGTTTCTTATTGCTAATTATTTCTTCACTATGGAGCCATCGAAGACAGCAGTTGATGAAAGTCTGATGCCTAATATTTTGCACGGGAGATGTGGCTGCCTTCGGTGACATCATGATAGCAACTCACTGCCTTACTGTCGTCTAGGTGACGGGAGTAGATTATCGACTCTCCAGTTAACAATTTTTAAATTCCACATCCGTTCCATTTGCTCTCTTAGATTCCGAGCACTTCTATGCCATATCTTCTGATTTCTTTGACTTTCTTGGCAGCCTTCCTCGCCTCTTACATTGCACTTGCATTCACGACCCAGTTCTTATTTTGTTTCGATAGAAGGAGACATAAGTTGACTGGCTTCCCCGAGGCTTTTATCAGCCCGCTGTGTCAGTCTGCCCCTCCGATTCTATCAAAAAATAAGTTTTTTCTTTTTGAATTTTTTGTCATGAATGAAATAAAAGACAGATTCAGCGAAGAAAGTGTTTTTCATCGGCGAAATCATCTTCAGAGGCTGTACAGCCGTATTAATGCTTACCAAAATATACAGTGGTCTATCATTGAGTAATAGGGAGGTGACATTATTGATATCATTACTCGGAAGTGGCTTTAGAGGTGAAAATTAAAAGTTGTAAATTACGTGGTACTCAACGGCACAAAGATATAAATTTGATAAGGTTAAAATTGCTTTATTCTCACTCAAGAGCAATTTTAACCTTATCAAATTTATATCTTTGTGCCATTGAGTACCATGTAATTTAAAACTTTTAATTTTAAATTTTTTAATTTTTACTCAGCGCTTCAATTAAGTCACTAGTTTTATACACAACACTGTTATCAGCATATAAAATGTTTGTCTTACAAATTAAGTGTTGTATAGTTAATGCACTCAGTCCTACAAACATAAAGTCTTTTATAATTGATTCCAGTCTTATCTGATGAGATGTCGTGGGGAGTTGTATATGCAAAGGATTCTTAGAGTTCGACACAAGATAATATTCCTCGATTTCATGCATGAATTCAAGTGCCTACCCACAACAGTTTCCACGAGTTAGCTTAACGGCAATACACTTGCCTTATCGACACTCTTTCACTGCCTCTTACAGTGTGATGGAGAAGAACAGGTTTAGTAGAAGAATTGACAGTTTCTAGAAGTATAGACACAGCAATAACAGACTGTGTCAACTTCTTTAAGTAGATTGCTGAAAGAAATATCTTTGCAGGAGATTGTACGTGATTCGGGAAGCCTAGGAAAGTTGAGAGGGTATATATAAACATACATACATACATACATAAACAGCTTAGTTGCAAATTCAGTGTTTTCTATGATATGTGAATCGTTTGAATGAACCAGTTCATTTGAATAACTCCTTTGTGTGAAAGTGAAATTAACAAGCTGATATTTGAAAGGATTCCACTTAAGACCGTTCAAAGAAATCCACTAAATAATTTCTGATTGAAAGTTATTTATTTTGAATGATCTGATTGAAAAGTAATTACTGGCATAGAAACAGTAAGATCATCGGCCTACGTTGCACAGTTGGCTTCATTAGGTTGTGACAGTTAATATGAGGAGAAAAGAAAGAGTGAGGAACACCAGCTGGAGCAATTGAAGCAGTTGGGAACTTCATATTTACATTGTACAGTGTAAGAATTCATCTTCTTTGTAATGCCGCAGTCTGAATTTTTTAATGGACGTCGTTTTCTTTATCCACAAAATACGTGTAATATGTAACCCCCCCCCACTGACTTTAAGATTCTTTTTTTAACCACGCTGAGCCATACACAAGATTGACTGACTGGTTTAGACAGAGAACTTTGAACAGATACACAGCAGTTCCAGTTGCCACACTCCATGTAGCACACAAATAAAAAGAATAGAGTAAAGAGAGATAATAAACGAAATTTGAGGAAGAAAGAGCAATAGTTTTAAAGAAGAAGAATGGAGTTTTATTAGATATGACAAACGACAAAGAGTGAATGCATCTGGGCAAGACATTAAGAACGATTTTGAACCATTTCACTGACTGTCTTTAGCAGCCATTGATTCTTATCATCCTGACTACTCCAACCAGTCAGCCCTCTACATCTCTTTACGTTATTAGAAGTTGATTGGTGGATGGTGACTGACGCTGGAACCAGGACAACGCGTATTTCGTCCCATTTAGGACTCGTCATCCGTAGGATGCACCTGATGATGTTCCACCCACCGGGGCTCGGACCCAGTGCCCATAGTTTCAAATGCCAAATTTTTCCCAGATAACAAATCTCAAATAGGACGAAATGCACGTTTTCCTGGATTCCACTGCTAGTCATCATCCACCGATTAACTTCTAATCACATGCCCAAACATCGTTGAAGCATCTGCACAAGAAGCAGACAGATATGTCAACCTGAAACTGAGCTCTTCGGTTCCAATCAATCGATGGGAAGACTTAAAAGTGGATTAAATCTCTCTACGTAGTTTTTAAAACTAATTGGCTGATGAAGTCAAGCTGTGGTTTGACCACTACGAGCTACCTCTTTTCAAATTTTATCCATCCTGTGTCAGCTAACACTTCCCGTTTAGGAAGACAATGGTTAAGAATACACAGGGTGACAGGTGTCCTAGCCATCGCCTCAGTCTATGTAACTCTAAAACTCTGTCAGTGGATTCCCCCTCCTTACCTAACACTCGACTAATGTCTCGCCTAAATATTACTCACCTTATTACACTACCTATGATCAAAGACAGCCGGCCAACGTTTTCATGTCTTTCACTTTCAGTGGCTGCGACGTCTTACAGCCAGACATAAATAAAGATGGAAAACTGCCAAGCAGTCGGATATCACTTCTACTAAGCCAGAGATGGCGTTAGTTGACAAATATGCACAATCATACACACACTCATAAGAAGGCCACGGTGGCTTTGAGGAGTCGTTGTATCCCAGGCCACCGAGGAATTTTTTGACATTCTCTCTGTTTCTTTAAATCACAGCGAAGAAGTGACCAGCATAGAGATAAATATATCACCACCGAGGAATTCCCAAAAATATCACTGATCATTTGACGGGGAAGTTAGAGCCTGCATTTACAAAGAGGACATCCGACGCAAAGCGTCTAACCAGTCCATTAGAAAAGTGACAAGGATTTAGAAAACGATGTCATTAATCATTAAAATTCTTCTATTTTTGCGTTTTAATTAAATCAATAAATCTCGCAGAGAAATGATAAATAAAGCCAGTCAATATTTAATAGAAAAAAATAAAATAAAATTCTTAACAAAATAAAAGCCAATAAATGGATGTATAAAAAATGAAAAAAACAAAAGAGAAAAATTAGAATTTTTGAAATTATGTCACATGTTTCAAATTTTCCGCTTCCACATATATTTTGATTTTAAATAATTCGCGTTTTGTTTAAAACTTGTTGTCATTGTTATTTTGAATTTTTGAATAGTAATAATGGTAGTAATAATAATAATAATAATAGAAGAGGAAACAAACGAAAAAGAGTTGAAATGGTATAAATCATTTGAATTTCAGTAAATGTAAAAAATATGTATATTTCTGGCTGAATAGTTAGTGATCTTGGCTTCGCCACCTGTAGTCCACAGATTCAATTTCTGGTTGCATCAAGAGGTGCGTACTGTTTTTTGAATTGTCATAAATTGTGGCGGAACACCTTTCCAGTATTGATTATTATTGCTACTCCATTGAATTGTGAATGGGACACAGACCTTCAAGAGTACATCTCTAGTCTGTTCTATTGTCTGCTATCCTCTTCAGCTGAAACAAGGTTGTCCATAGTCTCTCATCTCTTAAATTTCACTCTTGGACAGGTCGAACTCTTTTCCTTTTCGTATTTCACTGAAACGATGGTGTGCACTGCGCGAGATATCATTCAAATGTATCCTCATTGGCATGTACCCAACCCATCTCAATGCTTTTCCACATATCTCTTCAGCAATTGGTTCCTCGCTGGTTTCTTCTTGGTAATTGATTTTCACTAGCCTTTTTGTCTTCAATAAGGAACCAGCGAAGTGAGCAGCTGTAGACAAACGTCTGGAACAGTAGGCAGTTGAAAATCCCTTCCGTGATGCGTATTGCATCTTTCTGACCCGATTAACTTCATATTTATGTTTAAAATCCGACTTTTGTTATCTAATGCTGGCTGAGTGCAGCATATTTTCAAACTGATTTAAGATAATTAAAACAATTAGTCCCTTTGATAAATTTGAATAAGGCATTAAGAAGACAAATTTCGCGAGATGATATCGTCATTTCGTAGTTTCTTTACAACCGCTTTACAACTAACATGGTTAACAATGATAAAATAAAGTTCATGAAAATTACTCAGTTAAATAAAAACAAAAGTACATACTAATGACCAATCATATTAAGATAGGTCATGCAGTCCAGGGTAGGCGAAGATTGAAGTCTATTGATTTTTGTACACACAGTTTAGGCTGTATGTGATTAATCCAAAGTGCTTCCATCACCTTCAATAACCTTGAAATAATTGTGAAACAGTCATTAATATTTATTTTGTGACCAGACATTAATAAGTGTTTTGCAATGGATGATGCTGGATTTCTACTAAGATTAATCGCGTTAGGATTTTCGATATGATTTACTAGCCATTTTGGAACATGTTCTTTTCGACGACATTGGAACATTCTGTTAGTTCTACCTATATAGGTGTCACCGCAGCTGCAGGTGAACTTGTAGATACAGTTTGAAGTAGAGTCCACAGAATTTCGTCCTTTAATCGTAGGTACAGGGATCGAAAATGTTCGGCAAGTGAGAAAAAGAGATGCGGCGTAGAATGTGCGTTTGATGGCTGACCGAAGTCTTTGAGCTGTCAACTGCATAATCTGGTCGCCCTTGAATGGTAGATTAATAAAGATAGCTTTCTTTGGTACAGAAGCTTTCTTTTCAAGATGTGGTCTATCCTTACCGTGACAATTGATGAAGTTTTTTGGATAACCATTGGCTAGTAAAACTGAATGTATATGTCGAAGCTCATCCATCAATGTGTCACTCGTACATATTTTTCGAGCCCTTGAGAACAAACATTTCACCAGGGAACGTTTATACTGGATAGGAACAAAACTGGTAAAATGAAGATATTGTCCACTCCACGTCTGTTTACGAAAAATAGAGCGCTGAATCGTTCCATCATTTCTCCTAGTCATAGTAATATCCAGGAAACCGAGTTTGTTATTGGATTCTAGTTCTGAGGTCACTCGAATATTTGGATGGATATGATTAAATAGGGTGATAAAGTTTTCAATAGATTTGCTATTATTACTAATAATAAGAGTATCATCTACATAACGTTTTTACAGCATAAATTCTCCAAGAATACCTTGCATTTGTTTCTCTAATTTCGACATAAATATATCTGCTAACAGGGGCCCCAGAGGGCTACCCATTGCAACACCGTCGATTTGTTTGTATGCTTTTCCTTGGAATGTGAATCGAATATTTTCTGTACACATTAAGATGATGTCTTTGATGTACGTTACAGGAATAGGTAAGTTTATCCCGTTGCTTGTGACTTAAGATAATTGATGAAGGTTTTGACCTTGCCTTTCTGATTCTTCCTGGTTTTGACACCTTCATACTTCCAGCATATATCTGAAACGATGATTGCTTCCTAGATAAGTGAAAGAAGGAACCACTTTCAAATTTCTCCGCTGATAGTGATTGATTGATTGGTGGTGCTTGATAACCTTAGTCAGCTCTGTTTCTCTTTCCACCTGATTACTGTCTTCTCTGCCTATTTTTTGTTGGTTTTCGCCTATAAGTCTTCTAGTTTGTATGACATTAATAGTAATTTAACCGTGAAATCTAAATTTTCTAGAGTCTTCTATCATTCCAGCGTATTCCTATCCCTCGCTTCGCATGTACGATGTGCTGCATAATCGAGTCGACCACAATTTGGGATATCATTGGTGATAGCAGTGAACAACAGCCTTATCTTTCTTCTGTATTCATTTCAAACGCTTCACTGCCTTAGTGGTTTGACACGAAGCTGACGAATCACTCCTAAGCCTACCCTAAACAGTAGTACGACTAGTAAAAAGGGGAGATAAGGTGTCAGGCTAGTGACTCCACCCACTGTAAGCTCAAGCTTGAAGCCCTATTTTCCAAATGGAGCACAAGAAATTAAAATAATAAATTTATCTTGTTATTCGATGGTTAAAGGCAATCGGCAGGAAGCCTAGGACCTGGGTTTCATGCTATTTGGCACTCGTCAGCAAGGCCTATCTGCAACCTAGTTACTAGTGTTTAATCAAAATACCGACTACAGTCCTACAGGATATCAATCGCATGCCCAAATAGGTGGCTCATTGTTAACGTCTCTGACTGCAGCACACTGGGTGACGCAGATTCGAATCTTTGAAGGAGGGACATAAGTTCTTCAAGGTTGCAGGTACGTTTTGCTAACTGATAAGTGCCAACTAGCACAAAACCTAGGTCAGGCAAGGCTTCTTGTAGCCGATTGCCTCCGACCATTTAATATCCCTAAATCAATGTGCACCGTAATGGTGAGCTACCAAGAGTGGTGGCTACATTGCAAACCTAACTGACTGATAGAATTCAGTCTGCAGCAATGAAAGGACTAGACACGTCACACTAGTTACTAGTGTCCAATCAAAATATCCTGTTATTATTATTAGGAATGCGCGTTTAACGTATGAGCCTACTTGTCTTCTTAGATAGAGACAGAATTTATTGACAATGTTCATTTCTTGAGCAGTAGGGTCAGTTTGAAGACCACAAATTTCAATTTTTAGGTGGATTCAAGGACAATAAATCTACAACAGAAGCATCATTCAGTGGAAAGGAGTCTGTTTTATGCGTGTCTCACGTAACTATTACAGTTTACATAGTCACGCCTGGAGTAGGAGATCCACGCTTATTTTAAGTGGATCTCAGAATATCAGCTACTGTCTGGCGCATCATTCTGTATTCTGAGTGAGGTTTAGGATAGTGCCGAAACACTCAGAAGTGAAAATTCTCTTAGTATTTTGCTAAAGATGTGATCTACATCAGGAGCTTTGTTGTAAGAAGTAAAAAGACGTCATTTACCATGTGCACCTCTAGATTTTGAACATAAGATTTTTCAAAGCTCTTCAAAATGAATCAATTGTTTGCACTAGTTTGGTGATGACTGATGCCGATTACATCAATTTATCACAAGTATCACCTTTATAAGAACCCTCCTGTCGCGTAAATCCAATGATTAAGTGTTTACTTTAGATAGGTGCTATAAGAGTATGGCAGTAATGACGTGTCCAGCGGACGTCCTTATTCGATCATCGAACTTTCCCGTATATATACTACCGATTGACAGAGATGCGTAAATGGATACTTCTCACAATGGTCAATAGTTTTTTCCTGGCCTACCAGATCACTGAAGTTATCTAAACACTGGAAGATCATCTCACCTGTTTTGACATTAGGCTTATTGTCATCGGTATACGCGGTTTGGCTTGGCTCAGAAATAGAGATAAGTCAGTTCAAACCACCCGGTTTCTGGCTAGCCATAAATTAAATTCACAATTTAAAAATTGATTCATAACTGCAAATCAATTTCCAAAATTTCCAACTTATGTGCGAATTGTGTATTTTTTGTTCATCGCTTTTTCCATAGAATTACTTGGATGCTCTGTGGGTGGGGTTTTATTTTGCTAGTAAATCTGATTCCTCTGACGTGTGTGTGTGTTTGACCCATGAGGAGATTGTGAGCTTTTCTTAAGATATTGTCTACGTAGCAATGAATATTATTGCACTAGTTCTTTCCTACCTTATGCACTGTTTCATAGCTGAAGAACTCGATGGAAAATAGAAAATGGTTTTCAGTGGGTCCTAGTTTCAAGGAGAGATCGGTTTGTGTATCGTGACTCCTTGGTCACAAAAAGACATAAATTATACACCTCACTAACTCGAAACGTTATCAGATATGGGTAGGAACAGAAGTAAATGATAATTTTACTCAACTGTTCCCCCCTTCTTCTCTTTCTTTGACCAGTACAAATAGCTGTAAAACACTCTGAATGCTCCCGAAAGTAGAATAAGCCTCACTAGGCAGGAGGAGTCCATCAGTAGGCTTGAGGAATCACTAGATGGAATGTTAACTTTTCAAACAATGAATCTAATAGTCAAGTATTAATTTGTAGAGGTTTGACTGATTGGTTACAGGATTTCATCGTGAGCTGACATTGGTTAGGGAACCATTGAAAACCCTACAGGGAGTGCTGGACAGTTGTTTCACCTTATTTTGAAATTCTTCGACAGTACTCACCCGCTACCAGGGATAGAACATAGGACCATTAAGCCACTGGGAACCGATCAAATGGACCATGAATTATAACTTATAACCAGAAGGGCCTGGGTTCGAACCCTGGTGGTTGAGGAGTTCCAAACTAAACCGACACAACTGTCCAGCACTCTCAGGTTTTCCAATGATTCTCTGACCAATATCAGCCCGTGATGAAACCCTGTAACGAATTTATTAATCGTCTGTTAAGAGTTGTCCCATAGAAATCACACTCTACCGAATGAGGTTTCACAAGATTATGAGACTCAGCTTCGGGTTCTTTTCAAAATTTTTTTTTCTTTTGAAACAAACTTCTCTTCACAAAATCATAATCAGTCTGTTTTTCTCTTTTTTCTTCTTTTAATTTCCACCTTTAGCTGGTACCAGATTCAGGAGCAAGCGGATATCTATCCAAATATAAAGTAAGTGAATCACTGTCTAAATATATACTCATATGTAATAATATTACTTTTTTAATAACTCGACTATTTGTTAAGTAGTTAGGAAAGCAGATTTCTATGAGTTATATTCATTCATACCTATAGTACATACGCCACAGTCAACTGTGGTCATATGGGAGAAGGTTAGTACCTATAACTTTTGCAATTTCAGCATAGTGCAGATATCGTTATGAGACGGATATAAATTAGACAACAACGGTGAACCAAGTAGCACTGGAAACGTGTTTCGTTATAGTTTGATGCTCTTCAACTGTTCGTACACTAAAGTTCTACTAATGGGTGTAACTGCCAAGATGCTCTTTGCCTCATGAGAATCAGACGGAAGCTCCTCCATGATATTGGCTGACTGTGACACTAACTAAAAGAAAGCAGAATTTATGGATTACTGTTTAACAACCAAATTTATTCGGTTATGGTCTGAATGCTCTGAATGGTCTCCTTTACCCACCTGGGTAGCATCGTTTCAACTGCAGGCGGACAATACTGATGAGAACATCAAAGCAGTGAGGATCGGGAAAGCAAGGTAAGCTTTCATTACTCTCAAGTCTGTGTGGGAGTCAACAGCACTCAGCATCAAAAATAAGATGCAGATTTTCAACTTCAGTGTGAAGTCAGTGCTACTATACGGATTAGAGAATTGCACTGTGCGTCACGAAGAGCACTTCAAACAAACTACATACCTTCATCAACAGTGGTCTTCGATCAATACTCAAGATCAGATGGCCAGCCAGAAAAGATCAGCAACAAAGATCTCTGGGAGTGAACCAACCAGGAACCAGTTGTGCGACAAATTTGCAGGAAGCAATGGAGGTGGATTGTCCATACTCTGAGAAAACCATCAAGTGAGTGACATCACACGCCGAACCATCGCTCGGGTGGCACCCGAATGAGAAGCAGAGAGTTGTTCGTCACTGAGAAAGTGTGGTGACACGGAAGAGGAGGTGATATGAAGTGGAGATGAAAGCATGTGGGCAGACATGGAGCCAGGTGAAAACGTTGTCAGAGAACCGAACGCAATGGAGACGTGCGTCTGAAGCCCTGTGTTCCTCCAGGAACTAAAGGAAACAATTTAATAACAGTCTGAATACACAAAACCCGTCTCTACTCTCTACTGTACAGCCGATAGAACTTCATTGACACATGGTCTGTCATGAAACATTCCGAATGCAGGGAAAAGACGATTATTTTTTAACATTTTAATGGTTCCATTAAACGACAATAATCATATCAAAACTTATATTTTCCTCGACAGCGCTGTAAGACAGCTAGTTAAACAGGCAATGTATGCTTCCAAATACAAAAAAATTATTGTAAGACAAAATTGATTGACTAAATTCAGCTTTAAAACGTACCTAAGAAACACTGAGAATATCCACATCGAGATGGGACATGAAGCTCTGGCCACAAAATCAAACATCAACTCTTCTCGTCAAAGCCAGTCGTACTTAGTCCAAAAGACTCTCACTCAAACAAACTCACGTCGTTATACAAGACGTTGTCGATGTATGCACACAAACACAAAGAGAAGTATTACAGTGAATGATTAAACAAGGACAAGTGCAAATAATAAAGACCAAAAATCTACATGCCATATGTGAATGATAAATTAATGAGACACAATCTAGGGGAGGAGCGTATAATAATTACGGAGTCGGTTGAAATGTCTATATCATATATATATATATAATTCCCTTTCGTTCGTAAGTTGTGACAAAACTCACAACTTAATAAACAACGTCTTCAACGACATCAAATTCACAAGAAAAGAGGAATCCGAGAACAAAATACCACTTTTGGACGTCTTAGTCAGGCGAACAACTACAAGAGAATTAGAAACTCAAGTTTATTGGAAATCAACTCACACAGACCAAATACTGAATTACAACAGCAACAACCCAATAGCACACAAAAGGAACTGCATACAAACACTATTCAAGAGAGCAAGGACTCACTGCAGCACTCCCACCTTAAGGAAAATTGAAGAAAAGTATCTCATGGACGTCTTCCAAAAGAATGGATATCCACGGAATTTCATCAAGAGACATATACCCCCAAGCCAACCAACCGAAACAAAAGCCACCAAGGAAAGCACAAAGAAAATCGCCTTACCATATATAAATGATATCTCAGAAATCACTACAAGACTCTTCAAACCTTTAGGAATTGACGTCGTACACAAACCAACAAAGTCGCTGCACTCAATTCTATGTCAACCAAAAGACTCAACAGCGAACGAAGATAAAACCAACATCATCTACAAAATAAACTGTAACAACTGTGAAAAACACTACATTGGCCAAAGTGGACGTCCCCTTCGTCTTCGTATCCACGATCATAAGCTAGCCGTCAAAAGACATGATATACACTCCCTCATTTCACTACACACAGACAACCACGGACATCAATTCGACTGGAACAACATTCAAATATTAGACAAAGGAAACAACAAGAATATCAGAGAATTTTTAGAAGCCCGGTGTTCCACTGAAATATCAATCAATAGACACATCGAGATAGACAAAATTTATCAACCAATAAGAAAGAAACTTCAGACACAAAAGGTCAAAGTTCAAGTCACAGAAACAATCAGTTCCAATACAAGTAACCTAGAAGGTGTGAAAACACACATAAACAACCAATCACGTCCAAGGTCACCAGGAGGAATGATTAATAAACTCGTGGAGAAATCTAAAAGCTCACTTCAACAGACTGAAGTATGCGCTGAAGATGTCACCCAGTAGGGCGATGAAAGCTTCGCAAACTAACCATCCAGCTCAGAGAACAAAACCACATCAAAAAATCTCTCATCTCTTCCTCACATGATCTCCTCAATATTGCCCTAGCAGTGACAACCTACTCATCGCTTCCCTTTTGGATTAAACTCAAGCACTGGCCTACTTTGAGGGTGATGTCATTCGGCGGGCTCCTCAATGTATGCCTGATCAATCCAACTCCACTTTATCCTACATACTTGTTGAGTGATCGGCTCTCGCCTGTTGGTTTTTTCAATTGTAGAGTTTCTTGTTGCCTATTCTTTCTGACCGGCCATTTCATCTTCAATATGGAGCCAATGAAGGCGATGGCTGTTGACGGGAGTCTGCAACAAGCAGTTGGAAATCCTTTTGTGACACACAGTGCAAGTTTCTGACCGATATGGAAGAACCAAAACGTCTAAATAAGTATAAATATTAAAAAAACAGATCTTCCAGAAGGCATTTTCCAGACAGCTTGTTCATTACACATTGTACTGTAGCGCACTAGATGAAGCTTTGTGTGATGGTTTTTTGATGCGTACTGCTAGTGAGTTTCAGAGGATAAGCTAATAATAAGTCGCGTTTTCTTCTATAAAGCAGATGAGTGCCTAAACAAATTATCAAAGTGAATATATCTTTCTTCATCCATTCCATTGCATTCTGTTTGAAGAATAGTGCTTCAAAGTTGAACTTTGAAGTTCCAGTAGCCATTGCGTTGATTTTAATGAGTAGGGTGGCTAGTTTCAAGCTCGATTTCTACCGAAAGAGTAAATACA
Organism: Trichobilharzia regenti; assembly: GCA_944472135.2. Classification (NCBI taxonomy): domain Eukaryota; kingdom Metazoa; phylum Platyhelminthes; class Trematoda; order Strigeidida; family Schistosomatidae; genus Trichobilharzia; species Trichobilharzia regenti. The sequence goes on along the minus strand of OX235264.1, from coordinate 124,420,588 downwards.
TCTCTGTTGAGGTTCCGATATTCAACACTAACGTCATATTAGTACCTCAGAGGGTTGCCATGCTATAGACGTTTCTGAAACGTTTCCTTCACCAGTTCGACAGTGAAGATAAGATGGCCAGATAGAAGGTGACTAACAATAAGAAACTCTGATAACGAACCAATCAATAATTTATCTATCAAGAAGTACGCAGAGATTAATGGAGATAGATTGAACCTGTCCATACTCGTAATACCTGTAGGTGGAAGCAGAATGTGAGATGACTATTTGAAAGCCCAAGAGCCTGACGGAGGTGATTGTGTTGAGGAGCGAAATCACTGCTTAAGAGGAACCGTAAAACTATCCAAAGAGGGGGAAGCGGAGGACAAGGTGAGACGTTCTGGTGAGGCTGAGTGCTCCACTTGGAACCTAAGGTAGTAATAAATCAGTATATATATATATGCGTCGGTGACACAGAGGAAAGAGCTCTCATCAACCATGCACATGATCCCGGGTTTGATCCCCTACAGGCGTACACCTGATATCAATGGTCTGTCTTCAAAATTCAGGCTACCGATATCACAACGATAAAAATTCCATACTTGTACCAGAAATACTGTGTGGTTTCAAGCTATAATGAGAAGGGCGAACTAGGACGAAACACCCTGTAACCGTAAGGTTCTGGGTTCGAACCCCTCGGGGATGCGTACTGTGAAGAGTCCTAAACTGGGGCGAAACAGCTGTCCAGTATTCTCAGGTTTTCCAATGGTCCTCTAATTAATGTCAGCTGATGATGAAATCCTGTAACCAATTATAATATCTTTATTCCGAACAGTTCTTATGAAATTTCCAGAATGTAGTATCTAACTTTCTCATTACAAGGGCATTAATTAAGGAAAGGTATTGACATTAACAATATTGTTAAATACAAAAGTGAATAAAAATAAGAATCCGAGTGAAAATATCAGCAACAATATAATCATGGAAAATAAAAACAGAGAGTCATTTACTTAGAGTTCCTCATTAAGCTGGTAGTTCCCTACCTTACACTCATATAAAGTGTAAGCCAGATAAGCTATTTTAGAGTCTATATGCTCATTTGTCCGACTGTCAAGTCCTCTATAGTTACTTCTAGTTCTCCTACTTGATGAAATGCGGCAAGGGTACAGTTGTGTTTAGATAGGATACTCAGGGTCCAACACAAGATAATATTTGTTAATTTCTTGCATGAGTGTATGCCTTTATCTACAATAGTATTAACGAGTTAGCGTAGCAACATGTCGCATTCATCCCACTGACAGCGTTTTACTACCTTTCATGCCGTATAACAAAGATTTAGTTGTTGTGGAGCAGTAAAAGAAGCATAGGTAGAATACAAGAATTAACAAACTGTTACAGTTGAGATTGAGTGCTACCAGAATTACTGAAAACATCTACTGAGTTATGAAGAAAATTTTAAAAAAATTAAGCGTAGAAAGTTTTCTTTTGAACAAAGCAAGAACTACAGTTTTAGCAGAATAAAATGGTACCATTTTTTATTTCGTTGCCTTCTCGTCAGCTGCTTACATGGCAAAGACATTATTAAATATATCTACAACAACAATTTTAACATACTTGCACAGAGTTCAGTTTAAACAGAAATCAATCGATCAATCTACTCATACACTAAAAATATATACATATATAAATATGCAATATGAAACACTATTCCGAAAAACAATAATAACCAAACACAATGGAAACTTTTAGCATTTCACATTCAGAGGAGAGAGAGGTGAAATTATCCAGTTACCAGGGCAAAGAAAGGCTGATAACCGCTTCTTTCTGGACGCATAAATCAGGTTTCAGGCGCTTGATGGAAATGTCTTTGCCATGTAAGCAGATGACGAGAAGGCAACGAAATAAAAGATGGTACCATTTTATTCTGCTAAAACTGTAGTTCTTGCTTTGTTCAAATTCATTAAGGGGAATAAATGTATGAAAGTTTTCTTTACCGACGAAATCATGTTCAGAAGCTGCACAGTCGTATTTATATTAAACAAAAATGTATATTAGTCTATGATTCAGTAATAGGTGGTGATATAATTGATATAATTACTCGGAAGTGGCTTGAGAAGTAAAAAATAAAAGTTGTAAATTACAAGGTGCTCTACAGTTCAAAGTTAGAAATTTTATAAGGTTAAAATTGCTATTGAGTGAGGCTGAATTATTTGAACAAATACGACCCTTAGGTTCCGTTATTCCCCGCTTATGTGGTCTACCGAAAGTGCACGAAGAGAAAGTAGACGGCACACGCATCGAAAAGTGAAATTGACAATCTAACACATTTGAAAGAATTCAGCCTAGTACCATTTGAAATAGACCGCTGACTGATTTCATTCATTAACAAGTAATCGCCGGCATAGAAACGATCAGATTCTTAGTATACTTAACAAAATTTGCTTCATCAGAATGGATCTACCTTACTGAATTCCCTAACTCACCACTTCAATCGTATAAATAGCCATTTTTTATTCCTTTACGTTCCCAGTGGAATATAGGGCTAGTTCAAGCTAGAGGCTTGAAGTTTCTGTCGCACTGCTATTGATATTTTTGACGGGAAAGGGTTGCTAGTCTCATGTTCAACCTCGCCTTTTTACCAATCTAGTTGCTGGCCTAGCGAGGTAAAGGAGTGCGTCTGTGGCTGAGTATTGAACCCCAGACCACAAGTGTGGTTAGTGAGCATTCTACCACTGCGCCACGGACGCATAAATAGCAATAGTTGCATTCAGTTTGTCTCAAGATTAAAAATCACTCACTGGTCGGAATCAATTTTGTTTCATTGATAAACATACAGTGAATCGAATAAATGTGTAAATCTATTCAACTGTGAAAAGATATTTCATCATTCAATATCTCAAACTAACAAACATACAAACATTTGCTCCTAACGCAGTTTTATTCACATGTATAGCTTCTTTCAGTGGTAATTTTTTTCTTACTTTTTCACTCATCTTTCGTTGCAAATTGTATCAATAATATAAAAAAATAAAAACAGAAAAAACATGCTTATTTCTGTATTCTACACATCCATTTGTATCCATTGGATATTGATCACTACGTAACAATCAACTCACGTTAACATGGTGATCATATTATAAACTTAACTGTCATTGAATTCAATCCACACTAAACTAATACCTGGAACTAGGTGCATAATATTAGATACATGCCGAAGTGGCCAATCATTGTATGCACTACAGTTCCATAGGAGGTTATTTGTGAGCTCAAATACCTCAGTAATAACATCTTTGACGACAGCAATGGGTGGTGTGGGTTTGAATCTCCTAGGGGACATTAATTCCTTCAGGGCTTTAGATAAGGCTCAATGACGAGTGCCAACAAGCACAACTGGCAGTCTCCAACTACCAAATGTAGGATACTGACTAATTGTTTGTTAATCAAGAAAATAGCAAATTAGGTGAAGAAATGTACATTCGTCCCCAATGAGTTCCTTGTCAACGGCACTATACTAATATCAATCTTGTAACCAATCAAATCCCGGCAAACCAACTTTCGATAATTAATCTGATGCTCATCAACGACTGGTGCTATATAGGAAGATATCTACGGTTCTACCAAAACGTCTTAGCCAACTGGATCCACGAAGTTAGGCTACATGACAGTTATTTGCCAGTGAGATTTATCACGAATTGGCAGAAGTTGGAATTCATGGACTGATCATCGGATCGAAACCCAGTGCCTGGATGGCTTATGAGCTCACCTCGTAACTGGAAGGTCCTGTGTTCAAACCCTGATGGTGGGTGTATACTGCAGAAGCTCCACAAATTAGGATGACTCAGCTGTCCGGTAATCCACTACTGGTTTTCCAATGGCTCTCTAACTGACGCCATCTTGTGATCAATCCTTTGAACAATCAAATCCCTGTGCGTCAGTGGCCCAGCGGTTAGGACTCTCACCGACCATGCACATAGTCAAGGGTTCGATTCCCGGCCGACGCACACCTGATATCAATGATCAGCCTGCAAAATTTGGGCTACCGATATCACATGCTGCAAATTTCATACCTGTACCGGAAATATGGTGTGAAATCAACGTGTAATCAAAATTAAAAATTACATATATATACATAGTTTCACATGGAAAGTGCACCAATCATGTGGTGATGATAGTCAATATAAATGTTATGTAGGTAGGTGCAGACTACTTGGCTAAGGTCTTAGAGCTGCTCAGAATCATTGGCGAAGATGTTGCATTCACTCATTATGTAAAGACTGGGCGTGAAATTAGCCACCCAAGTCCTCCTTACACGATCTCATCTATGTCACCATTAGAGCAACTTCCACCTTCCCATTCGAGTTCCACTCGAACGATAACCTGAAGCACAACGTCACTCAGCGATCTCCTTAACATGTGTCAAATACACCTTCGTTTACTTCAGCATATTTGTCGAACGATATGGTCTCCATTAGTCTGTCACCTGAGTTTCTTAATATCAACCCTTTTGGGTCAACAATCTGATCTTTGATACTGGGTGAAAGCAGCTGTTGCTGAAAGTCTTCAGTGGCTTGCAACTGGAAATGCTTCTGAGTAACGTACGCATCAAGTTTTTAAACCAGATAGAAACACTGATTTTAGACTGATGCTGAGGATTCAAATTTTGTTCCTTATGCAAATCGCAGCGGATTTTCATTGTAATGTATGTCTGTCCTGATTCTAAGATCTCGGATATCCCTGAAATCCTGGTCCATTCCGACTGCTTGAAGTTTAAACGATGTTGCCTAGATAAGTAAAGCAGATGACCTCTTTCAAATTTCTTCCACTGACAGCGATTAATGCTTCTTGCTGATGCTTGGATACCTTCATCACGTCTGTCTTCTCTATGTCCACCTGAAGTTCACTCTTTTCTGCATCTCCTCTCAACTTGTTGGTTTTCACCCGTAAACCTTCTAGTTTGTGTGATATTAGATACAAATCGTCCGGAAGTTCCACATTTCCAAGTCTTGTCGTTGGTCTAATATATTCCTGCCTTCTTGCTTCCCACAGTCTTCCGCATGATTCAGTCCACCAAACTCAGAACCAGCATTAGTGCAAGTAGAGGGCCCAACCTTACTGATGTCTTCAATTCAGACGTTTTTCTGAGCCTACTCTTTTGAATAACAATGTTTGGAATTAGGTTGATGAAGATTTTGGTCACTCAGAAGTTTTGAAGCAGTCATTGTCATCAAAAGCCTTTTCCGAATCGATAAAGTTGAGGCAGAGATAGAGAGAGAAGTGACTTCCATTTATGTGCCTGTTCGATGAGTTGGAATTAGTTCTACATATGATTTATTTTTCTTAAAACCAGCTTGTCCTATAGGACGAAATTTTCCATCCAGTTAATCTTTTAGTCTCTCAAAGAAGACGCGGCCGAATATTTTACTTGCTCTAGACAAGAACATAATGCCAGGCCAGTGTCTGCAAAGAAATAAATCACCTTTATTTGATAGTTTGACGAAGTAGCCTTTCTTTCAGTCAGTAGGTATCTTTCCTTCCTGCAAAACTTTCCACAGTTGTGATGTGGCAATATTCCCTGAGGTTTATGGATGCGTTTTCAGTGCTTCCAAGGAAATTCAGTCTAGTCAGAACAAGACACATAAGTGGACAATATTGTTGTCTTCAATTAGATCTTCTTCTTTCGGCTTTACTCTAATTTACATAGTTTTATATCTAAGAAATATAACCAATGACGGCGAGTTTGTGCATCAAATTATTACAATAATGTGTTAAATGTTTTGAACATCAGTAAGAGCGATGACTATAATGACAGAAAAATAAATGGCAAAAAGGTTTATCCACGTGGTGATAAGAATAGAGAAGGTAGCCATGTGTGTATATGTAGACAATTCAATAAATAAATTAGGGCAATATTGAAGATTTAAATAAATATCATAAAAGTGCAAAGGAAATGGAAAACAAGAAAGGATGGGACCTAGACCAAGGGATAACAAAAGGTAGAACAAATTTCTTTTGTGTACAAAGGCAGTAGGAATATTCTGTTGCATTCCCATTGCTTCAAATATGCATAAAACGTTAGTTTGAATTCCATTCTAAAGGTTCGATGGTACACGATAGATAACCTTGAAAGCACCTCTTTTATCCAATTAGTGACTGCTATCAATCAAATGAGACAACTGAGAACTTCTTATGGATTTTACTTGATCTTTTGCGAATCATCAAGGAAGATGCTCATTATTACAGTTGTTGAGCTGTCTAGCTGTCTGCCCTGTATACCTGTTTCTAAAGGAGCAGCTAAATGTGCACATAGAAGTATGGCAGTTAGGCGGCTTATCTTTCGCTTGAGCAATCATAACCGGTCAGATGGGAAATGACAAATAAAGGGTTGTAGCGGCAGTATAAGTCCGTTTTATGGTTGCAGATAATTTTAGATGTAGGACCTCACTAGCCAAGTCTCCACTGAATTGCAGTTTGAGGAGCAGTTTTTTTTTTAATCATGTTGTCAGTTTCTGTTTATTTTATACGTTTATGTGTCTCCTCACAAGTCTTCCAGGATAACCCATTCGGACAAGAGTATTTAGGGGATATCCTAATTTTACAAGTTGATCACGGATTCATATCAGTTAGACAGCCATTGATAATTGATATCAATCCGTGAACAACTCGTAAAAAGAAAAAAGTCCTCACAAAACAAGTATAGAAAATTAATTAATTCTTTTGAACACATAGCTCTGGCTTTTCGATGCAAATGGCGACAGTTTCCACAGTACAAAGAAGTCGGAAACACACTGCCATTGGTAGAAAATATCTCTTAATTCAATTTCAAGGGATTCATCTGTATAGGTGATTCTTACTTGATTCAGTTACCCATCATGGGTTGTTCTAGCTAATTAGTATTAACTAATACCAATCACCGTTTAATCCTCTACTCATATATTTGCTTTTATGTCCCTTCTCATTTTCAGATTAATACCTATGTAAAAAGTATTCTAGAAGTTTTAGCCAAAGATGCTGGTATACCATATGGGAATGAAGAATATAAAGAAAGAATACGTATATTTACAGATGATTTAAAACTTGTTGCAAGTGAATTAAATAAGGTATATATTTTTTTGTTAGTTAATTATAACAAATTGCCTTTCTCTCTTTCAAGGTGTTCAATTATTTGTTGATTTAAATTTAAAATGTTTAGCAATTAACAGGACTTTTGAATATAATCACTTTTATTAATAGTAATAAGAACAACTTGATACCGAAGAATATTTATGTAATGTATAGAAAATCAAAATAAGTGGTGATTCAGTGAAGAGACTCTTTGAGTGGATACTAATAACTAGGGTTATGTGTCTACTCCTATCTAGCCCCACCACTAGGCTAGGCTTCAACGCACAGTTCAATTTGAATTGAAGTGAACTTTAAGATTCCTCCACGAGGTTGATAGTCATCTCTCCTGGTGGGTGACCTTGAACGGGATTGGTTGTTTTTGTGTGTTTTCACATCATCTAGGCTACTTGTATTGGAACTGGTGCTGATTGTTTCCCTGACTTGAACTTCCACCCTTTGTGTGTGTGTGAGAGAATTCCTTCTTATCAACTGATAAATTTTGTCTATCACAATCTGTCCATTGATCGATGATTCACTAGAATACTAGTATTCTCGGTGTTTCTTCTGTCTTATACCTGAACGTTGGTTGTCCCAGTTGAATTGATGCCCGTGGTTTTCTGTATGCAGCGATATAAGCGAGAGAGTGGATGTCATGTCTGTTGATAGCTAGTTTATGTTCATGGTTTCGAAGATGAAGGGGACGTCCACTTTGATCAATGTAGTGTTTTTCGCAGTTGTTACAATTTATTTTGTAGATGGTGTTGGTTTTATCTTCGTTCGCTGTTGAGTCTTTTGGTTGACATAGAATTGAGTGAAGTGACTTTGTTGGTTTGTGTACGACGTCAATTCCTATAGGTTTGAAGAGTCTTGTAGTGATTTCTGAGATATCATTTATATATGGTAAGGCGGTTTTCTTTGTGCTTACCTTGGAGGCTTTTGGTTTGATAGGTTGGCTTGGGGTATATGTCTATTTGTGAAATTCCTTGGATATCTATTCTTTTGGAAGACATTCATGAGATATCTTCCTTCAATTTTTTTCTCAAGGTGGCAGTGCTGCAATGACTCCTGGTTGGCTTTCTTGAATAGTGTTTGTATATAACTCCGTTTGTGTGTTATTAGATTGTTGCAGTTGTAATTCAGGACTTGGTCTGTGTGAGTCGATTTTCTATAAACTTTAGTTTCTAATTCCCCTGTTGTTGTTCACTTGACTAAGACGTCCAAAAATAGGATTTTGTTCTCGGTTTCCTCTACTCTTCTCGTTGAATACGTTGTTTGTTAGGTTGTGAGTTTTATCCAGCACGTTTCTTTTTATTATAACAAATGTGTCATCTACTTAACGTTTCCGAATTTCGGTTTCGATCTTTGTTAGGATTACTTTTTCAAGCCTTTGCATCAGTGAATATGAATTGATTTGACAATTAAATGCTTGAGTGATCAGGTTGTCCGAAATGTAGATGGCTCAAATACTTCACAGCCATATTTTTTGAATAACCTCCGTTTTCTGATATAGCACTTGTTTGGACACTAGTCAATAACTAGTGTAATGTGTCTAGTCCTATCTTCGGTGCCGTCTGAATTCTATTGATCAAGCTTGCAATATGGCCACTATGCTGGTTGCTCGCCATCACACTGCACTGTGAATTCTTGGTATTAGATGGTTGGAGGCAATCGGCTACAGGAAGCCTTGCTGGACTTAGATTTTGTGCTAGTTGGCATTCATCAGCAAGCCGTATCTGCAACCTCGAAGGTACTCATGCGAATTCTGAGATTTGAAACGGCGTCACCCAGTGTGCTGCAATTAGAGACATTATCACCACTGAGCTAATCAGGTTCGACATCGACCTTCTAGGTTGAAGATAGCAAGAAACCTAGGTCACGTAAGGCTTCCTGATGGGGAGTCACCTAGCATGGTGGCCACACTGCCAGCTTGGCTGGTAGATTTCAGTCTGCACCAAAGATAGGACTAGACACATTACACTAGTTACTGACTAGTCTTGAATCAAAAATATCAATATAGTCCTACAGGAGGTCAATCGCGAGGCCAAATAGCTCAGTGGTGAAAACGTCTGTGACATTGGCTGACGCAGGTTCGAATCTCAGGAGGAGGGACATGAGTTCCTTCAAGGTTGCAGATACGCCATGCTGACTGGTGAGTGCCAACTAGCAAGAAACCTACGTCAGTCAAAGCTTCCTGTGGCCGATTGCCTACAACCATCTAATACCAACAAGCAATTAATTCTTTTAGTGTCAACGAAATACTAAAGTTATCTGGCCTTTATAAATTACAACAAAATGACGTAATCCATTTAGCCTAATCAAGTCTCTAAATGATATGCATACTCATAGAATATGTCACTGTTCACGTAATCAAGTGTTTTAACGTTTAAAATTCTATGTGATTGTGTAATGCACAGTTCATGAATATCCTTCACGCTAGACATGATATCATCAAAAAACATGGAAATTCTTAAAATAGAGTCAATTATTATTTAAGATTTATCGTCGTTAATATGTTCTCCTCCTTTTTCTGTTTTTCTTGTCTTCTACAGTTGACACAGAACATAAAACATTTAACTTTAATTTACATCACCATATATGCCTCGTCCTTCTTCGCCTCCCCCTCTATCTCGTAATCGAAATGATTCTGGGCGAATGTGAAGCAAACAGGAATAAATATTAGTCTGGTGTCTTTCTCTATTCTCTTCTCTTCTAACCCCTATCGTCCCCGCCACCGTCGAGATCTTTCTCCACATATTTTCTCTGTCTGTCTGTTCGCCTGCTTGTTTGTTTAAACTAACAAACAAGGAACAACACATGGCTCCTTTTTTCAACTTTTTTTGAATAACAATAAAGTAGAAGAAGCAGAAGAAGCGAACCTAGACGAACTGAACAAATTTTCAAACACCTGTTAATTTATTGTACACTGAACTGTCCCTATTTCGCTTTAATTCAATGTTCAATAAAAAGTAAATTTCGAAAATAGAATCGGAACACCTGTACAACGTTTTTTATTCAATAGTAAAATGAGGATAACTGAAATATGTATTTATATTTATATGATCCGATTATCCGCGTTGTTTAAAACAATTCGAATTAGATTACGCCATTACAGCATAGAAATTCATTTAGTGATAATATTTTTGAAGTGAACTGAATACAAGACATAGTTAAATACTTCGCCATTATTCTGTCTCTAATATTCATTGCCCATGGTAATTTTATAGACTTCTTGTCTACCATCATTTCGACAAATTATTATTATTGTTTCCTTTAGTTCCTAGAGGAATATAGGGCTTCAGACTCACGTCTCCATTGCGTTTGGTTCTCTGTCAACCTTCTCATCTGGCTCTATCTCTGCTCACATGCTTTCATCTCCTCTTTACATCACCAGTTTCATGTGCCCCTGCCCTAGCACTGAAGACCAACTCGACACTTCCGTTCGGGTTCCACTCGAGCGATGGCCTGGCGTGTGATGTCACTTAATGATTCGTTTTCTCAGACTATGGCTAATCCATTCCACCTCCATTTCTTCGGGAGATTTATTGCACAGTGAGGTTTTTGCTTGATTTTCTCTTCCAGAGATCTCTGTTTCTCATCTTTTCTGGCTGGCCATCTGATCTTGATCGAAGTATTGAGAGAAGACAGCTCTTGATGAAGTCTGTAGTATGTTTGAATAGTATATCGTGATGCGCCAAGTCTGTGATCCGTATAGTAGGTAGCACTGACTTCACATTGGAGTTGAAAACCCGGTTGATATTTTCATGTTCATGCTGAGTGCTGTTGACCTTTACACAGACTTGAGAGTAATGAAAGCTTATCTTGACTTCCTGATCCCGTCTTCGATATCCGCATCAGTACTGACTGCTCGTAATGAAACGATGCCTATCAGGTAGATAGCTAGTTAAAGGAGGTTGCCTCTTTCAGATTTCTCCAATTTATGCTTATTGTTGTCTATTGTTGTTGCTGTTTTGTCGCTGTTGGCCAGGAATCTTTATCATCTAACTCTGTATTCTCTACGTTTACCTGAAGTCCTATCTTCTCCGGATACTTCTATCGCCAACTTGTTGCCTTTCACTTGCTTATGTTTATGTTTGTCGGAAATCAGACATATATCATCGGTGAAATGTAAATCGTCCAAGTTTTCTGTAAGGGTCCATTTTATGCCTGTTTCCTTGCTACCCGCTGTCTGTCTGTCTGTCGCACTATTGAGTCTACCGCAACCAGAAAAACTATTCCAGATAGTAGGCAGCCAACTTGTCTTACTCCCGTCTACACTTCTTCGAAGGATTCTGTGAGTTTCCCGTTGTGGATTACTTGCCATCCAGCATTGTCGTACAAATGTCATGTGAGATGTTTAATCGTTGACCGCACCCCTTGGTTGTAGCTAAGTAGTTTCCAAATCACCTCTCGATCGATTTAGATAAATTAGGCTTTAAATATGTCCAAACTCAGTTCACTTTTAACAGTTTGAAAAAAACATCTGAGCATTTGGTATGTGTGGCATTCATTATTAGAAAGATTCTTTTGCATTTTCCCATTGAATGAAAATGACAAAACGATATTGTTCTTGTTTTTGACGGACGTTTCGATATATAATGCTGTTAAGAGCTTTATCAAAGCGGTGATATAAAACTAAAAAATCGACACCGACGTTCAACATGATCGAAAAAGTATTTGTGAAGACATGCACCTGAACAGTTGTCAACGATGTGGTTTTGTTCTCTGAGCTGGATGGTTAGTTTGCGAAGCTTTCATCACCCTACTGAGTGACATCTTCAGCGCATACTTCAATTTGAAGTGAGCTTTCAGGTTTCTCCACGAGTTTAGTAGTCATCTCTCCTGGTGGGTGACCTTGAACGTGATTGGTTGTTTTTGTGTGTTTTCACATCATCTAGGCTACTTGTATTGGAACTGGTGCTGATTGTTTCCCTGACTTGAACTTTCACCCTTTGTGTGTGTATGTGTGTGGGAATTCATTCTTATCGACTGGTATATTTTGTCTATCACAATCTGTCCATTGATCGATGATTCACTAGAATACTAGTATTCTCGGTGTTTCTTCTGTCTAATATCTGAACGTTGGTTGTCCCAGTTGAATTGATGCCCGTGGTTTTCTGTATGCAGCGATATAAGCGAGAGAGTGGATGTCATGTCTGTTGATAGCTAGTTTATGTTCATGGTTTCGAAGATGAAGGGGACGTCCACTTTGATCAATGTAGTGTTTTTCGCAGTTGTTACAATTTATTTTGTAGATGGTGTTGGTTTTATCTTCGTTCGCTGTTGAGTCCTTTGGTTGACATAGAATTGAGTGAAGTGACTTTGTTGGTTTGTGTACGATGTCAATTCCTGAAGGTTTGAAGAGTCTTGTAGTGATTTCTGAGATATTTTTATATACGGTAAGGCGGTTTTCTTTGTACTTTCCTTGGAGGCTTTTGGTTTGATAGGTTGGCTTGGGGGTATATGTCTACTTGTGAAATTCCTTGGATATCCATTCTTTTCGAAGACGTCCATAAACAACCAATCACGTCCAAGGTCACCAGGAGGGATGAATAATAAACTCGTGGAGACACCTGAAAGCTCACTTCAAATTGAAGTATGCGCTGAAGATGTCACCCAGTAGGGTGATGAAAGCTTCGCAAACTAACCATCACGCTCAGAGAACAAAACCACATCAAAATCATCCACCTGAGCTACAAATCTTCCCTATCATATCTACTGTTGTCATTCAATGTAGATTAGAAACGCCTGAAGATAGATATCAGAAGAGTACGCATTAAACGCGTAACATCAGATTTGTCTTCAAAACATCACACGCATACACCTAAACACACAACAAAACAACCTTTCCCTTGTAAGTGACCGAATTATCAAGGATTCTCAATGCAGTTGTATCTATGAAATAAAACTTTTGGCTTGCATATGATGCAATATACTTTGGACAAACTTCATCAGACAGGAGTCAAAATGAGAAGGATTCAACACAGTAGAGCACCTGTTTGACTACCGGTAAATCCATTTGCGAACTAGGAAAGTTTGATAAATCATCACTTATAAATGGCCTACATGCTTAAGTAGAATCACATCACAAAATTGATTTTGACAACGTTGAAATCATGCAGAATAACTTCAGAAATCATATAGAATGCCTAATATTAGAAGCACTTCATAATAAATGAAATCCACCTTGTCTGAATAAGAGTGATGATGGACTAAGACAGAATTTCATCTGGTTTCAACAACCTAACTTCCATCCATGAAGTGACAGAACCAAGAGTTGATATAAGAATAAGGAGTTGGTTTGTAAGGATTAAATCTGTTTCTACGAGTTCGATCCCCTTTGGGTGCGTACTGCCAATGATTCCCAAACTAGTATAAAACAACTAGCTGTCCAGTACTCCTGCTTGTTTCCACTGGTTCTCTAACTGATATCCATCTGTGCGCCATCAAACTCGTAAAAACAAATGTGGGATAAGCCATTTCATTATGTAAAAACACAAGCTGTTCTAATAATTTCATACACTTGTCAATTCCAACAATCTACATGTGGTTTGTGTGTTGGTGGCATAGCAGTTAGGACGTTCGCCTACCATGCATATAGTCAGGGGTTCGATCCCCGGCAGGCGCACTCCTTTACCTTACTCAGCCAGAAATAAAACTAGTGAAGAGGAAAGGTTGGGCATGAGGTTAGCAACCCCATCCTGTCAAAAATAATCACCACTGCTACAGAAACTTCAAGCCTCTAGCTTGAAGCCCTACGTTCCACTGAGAAAGCGAAGGCATTTAAAAACTCGGGTTCTGTTATGTTTACTAATTGGCCAACTTGAAAAGGTGAAAATCACTCCATGCTGATGAATGATTATTAAGTTGCTGCATATATAAACTGAGATTTTATCAATTTTGGTTTATTATTACTACTTTGATAAAGCTATTATTTATTTTTTATTTTTTTATTTTTGATTACAGCTTGATTCCACACCGTATTTTTGGTACAAGTATGGAATTTTCAGCGTGGATATTGGTAGCCCAAATTTCACAGGCCGACCATAGATATCAGGTGTGCGTCGGCGTGGGCTCGAACCCCGGACCATATGCATGGTAGGCGAGAGTCCTAACCACTGTGCCACCGACGCACACAAGCATCATTAAATAGCGAAACATCAGTCAAAACAACAGCAGAATCGTTTTGTCTTTTTCATTCACTGAGAAATAGAAAACACCTTTTTACAATAATGAAATTAGGTATTACCAAGTCTTGGTTTTGATTCAATTTTAAAGGGTTTCTGTTCCCTTTTACCCGCCTCGTCAACATTTCTCCTCATCATTCCCTCTCTTTTATTCTTCAGCTTTATCAAAGTACAACACCATCGAAATGGTCGAAGAAAGCAAAACTTAGTGAATTAAACGTCAATGGAAATTCTTACGATTGGTCCGGTCTACTGAGTGCTTATTTCGATGAGACATATGTCAACTTTAATGCAGACTATGAAATTTATACACGTTATCTGGATTATTTACAAAAAATTCCAATATTTATAGGAGTATTAGAAAGAAATTATACAAAACCTGTGGCTGATAGGTGAGTGATTCTTCTGTTTATTATCTTGAATATATATGTGTGTATATACATGTGTAGAATTACTAGTCCGTGCATTTCGTTCTATTCGGGACTCGCCATCTGGATACACCTGCATTCCCCAGTGAGTGATGATGTATAGTATTGCAGTGATAAATTGAGTCCTTTACTGAGATATACACTTGAATCAGTTTATTCGAGTAGAATGATGTGATGGTTCCAAGCATTTGAAGTATACTGTTTTTGACTGGTGTAGCAGGAATCGTCAATCACTTAGTGGAGTTGTTCCGTTGCACCACTTAGCGTCTTCGGTAAACATTATGATATTATTATCATCATTATTCCCTGGATTTGGAGTTATGGAACATGCGGCTTCAACAGAAAGTCTCCATTCCATCGTGTTCTCTACAGTCTTGCTTAGTTATCTGCACGATTCCCAATGACCTTTCAACTCTTTCAGACCAGCCTCAAACGCCCTAGTCGTTGTTTCCTATTCGGGTTCTAATCAAGCGCTGGCGTGATGCTACGTGCCATCTAACCTTCTCCTCAACATGTATCCGATACATCTTCATTTTATTCGGAATATTTCTTGAGCCAAATGTTCTTCATCGGTTTCTCCAAAGAATTTCGTGTTTCCAAACCTTTATAGCTGTTTGAAATGCTTTTATGCGATGCGTCATTTTTCTGACCCATTTACGGTTGACTTGATATTAATGTGCAAAATCCCAAATTTTTTATTTATACTGAGTGCAGAAGACTTCCAAACTGGTTTCAGGCTAATGAAGGCGTACCCTGCCTTTCTGATTCAATCTTCGGTATCTTCATCCGTACCGCTAATAGTTGAAATGATGCTGAATGTCTGGATAAGTGAAGGAAGTAACCTAATTCAAATTTTTAAGAATTGGTTTTTAAGGATTAAATTTTTCACTAATTTGACTATGGATTAATATCAGTTAAAGAACCATTGTAAACCACCAGGGAGTAATGGATAGCTGTTTTATGCCACTAGTTTGGGAATATCCAGCAGTACACATTCACTGGGTTTCCAACCCAGGACCCTCCGGTTACAAAGCAAGCTCGTATACCATTCAGCTAGTGACGTGCTACAGAACGGAGTTTCCTGGAGTTCCCATGATAAGTTGTGACCAGTGAGGTCCATCCAGTTAAGTGTGAGGATGGATTTCCACGGATGACATTGGTTGGCGCCAGTAGCGCTAAATCAAGAATTGGTAGGAGTTAGAATTCATGGGCTGGCTATTGAATCAGGTTGGGTCCCAGTGGCTGTATGGTATACGATCTTGCCTGCCTTGTAACTAGAAGGTCCTGGGTTCGAACTCCTGTGGGTGCGTACTGCCGATCATCCAAATTTCTTCCATTGATAGTCATTTGTGCTGATGGTTGTCTGGTTATTTTTATCACCTCCGTCTTCTGTATGTTCATTTAAAATCCTCTCTTCGCTGCTCGCTTCTTTTGACAGTTTGTAAGTATTCACCTGAAGATCTTCTAGTTTGTATGAGATTAGATATAACGCATCCCTTAGAGTTCACATCTTACAGAGTCTTCTTGTCGGAGCAACTTTTTCCTGTAGTCTCTTTCCCTCGGATTTGGCGCCTGATCCAATTCACTATGATCAAGAATTTTATAGGTGATAGAAGGCAGTGTTATCTTACCCCTGTCGTTACTTTATACGCCACAGCTGAGAAGGTCCTGGGTTCGAACCCCGGCGGATGAAGTCCTCCAACCAATCAAACTAAATTCCTACAAAAACCACTATCTGAAAACTTTATTTTCTCTTTTGAATCACTTGACAAATGTGGCACCATCATAGAACTGTTCAATGAGGTTGTTGTAGGTTTGAGGCACTTCTCTCATATGTTCAGGATCCACATCTATCTAATCTTTGCTTCTTTTTATGTGGTACGCTACCCAAGCTGTGGTTTAGTTATTGGAAGACTATGTGTATAAGAATTTGTACGCAGAATGTTACAAGAATATGGCCAATTATTCGTGACTTTATTGATCCAGAAATGACGTTCCAAGTTTGCATTATAGCCAGTTATGTAAACGGCATAGTATGCTTTGTTTTCGAACTAATTGTACCAGCAGTCTACTTAACAACTGCTGAACTAAAGGGTCACCATATAATGAAATGATATCACTTCCTAAAGCCAATGACTGTTAGCATAAGTCGTAGGAAAGAGTGGTTAGCTAACTGATTGAGTTGAATCACAGTAGTTCGTGAGAAAGCTCTAACTGACAATAAGTACCTTTCTTGATCACTGTTCTTGTAATTATTTTGTTTTCTTCATTGTCAACCATATTAAAACAAAGTGAGGGAGTTGTCATGAGGTCACCAATATCCCCGTTTGTGGCAGATATATTCATGGATGTCTGGGATTACATAGCGATTGAGATGTTCAGCCCCTCCCCTTTAAAGTATGGTAGGAGTATCTAGATGACATATTCACTGTACTTAGAACACAGGATATAGATAGATTTTTCGAACAGATCAACTCAAAATTAGAGGCAATTCAATTCACTTATGATGAAATGAAAAGTCAGGAAGAGAAGCTTCCAATGTTAGACTGTACCGTAAAAAAGAAAGAAGATGCGAAGTTAAACACTAGTGTGTTTACAGGAAACCCATACATTAAAACAGATATTTGGGCTTCCGATCATCACATTCTATGTCATTGAAAAAAGGATTGTTGAGATGTTTAAGTAATAGAGCACAAAAAATAAGTAGTACCAAGGAAAAACTCTAAGATAGGAATTGAGGCATATGAGAGAAGCTTTGAAACCTAATAATTACCCTGTGCGTTGGTGCCATAGCGGTTAGGACTCTCGCCGACCATGCACATGGTCCGAGGTTCGATCCTCTGACGACGCACACCTGATATCTATGGTCGGCCTGCAAAATTTGGCCTACCGATATCCATGCTGAAAATTCCATACTTGTACCAAAAATACAGTGTGGGATCAAGCTGTAATCAACAAAAAAAACTTAAAACAATTAGTCCCTTTGATAAATTTGAATAAGGCATTAAGAAGACAAATTTCGCGAGATGATATCATTTCGTAGTTTCTTTACAACCGCTTTACAACTAACATGGTTAACAATGATAAAATAAAGTTCATGAAAATTACTCAGTTAAATAAAAACAAAAGTACATACTAATAACCAATCATATTTAGATAGGTCATGCAGTCCAGGGTAGGCGAAGATTGAAGTCTATTGTACACACAGTTTAGGCTGTATGTGATTAATCCAAAGTGCTTCCATCACTTTCAATAACCTTGAATTAGAGTTATGTGAAATAATTGTGAAACAGTCATTAATATTGATTGATTTTGTGACCAGACATTAATAAGTGTTTTGCAATGGATGATGCTGGATTTCTATTAAGATTAATCGCGTTAGGACTTTTGATATGATCAATAGACTTCAATCTTCGCCTACCCTGGACTGCATGACCTATCTTAATATGATTGGTCATTAGTCTGTACTTTTGTTTTTATTTAACTGAGTAATTTTCATGAACTTTATTTTATCATTGTTAACCATGTTAGTTGTAAAGCGGTTGTAAAGAAACTACGAAATGATATCATCTCGCGAAATTTGTCTTCTAAATGCCTTGTTCAAAAAAAAACTTATCTCCGTGACTGCTGTAATCTTTGTTTTTCCCCTCACCATATCATGGAAAGAGAACATTATATTCAATATTTTTAAACATGTTGGGATTCTTATACCACATTGCCAATACTGTGTGAAACAAGCCACAGCAGTTTTAACTTGTATTATTATTATTACCTTAGCTGATGAAAAAATGTTAGTTAATTCTTGCCTGACACTATCTTCATCACATAAAATACGTGCCAAGTGTGGTATCATAGAATTTCTCTACTTAGACATGGCAGCATACAGTTTTCTGAAGTTACTTCATGTTCTACCTGAGGAGATGCAAGGTGAAAGCTGTGAGGGTAAAGTGGATGCTCTAAGTCAGACAAATTTATTGCACGCAGTCAAGTGCCTGTCGACAACGACGTTCACTCTGTGGTCCACTGAGATACCACTTACCCTACTGACAGTCTTCAGCATTCTACGCATTGTGACATAGTCCTTTTTAAGCGAACTAGGAAAGAATAAGGGTGAGCAATAGAGAGGAATAGGTAGGATGCAAAAGTTTATGAACTGTCAGAGGAGGGGTTGAATTATACCCGATCTAATAAACAAACTATTATGGAATTACTTACTACCACAGTACCCAAGTTTTATACATACATTTACTTGATAATGATAAATATATATTGTGTTCATAATGGTGTATGTAAGTAACTTGATATTGTTAAATCTTTATTCAATAATACCTCGGGAATCCACATTTGAACTTACACGCACACAAATATGCATAAATCAATACAGGGATGTAGCCACATAACCACTTTTCAGTATGAATGCATTAGTAGCGATGTTCATATGCTTCTATTCGTTTTGATTTTCTGTAATATTGTGATTATTTATCTATTTATTTACTTATTTCGAATGCCTCTACGTTTGAACGAAAATCAAGACAAGGCAAAATCGTTTCTAGTGAATAATTCAGGGGAATTGAATGACTGAGTGAGAGACTGAAGGGAATAAAATGCATAAGATAAACCTACATTGTATGTATATGGATATATGCTTAATCAGATTATAAGTAGTCTGTCTATTGGGTGGTCATAAATTAAAATATCAACTGTAGTGGGCGATAACTGAGTGATCGGTGGAGTGGAGGCGTTAAGCTTGAACTTCAAGCATGACCTTTCAAGGATACGCACATACATACATACACACACATAAACAAATAGAGGGATGAACACAGCTGTCATAACTAAAAATGTTATGTCATTACTAAATATTATTTTAGTATCCCCCATGTGTTTTGGTATGTTGTGATAGGTATTGGTATATTAGAGGCATATTACATGCCCAAAAGACATTCACACACACACAGACAGGCACACGCAGGCTCGCATGCACGCACACAACATACATTATGAATAACCTTTTGCCATTTTAACCTACATATTAGAAAAAATGATTGACTTACACAATTGTTCGACTTTCTTTTAATTATAACGCCTTAATAATTTGTCTTTCAACTCATATACTAAGTTAGTGAATCAGTTCGTTCGTTCGTTCGATCGGTCGTTAGTCAGTTAGGTGGTTAGTTAGTTTGCTCTTTCGTTCGTTTCTTCGTAAATTATTTAGTTAGATGGCTAGTTAGTTAGTTAGTTAGTTAGTTAGTTAGTTAGTTAGTTAGTTAGTTAGTTAGTTAGTTAGTTAGTTAGTTAGTTAGTTAGTTAGTTAGTTAGTTAGTTAGTTAGTTAGTTAGTTAGTTAGTTAGTTAGTTAGTTAGTTAGTTAGTTAGTTAGTTAGTTAGTTAGTTAGTTAGTTAGTTAGTTAGTTAGTTAGTTAGTTAGTTAGTTAGTTAGTTAGTTAGTTAGTTAGTTAGTTAGTTAGTTAGTTAGTTAGTTAGTTAGTTAGTTAGTTAGTTAGTTAGTTAGTTAGTTAGTTAGTTAGTTAGTTAGTTAGTTAGTTAGTTAGTTAGTTAGTTAGTTAGTTAGTTAGTTAGTTAGTTAGTTAGTTAGTTAGTTAGTTAGTTAGTTAGTTAGTTAGTTAGTTAGTTAGTTAGTTAGTTAGTTAGTTAGTTAGTTAGTTAGTTAGTTAGTTAGTTAGTTAGTTAGTTAGTTAGTTAGTTAGTTAGTTAGTTAGTTAGTTAGTTAGTTAGTTAGTTAGTTAGTTAGTTAGTTAGTTAGTTAGTTAGTTAGTTAGTTAGTTAGTTAGTTAGTTAGTTAGTTAGTTAGTTAGTTAGTTAGTTAGTTAGTTAGTTAGTTAGTTAGTTAGTTAGTTAGTTAGTTAGTTAGTTAGTTAGTTAGTTAGTTAGTTAGTTAGTTAGTTAGTTAGTTAGTTAGTTAGTTAGTTAGTTAGTTAGTTAGTTAGTTAGTTAGTTAGTTAGTTAGTTAGTTAGTTAGTTAGTTAGTTAGTTAGTTAGTTAGTTAGTTAGTTAGTTAGTTAGCTAGCTAGCTAGCTAGCTAGCTAGCATTAGAAGGGCGGCAACAATACCTCAGTGGTTAAAATGTCTTTTCTTCAAGTGTACTAACCACTCTATCAGAAGTACAGTTCAGTAGTACGTGAATGATACGCTGGCGTTTCTGTCTACTATTATTATTATTATTATTATTCACTCGGGTTCGAATGGAACATAAGTCTTCAAAAGAACATCTTTATTCCCCCCTGTTGTCTCTAGGCCTCTTCATCTGGCCCGCGTTTTTCCATAAGCTTCCATCCCTACCTCCATACACTATTTCCTCCGTGTCGTCCACGGACTTATTTTGGAATCTTCACTTAACATTCAAACTCCACTTGAGTGTGTGATACGGAGTGTCTCTCAGCAGTCTCTTCAGCGTGTGTTCAATCCATCTCCAGGTTCTTTGTTGGTTAGTTTCTAGAGTCCCTTTATTACTAATTCTTTTTGGGCTTGCCATCTGATCTTCATTATCAAGCCAACAAAGGCAGCTCTTGACAAAAGTCTACAGCTGGCTGTCGGAAATGCTTTTAATGACGTGTGCTCCAAGTTTCTGACCCATGCAGAAGAAGTGATTTAACATTTATGTCCACAATTTATGTCCATTAGTCTAATGACGTCGCTCACCAGGCCGTCAGTCGAGTGCAATCCAAATAGGAAGCGACAAGTTGGTCATGTGTCCTAGGGTAACATCGAGGAGATCGTGTGAGGAAAAGATGCGAGAGCTTGGTCAATCATGGACTCAGCTGAAGTTACCATCTACAGAAAATTCAAAATTTCAGCAAAAATCATTGACCATCAGATCCTAATAGTTCCATGGATTATAAGTATATATTGTCAGTTGAAAGTGAGGTCAAAGAATCGAGTGTAACTTCAATATACCACAGAAGTCCAACCTTCCCTTGTCAGAAAGCAAGGATTGAGTACTTATAGCATTCGATAATAACTAATTACCTGATTTAGGTTAACGGTTCATTAGAGAACTACAATATTGTACTTGAGATACTCTAAACCACAAAGAAACTGATTAATTCACTCTAATTTTCCTTCCACTGATTTAAACTTATCATATAAGTTACCTTAAAAGTTGAATTGCTATGAGAAAATTGACAGAAATATTTAAGAGGTGACGATTATAGTCAAAAACGTCGAGATAGATCTTCAGTTACCTTGAAATCAGTATAGAAATATTCAGTGATCAGCATAAGGGGCTCTTTGCGAATTTTCATCACTGATATAAAGCCTCACCAAAAGCATTTCTAATACGCCACTGTAGACTTTCATCAACAGCTGCTAGCTCTGTTGGTTCTATACTGCATATCTGGTGGCCAACCAAAGAAGGAATTCTCTCAGTCAGTCAGCCAGCCAGCCAGCCAACCAACCAACCAACCAGGAAACTACTTATCAACAGATATTTCGAAGCAAACGGAAATGGATCAGATGCAAACTAAAGAGATCATTGAGTGGGATCACGCGCACCAGGCAGTGCTTTAAGTAAAGCTCAAATGAGAAAAGGCGAGTCGGGCATGGCTTCGAGGATGACGTGCAGGAAAGCGGTGGGAAAGCGACCCTGTTTGGCAGGTAAAGAAGACTGAAGAGAATGCTGTCAAATAGAGACGTTCTTTTGAAGCCTTATGTTCTACTCAGAACCCAAGGGACCTTCAGTTAGACAGCCATCAAAATAAAGAGAGGGATAACATTAGTTAGTGATTACACTGAGTGGTGGAAGAAAAGGTAAATGGAGAAGATTTGTAGCTCAAGTGGATGATTTTAGTGTGGTTTTGTTCTCTGAGCTTAATAGTCTATTTGCGAAGCTTTCATTGCTCTTCTGGGCAACATCCTCAGAGCATATTTTAATTGGAACTGTGCCTTTAGTTTTCTCTGGAAACTGGATTGCGAATTTGATGGAGTGATTACAGGATTCCGTTAGATATTTCAATTTTCCGTACATTTCTTTGGACAAATTGTATGTTGGAGTTCTTGGGAGTGATACAGTGGGGTGTAAGGGGATATTCCGTTTTGTGTATTCTGGGTCTACCTTAGAATAGGTGTCAAAATGGTCCTTTAGATTTCATTCGTCATTCATCTTCTTATGTGATCTGATCTGTTTTGGTGAGCTTGTTAAGGGTTCTTTGGATGTAGTTGCCTAATATTTACATGGGATTTGTTTTTAGCTGTTGATGCATTACTTCATCGCGGAGTAGTTCTTCAGCTTTCTGGTTCATGACTACTGTTGTTCTTCCTTTATGAGCTAATAGTGTGACGTTGTTTTCCCTACTTCAAATTGAAGTATGCACTGAAGATACTGCCTAGTGAGGAAATGAAGTCTTCACAGAAAAACCATCCAGCTCAGAGAATACAACTACATCAAAGAGGGTAGAAATTAGAACACACTGTATTTCATCGCAGTGGCTGAATATCCAGCGGGCTACAGGTGGAACTGACGAGGACATGAAATCAAGGATCGGGAAAGCGAGGCAAGCTTTCATTTCTCTCAAGTCACTATGGAGGTCAACAGCACTCAGAATGAAAACTAAGATCCGAATTTCCAACTCCAATGTGGAGTCAGTGCCACCTACTATACGGATCAGAGACTTGCACCTCGTGTCATGAAGAGTGCCTCAAACAAACTACAGGCCTTCATCAACAGCTGTCTTCGCTGAATACTACTGAAGATCAGATGGCCGGCCAGAAAATATCAGCGACAGGGATCTCTGTGAGCGAAAGAACCGAGCTGGAACTGATTGTGGAACAAATCTGCAGGAAGAAATAGAGGTGAATTTTGATATATTCTGAGAAAACAAGCCATCAAGTGACATCACACGCCAGGCCATTGCTCGAGTGGTACCCGAAAAGGAATCAGCGAGTTGGTCGTCACTGCGAGGATGACATGGAGGAGGAGATGAAAGCATGCGGGTAGACGTGGAGCCTGGTGAAAACTTTAGCAGAGAACCAAACGCAATGAAGGCGCAGAGGCTGAAGCCCTATGTTCCTCTAGGAATTAAAGAAAATAATAATAATGACGCCGTAATCTGAAGGTTCGAGGTTCAGTCCCTAGGCGAATGCTTCAAAAGAGTTCCGAACTAAGACGAAACATTTGTTCATTAACTCCCACAACTAGTATTCATTAATTCTCTAATTGATATGTCCTTTCATTATTGAATTTGAAATTAAGAACTTTTGTCTGTCCAATGTTTATACACTCTGATAGCCTTTGTTTTTAATCTGTAAACAAATTATGATAATTTTTCGAATACTCTAGGTGTGTTTTTTACACAAAAATCACATGTGTTTCACTTGTAGCCTCAAAGTGTCATTTTTTCTTCAATGTCTGAAAACTGTCAAAATCTTAATTTGTCTAATCATATTGTAAATTGATATTGTTTTCATTGATTGTGAACTGTATTCTGTCCATTTGTTAACTAAGCAAAATAACATTAAAGTTTTTACGTGATTCAATCTGTTTTTCTAGTTTAGAGTCTATCACTACCTTCTGTATTATAACTAAATGTCAAATAATGGGTTAGTGAAGTATTGCTATTTTATTATTGTTTCTTTGGGTTCCTAGCGGAACATGGTGCTTCAGCAGCACGTCTCCACTTTGTCCTATCTTCTATGGTCTTTCCTATTGCATGTGTTGGGTGTAGACTCGATGAACAAGGATTCAGTAATCAACCTCTCTCTCCACCTACCTAGATTACTTTTTAGAATTTTAACCCTCTCCCACCCTATTGTGTGGTTGTGTGTTAGCGCATGCATTGCAATTGCTGAGCTTTTTTCTAAATTATTTATCTTCTCGGGGTCAACCATTCTTACCTTAGCTAAATTTTTATGCTCTGACAATCTGACTACCCCTGACCTACTAGTTTGACCTATGTAGTTGACCTCACAGTCATTGCATGGTATTTTGTAAATAATATTATTTTGTCTAATTGGGTCAACTGGGTCCTTTAACCTACAGAGCTTGTCCCTGAGTGAGTTTGTAGGTTTAAATGCCACCCTAATTCCTATTTTATTCAGAATCCTACGTAGTGTCTCAGATGTCCCCTCTTTATATGGTATAACTGTGGATGACTTATATTCTTTCTTATTTATGTTATTATTACTAGTTTCACAATTATTTTTATTTTGTTTTTGGCCTTTAGTGATCTTCCTAATGAATTTTATAGGATAGTTATTCAACACCAACGCTTCTTCTATCTGTTTTAATTCATCATTTAGATCTTTTTTTGTGCTACTTAGTGCCACTGCTCGGTTTGTTAAACATTTAACTAAGCCTGCCTTAACAGTTAAAGGATGAGACGAATTAAAGTCTAAATATCTATTAGAATGCGTTGGTTTTCTATAAACACTAGTGTGTAGTTTGCCTTCTTCTATTCTTTTTATCTTACAATCTAACATAGCTAATTCTCCTTGTTCATTTTCTGATTCAAATGTGAATTTTATTCCCTCAACTTGTGAGTTTATATGTGTCAAGAAGCTAGAGATGTGTTCTGTTTTTAACACTGTGAAAGTGTCATCCACATATCTCCACCATATTTTCGGAGTAGGGTTAAATGTATTGAGGGCACTATTTTCCCAGCTGTCCATAAATATGTCTGCTACGATAGGGGATATTGGTGATCCCATTGCTACACCTTCTGTTTGTCTATATATTTTGCCTTGGAACTTAAAGATAGTAGATGTGAGGCATAACTGAATCCCTAAAATAATTTCTTCAATGGACAGCTTTGTCCTATGACTGAGTTCCGGATCCGCAGTTAATTCTTTTTTAACTGCTTCTAAGGCCATATTAACTGGTATATTAGTATAAAGACTAGTTATATCAATGACTCGTCACTCATACCTGAAATATGGAAAATACTAATACCAATCAAATCAAGTGAAAATCAAGAGAAAAACAATGGAACTATATAAATGAATTTAGGAAGTCGTGTGATTACCTTGATATGATTATGAGCAATAAATTGTGCTCGAAACGTCATCAGTAAACATTACTGTATAACACTGTGCGATTTATCAAAATAAAATCTTATCTATAATGGAATTATACTCTACCACAGTGCCCAAGTTTTATACTTATATTCTATGGTCTTCTTCAGCTGGCCCACGACTGACTACAGTCTCTCACCTCCTCCTGTACACACGATTTCCTCCACCAGTCGCTCCCAATTTGGAATTCCACTCGATCGAGAGCTTGACGCGAGATGGCATTCGTCAGCCTCTTCAATGTACGCCCGATCAATCCATCTCTATTTTCTCATATATGTTTTTTTGAGAGATTAGCTCTTGCTCGGTTTGTTCCTAGAGTTTGTTGTTACTAATTTATTCTAGGCAAACCATATGATCTTCAGTATGGAGCCAGCGAAGGGGGCAGATGTTGATGAACGTCTGCAACTGGCTGTTGGAAATCCTATTCGTGATTCGTATATAAGAACCGACTTCATATTGGTATTGAAAATGCGAATCTTGTTTCTTTATGCTGAGTGACAGCGGAAGATTTTCAAATTGGTTTCAGGTTGATGAAGCCCTGCGTATATTGCGTCTCCGATTCTGGTTGACTGGCTTTGACATCTTTGTTCGTTCCGACTGCATCTAGTTGAAACGATGCTTTCTAGATACGTGAAGGAAGAAACCTCTGTTAAATCTCTCCCGTTGATGGTGTTTGGCGCTGATTGCTGTTGTCGCCGTTCGTTGGTTGGTTATCTTCAGTCTTCTCTGTATCACCTGCAGTTCTGTGTTCCCTGTACTGCTTCTTCAGCCAGTTTGTTGGTTTTCGCCTGCCTATGAGTCTTCGAGTTTGTGTGACATTAAACATATATCATCTGCGACATCCAAATCTTCTAGAATCTTCTTATTCCTGACTCCTCCTCCCCAACACACAGCCTGACGCATAATCCAGTCCACCACAAATAAGAATATCATCGGTGATATTAGGTAAACAGCCAGCTTGTCTTACTTCTGTATTCACTTGGAGTGCCCATCTGAGTTTTCCGCTGTGGATCATTTGACTGACACGTGGCATTGTCATAAAGTAAGTTGTTATATAAGTTTGACAAAGAATTGGGGTACGCCATAGTGTTTAAGCAGTTACCAAATTACATCTCGGTCCACTCTTTCTATGGAAGGCATTTGCGAAGTCAATAAAGTTGAGGTAGAGATTTGACCGTTCGACGACGACGTGTTAGTTTTTTTTCTTCACGTTCCCAGTGGAACCTAGGGCTCCAGGCTATAGGCTTGAAGTTTCTGTAGCAGTGTTAATTTTTACAGGATGGAGTTGCTATCCTCATGCCCAACTTTTCCTCTTTACTAGTCTCACTACTGGCTTAGCGAGGTAAAGGAGTGCGCCGGCCAGGGATCGAATCCCGGACCATGTGCATGGTTGGTGAGCGTGCAAACCGCTGTGCCACCGACGCTGGATTATCAGGCTAATATAAGACGTTTCGTGAAATTTTGTGAAATTGAACGAGATAGAATTCGACATTGCAAAAACAATTTTGATTAAGAATGGCAAGTGGGTCAAGTGGAAACAGTGCAGAGTGAGTAAAGTAATAAAAGCAATCGCAGTAATGAGGGAAAGGTACACAGATTAACTAAATAAATTAAATAAATACAAATTAATAAACAAATGTTTATCTCTCTACGGCCATCGTAGAAATAGGGATTGTACGTACTTCTTATGCACACAAAGGTTTTGTTTGAACTCATGAATCGACAAGGCCTGCGCTGTCTTTGGAAGTTTGAAACGAAGAAAAAGTGGCAAGTTAACCTGAATTCGACAGATGATCTTTAAATCATGGTCAAGGTTTGTAGATTGACTGAAGTTGATCAAGTGCTGTTAAACAGAGCTTCGTTCATCCTTTCTTTCTTCCTTGTAAAACCATAGCGTACTCAAAGTGTTCTTTGGCCACGGCCAGTATACCTTTCCCCACAGGAAGTGCAGATGAACTGATAGATGCACATGGAGGCGGCCAGACGGGAGGCTTATCTTTCATGGAGATGGGGAACAACTTACGGCGGGTTAATGTTATTTGTAATTTTTCAGCAAACAGTGTCTTACTGACTGATCGACGGAGACGATTTTTGAGAATATCTGAAGCCTGCTCACCCTTGAATTTCAAGTTCATGAATATAGTGTTTTGGGGGGAACTGAGTCACTGACCAGTTTTGACTGCTTATCTTTCGTGTTCCTGTCAATAAATCGGTTCGGATAAACGTTTTCTGTGTGTGTGGCTTTTGGGAAGGAAAGCCCTGAGTCAGTAATAAATCTCAGATTATTCGCGGATGATGCCTGATCATTCCCTGCATTCCAACTAGAATATACGTCTTCATTTTGTAAATTATCTGTTAGCGGCTTTTTTTATTCCTTCACGTTCCCACTGGAACATAGGGCACCTTCAAGCTAGAGACTTGAAGTTTCTGTAGCAGTGATGTTCATTTTTACAAGATGGGTTTGCTATCCTCATGCCTATCCTTTCCTCTTTACTAGTCCTATTACTGGTTTAAGGAGGTAAATGAGTGTGCCGGTTGGGAATAGAACCACAGACCACATGAGTCATTGTCAGCGAGCATTCTACCGCTGTGCCACCGACATATATCCGTTAGCAGTGGTGTTGGTTTTTCTACTGAGTGAAGTTTCTAGTCTCATTTCAAACCACCTTCCCTTTTCTCTGATAAGTACTCTACTCCTGAACCAGCAGCGTATACGACTGTGAAATATTTTCTTCTTTCTTTTTGTATTACAAGCGATGAGTCAGTTTCACTGTTTAACTTTATTTGTATTAGAGATGACCCATTCTCCCCTAGAAGGAAACGACTGGCGAGTCGTCCAAGGATAACATGGAGAAGACTGTGCGAGTAGATCAGAGACTATAGGCAATCGTGATGCTATCAAGAACCCACTACTCAACACTTCTTTTGTAGAAGAGAATATGGGATATATTGGGCACACTCTTACATCGAATGACATCGCATGCCAGGCCATCGCTGAAGTGGGAGCTGAAATGAAAATGATGAGTGGAAAATCCAAAAGCGTAATAGAGGAGATCTTGTTCAGGGAAAATCAGAGATTATAGACAATTATGTGGCTAGTCAAACAAGACAGCAGAAAAACCAAATAAAGCGGAGATGTGTTGTTGAAGCCCTATGTTCCACTTGAAACCCAAGGGGACAATAATAGATAATACATTATAGACGCCTCTTTATGCCACTGAATAGAAAAGACATATTAGCAGTGTCAAACACAAGTAGTTAGAATTCATCTAATGAGACTTGCATATTCCGCTAGCCAGACGGTGGAGATCAGAAATCTTAAAAAGCCCTTTCTCGCCACCCTACGGTTCACCTTTCTTCCTTTTATTCTATTCGTCGTAGTGATGATCAGATCACAATTCAGCACTAACCAATGAAGTTTGTTAGAGTTTGTTAACTCCCGCCTCTCTCTCTTAGTGTCCTTTTTAGGCTACTACTCAGAAAGGATTACGCCATGTTGCGTAGGGTATTCAAGGTTGTCAGTAGGGCAACTTGTGTGCTACTAAGTTAGCTTGTTAATACATTAGTTGACAGATACCTGAGCTCATGTGATTAATGGTCCTAATCCATAAGGTCTCACTCTAAACAACCTCTCTCTTTTCAACTCTCCATGCCTTGCATCTCATCAGATAGGCCTAGAAGTCATTGTGAGACATCATATTCTCGTATTACCGAGGACAGAAACGGGATGATATCATATCTGGTCCACCTGCGTTCGGTGTGATAGGGATGGCGTCAAGTGTTAGATCTACAGATTACTGTGTACATTAGCAAAATAATCAGCCCTTTTATTCTCCCCGGTTTATAATATATGGAGGCACTGGTATCCATGGTATTGATATTAGCGTAGTGAGGTACAAATGTTCGGACATAATACTATGAAAGTTTCTATGTGCCACTACATTCCTATTCTCTTAATATTTCGTTTCACCTCCGTATTTTCAACTTATTTGACTTTTGATGTGTCTAACTTTTTGTAATTATCGTTTTTACGAGTTGATAACGGATTGATATCAGTTAGAGAACCAGTGCAAACCACCATGGTGTACTGGACAGCCTAGTTTGTGAATCATTAGCAGTAAGCACCCACTGTCAGGGTTCGAACCCAGGACTTTCCGGTTACAAGGCAACCTGGCTCGTATACCATTCAGCCACTGGGACGCAATTCAATGGCCAGAGCATGAATTTTAACTTCTACCAATTCGTGAATTAGGGCGACTCCGACCAATGAATGCTATACGAGCTAGCTTGCCTTGTAACCATACGGTCCTGGGTTCAAACACTGACGATGTGTGTGTACTACCGATGATTCTCAAACTAGGATGAAACAGCTGTCCAGGACGCCCCTCACCAACGCTGGTTTTCAACGGTTCTCTAACTGATATCAATCCGTGATCAACCCGTAAAAAAAAATAATCCTTACGAGCCAACTATAGAAAATTATAGTTCTCATTATTTCTTCAATACTTGGTACTGAATGTGTTAGTTGAATACCTGTTTAACTTCAACCCTACTTAAATATTAAAGTTTTCTACTTGAATTTGTATGGATTAGATACTGTTTAAAGTTCAGATATTTCGTGGACTGATCTTTAAAATGATAAATCAATGAAGTGACATAGAAAGCGTGCAAATTTGCTTTAATATCATAAGCTACTGTAATGCAATTAAGTAGATTACTAATATATGGTTAAATTTAGAACAACACACTCAAGAGTACAATTTTGTTTTCAATTAAATCTCATCAGGCTTAACAAAAAAATAAATAAACTTTCCCATTTAATAATAAACATAAACTATGGTAATCCCTCAGTATTATAGTGAGATTATGCATATAAATTGCGAAATTAGTCACGACAATAATTATTCTATCTTTAACATGATGAAAAAGGGGAGCGATCTGTGAAAACAAGAATAATGAAAAACAGCATGAATAAACAAATCAGTATGTTCAGATTGACGTAGTAATCGATAGAGGCTAAGAAAAATAAGTGGAACAACTGAGCAATGCTAGATTATAAGGGAAGTAAATAAACTATATTTTAATAAATAGTTCATAAGATTAAGGGATGATAAGAGAAAGATTAAGAGTTAATGTAAGGGTCGGTGTTGACATTATCGTTTTCGTTAGGTCTTAGTAGGTCATCAAAAGAGTCATAATGGCTGTACGCACATCTTTTTAATGCATAGTTCAAGCTTCTCAGTCCGAACGCCTATCATTTCAGCTATATGCAGTAGACGAATACGAAGTCTGTTGAAAAGATTAGGTGGGACTTGATGAATCACCTTGAATGCTTTCATTTTCTCCACTAAATAACCATTATCAGTTAAATGTGATGAAATGGAGGTATGGATGGTTTCTGTCTATCCTATTTCAAACCTTGATGAGATATATTCTGTAACACATTGACCAAGTTGTCTGGTCGCACTCACCCCAAACGAACATTCTACTTATACTTCTGGTTAATACCTGGAACAAACTCTTACTTGACAAGATCTGCGCTGACGTTGTCTCAGGTTTTCTATACAATGTTTCTATACGTTTGTTTATGTCTCCGTCAAAGAATCATCATTCTATTCAAATTCCATTTGTAAGTGATAATCTGTACATATCCTTCTGCTCTCCTCGTAAGACATTCAGTAAGACTTATTATAAATATATAATGGGCATGTAATGAAAAAGAAGTGCCTAAATTGCCCTGAAGATATGATTTTTCTACACACTTTTCTCCTAAGTGTCTCATCTTCTCGCCAACTTAGCAAGGAAAATAATGCTTCTGATGGTATTGAATAATCATCGCACAGATTAATGTAGGGTTTTTTGCCATTAGATCTTAGCCAGATAATCGAAGAAAAATGCACAGTCATTTCTGAAGGCAAAAGACGGAGCTCAGACTAATCGAATCGCTCCACTACGGTAGAATTGCTACCCATAATTTTTAATGGAATGTGTTTATTCTGAATGAAATCGAACCTATTTTCACATGGTTGTGTTCCCTGAGCTGGATAGTTTATTTGGGAAGCTTTCATTGTCGTCACCTCTAGGCAACATCTTCCGTCATCGCAGACTTTAATTTGAATTGAAGTGATCTTTTAGATTTCTCCAAGAATTTATTAGTCATCCCTCCTAGTGGATCACCTTGAACGTGATCGGTGATTTTCGTGTGTTTTCACACTCTCTAGGGGCTACTTGTATCGGAACTAATTGTTTCCTTGACATGAACGTTAGCCCTTTGTGTGTGAGGTTTCTTTCT
The DNA here is from genome assembly GCA_944472135.2 of Trichobilharzia regenti. Classification (NCBI taxonomy): domain Eukaryota; kingdom Metazoa; phylum Platyhelminthes; class Trematoda; order Strigeidida; family Schistosomatidae; genus Trichobilharzia; species Trichobilharzia regenti. The sequence goes on along the minus strand of OX235264.1, from coordinate 124,388,580 downwards.
TACCTATTAGTAAATATTTTATCCATGTCAATATGTCTATTGATTGACGATTCACTGAAATACCAGGCTGGCTTCTTAACAATCCCTAGTATTCTCGGTGTTTCTTCTGTCTAACATTTGAACGCTGGTTGTTCCAGTCAAACTGATGTCCATGGTTGTCTGTTTGCAGTGAGGCAATATGAGGGAGTGGATGTCGTGTCTTTTGACGGTTAGTGTATGTTTGTGGATACGAACGACGTCTACTTTGACCAATGTAGTGTTTTTTGTAGTCATTGCAACTTATTTTGTTGATGATGTTAGTTTTATCTACTCACGTTGTTGAGTCTTTCGGTTGACACAGAGGCAACTGAGTGAAGTAATTTCGTTTGTTTTTTTTTTTTGTGACGTCAATTCCTCATCAAGGTTTGAAAAGTCTTACGGTGATTTCTGAAGCCAACGTTAACTATTTTTTTAATTTTCTGTTTTTACAGAATCATGAATAACTATATGCTATGGAGTGTTCTAGACTCATATGCCTGGCATTTATCCTATGAGTATTATATGCTCCACCTATCCTACTATTATTATACAGAGCATGTTATGGAGTTGGAATGCTTTTTTGTAACTCATGAATTATTCGATACTGTTCTTGGTGCTATCTACGTTGAAAAACATTCACATAATGAGACAGAAAAAGAGGTAAGTTAGCAGTGACTCTCATACTCCTCCCCCCGCCCCCACCACTCTTTACTATATTCAACCAATTGTTATTGAAGATGAATTAAGCATTGTATATGATACTTTGATCGAAAATGGCTATCCCGAAAAATTTATCAAGAAACACATGACAGACAAAGCGGAAAACGACAATTCACTATCTCTAAACAAGAAACCACTTTATATACGACTACAATTCAAGAGTGATATACTAAGTGAGATAATTATGAGGAAATTAAGAAAATCATTTCAAAGGACTTTTAATGCCAGTGAATTACACGCATTATTCTCTACACGACCGATGGTGCTACCTCGACTTGAAAATGAAGTACTTAGACTAACCATTTCAAATTGTTTCTACCAATTCAGCTGCGCTTGTCGGGCGAGTTATACTGGCCGTTGCTCTAGGAACCTGATTTTTTGTGCTTGAGAACATCTCCCAGTATGGCTAAGTAAAGGTGTAGTGAAAACCATTAACAGTTCGATAATGGACCATCTGGTTCAAATCGGCCACAAAGCCAGACAGCATTGAAGAATCCTTCTCTATCATCTGCCGGGTGCTTAGTAAATTGCCAAAATTATCGAACCACCGCATGCTCCAAACTGAAGAGGCTATTGCAATTTGCCTCAAACAACCAGCGCTCTGTGTTCAAAAGAAGCAAGTACAGCCCCTACAGTTGCCCTGGCCTGCAGGAGAAACTCATGAATTTGTAATATTATCTTCCCTAATTCTTCTGACATTCAGCTTATTTTATGTTGATGTGATTCAGCTGTAATCTATCAATATTATTGATTTGATGTTATTTAAACATTAATGTCGTTCAAAACACTAATTCATTCATTCACTATAATGTATGTATAACTGTAGAGCCTGATGATGAAGGGGCTATCGAAAAGAATACTCTCTGTTCAGTATCCATTCTTATGACAATTTAAAAACCATTCCAATCATCACGTTTTGATTGGCAGGGATTTTATTGGGCTCACTTTGTAATCTGGAGGTCATACGTCTGATCTCTGGTGGTGGTGTTGGTTATAGGTGTGTATTGCTGAAGAGTCACAAACAGATATATAGCAGCTGTCCAGTAATCCCTGGATTCTGATGGTTCTCTAGCTGACGTCATTTCGTAACCAAAGTTGCCTTAGGTTCTAGTAGGAAAGTTGTGATCAATTGAGTTCACAAACTTGAGCGTGAGAACAGATACTCACCGATTACATGCTAGATTTGTTGCTGACTGGGTGACACTGGAGCTCAAAGACCACTGGATTGGATCCAAAGAATTGAACTCGCCTCGTAACCTGAAGAACCTAGGTTCAACCCCTAGTGAGTAAGGTTGTTCATGACAGAGTAGTTCTGGAAAATCCTGAATAAGGACAAAATAGCTCTGCAGTACTACCTAGATTTCAATGGTTCTTTAACTGATGGTGATGCTCAGTAGCGTCTAACAAACAATTATTTTTTCCGCATTTAGCATAAGACTGACAAAGTTTATGATCCAAATTTGAAAAATGATAATTTCCGAATTTAGATAGAGTGATAAGAAGACGTGATTTATCTGAATCGTTTAATGTGTGGTTGCGCAACACATTTCGAACAATCTGATAACACACGAACCTTTCACAGGAATATATATGAAATTAAAAAAGAGTTAAGAGATGAAAAAATGGACTTAGGACAAGTTATGAGGACACATTGAGGGTATCCTAAATTTTTGTGGAAGCTCTAGCTGGCAATGAAAAAGTTTAAACCATCTTTATGCGTTGAAAGCAACAATCCGTCATCATCACACTAAACCACGTTCCTTGGTAAAATTTGTTTTGATACACACCAGAGTAGATGAACTATTACCTCCGTTATTTGGATTAGTGATCTTCATTGTTATTTTGACCTTCAGTAGGTCCTTTTAACTTTACCTAAGTCTACTTTCTCACCTCTTTACTCTTTATTAATTTCACATATACACATTCCTATGACAAGTCCGTGTATGATCAGATTGTTCGAAATGCTTGTTGCACAAATGCACATTACACGATTCAGATAGACAACTTACGTCTTCTTATTGCTTTATCTAAATTCATAATGGGATCTAATTGTTTTAAATTCTGAATTCTTCTCTTAGTGTCTAACGGCATACCAGCTGAAGTCAGTTATTGACTGTTGGCAGAGTCTTGAAGTATGAGATTTGTCTTATTCAGCGATCTTGACAGTGACTGACAGAAATAAGAACTCGGCAATTAACACTGATTCACATTAACTTCCCTTCGCCTATTCCTTAACAAGCTCCCGTATCATATGTATTTTTTTAATTGGTTATCTTCAAGGTTGAAAAGATTACAAACTATCTAAGAAAAAGTTTAAAGGGCCATTTAAAACAAATTCCATGGATGGATGAACAAACAAAGAAAGATGTTGACGACAGAGTAAGTTATTTTTATTGACAGACTTTTCCTGGATTTTTTTGCGTAAAACTATATACTACTAAATAATCAGCATAAGCAAGTATATGTATCAATCATACCAACAAGTAGTGCTTGCTAGCTGAGCAGTTAGAAGTGACCTACACGCCAGAAAGCCATTCCTCTCGCTTGAAGTTAAGGTCGTCAGCGGTGTGCCTAATGTGACTCAGCTGAATCAATTCAAACCATCCAATTTCCGGCTAGCCAGCTATTTGAGAAAACTGGCAATTTGCGATCTACACAGTTCGATGAGGCAGAATTTAACCAATACGGTTTGCTTTGGAGACTGAAATTATTCACACCACAGTGTGGTGAGAGCAGTTTGTTAGCCAAAATTGGTAGACAGCAATTCACGTCACTGTTTACCTCCCAAATAAGGGTCATGAGAAAATAAACAAGAACAAAGACTAACTCAACAACCAATCACACAGCAGACTTTGCTTGGGCGGATACGATTCGTAGATATGTGGTCTGACCTTCAAAGAAACGGCCACAAAGAGATGACAGATTAAATTAAAGCGAGAAAACAACCAATCGACCAGCATGAATGGGAGGAACCTGAAAGAAACAACCTCTTTCACCTACCTGGGAAGCATCGTCTCAACTACAGGCGGAACTGACTAGGATATCAAAACCAGAATCGGAAGAGCAAGACACGCTTTCATTACTTTTAAGTCTGTGTGGAGGTCAACAGCACTCAGCATCAAAAATAAGATCCGGATTTTCAACTCCAATGTGAAGTCAGTGCTACTTACCATACGGATCAGAGACTTGGTGCGTCATAAAGAGCATCTCAAACAAACTTCAGACCTTCATCAACGGTTGTCTTCGCTAAATAGTCAAGACCAGATGGCAATGAGTGAACCAACATGGCAGGAACTGATTGTGAAACAAATAAGCAGGCAGAAATGGAGATGGATTGGCCATACTCTGAGGAAACCAGCAAGTGACATCTCTAGACAAGCCCTCGAGTGGAACCTGAAAGGAAAGAGGTGAGTTTCTCGTCAGTGCAAGGGTGACGTGGAGGAGGTCATGTGAAGAGGAGATGGAAACGTGTGAGCAGATTTGGAGGCAGGTGAAAACTCTAGCAGAGAACTGAATGCAATGAAGACGTGTGGCTGAAGCTATATGTTCCTCTAGGAATTAAAGAAAATAATAATAATTATTACCTAGGCAGTTTGATAAGTCAGTAACAACTAGTTTATTATTATTATCGATCGCCAGAGTTCCAAGTGGAACAAAGAGCTTCAACAGCAAACCTCTACTTCATCCTTTTCTCTGCTATCCCCATTAGACGGCTCCACTCGTTATCAGCTCTTCTATCCCCCTCACATCATCTCCTAAAAGTCACTTTCGGAGCAACCCACACCTTATCATGTCTTATCTATGTTCCACTCGAGAGATGATTTGGTGAGCCATCTCAGTCAACAGTCTACTTAGAGTGTGTCCGATCCATCTATGTTTTTTAAAAATTTTCGTTAAGTAACCGATTCTTGGTTAGTTTGTTGACTGCCAAGGTTCCTTGCTGCTAATCCTTACTCATCATCTTGTTGGAAATGCTTTTCGTGACCCTCCAACTCTTTGACTCATATAAAGAAAGTGACTGACTCCCCTTTGAAAACAAGAATTTGCTTTCAGTCGTTTTATTTTGCAACAAACTGCATTACTCCGTACTAAGCCGTACCGAAACAATTTACCCCAACTAAATGTAAGTTTGGGCATTGGTGGTTAAGAGTTAGAATTCTTGTTAACCACGCTAGAGGTGGTCCGAGATTCGATCTTTAGCTAGTGCACCCTTAAACCTCACCTGCCCGGGGTACTAGGCCCTGCAAAGAGTGAAGGTTGAGCGTGAGGCTATCAACTGTACCTCATCGAGAAGTAACACTACTACTCAAACTTCACAACAAAAGCTAGAAGCTCCATGTTTCTGTCAGAAAGCAAAGGAATAAAATATAAAAGTGTGAGTTCCTGCAACAAAACGATTGCGCAACTTGTTCTAACTTACCAACTCTGTATTGGTGGACAGATTAAATTCCACCTAAACCAGTTTATTTATTAATTTTTTGATTACTTGTAAGTTGCGTCTGTTGATTTTACTTTTTTTCTCGTTTATCTTTAAGATAACTAAAATGAAAATTCTATTCAAAGTACCCGAAATTATGCGTAATGACAAAAAGTTGAATTATGCATACAGAACGGTGAGTTTTCAATCTTTAATTTATTGATTTATTCATCTATAAATACTTCTTTCCATAATTTACGCGTTCTCAAATTTATTTCAAAAACATTTTATGCTTAAAGAATTGATAATCATGTTAATCAAAATAAACAAGTTGGATAAGATTCACAACTTAATAAACAGCGTTTTCAATGACAAAATCGAATTCACAAGAGAAGAGGAATCCGAGTATAAAATCCCATTTTTGGACGTTTTAGTCAAGCAAACAACGACAGAGGAAATTAGAAACTCAAGTTTGCAGAAAATCAACGCACACAGATCAAATACTAAATTACAACGGCAACAAACCAATAACTCACAAAAAATGTTGCATACGAAGATTATTCAGGGGAGCCAGGACTCAATTTAGCACTCTCGCCTTGAGGAAAATTGAAGAAAAGTATCTTATGGCTGTCTTCCAGAAAAAAGTGGATATCCAAGAATCTTCATCAAAATAAAATCGCCCTAGCATTTATAAATGACATCTCAGAAATCACTGCAAGATTCTTCAAACATCAAAGAATTGATGTCACACACGAATCAACAAAACCACTCCACTTAGCTGGCTCTCTGTCAACCGAAAGACTCAACAATGAAAGAAGATAAAACCAAAATCATTAAATCACGGAACATACACATTGGGTCATAGGAGTAAATAAGAAGACAGTTGCAGCGAAGAAAATTTTCTTTTCGACGAAGTCATCATCTAGGCTGTACATTCGTGTATTTATATCAAATGGATGGGAAAGTTCCAGAATAATATCCGGTCAAGGGTCAAATTAATAAAAATCAAAATTGGGAATTAGAATGCCATAATAAACAGGGGGATGGATAAAACAAACAAAATAGCATTAAAATAACTAAGAAGACTGACATTGTGCAATTAGGGGTTAGAAATGTAGAAATAACAAAATAGACAGGATGTTTGGATAAAAATTAATGTGATGAATAATTATTTATGCAATCAGGGATTAAATATGTAGAAATAGTAAAATGACAAAATAAACACTAAGTTCGGGTAAGAAAATATGGTAGTGTAAACAGGGATTAAGAAAAACTTGAAATAACATGAATAAACAGGAAGTTTAGATAAGAAAGGAGATGGGATGGTGATTACTAAAAATTACCTGTTTATGATGGCAATGGCAAGTACAGGGGTTGGACGTATTTCTTTTGTATACAAAGCGTGGGTTTGAGCTTTTGTATAGCTAGCGCCTCGGCTATGCCCAGATGTCTTGATTTTACTCCCTTTGATGGGTTTGATCGAATCTTGTAAATGATTTTGAAGGATTTTTCGAGTGGCGCTGAATGTCCTGAATTCACCAGGTGTTCTGTCACCGAACTATTTACCCGTTTTCGTTCTCCTTTTACTAGCCAGGCTGGATAGTGTTCACGAGCGCGTTTTTCAAGTCGGCGCATGGTACGGCCAACGTACTCAGCTCCACAAGAGCAAGTAAACTGGTATATGCACGTTGAGGTGGCCCAATGCAACAGCTTGTCTTTCGCGTTCTGGCTGAACAGTTTCTTGCGGGAAAACGTCAGTCGTAGGCTAGCGGCGAAGTATGTTTTCCTCAGCGATTTTGAGAGGCGTCTGCGAAGGATTTCTGCTTCAATCTCACCTTTGAATTCTAGATTAAGCAGAAGCATTTTCTTTGGGACGGATAAGTTGCAATTACTACGAAAGACACTACATTGGTCAAAGTGGACGTCGTCTTCCTCTTCGTATCCATGAACATAAGCCAGCTGTCAAAAGACCCGATATCCACTCACTCCTATCACTACATACAGACAACCACGGACACCAGTTCGACTGTGACAACCAGCGTTCAAATATTAGACAGAGGAAACGCCGAGAACGCTAGAGAATGTTTAGAAGCCAGCCTGGTATTTCAGTGAATTGTCAATCAATAAACACATCGAGATAGACAAAATTCATCAATCGATAAGAAGGAAGTCTCGCACACAAAGGGTCAAAGTTCAAGTCAAGGAAACAATCAGCACCAATACCAATACAAGTAGCTGATGAGAGGGTTTGAAAACACACAAAGTCGTGGGGAAATCTAAAAACTCACTTCAATTCAAATTGAAGTATACGCTGACGGAAGATGTTGCCTAGTGTTGGGGCAATGAAAGCTTGGCAAATTAACTATCCAGCTAGCTGAGAGAACACAACCACATCAAAAGGACAGTAGAGGATTTCCAGACCTACGTCAAAGTGATGAATATCTGTTTGACCTTTGCAATTCTGGCTTTGACGTTTTCATCCCTTCAACCTGTTATTGAAGCGACGCCTCCTAGATAAGTGAAGGAAGTATACTTAATAATATTTCAGTTAACACTTGTTGTTATCCAAGCAGTCAGATGGTTTATTTTATCAAAACAATTCCTAAAAAACATCTTATCACAAGCAATTAAGGCTTTCACCACGTGAGTAGTCAATTGCGCCTCCATGATGCTTACTGAAAGCTGCATACACAGAGTAACAGTGCTGTATATCCTACTGTATGGAAAAGAAAAGTCATCAAAAACTCAACAACCTTCAAATCAATGAAACCTCATATAGACAATGTGTTACTGAAAACTCAAAGAAGACATTTTATTGGGAATTACCACAAGAATTCTCGGGTCATTAAGTACCAGTCCAAGCAGCTGGACCGTAGAGAAGCTCATCTTGTAACTTGAAATACCAGAATTCTGTTTCTCTTTAGATTGTGTGCGTGTGTGCTAATGAAGAGTCTAAAAAAGAGGACGAAATAGCTATCTAGTGCTGTCTGGCGTTAAAGAGCTGTCCAACTGATATTGGAATTGTGACAAGATCTATACACAGCAACTTTGATGTTTCTTTCAAAAAAATGAACCCATACCATTCGCTTCTAACGATATTCAAGTTTGTTGCACATTCCATCAGAATACGATGTATCTCAGTACTGTATCAATTAGCCCACTGCCGAGACAACAAAGACGAAGAATATTGTGGTTTTCAATTAGATCTTCTTCAGGATTTACTCTAATTTACCTAGCTATATATTATAAAAGTGTTGAACCAGTAACGGGGAGTCTTGTATCCAATAATAAGTGTTTTGACTAATAAGATTTTCATCAGCTACAGCGATGATTATAATGATAACAAAAATAATGATAATAAGAAGTTTATGCAGGTGGTGGTAAGAATAACGAAGGTAGTAATATGTGCATATGTAGACAATTCAATGAATAAACTAGGTCAAGTATCAATAACTAATCCCTACAAACCAAACTATAGAAAGTTAATCTGATGCTCGCTAGTGACTTGCTACAGGTTGGAGTTTCCTGAGTTCTAGTGAGAAGTCGTGACCAGTGAGGTCCAATTAGATGTCACGTGTGTGGATGGATGTCCCACCAACGACAATGGTTGGGGTCGCGCTAAATCACGAATTAGTAGAAGTTAGAATTCACGAGCCATTGAATCGGGTCCCAGTGGCTGAATGGTATACGAGCTTGCCTTGTAACCGGAAGGTCCCGGGTTCGAATCCCAGTGGGTGCGTACTGCCGATGATTCCCAAACTAGGATGAAACAGCAGCTGTCCAGTACTCCCTGGTTTTCAATGGTTCTGTAACTGATATCAATCCCTGATCAACCTGTAAAACATAACTAATCCTTACAAACCAAACTATAGTAAGTAATAATAAATTTGTAAAACTTAAACCTGTAGGAGTAAGTAATTCCATATTAACCATATTAGTTCCATATTAGTTTTCCAAGTGTTGGTTTGTAGGGATTTGATTGGTTACAGGATTTTATCATGAGCTGACATTGGTTAGAGAACCATTGGAAAACCTGGGAGTACTGGACAGCTGTTTCGCCCTAGTTTGGGACTATTCAGTAGTACGCACCCAGCGGGAATCGAACCCAGGCCCCTCTGGCTACAAGGCGAGCTCGTATACCATTTTGCCACTGGGACCGGATCCAATGGCCCATGCAGCAGGTCGGGTGTGAGGACAAATACTAGCCGAAGACATTGGCTATGGGTCACGCTATGTCATGAATTGGCAGAAGTTAGAATTCATGGGCCATTGGATCGGGTCCCAGTGGCTTGATGGTATACGAGCTCGCCATGTAACCAGAAGGGCCTGGGTTTGAATCCCGCTGGGTGCGTACTGTTGAGTGGTCCCAAACTAGGACGAAACAGCTGTCCAGTACTCCCAGCTAGTTTTCTAATGGTTCTCTAACCAATGTCAGCTCATGATGAAATCGATATTAGTTTGTTTATTAGATGTATCACACAGTGAAACTGGATGACACCGTTTAGAACATAATTTATTGTTCATAATCTTATCAATTATAATCACATGACTACGAAACTTGACTTTTAAAGTCTTCTTTGTTCTCTCCTATTTGTTGTCGTTAGGGCAGTAGAATTTTCAAGATCTCCAAATGGACAGGTGTTGAATCATTCCTATTACATGTATTTGAAGTTGATCCGATAAACAAAACTTCTGTTTGCGCAACACATTTCGAACAATCTGATCACACACGGACTTGTCATAGAAATATATATGAAATTAATAAAACTTCTGTTATCAATCTCACCCTCTACCCTGTGACATTAGATTTTAAAACTGTCATCCTATCCCATCCTAATGTATGGTTGTGTGTAACTGCATATCGTGCTATAGCTGAACTATTCTCTAGACTTCTTATCTTATTCAGGTCAACTAATCTAGACTTTGCTAGGTTTTTATGTTCGGCTATTCTGACTGCTCTAAACTACTTTGACCCATGTACCTGACCTGACAATTATTGCAGGCAGGGTATTAGATAAACTCAATTGTTTTGTTTTATTGGCTCCACAGGATTGATCCTTTAACCGACAAAGCTTGTTTCCGAATGAGTTTGTGGGTGGTCTGAATGCCAGCCACTTTTATTCCTGCCTTGTTAGGTCAAGCCTTGAAAGTTACGTAATACTGAAGGTGAAGTGGAAAGATAATCTGAGTTTAAATAAATATTATAAAAGAACGAAAGAAATGGAAAATAAGGAAGGGTGGGGGGTTTTTAATTTAGACCCTACCTAGGCCAAGGGAGAATTAAAGGAAAAACAAACTTTTTTGTGAAGAAAGACGCTAGGGTTGTCCTCTCGGATTCCCATAGTTCCGGCTATCTCTAAAAGGCAAGGTCGAATTCCACTCGAAAGATTCGATGGAATGCGACAGATAATTTTAAAGGTACTTCTTCTCTTCACTTCATGACATCTATCATCGACCAAATGAGATAAAATAGAACTTCTTATCAATTTCTCTTGACCTTTTCCGGACTTTTCAAGACTATCGATCTTAATCAGTTAAACTATTCAACTGGTGGATGGTGACTAGCAGCGGAATCCAAGATACGCATTTCGTCCTATTTGAAACTAGTCAGCTAGTGGATGAACCTGCATTTTCCGGTGAGTGAAGATGTTTCCACCACCGAGGCTCGAACCCAGTGCCCATAGTTTGAAACATCGAAGCGTTGCTCACTAGACCACTTGGGCCACGAAATCCACCTCGTGTGCAACAGGTCATATTAATTATTTAATTGAGTTTTAGATTTTCCTGTCGATTGATTGAACCGAAGAGCTCGGTCTCAGGTTGACATGTCGGCTTCTTATGCATATTCTTCGACGGTGTCTGAGCATGCGATTAGAATTTAACTGGTGGATGGCGACTAGCAGCAGAATCCAGAACAACGTGCATTTCGTCCTATTTGGGACTCGTCAGTTGGATAGTGCCTCTCGTGGCGGAAGTGGTGTAGTAGATAACGCTTTGGCGTTTCAAACTATGGGCACTGGATTCGAGCCTCGGTGGTGGGAACCTCATCACTCACTGAGGAATGCAGGTACACCCACTAGCTGACGAGTCCCAAATAGGACGAAACGCGCGTTGTCATGGATTCCCACTGCTAATCACCATCCACCATTTAAATTTAAAATACATGCCAAGACATCATCAAAGCATCTTTACAAGGAGCCGAGCACTTGGGTCCAATCAATTGGCAGGAAAATCTAAAATTCAATGAAATAATTAAACTGGGTTTCGATCTTCGGCCAGTGACGCACTCCTCCTAAACCTTGCTAAGCCAGTAATAAATCTGTTTAAGGGGAAAGGTTAGGCATGAGGCTAGCAATTCCGTTCTGTAAAAATAAATGCCCTAGCTATCGAAATTTCAAGAGTTCTAGCTTGAAGCAGCCTACGTTCCACTGTTAACGCAAACGAATACAAAAAAGTACATATTATCACTTTTTTCATTAAATCCTATAATTATTCTAAATTATTCTGCATATATGTATTTATAACACTTCCATTTGTCCCTTTTTCAGCTTAAAACTTCCTACAATTATCTAAATAATTTATTCTCAGCTGTTCAATACATTCGTGGAGTTTATAATCGTTTATTATCTGGTGTGACTGAAACTAGTGAAGAGAATTGGAGTTCTAGAGATATTATGGCCTATGATACACATGTCGCACTACATTTACAACTCGATGAAGTCTTTATCCCACCTGGAATGCTTCAACTGCCTATTTATCATCATAATTTACCAGCTGCATTTAATTTTGGTGGAATGGGAAGTTTAATTGGTACAGCTATTGGTATATTAGTTGGAGAATATGGTAAGTGATAAATAACATTGGATGGCATGCTTAGATCCAAATTTGACTACTGTTCGACTATCTACAGAGTCTAATGAAACGAATTTAAGTGTTGGTTTGAAGGGATTTGATTGATTGGTTAAAAGGATTTCATCATGAGCTGACATTGGCTAGAGAACCATTGGAAAAGCTTGGAGTACTGGACAGCTGTTTCGTCCTAGTGGCTTAATGGTCTACGAGCTCACCTTGTAACCAGAAGGTCCTGAGCTAGAGCCCTACAGTTGGTGAGTACTGCTTGAGAGTCCTAAATTGGGTTTCCAAGTGGTTCTCTAACCGCTGTCAGCTCATGATGAAATCCTGTAACGAATTGTATTTACTTGGTTATATTGTATTTTAACTGTCTAATTACGTTCTTGAAGAACAATCTGTACTCACTTGTGTATTTCGAGATAAATTTCACCACAACTAACTAAAATATCCTTGTGACAAGCACCGTTGCCAGATTTTCCCGCATCCCACTGACGATAGAAAGACGGTGGTTGTTTCTGATAAAATCTGCTCTACTGTATTTAGCAGTAATAACATAACAAGAACTCAAAATCCCCTCAACATTGCCGTTAAGCAGCTAAGCAGAACAGAAAATTTCCCAATGCAAAATAAGGACTGTAGAAAAATTATTTAACTAACATTCAGGCGTATTAAGTACCTCAGAATCAAACAGGAAGATTCCAAACAAGTTGGAATCAAAAAGCCTGTCAGCAAGAAATGTGCACCAAACAGTTCTCGTAGACTGTCGAAGGTGAGAATCACTTAGACTCTTTCAAAAGAAATTACCCAATCACAAAGAGAAACTTTCAAATTAGAGATTACACAAGAACAAAGATAAATAATTAAAAATTAATTCAGTGGGTGATATGAAAATGTCAGAATAATGATACATAGTCAAGAAGAATCGGAGATAGTAATCACAATACTAGGTGAAGCATCCAAATAAGTGTAAATATTGTGATAAGATTGTTGAAGGGGGATTTTCAGAACAGAATTGAGCATTTATAAGTTCGCGAACGAAATTGACTTTTATTATTATTGTTCCCTTGAGTTCAGAGTAGAATATAGGTCTTCAACAAAACATCTCAACTTTTTCCTATCTTCTGTTATCCCTTTCAGCTGCCTCCAAGATTACCCATAATCGCTCATCTCCCCGTCACCCACACGATCTCTTTCATATCCCTTCGCACTAAAGCTCAACTCGTCTTCACTTCCCATCGGGATTTCACTCAGGCGATGGCCTGCTTTGAGCGCAATGTCATTCAACGGCCTCCTTAACGTATGAGCGATCCATCTCCATTTTTTCCTGCATATTTTTGAACGATCAGCCCATGGTTGGTTGATTCATTCTGGCCATTTTATCTTCAGAATGGAGCCAGTGAATGTGGGATCTGTTCCAAATCCTTTTCGTCACATGCATACCAAGTTTCTGTCTCATATAGAGGAACTCACTTGACATTGGTATTCAAAATGCGAATCTTATTGTTTATGTCAAGGGGGAGTGCATAAAATTTCCAAACTTGTTTCAGGTTGATGAAGGCCTGCGTATCTTAACTTTCCGATTCCAACTGACTTTGACAACTTCATCCGTTTCGCCTGTGTTTGAAAAGATGCTCCCTAGATAGGTGAAGGAGGTGGCCTCTGTTAAATCTCTCCTGTTGATGGTGATTGGTGTTGGTCAAATTTGTCAATGTACCATTGATTTCTTCATTATTGTGAACAGTTAAAAACGATTAAGCCAAAAAAGCAAAGAAATGCAGAATTACAAATTAGAATAAAAATCATAAAAGTGAAGTAGGGCAGTTAGGTAGTTGCTTCACTTTTCAACATATGTACACAGAGAGACACAAATATCAAACCTGCCTAGGACTATGAACACTGCTATGCGCGTAAACAACGAAAATATGCAGCAATGTGTGTATGATGACGAAAATCCCGGCGTGAGTTACTCACTAGAGTAAACAATACCATCTGAGGTCATATTTTAATGAAAGGAGGTTTATTCCACGTAGGCCGCCGTGAAGATAATAGTATTAAAGTGATAAATAATTGTGCGCCGGTGGCACAACGATAAAATCCTCGTCAACCACACATGTGGTTCAAGTTTCGATCCTCGGCCACTAAGCCAGTAATAAAGTTGGTAAACAGAGAGGTTTGGTCTGGAGATGACACTGGCAACCTCATCCTGTAAAACTTAACATCACTGCTATCGAAACTTCAAGCCTGTAGCTTGAAGGCGCCCTATGTTCAAAACACCTTTAAAACTATCCCACTCCCGAAGTCGGAATTCAAACGCCTAACGCTTATGTGTACTATGGTTGTGCTATTCCAATTTGACAACCCTCTTTACCGCCAAATAAATGGTGTTGCTATGGGCAGTCCACTTAGCCCTGTTTTAGCAGATATATTCATGTCCACCCTTGAAAGAACAAAGTTAACGAAACAGCTTCCTATTATCGATATGTCGATGACACATCAGTAGTGCGCAACAATGAAAATCATGCTTCACACTTACTCAGATTATTTAATGAAGCACATACCAATATTGAGTTTACTATGGAACATGAAAATGATGGACAGTTCCACTTCCTCGACATTGCCATGCAAAGTCTAGAGGACGGAAGAATTCAGAAGTAAATTTATCGACAACCTACTTGGAAAAACAATAATTACATTTTAATACTTTTTGTCCAAATAGCTTTAAACGCGGACCAGTCAAGACTATGTACTATAGAGAGAGGAAAATATGCTCTATAGAGAAATTAGAGGAAGAATTTATGTTTCTTGAAAAGATGTTGAAGAACAAGGGTTATCCTCAAATGTTCATTAACAAGTATAGAAGACCTGAAGTCTAAAATGTAAAATAAATTACAGTGGAGAAAAAGCCCGTCTACATTCAACTTGATTTCAAAGGCGAAATTTACATGTATCTGCGGGAGCAGTTACATTGGAAGAACACAAAGAAGGTCATATCTACGATTTTCTGAACATGTACCAAAAAAGTTTATATCTAAAGGGAACAAATACTTTAAACTCTGCCATCGCCAGGCATCTCGTTGACACCGGTCATGACGTGGATGTCGTTCAAAATTATCAATAGGCAAAGGAGTTGAATTCTCCTCACGTTTGCTGAAGCCATCTCCATCAAGTGCCCAAAAACCCGATTTATGCGTCGAGAAAGAAGCGGTTATCAGTATTTTTTTGCCTTGATAACTGGATATTTTCACCCCTTTTTCATCTGATTACGTAACGCCGAAAGTTTCCATTGTGTATGATCATTATTGTTCGGAATAGTGCTTAATATTACATATGTACACATATTATTACTGTGTGCATCTATTGACTGATTGATTGATTGAGTTTTGTTTAAAATGGACTCTGTGCAACTATGTTAAAATTGTTTCTGTAGATATATTTAATAATAACTTTGACCTGTAAACAACTGCTGTGAGAGAAGGCAACGAAATAAACAGTAATAGTACCACTTTATTCTGCAACAGCCACTGTTCTGTTCTCGCTTTATTCAAATAATCGATAATTCTTTGTCTAATTTCTTTTTAATTTCAAAGGGGCATATATGCGTAAAAATGGAGAAATTCAAGCAGTCTGGTCATCTGATACAATTCGTATGTATAAAGAACAGAAAAAGTGTGTTCATGATCAAGTCTATAATGCATCAAAGTATTATTTTAATTTCTCTGATTTGGTAAGCATAATTTATATTTATATTTATATTGTGTATTTTTAAGCAGAGAAATTACACATATGATGTAATTACTGGTAGCTGAGTGTATGTAGGCCTGAGTCAATTGATGATGTTATGAAACTGTACTGATTGCTGATCCACTACCCTCTACCTCCCTTGTAGAACAATTAGACTGAATAGGAGGTAGAGTTAGTCATCTGCTTTTGACTCGGTCCCTAGGTAGGGACGTCTTATTAAATAAACTTGCTGAAAGTCAAGTAAAATGTTGGCCTGTTAACTGTTTACATTCCTGTCTCTCAGGAAGAAAGCAGTACACCATGTACAAAAGGATGTCTTCCACTTCATTGCCTACTGAAGCTGGTGTATCTCAAGGCGCTGTCCTTTCTCCTTTTCTTTTTTCTTTCTTCTTACATGACTTGCTTCACTTTGTGAAGTACGCTGATGATTTAACAGTTTCAATGGCTGTTAACTTCTAGGTAGTTTGTACCAAAATAAATAGCTTTCTATCGGGAGTCAGTAAATGGTCTGAGTCTAACGGTCTTAAACTGAATACTTCTAAATTTCAAACTGTTAATTTCAGCTTAAGATGTGAAAGAAAGCTTAAGAAAGTCGTCGATTCTCATGACAGTTTTAAGATTGACGACAATGATATAGGAATCAAATCAGAAATTAAGTATCTTGGACTCATTCTCTCTTCTGATCTCTCCTGGTCTTCCCATGTCTTAGCAATCTCCAGTAAAATATTCCGCCTGACATTTTACATTAAGAAGTTAAGACACTCGGGTATAACTCAACCCCTCATCCTACAGTTCGTAAACTCTTGCATCCTACCTATTCTTCTTTATTGTTCACCCTTACTTATTCTTTCCTGGTTTGCTTAAAAAAGACTATGTCACAATACGTAGAATGCTGAAGACGGTCAGTAGGGTGAGTGGTGTCCCGGTGGACCGCATAGTTAATGTTGTTATCGATAGGCACTTGACTTCGTGCAATAAATTTGCTTAAAGGATTTTGTCTGAATTCGAGCATCCGCTTTACCCTCAGCTTTCACCTTGCATCTCCTCAGGTAGAACAAGAAGTAACTTCAGAAAACTGTATTCTGTATGATACTATACTTGGCACGTATTTTATGTGATGAAAATAGTGTCAGCCAAGAATTAACTAACCTTTTTTCATCTAGTAAATAAACAATTTCCTCCATTCATCCTTATATACCTTCAAGTTTTACTTTTATTATTTCTATTATATTTATGGTCCTGTTGCTTCTTTGTTTGTTCTACTTTCGTAATTGCAAACACCAACTTATCTCTATGACTGCTGTAATCCTTGTTTTTCCCCTCACCATATCATTTAAAAAGAACATTATATTCAATATTTTTAAACATGCTAGGATTTCGATACCGCATCGATAATACTGTGTGAAACAAGCCACGGCAATTTTCACTTGTATTCTTATTATTACTACCTTAGCTGTTATCATTATTATAATTGTTCCCATTTTATATGCTGCATGTTTTTGACACTACCTTTATTGTAAGTGTGGAAAATTTTCTGTGTGATTAATTTTATTTATAATTTGAGTAAATTAGATGCAATATTGTGATTAATGCTGAAAATTCCATTCTATATCACAAGTACTGTTTTTGGAATAAAGTGAATCGTTATTATTATTATTAAAAACATTTAAAACAAGCAGCAATTTTGAAAAAATGGTAGTATTTAATGAACTCATAAATTTTTTTAGAAAGACTCATCAGCTGAACAATCCTTTTAACAACGAATTTATTATCAAGCTGTACAATCGTATATACACAAAATGGTTCTTTAAGAAGCTATATCCGGTGAGGAAATTGAATCATAGATGTGAATGCATAAAATAGTATTCAACCATAGTCTTGAACTGCCCTCTACTTGCTTGTGTGTAAATTCTTCAAAACCTTGTTAGATGTATTCAGGATTATTTAGAGTTCTGAATGCCTGGTTAGAAGAATTTTATCGATATTTTTTATTACAACTTGATTCCACACTGTATTTTCGGTACAAGTATAGAAATTTCAGCATGGATATCGGTTGCCCAAATTTCGCAGGCCAACCATTGATATAAGGTGTGCGTCAGCAGGGGATCGAACCTCGGCCATGTACACGGTGGGCGAGAGTCCTAACCACTGTACCATGGACGTATTCTAAGGCGCTTGACATTCTTGAATTCCAGTTTATATGGTAACATAATAACAGCACTGGTCATGTTTTGAAAATCCAGCCAGGTTGGTCTTAGGCAGCCATAAGGGTGAAAAAGAAGGGAGATTGGACCAAAACCCCACTACAGAAAATCAACCCACTCTCTACACAACCTTCAAACCACCGAGGAATCCTTGAATCTCCCTTCCGAAAGTGAAATAGAAAGTACTGCTTGAGGAGGAAGTAAAATATCATTAGCGGTCATTGAACCAGCTTAAAACATTCTCGAGGCAGAGTGTGAAAAACAGGCTGTCACACTGAGCCACGTGAGTATGTGGATGCCAGTTCAGTTGCTCTTGCAAGGCTGAGTACATTTCTAACGACAGGAGACAATGGCCAGGCAACACATCGTTTATTGAGAAAATCAAAAAATATTTATAGATTTTTATGTACATTATTGTCAGCGGAGAAGCAGTGTCTTCCGATTGGTTGTTTTCTCGCTGAAAGTTATTCTGTACTGCGTGTGACGGTTTCTCACAAAGTTAAGCCATATATCTGCGAATCGTATTCGTACACGTTAAGTCTGCTCTGACTGGTTGTTGAGTTCCTGAATGTTAAGCTTTGTTATTGTTTTTTCTCATGACCCGGATTCGGGACATAACATTGACGTAAATTGCTGTCTACAATTTTTGGCTTACAGCCAGCTCTCACTACACACTGACAGTGTCGTACGTCCACCAGTAAAATGCCCTTGGGAACACTAACCAGCCTGGAATTCCTTCAGAATTAAACATCTCAAAGGAAGTGTGATGAAGACATCTTTGCATAGCTGAGGCAAAAATGATCCCAAAGTTCAAGCCCACGTTGTGCATTGAAACGATACATACAACCTTTTTCTTTACCATGGCCGTCGTAAATAGTCAATTTTCCTAAATAGTGATTAACCTATTATGTATCTTATCCAAACTTCTTGTTTACTTGTATTATTTTTAAGTTTTTTAATCTCTACTTACACGACTATGTTTTTTAACCGGATTTCCTGTCTATTTTGTCATTAATACGTTTTCAACACCTATCTGTTATCTTGTTAATTTCACTATCAACCGGAACAGTTTCGGAAATTTCTCAACCATGTACTATATATAGTTGCTGACCTCGTCGATAAGAAAATATTCTTCCCTCTGACTGTCATTTTCATTTTTCTCATTAGCTAAAAAGAGACTACAGAGAACACAGTGAAAGCGTTCCATTGGGAACCCAAGGGAATAATATTTTTAAACCTCTACATAAATGCCCACATAATATAAAATCATTAGAAGCAGAGGGATATTTAAACATGAAAATATGCATAACTTCTTTTAAACAACCTCGAAAGTATTTCTACTTTGTTGATTTGCTTAAATTTTCTTCTGTTCTCTCTCTCTCTTTCCCTGTCTAACAGATGATGGCGACAATCGAAGACGATATGAAGAGGGTAACACGTGCAACTATACATGAAGCATCCGGGCTAGATATAGCCAGATATGTAAGTATCTCTTGATATATAGGATTACTGATAATAGATAGTTGGAAGCGATTGGTAGGATGCCTTTCTTGACCTAGTTTGCGTGCTAGTTGGTCATTGACCAGTCAGTCAGCAAGGTATATCTGCAATCTTGAAGGAACTCATATCCCTTCTTCTGAAATTTGAACCCATGTCACCCAGTGTACTGCAGGTATTAGAGACATTAACACTGAGGTAATTGGGCTCACCTATTGACCTTCTATAAGACTGACTATTTTGGATAGTTGGACTGGACACTAGTCAGTAACCAGTGCGAACTTATGTATAGAGCACGGATGAAAATGCTGGGATGACCTCACTTTTTGCCATGGGCTTCATCATGAATGTAGTGTTGATGATAAATTTTAAGGAATTACTTGTCTTTCATTAACTGAAGAATAGGTTGAAGACATTACCAATGTGTTTTCTTAAGTTAACCAATTAAATGATGTCATTTCAATTCATATCTATGATAAATTGGATAGAGACAGAAGCAATCAATAGATTGGCGGCTTGCTTAAACCACTTGGTCAGTCAAATTTCCGTCCAGCATAATGCATTTACTTTTCTGAGTATCTTGTTGGAGCAGTGCTATTTTTCCAATGATGTGCTTCGATTGTAATATGAACTCAAGCAAATTTTTATCTGGATAGCAACCGATTCTCCTACACTTTCCATTTACTTCACGTTTGGTTACAAATTGGCATCAGTTAAAGAACCATTGGGGATCCTAGGAGTATTGGACAGCTGTTGGATGTGTCCTATTGAAGAATCCCAAACTAGGGCAAAACAGCTGTCCAGTACTCCCGGGTTTCCCATGAATTCTCTAACTGATTTCAACCAATAAGCAAGCAAATCCCTGCAAACCAAAACTCGATAATTAATCTGATGCTCACTAGCGACTGTTTATATGCAGGGGATGTTACCTGGAGTTTCAATGAGAAGTCGTTAGTAGCAGGATCCTGCAAAAGGACCATTACACGCCCGATACATTGGCTGGTAATTGCACTATAAATATATATGCTTCACGAATCAAAAGTCGGAATTCATGGGCTGGACATTGAATCGGGTCCCCTTTGGCTAAATGGTTTAGAGCTAGCCTTGTAACCAGGAAGGGTCCTGGATTCGTACCCTGACGGTGGATACGTGCTGTCGATGAGTCTCAAATTGTGAAGAAACAGCTTTCCAGTACTTTCTGGTGGTTTTCAGTAGTTCTGTAACTCATTTTTTAATCCGTGATCAAACTTGAAACTCGTTATTCGCTTTATAAAAAATTGTTCACAAAATTTATTAGTCCCAGATGGAAGCAGGGCTGTAGAAATCATAAGACAGGTAAGCAATTGAGACATCAGACAACAAGGGGATAATTATTCTAGGACAACATTGCAAAATGAAATTATGTTGAATTAAATTACTCGAGGTGACAAGTAAGGTAATACAGGAAATTAGTGAAAGTGAAATTTATAATAAATGGGTAGGAAAGTTCCAGAATACTTTCTGGTCAAGGGTCAGATTAATAGAATTACAATCAGGAATTAAAATGCTACAATAATCAGACGGGGGATGGATAAAGCTCAGACAATGTAGGATCATAATTACTGAGAAAATTGACATTGATTGGGCAATTAGGGGTTAGAAATGTAGAAATAACAAAAGTAGACAGGATGCTTGGATAAAAAACTAATGTGATGAATAATTGTTTACGCAATCAAGGATTAAATATGTAGAAATAGTAGAAATAAACATAAAGTTCGGATATGAAAATATGGTAGTATAAATAGGGATTAAGAAAAATTTTAATATAACATGAATAAACAAGAAGTTTGGATAAGAAAGGTACTGGGATGGTAATTATGAGAAGAATTACCTGTTTATGATGGTCATGGCAGGCAGGGGAAAATGGTTGAACGTATTTCTTTTGGATACTTAGCGTAGGTTTGAGCTTTTGGATGACTAGTGCATCGGCTATGCCCAGATGTCTTAATTTTACTCCCTTTGATAGGTTTGATCGAATTTTGTGTATTATTTTGAAGGATTTTCTCGAATGGCGCTGAATGTCTTGAATTGACCAGATGTTCTGTCACTGAACTATATACATGTTTTCATTCTCCTTTGACTAGCCAGGCTGGATAGTGTTCCCGAGTGCGTTAAGTGAAACTAATCATAACGATAGACATTTGATAAGGGAAGGACATGCAAAATGAATAAACAAAACGAAAAATTGAATGGTACATAGCGTGAATAAGGAATGTTGTACTTTAGAGGAGACAGGTTAATACCACAAATGAAGTAATGGTTGAACAAACTTTCCACATAAACAGACATCTCTATTTCCTATTCCGATGACCCAATTTTCAGCAATACAGACTAGTAAGGTCCTTAATGATTTCGGCAGATTACTTTTCACTTCATAGATGACTTCGAAGGAGGGGAATGTGAAAGCAAGCTGATCAATATCGACTAGATGTTCAATTATTGTACTTCTTATAACCCGGCGTCTACTTCTTCGTAACCAGGCAGAACAGTGTTCTTGTAGAACGACTCATATACGTAGCTCCACAAGAGTAGATGAACTGATAAACGCACATGGAGTTGGTAAGCTGTAAGGTCTTGTCTTTCAGGCCGTTGAACAATAATGTTGGACTAGGAAACGCTATTTTCAACTATGCTGCTGTGAACTTCCTTTCTCAGGGACTGTAAGATCCTCTCTTTCAAAGATGTCGGCAGCTAAATCACCTTTGAATTCAAGGTTCATGTGCAGTATTTTCTCGGTTACAGACATTAAAACCATATTTCGTTGGTTCTAAATCTATGTGGGGATAAATCTATCTCCCACCGTTTTAGAAGACTTAACTCTTCCTCCACAACATCACGAATACATATGCACATATAACAAGTAATCGAATAGGGTAACATTTTCAATGAAATTCGTTAGCTGACCATTCCATAGCAGCTTTCTATGAACTGGTCTCATAAGTGCCCATTTCTCCTCACTGGTAACTTCACATTGACAGAATGACTGCTAGTCTCATTTATATCATACAGCTTGAGGATAAATTCGTTGAAAAGAGACACTTTACTGAATCACTTGTTTTGATTTAGACAGATATGAATAAACATATGTCCTGAATATTTCAAGCTTGACCTCTAAAGCTTCAGTAGCACCGCTTTTATTTCGCCCAGTGAGGTTCCTAGCCTCACACCTTCTCCCTTTACTAAGCTAACTACTGGCTTAAAGAAGTTTTAGGGGGTGTCTACTGGAGGTCTAACCCAGGATCACTTATGGCGGGGTTGGCGACCAATATATTGCTGAAACACTGACGAACGCACAGTACGATGAACGTTCCAATGAAGTTTCGTTCAAGATAATGTTAACTGTATTGTAGTAATTTATTGTAGTCGTAGTATTAGTATTTCAAGATGACCGAATTACAAGAATCCAAACAAAACACAGAGAGGGCGGAATTCAGGAATTTGTATTTAGCGGAATTATTATGCAATTCATATAAGAAACATATTAACAATCAACAGTAAGTATTTAAACAATACAGAGATAGAAATTGTCAATCACCACATCCGCCACACGTCGAATGTCTCCTTGCGTATTTATAACGATGTCTCGGTTTGCTTGCAAGTAGCTGCGACCTTCTAACTGATTCTGTGATATCATTTTCATCAGTATTATCTGGACTTATTTCTGAATTATCTACAAAATCAGGATTATTAGCGGAATCACTAAAATAATAATTGGAACGACCTACTTCATTTATTGTCACTTTGTCCAGGTGTCCGTTATGAACTGAGTGATCTTTGATGTCTAATATCTTCACCACTCGATTTCCCATTTTTTGTAGTATAATTCCAACAGAAGGTCTATAGTCATTCCCTTTGTAATAATGTACATTAGAAGTCGTGGACATCAGATGCTTTTTGAGAATTCGAGATTTGAAAAGTTTTGCAGGACTTTCACGGGTACTTGTATGCTCTGCATTCAACAGACGCAGTCTATGCATATGCAACAATTCCTCCATTTTAATCAGTTGCTCTCTCATCTCATTCAGGTCTTTTCGTGTTTTCGACAGTTCACATTGTAACTCAGCTACCTCATTTTTGAAAACAGTTGACACTTGAGTTGCCGAACTTGTAGTGGAGGTTTTCATTGGATGAGATTGAGTATTTTGAAAGGTTGAAAGACACATTGACTCCATTTTACTAGACAGCTTGGGAGAATTATAAGAATGTTGAGCAACATAAGTATTCGAACTTCTGCAAACAGTCTTGATGTGTCCAACTTTACCACATTTATGGCACTTAGCACCCCGAAAACGGCAAGTGCTTCGTAGATGTAACTTTCCACAGGATAAACACGGTTTAATGTTTTTGATCTCTCGCTGCATTCTATTACCTGTGGACGACAGTTTGGATTGCTTTCCATGACCACTTGTATTTTCGACTTTAGAAAGCATGACATCAGATACTGACGTAGTGGGAGCAGAGTATTCACTATTGACATCTTCATATGTAATACATACTTCTTTAGCAGTTTGAAACGTACAAGAAGGAATCTGAATTAACTCTTTCTCTAACTTAGGAATATTGATTCCAGCAATTAGACGATCACGTAGTTGAGTATGCAGCTGATCTCCAAAGTTACACTTTGAAGCTTGAATTTGAAGTTGAAGAATGAACTCTCGAATCTTCTGGTTGGGAGCACGAACCAGTTTGTTGAATTGAGCCCTCTCTCGCGTCTCAAAAGTAGTTATATGGAAGTGATCTATCAGAAGTTCACGGAGTTTATAATATGGCAGAGAAATTGGTTTATCTGGAAACGACAGAGTCTTTACTAGGCTATACGCATCTAGCCCAATAGCAGTGATGAAATGTGCTGGTATTTTGTCATCCCGAACATTCTTTGAAATGCACCACGCATCGAAGCATTCAAAATAATCAGCAATCTCCTACGGAGACCCATTAATAGGAAATTTTCCCAGGTTATTTAGTTCCATCGCGACGCCAATTTGTAGTAATTTATTGTTGTCGTAGTATTAGTATTTCAAGATGACCGAATTACAAGAATCCAAACAAAACACAGAGAGGGCGGAATTCAGGAATTTGTATTTAGCGGAATTATTATGCAATTCATATAAGAGACATATTAACAATCAACAGTAAGTATTGAAACAATACAGAGATAGAAATTGTCAATCACCACATGTATCCTAAAAGAGATTGTAATTAGATCTTCATACCAACCAAAGAGTTGATCCTTTGGTGATAATTTATTTTGTAAATCTTTCTTCTTTTTTAGGCTTTTGAAGACTGGATCAAGGATTCACCCGATGAAAAATATTTACGTCATTTACCCGGTGTCACATTCAATCCAAAACAGTTATTTTATTTAACATACGCACAAGTAAGAGATGCTATATGCTTTTACGAATTAACCACCACAAAAAATGTTGTGTATTCATTCTTCCTACTTATGAGTAGTGTAAGAGCAAGTAACTTCACTTTCAAACTGATTGATAAAATATCGAGAATTGTTAGAGTTAGAATTTCTTTGAATCGCATCCCAGTGGCTGATTGGTATACGAGCCTGTCTTGTAGCCTGAAATTCCTGGGTCCGACACATAGTGGGTCTCAGTGGTGCGTACCGACGAAGAGTCCCCAAAAAGGGATTAAATACTTGTAAACTACTTCGTGTCGGTTTTCAACGGCTCTCAAACTGAAGTTAGTCAGTTACGAGTCGTGGAAAACGAATTTTGAGGTTGCGAAATGAAGTTAACATCTAGTTATTCAACCATTCCACCTGACTGTAATAGTGGGTTGTTGGTGAAGAATGTAAATTCAATGAAGACAATCTACTTCAATCCGTACAGTCAAACTCACAATTTGGATTTCATATAGACCAGGGAGGTGAAATTCTCACCAGTACAATTCCCTTTGAATACCAAATTATCCATGCCCCATTATATAATCTATCTGATACCATAAATGCATATCAAGAAGGCAAGCATATTTGCAGAAATTTATGTACTACTTATCGAATGAGATGTTGAGTAGTTAGTTGTATACCACTTATCTCAACCCCTCGAAATGTTGGAAATTGAAAATTGTGGCTTTGATTTATGGTTTTACTAGTTTCTCCCCCCCCCATCAAGTAGCTGTCCAGAAGTCACGTGTGGTTTAAACTGATTTTAGCTCTCTGATCTGAGTCAAAGGCAAAGGCAGCAAATAAGACATCCTTTTTGATGTGGTTGTGTTCTCTCAGCTAACTGGATAGTTAATTTGCGAAGTTTTCATTGCCCCACCACTACGAGACATCTTCCGTCAGCACATACTTCAATTTGAATTGAAGTGAGCTTTAAGATTTCTCCACGCGTTTACTGGTCATCTCTCCTAGTGGCTGACCTTGAATGTCGTGATTAGTAGTTTTTGTGTGTTTTCACACCCTCTAGGCGGCTAATTGTATTGAAGCTGATTGTTTCTTTGGCTTGAACTTTGACCCTTTCTGTGTGAGAATTCTTTTTTATCAATTGATAAATTTTGTCCATATCAATGTGTCTATCAGCTGATGATTCACTGAAATACCAGACTGGCTTCTAAAAATTCTCCAGTATTCTTGTTGTTTCCTCTGTCTAATATTCGAGCGTTGTCCCACTTGTCCCAGTCAACCACGGACATCATTTCTACTGGGACAACCAACTTTCAAATATTAGACAGAGGAAACAACAAGAATGCTAGAGAATTTTTAGAAGCCAGTCTGGTATTTCAGTGAATCATCAGCTGATAGACACATTGATATGGACAAAATTTATCAACCGATAAAAAAGAATTCTCACACAGAAAGGGTCAAAGTTCAAGCCAAAGAAACAATCAGCTTCAATACAATTAGCCGCCTAGAGGGTGTGAAAACACACAAAAACTACCAATCACGACATTCAAGGTCAGCCACCAGGAGAGATGACTAATAAACTCGTGGAGAAATCGAATAGCCACTTCAATTCAAATTGAAGTATGTGCTGACGGAAGATGTCTCCTAGTGGTGGGGCAATGAAAACTTCGCAAATTAACTATCCAGTTAGCTGAGAGAACACAACCACATCACAATCAGTCACCTGAGAAACAGATCATCCTCATCATATCCAAGACATTCTTTGATTAGATCACCCCGATATCACTAACCACCAAACACTGCTGGTTGATATGAATGGTATACGACTGCTTATCTAAATCAATAATCAATAGTTTATAGTTTAATGAATCCGTACAATTATGAAGGTAGAGTTATCTATGGTCGGCCTGCAAAATTTGGGCTACCGATATACACGCTGAAAATTCCATACTTGTACCAAAAATACAGTGTGGAATCAAGCTGTAATCAAAAAAAAAGGAAAACAGAAGTGATGGATAACTAATGTTGTGCGTCAGGGAATCCTCAACTTCACGATGTTAATTTTATAACTTATGGATGGATATGAATTCTATTTGATTTAGATATTTTAAGAACTGTCTTATTATCATGAAGAAGTTGGTTAACTGGAATAGCTAAGAAAATTCATTCCTTTTGAATGAAGGCTCTAGAGCAATGTCCATGCTCTAAGGAGGCCTCTGGTAGTGTTTACTATGCTCCCCATCTCCCTCAAATGTGCGATGATATTGTAACAGTTGAAGACTAGAGATTTAGTAACGGAATGCTGATTTGGAATTTCACATCTCTATATATAGGGAAATTATGTACACCTTATATGAAAATCGTCATTTTCACAGATCTCCCGTGTCGTGTGCTACTTCTGCCCTTTGTATTGTCTTTCTTTGTCTTGTTTTCATGTCTCCCATGGTTCCCCGGAATGCTATGACACATCTCCTCTCGTTTACCTCATTTCATTCCCTTTATCCGCTATTTGATGCTTTTCTGCCGATGTACGTTTCTTTATACACTACTAACGGATCTTGTTAGTAGCATAAGCCACAATATTACAGCACTGATAAACGCAGACTTCTAAATTAAAGGCCAAGGAGAGAAGTGGTAGAACAGGCTGACTAGTTCGTTTATTTCGGATATTAATTAGCGGACAGTGGACGTTTTACTGATAATGTGAACGTCTCCTACGAATTTACGGATTTGAGTTATCTTTTAGACGCTGGAGAGAGACATCAGGCTATCTATCTATCAGAAATCCTGTACTATTCAGTAGTTTACTTTGTTCTACTTTATAACCAAGACAACATGTATGGATTTCAACTCACTGATTTGGTGTTTCATCATTTCTTTTGGAAAATGGTAAAGGGATTTAGATCTTGGGAGTAGGATTCTAAGCATGGAGGGTAAGTGAATTGATGAAGTTGTAATATTTCATTAGTGAAGATATCTGCGGAACCATTGTATTCTTCAGCTATCACTGTCGCCTGAGAAGAATTACGCCAATCTATACAGTGATTGACTTTCGCTTTTAACTGAAGACCAGTGAGCACCGGAAAGCTGTTACCTCCTATTTTGAAATTGTTTAGCAATACACAACAACGATCTTATCATCAAGGATGAAACCCGAAAACTTCAGGTTAAGAAATCAAGCTCGTTGACCATCCAGTCACTTGGTCAACTGGAATTCGATGACTCTTGGATTTCAGCTCTGTCAACTCGAATTGTAATGCTACCCTCCCCAAAAATGCCTTTGACAAGTACCCACTTCAGGATGACGTGGTGGACGGTAAGAGTCATTAATTCCCACTGCAGTTTCAGGAATTCCATCAAGCAGCTGTCAGTGAGCTGGTTGATTGATGTTTGGGATGCTGGCAGTTAATGTTTTAGGATGTAATACTTCCGTGCATCTAGTTATGTTTGTCATTCAACTCACTAATGAAGCATTTTCGTCCACCCATTCAACTGAAACGACTGATTTATTCGAGCTATCCAAATTCTACTCAGATAGCTAAACAATCCGGCGCGATATTAGGTGGCTGGAGGTACTTACGCTGCAAGTCTTAAGTTTCGTGTTTATAAGAATGCACCAGAAAAGTGAATCTGCCATGGCGGACGGCATAAGGTCTCTACAAGGATTCGAACCCTAATCAGCCAGTACTGTAAGTCAGAGGCGTTACCACTGAGCTACTGACTGTAAGAATAGACAAAATATTAATCAAAGAGCATATAAGATCATTTTCATCGTGGTTATTTTTTTCTTTCAGACATTCTGTCACAGCATGGATATGTGGGATGAATATTACCAGCTGGTGGCGACAACACCGCAACCGCCATATGAAGTACTGTGAGTGATAGTTTATATTGTATGAATTAGAAATATATCTGTAATGTCATTTTTTTTAAAGTGATCCAATCACTCTTATGTCTAGGTGACGAGTCCCAAGTGGGACGAAACGTGCACTCTTCCGACACCATTAACAAAATAACCTGAATTTTGAAAACTATTCGATGGAACATTTTATTACAAAGGGGTCTTATCATGGATTAACATCCATTTTCTTTGTTATTATTACTCCCTTGTGTTCTAAATGGAATATATGGCTTCAAAAGCACATCTCCATTTTGTACTGTCATATGGAGCCCTCTTCAGCTGGCCTATCGATGACCCATAAGCTTTCACCTCCCATACCCCGCTCATTAACTCCCATTTGCGCTTCACTCGGGAGATAGTCGGGCGTGCGATGTCACCCGACGGTCTACTCCTCAGTGTCTGTCCGATCTATATCAGTTTACATCAGAAGCACTGGATTCTTGATTAGTTCATTTCCAGATCTTCTTGTTGCTAATTTCTTTCTGACCAGCTAACATCAGATGTTCAGTATTGAGCAAACTAGGGCAGCTCCTGATAAAAGCTTTCAGAAGCCTATTGACAATGGTTTTCGAAACGCTCTAGTCAAGTTTCTGATCCATAGAAAAGAAGAACCGAAATAACAATAGACAAAGTTAAACTTTAAGCACTACTGACTACCAATCAGCAAACGACCTTCAACGGGCCGATCACATGAAAGAGGGATTTTTGATTAAGGAAAACGTATATTTATGAAAAAAAAGCATATAAACTGCATAAAACGCTTACATAGGGTATCTTTCTCTAACGTGTGACAAAAACATCTCCCAGTTACGCATAGGACTGTCAACAGAAAAGTCACACCATATTCTGTACATATATTCATCCAAATGACTATAAATGAGATCCTTTTAAGATCCATTTATAGCCCTAATCCTATTTTTCAAACTTCCCCAAAATCCTTCTGTATAATTGATGTGTGTCCCCGTAATGGCATCCACAAAATCACTGGAATGGTCCACTCTGTGATGAATATCCAAGAGATAACAGAGAGTTATAACCTTTCCGTTCATCCGTATTCACTATTGATTCCTGTCCCACAGGTCTAGTAATAATAGGTATTAAAGTATTTGCCTTTCTATTTGGTATTCTCTCCACGAATCCTTTTTGTAGGCAGGTGTCATATAAACCAATTACCCAAACATTGTTGGCTCGCTGACGACTACGGTTGTATTTTTCCTTCAGTAACACAGTTTCGTTCATGTGCACAAAAATGCCCTCTCCACCCAACGACGAAGTAATTTTTTCCATTTTCCATGATGCGGTGGCTCTGTAGTCCTGATACCACTGAACTTTTGAGACGAGGCTATTTTCGGTTTCAGTAGCTGCGCCTCTCACAAGCTGTTTTAAAATCCAGAAGTTACAAATATACAAGATCTGTGTTAAGGAGAGAGGCAACAAATGTTCCTATGAAATATTAGATTTGTCATCTTACATTCTCTAATACAAACTCGTCTCAAACAAATTACACAACGATGTACACATCCATTAATCGACCTGCTAAAGATTTTTAAACTCATCACACACCACCACCACATGAACAAATCCTCTCCTTCCTGAGCAACCCAAAATCCAGGTAATCCTGCAAAACATTATCCTCCTCGAACTGCTAGTGTAACTTTGTTAGAGCACGCATTTGAAACGAATCAAGCGCTATACAACCTTGAACCCAAGTACATGAACCTCATTGGACCATTCGAGGTCGTTCGCTGATTGGTAGTTAGTGGTGCTTAAAGTTTAACTTCGCCTAACATTGGTGTTGAGAATCCGATACTTGTTTTTTATGCTGACTGAGTGCAGAAGTTTTTCTAATTGATCCAAAGTGATGAAGGTCTGTCTTAGCTTTCCGATTCCGGCTAGCATTGACATCCTCATTCGGGTTTCCTACAGTTGAAACAATGCTGCCTGATGAGATAAGTGAACGGAGTGACCTCTTTCGAATTTCTCCCGTGACAGTGATTGGTGTATGTTGTTGCTGTTGTTGTTGTTGGTCAGCTAGTCATCTTCATCATCTCGATCTTCTCTGTCTTCAGTGATTGTTTCTTCTGTCAATTTATTGAGTTTTTAACACCTGTAAATTTTCGAGTTTATACATTCTGCATTCCTATGGTTATTTTCGCTTTCATCGAAAGAAGACGTAGGTCAACCGACTGGCTTCTCAAAGGCTTTCGCCTTGCTACATCATTATGTCTCTCTGGTTCCAGTGAAGAATAGGTCTGTTTTTTTTCTTTCTCCTTGTGCTTTGGAGTTTCTATAGCAAGTGGATTGATTTTTAGGTGTAGAATCGCTTACTGCACTTCCAATCTTTCCTCTTTCCCCGAGCTTACAACCGTCTAGAAAACTAACGAGGTAGTAGACTAAGTGGGGTTACTTTCAATACATGCTTCCGAATAGAACATAAAGCTTTAGGCCTTGGGAGTTTATTTCACAAAATGAGTTCCCTTGACCCATACACAACCTTCCTCTTTTCCCGATCTGACTGCCAGCTTGTAATCTAGACGAGTTTCAGGAGTGCATCTATCAAGAATCAAACCCAAGCTTTCCACTAGTGAATCACCGATATTATTCGCAAAATAATACACCAGTTGGTTGTCAAGATAACTAACTGAACATATTCACTGCACTCGTTTGGAAGATTGGAACTGTATTCACATTTGAGTGCTCTCTATCCTTGGTGAACCAGCCCAGTTTACTAATTACATTCTGAGCAGAAATGACTTGTTTATTTGTTTATATTGATGTAATTAAACAACTATCAATATTCGATTTGCGTGCTTCAGTAGAATTCTGTGTATCAGTGGAAAAGTTTATCTTCATTTTGAATTGTATCTATAGATTAATGATGTCATGAATAAAAGACTTGATTGGACATGAAAAACTTCACAATGTATAATAAATGCAATTTTCAAGAGTTGTAGGAATTCGATTCGTTTCAAGCTTGATTGTGAGATGAGATCATTTAAACAAGCATTCGACAGCTGTTTCCTCCTAGTTCGACACTCTTCATCTGTACGGACCTATCACAATTCAAATTGAGGACCTACTGGCCGTAAGATGACTTCGTAGACCATTTAGTCACTGAGAGACAGCTCAGTGGATAGTCCATGAATTTCAGCTTCTACAAATTCATTTTAGCACCACCACCATAAAATGTTACTAGAAATCCAGCAGACGTCGTTCTGTAGCCAGGCACTAGCTAGTATCAGACGTTAGCTGGTGGTCCTGCTAAAATCACCAGATGGTATAAGCTAGAATCCATCTGCTGATCACTGGATAGGGTCCTTGTGGCTGAATGGTCTACGAGCTCACCTTGTAACAGGAAAGTATCCTGGGTTCGTATCTCAGTAGTGTGTGCGCACTGCTGAAGACTCCCAAATAAGGACCGAACAACTCCACAACACTCCAGTACAGGTTTTCCAACACTTCTCCAACTGATTTCGTGAAATCCTGTATCCAATCTAGCCGCTGCAGATCAACACTTCAAATTTCAATAAAGTTGACATATTCCACGTGAAGATTTGACAGAATTTCTAGGTCTCTCAGAGGAATGATCTTAGTGATGTGTTAGCCTAAATGGTGAATACATTGAGAAATTAGCACTAGGAAAAGTTAGTTGAATGGCAGAATCCTGAACAACAACATCATGTGCATGATCCAGGGTACAAATGCCGGTTGACGAGCTCCTGAAAGAATCTCACCTACTTTCCCATCGGGTAATCAGTCTGAACAAGTGGAATGCTTGACTGTGCGCGGTTAGCAAGCATTCCTACCCCGTAAATACAAACCCCCAAGGCCATTGAGAATTCAAGTCCTACGTATCAATCGTAATTCAAGGGAATGAAAAAGGACATCAGTAGAATAAGATGGATAAAAAAAATTAATTCATGAATCCAGACAATAATGAAAACAAATTGAAGTATGCGCTGAAGATGTCACCCAGTAGGGCGATGAAAGCTTCGCAAACTAACCATCCAGCTCAGAGAACAAAACCACATCAAAATAATGAAAACAAAACACGTAGTTCAGCGAAGAGTCTCTTTTCGCCGGCGAATTCATTTTTTCTTAGCTGTACAATCCCAAATAAATATGTGTTATTTTGCATATACGTGTACATTAAGTTTGTCAAACAAAAATACAATTGGTTATGGTTATTTTAACTCAACAGGTGAAGATTGGTAATACAGGTCAAGAAAATTAGGCGTTAATCAAATTAGGGTAGTAACAAAGGTGATGAGTTGTCACAAACAGTTGTTAAAAGAAGTTATGTAATAATATGAATAGTTTGATGATTGAGTTTTACTCAGGATACACATAGAAATAAAGTAGAGAATACGAAATTACGCAAGAATTCTAAATGAATACAAGAATTATAAGCAATTAAAGAACAGGCAAACAAACAAAATTAAGTCATCAAAATCAACAAAGTTGTATGCACAGCTCTGGGTTTTC
This sequence comes from Trichobilharzia regenti, assembly GCA_944472135.2. NCBI lineage: Eukaryota > Metazoa > Platyhelminthes > Trematoda > Strigeidida > Schistosomatidae > Trichobilharzia > Trichobilharzia regenti. The sequence goes on along the minus strand of OX235264.1, from coordinate 124,355,347 downwards.
TATGTGAATGGCCAGAACTTCAGAGATACAAAGAAGACAAAACCGTATTGCCTTTGGTAGGTTATTCTTGACTCTATAGATTACTTTGAAGAAGGCGTTTGTTGAGATGGAATGATCAGTGTTGACCAGGTCTTCAATTATCGCACTCCTTATTGCACCAGTACTGCCTTCTCGCAACCATGCTGGATAGTGTTCTTCAATCCTCTTGGACAGGGTGCGAGTCAAACGACCGATGTACCTGGCTTCACAGCAGCACATAGAAGTGATCAGATGCAAAATCTTGTCTTTGAGACTTCTGCAGATAAGTGGGCGACTGGAGAACACTATTCTTAACGTTGCTGCAAAGAATGTTCTTCTCAGAGATGATGTGATCCTTCTCTAGAGAATATCGCTTGTTAAATCTCCCTTGAAATCAAGGTTCATGTAGAGTTTCTTTTTCGTCGCAAGTGAAGTTTCATTTTTACAAATCCTTGGTTTGATATTTTTATCAATGGTATCCATTTTAGATGAAGTTTCTCTCAGAATATCTAATTCTGTTTCTAGAACATCGGAATTACAGATGGGTCGGATGCGCGTAGCAAGTGATTTAATTAAATTCCACTTTTGTTGAATTGGTGGGTACCCAGTTATAGAAGCTCGTTAGTCGACCATTCTAAGTAGCTTTTTCTATGGATTGATCTTCTTAGGCTCCCATCAGCTCTTCTTGTTAGTTCTACATCAAGAAACAGAATTTTTGATTCGTTTTCCAATGCAAGAGTGAATTTTATTGCTGGATGGCAACAGTTAAATGTCCTCAGCAGTAGATTTAGGTCACTGTTGTTGTCGCAAATAATGAATACTTCGTCTACGTATCATTTATACAGTCGTAATTTGTCAATGCTCGGCTTTAGTCAACCTTTCTCGAGGCTTGCCACGAACCAGTCTGATAGTAGTGGACCCAACGGAGATCCCATTGCACTTTAAACTCCAAAATTCTCAACCTCATTTTCCATTGAACAACTTTAATTATTACTAATATTTTCTTGTAATTTTTCATATATTTTTGTACAGAGTAAATCATATCATGAATGAACTGCCTGATTTTGCCACAACATTCAACTGTCCAGTTGGTTCTCCAATGAATCCTAAACAACGTTGTCGTGCTGTCTTATAAAAATTGATACCATTCCCCGGTATTCTTTTGGTTATTTTTAAACTGTTTTTTCTTCTTACAACGAGACATAAAACAAACATTGGAAACATTGAACCTCCTTTCTGTTTGTTTGGTTATTTTAAAACTCTATCATCCATTAAGGCACAAGGTCATCAAACAAACACGTAACCATATACAGACTCGCATGTCACTGAATCACTTTTAACAAATATCAAAGTCTTCTTTCATCAAAATTAAAATTATGTAATGTGTAATTCAATATGCATATATATACCTCATTCAAAAAAATAAAAAATGAAGTTTATAGATGATTTAAAATTTGATTATTATTATTATTACACATACTACTTATATACTCTTGTTTATATATTACCTCATTCCCGGCCCCCTCAAACCTCCCGCCTTCTTGTATTCATCAATTTCATAATTATTTTCCAATATAAACAATATTCTGTCATGATTTGTTCCTCTTCTTTCGCATATTTTTACGTTATACATCACAAGGGGGATGAGGACGAGGAATAAATGTCCAAACTGAGTTCCCTTCTAACAGTTTGAGAAAAAAACATTTGAGCATTAAGCATATTCTATATTGATTATTAGAAAGAGTCTTTTGGTTTTCCCATTGAATGGAAATGACAAAAAGATACAATCGTCGTTTTTAACTGACGTTTCGATAAACTGTAAAATCCTGTTAAAAGCTTTATCAATTTGATAGAGAAGATTTGTAGCTCAGGTGGATAATTTTGATGTGATTGTGTTCTGTGAGATGGATAGTTAATTTGCAAAGTTTTTATTGCCCCACCACTAGGAGACATCTTCCGTCAGCACATACTTCAATTTGAATTGAAGTGAGCTTTAAGATTTCTCCACGAGTTTATTAGTCATCTCTCCTGGTGGCTGACCTAGAATGTCGTGATTAGTAGTTTTTGTGTGTTTTCACACCCTCTAGGCGGCTAATTGTATTGAAGCTGATTGTTCCTCTGACTTGAACCTTGACCCTCTGTGTGTGAGGTCTCTTTCTTATCGGTTGATAAATTTTGTCTATCTCGATGCGTCTATTGATTGAGGATTCACTGGAATGTCAAGCTTCTAAAAATTCTCTGGCATTCTTGTTGTTTTCTCTGTCTAATATTTGAACGTTGTCCCAGTCGAATTGATGTCCATTGTTGTCTGCAGGTAGTGATATGAGTGATGGAGTGGATATCATGTCTTTTGACGGCTAGCTTATGTTCGTGGATACGAAGATGAAGGGGACGTCCACTTCGGCCAATGTAGTGTTTTTCTCAGCTATTTACAATTTATTTTGTAGATGATGTTGGTTTTGTCTTCTTTCGCTGTTGAGTCTTTTGGTTGACATAGAATTGAGTGAAGCGACTTTGTTGGTTTGTGTACGACATTGATTCTTAAAGGTTTGAAGAGTCTTGTAGTGATTTCTGAGATATCCTTTATATATGGTAAGGCGATTTTCTTTGTTCTTTCCTTGAGGGCTTTTGGTTTGATAGGTTGGCTAGGGGGTATACGTCTTTTGAAGAAATTCCGTGGATATCCATTCTTTTGAAAGACGTCCATAAGATACTTTTCTTCAATTTTCTTTAAGGTGGGAGTGCTACAATGAGTCCTGGCCTTCTTGAATAGTGTCTGTATGCAATTCCTTTTTTGTTTTATTCGATTGTTGCTGTAGTAATTCAGGATTTGGTCTGTGTAAGTTGATTTCTTATAAACATGAGTTTCTAATTCCCCTGTGGTTGTTCGCTTCACTATATCAAAGCGGTAATATTGAACCAGAAAATCAACACCGACGTTGAATATGATTGAAAACGTATTTGCGAAGACATGCACCCCAACATATGACATTCCATATAGATTAGAAACGTCAGACGAAGAGCACTCAATAAACGTACAACATTAGAGTGGTTTTCAAAACATCATACGCACACACATACACACACTACAAAGCAACTTTGTCCATGTAAAATAGCGAATTTCAAAGGATTCTCAATGCAATTGTGTCTATAAAATAAAATGCTTTGGACAAAACTCTCCAGAGAAAAAACAAGATCAGAAGAAATGAACACCGCAAAACATCGCTCCGACCATTCATAAATCCACTTGTGAACTAGAGAAACCTGGTAAATCATCCCCCGTAAGTGGTCTACACCCTATAGTAGAATGAAGTCACAAAATTCATTTTGACATTGCTGAAATCATGCGGAAAAATTTCATAAATCATAAAGAACGTCTAATATTAGTAGCACTTCATATCAAATAGAATCCAAATTGTCTGAATAAGGGTGATGATGGACTAGAGCAGAATTAGAGCCCATTTCAACAACCCAGTTTCCATCCACGAAGTGGCAAAACCCCACTTCTTCAGCATAAGGTGATTTTACAATTTTATTTTCAAGTTGGCCCATTGCTAAAAATAACAGAATCCTGTGTAGATTATTGGAATTGACAAGTGTATTAAATTATTAGAACAGCGTGTGTTCACATACTGAAATTGATTATCACATTTTTGTTAATTATGCTGCTGTAAGCACAAGCTGAAATTTTGTAAGTTTTGGTTTAATATTGCCACTTTGATAAAGCTATTAGCAGCATCATTAAATGGTGAAATATCAGTCAAAACAACAGCAGAATCGTTTTATCTTTTTCATTCTTTGAGAGATACTAAAAGAACTTAGAATAAAGCAAGAACAACAGTGGTTTTGCAGAATAAAATGGTACCATCAGTGTTTATTTCGTTGGCCTCTCATCAGCTGCTTACAACCCAAAGTCATTATTAAATATGTGATATTAAACACTATTCCGAACAATAATGATCATACACAATGGAAACTTTCGACATTACGTAATCAGATCAAAGAGGGGTGAAAATATCCAGTTACCAGGTTGGCAGGGAAAGAATCATAACTGTTTCTTTCCGATGGAGATGACTTCAGCACACTTGAGAAGAACTGAACTCTCTTACCTATTGATAACTTTGAACGATCTTGCGACATCCAACTCATGACCGGTGTCAAGGAGATGCCTGGCGATGGCACTGTTTAAAGCATTTGTTCCCTTTAGATATAAAGTTTTTGTTACATGTTCAGAAAATCGGAAGTATATCCTTCATTAAGTTCTTCCAATGTAACTGCTCCCGCAGATACATGTAAATTCGTATATACAGTTGGAGTTAACATGAGAAGGATATCTATCGATTTTTTGTTACACCAAAAGGCAAGTTGTTCGATAGATGGGAACGGCCTTAGCTTCAGGATAGACTCTGGCATCAAGCCTAATGAAATGATTGTTCAAGAAATTTCAGAATGGATGAAAAACGATTCGTCTGATATACGCCAGCTTACGTCATTTCTGGCGTAGATATGATATCCGGCTATCGAACATAGAATGTCTGGACTACTCAGTATTTCAATCTGTCCTTCTTCATAGCTGTGATATACAACCATTGGAAGTAGGAAAGAGGTCAGCCGCATTCTGACCTGAGAGTTCTGTCTCCGGCATTAAGTGGAACAAGAAGGTGAATAGTATTGAGGTTAGGCTTACAGTGTTAGGTAAGAAGGCTAATCCAGTAGAAGAGGTTGTTAAGCTACGTTGATTGAGGTAGCTAAAACGCGTATCACGCATGCCAAGCGATCACCTTCCTCGTTCAGAAATGTTAACTTGCATCGGATAATGTTTGGAAACTGTAGGTTGGAGAGGTGTAGACTGTCTGGGGTTCTTGAGACATTAAGAACCAACGGCTGGAGATAGTTGACTCATTATTATTCACTAAAACACAGAATTCGTACACTATGGAAACCTAGAGATCTGTCAATCAAACTCTTCTCATAGTTTGTGGAAGGCCTGAGAGATACTTACCTCCGAGACTGAAACAAGTGGTTATCTGAGAAAGAGTCTTTAACTAGAAGTTTGATCTATGAAGCGATAAAGCAGAATTAGGAGATATGCTCCCATAGTTCGCTGTGAAAATATTCTGGCGCCTATTTACATCATAGACTTGGTATCTGGGTATGTCAATTGCCCTAGGTAGACCTGGATGTCCAACAGTCCGATTGTATTGGTGAGATGTTCATATTCACTCTTTCACTCTTGTGACGAACACCCGTGATATGTTTTCAAACAGTAAGTAAGACTTAATCGACTGAGGCTATCAACTCATGGTCAAATGATGAGAGTATTTCGGGGGGAAGGTCGAAGTCCACCCAAATTGGTCATATGGTTCAAAATCAATCTCAGAGGTGAAGATGCATTCACTCTTCGGTATCTTCCAGATCCATTATATCTTTATTACTTCCCATATGTTTGTTACATCCCTCGCAAATTTCGGTTGATTACGGTTACTTTTGAGTCATTTCTCCATTATATTGTGCACTATATTATTATTCCCTTAGGTTCCAAGTGAAACATGCGGCCTTAACAGCACGCCTCTACAGTCCCCATCAGCTGACTCAACGACTGTCCCTAATCTCTCATCTCCTCCTCCCCAAACGATCTCCTCTATGTCACCCTCGAACCCACATCAAACTCATCGTTTCTTATTCGGGTTCCACTTGAGCACCGGCCTGACGCTTGATACCACTCAGCGGTCTCCTCAGAGTGTGCTCCATCTATCTCCATTTTATTCGGAATATTTGCTGAGCAGTAAGTTCGTGATTGATTCGATCCCAGAGTTTCTTGCTGCTAATTCTTTCTGGCTGGCCGTCTGACTTTTAGTACTGAGCCAGCGAAGACAGACAGCTGCTGAGGTGATATGTATCCACCTAATATGTGTGTTTGTTTTTGACAGTCTGTTATATTTTGCTATGTTTATATGGATCGATATTCCATTATAATTGACAATATGTTTTTGTCTGTCCACTAACTAAACAAACATGTCTGACCTTGTTGTCAAATGACATTACAACCAGTCATGTTAAGACTGTCTATTGATTCGTTCGTTTTTAAACATTCGCTCATACACTTGTGTGACATTGATTTTCCTTGTTTGAAATATACAAGTATCATCGTGAACCTGGTGGTTTTCTGATTTCCGCCTTCTTGGGTCAGGACTATTAATTACTCGACCAGTACATAACAAGGACCGACTAGCTTAACACTGGCGTCGAAAATCCCAATTTTGCTTTTGATGCCTACAGCATATTTCCAGACCTATTTCAGAATGATGAAGGTTCGTCTTACCTTCGTTTTGACAACCTCATCCGTACCTTCGCCTATAGTTGAGACGATAGTGCCTAGATAAGTGACGGAAGTGATTGCCTTCAAATTTCTTCGGTTGACGGAAGTTTACCCGTCTGAACTCCTGCACTTCTGTGCAAACTTCTACTTCGGAATCTCAGCCAACTATGTGATTGTTAAAATAGCTATGTGATTCTCAAGAAAGTATCAAAGTACATTTGGTTATATAATTCGTTCAGTATACATTCAGACAGGTTCATTATCTGCTGTATGTATTTTTCCTCTGCGCCACCCGTCACCTGTTCCCGCTAAATGTAAGATGATGTTACAGGACTGGACTACACTGACTCCTAGTTTAGAAATAGGGAGTGAAGTGCTGGAGCATGTTGACCGCTTCACTTATTTGGGAAGTTGCATCAGCCAGTGCCAACGGGTTGATCTCTGACGAAATCTCCGCACGTATACAGAGGGCTCGTTTCGCATATGGCACTTTACGTCGTCTCTGGCGTGGACAGGATATCCGGCTATCTACCAAATAACGTGTGTACTGCCCAGCAGTCCGCTCCATCCTCCTTTATGGATGTGAGACCTGGCCATTGAGAGTGGAAGACATGAAAAGCCTGGCTAGCTGTCTATGATCATAGGTGTCTGTGTTCTATCTCACGTGTGGAGCAGTATGATGGGGTGAGCAATATTGAGGTTAGGCTTCGGTCGAGTGCTAGGTAAGGAGAGGAAATCAATCTAGGAGGCTGTGAAGTTACATCGACTGAGATGGTTAGGACATGTGTTACGCATGCCTAATCATCGCCTTCCACGATGGGCAATGTTAGCTGACATAGGGTCAAGCTAGAAAAGAGACTAGCGGGCGTCAAAGCAAAACATGGCCTAATCAGTCAATGAAATCCTCAACAATCAGTTTGAGCTAGTCACGTAGGAAGATGTACTTCCTGGTTGGGGTAATCGGGACGGTAAAAACCAATGTTTGGAAACAATTGGTTATATGTCTCAAAGTGATAGTTCTCAATGGCTAGCGCAGATGCATCCACTCCTTGAGACTTATAATTTCCAATGTAACTATATTGTTCCTCGTTATTACTATTCCTTTGTCTCACACCTCTGTTTACTGTCTCTATTATGCATTTCTTCTACTTTCTTCTCTTGCTTTGTGTTCTACAAGGAGGGAGTGTGGCGACTTGAACTTCTGCACATATGTGCAAAGTTCTATTTCGAAAATAGACAGACAGACACCCCTCACCTGTGATTCATTACATTAGTCCACATATCCGGCATAGGTATTATGTCATCTCTATTACACGTGTTTGGTGTTGATTCGATGGACAAAGATTCGGTGACCGATCTCTCACTTGCTCTCTGTCTCCACCTAACTGTATTACTTTCTAATACTTTCACCTTGTCCCATCCTTTTGTGTAATCACATATAAATGAATGCAAAACGATAGCCGAGGTGTGTTTCAGATCACTGAACTTCAATTTCAATTGTTAAATTTTCCTCACGAATCATTATTATTTAGAGAGATCAGTGAAAACACCAAAGGGCATTGGGTAACTGTTTCATCCTGTTTGCACCCAGAGATTAAATTATCACGTCAAGATACCATGCTCGCTGACCATTCAGCCACTTGGTCTGAAATTCAGCCATCAATGAATTCCAACTTTCCAAGTATTGATTTTTGTAGGGATTTTGTTTGATTGGTTGAAGGATTTCATCATGAGCTGATTATCAGTTAGAGAAGCATTGAGAAACCTGGGGGTACCGGATAGCTGTTCTGTCCTGGTTTGTGACCCACCGGGGTACGAACCCAAAAGACCTTCCGTTTGCAAGCCTAGCTCGTTGACCATCGAGCCACTGGGACCCGATCCAATGGCCAAGAATTCGAGCTTCTGCTTAGTGGTCTACAAACTCGCCTTGTAACCAGAAGGTCCTGGGTCCGAACCCCGGTGGGTGCGTACTACTGACGTCTCAAACTAGGACGAAACATCTGTCCAATACTCTTAGGTCTTCCAGTGGCTAGCTCACGATGAAATCCTCCAACCAATTCCAACTTTGTCAACTCGTGATATAATGTTACGCCTTCCGCTGCCTTCGACAAGTATCCCTTTCACCTTGAGAAAGGGGGACCCTACTAGTCATATATTCTCACAGCAGCTTCAGGACATACATCCAGTAATGACATTTGAGATTTTTTGTTTAGAAATCTGACATTAAAATGATGAATTTGTAAAACATCTTATAAGGTACTTATTTTCACGACTTCAAAGTTCTCATTAGTCTATGACAGTAAATGCGTCTCTTCATATTCACACCCACGCTCAAGGTTTCAATATCAAATACAGAAAACCGTATTTTCATGATTTTATACTGCTCTTTGTTCCGTCTATTGTATCACGAGTGCTTTGTTTTCCCTCCTGTCCAAGTGACGCTCAAACCCAGATCTTCCACATAAGAAGCCAATCACTTAAAACTGTTGATTTCAATGTCAACCTCCACTTCGTATCTAAGAATAGCACTTCTTGATCGGAAGCACCATTTTTGTTTATGTGAGCATACTACTGATAAGAAATGAGTACGAAAATGTGAGAGGAAAAAGTTAACTATCAAGTATTCGTTTACAGGGATTTAACAAGAGACAATTCTACGACACATTGTCAACCGAAACAGAACAGGTAGGGCGGAGTTAAAACAGACCTGAGAACATTATATCAGATAACCAGGTCTCTAATCAGGAAGAAGTCAACGCAAGTGAAACCTATAAAAGACTTTCAAGGGAACTTAGTTACCAGAGAGGAGAGACAAATAAAACAATGAGTTGATCACTCACTTCAAAGGACTCTTGAATTGACCATCACCTGCAACTCGACAAAGAATACCACCACCACCACCAACACAGCAAGCACACAACTGGACACAAGTCCTCTAACGACAGAAATCCTGAAGGCGATCAAGCTAGTGAAGTCCAGGAAGGCATCAGGTCCAGATGCAATTCCCCCACCCCGAAGCACTGAAAACAGACGCAGAGACTGCAGTAGATATGTTAACGCCATTATTACAAAAGGTTTGAAAGGAAGGAAAGATGCCTACTGATTGAAAGAAAGGTTACCTTATCAAGCTACCAATGAAGGGTGACTTATGCCTCTGCAAGAACTGGTGCGGAATAGTGCTCTTGTCCACACCAAGTAAAATACTAAGTTACGTCATCCAGCGGAGAATTAAAGATACAATTGATACAGAACTCCACCAGCCAGAACAGACTGGATTCAGGAAACGCGAATCATGTGCTGATCAAATTGCAGCTGTGTGCATCATCATCAAATAAAGCATAGAATCGGAGTCAAATCTCTACCTCAACTTCATCGACTTCGAAAAGGCCTTCGACGCGCAGTGTTGACCGGGACGTGGATCGGGAACTGATTCAACCCTATGGCGTACAATGCCCAAGTCTTTATCAGCCTCATTCAACAGTTATTGACAGTGGGATGTGTCAGGTGGTCCACAACGGAAAACTCAGCGAAGCATTCCAAGTGAATTGAGGAGTAAGACAAGCTAGCTGTCGGCCTATTATCACCAATCATTTTCTTAATTGTGGTGGACTGGATTATGCCGACAAAGTTTGTCGCTAACAGAGTTGCTTGGGTGGTTGGTTTAAATGCCACCCCGACTGATTCCAACCTCATTCAGAATACTACACAAGGTCTCTGACGTTCCTTCCTTATACGGCAGTACCACACAGGCTTTGAATTCTATATCATTTTCGTTAATTTTTTTCTATGGTCCTTCAGACATCTCTGAATAAATTCTGGTGGGTTGTGAGTGGGTCATTCACTAGCGATATTTCCTCTATTTGTTTGACTTCATTATAAAATCTTTTGGCTTCCTTGCTAGTTAGTTAGACTGCTGTCTCGACTATATAAACATTTAACTAAAACCATCCATCTTTACTGATTCTGGATGAGATGAAATGAATTAAAGTCTAAGTATTTATTGTAGTGTATGTTGGTTTCCTATAAATGCCAGTTAGTATCTAACCCACCCACCCACCATCCAGAGTGGAAGTATCAAAGAGTAATGTAGTTAGGTCGAGTAAGCGAGAGAGAGAAGTTAATTACTGAAGCTCTGTTCATCGATTCAACATCGCACACATTCCTTAGGAGTAACTCGACGCCGCCTACCCTGGAGATATTGAAAATGGCACCAAACAACAAGGGGAAGAGGGCGACAGGGAGACAGAAAACATATATAAGACAACATGTAAAGCCAATGCAGCTAAACTGATATGATTATGATCAGTAATAATTTATGCTCGAGATGTTGTCATCCAGTGATTAATGCTGCATCATCACACTGTGTGATATTTGAAATATCCTTATCTAAAATATGGAATTACATTCTACCACAAAGACGCATGCGTCGGTGGTATCTGTCTGTTTTCGACATATAACTTTGCACATATGTGCAGAAGTTCAAGTCTGTCTGTCTGTCTGGATTCAACATAGAACTTGGCACCGAAGTGCAGCAGTTCGAGTTGCCACGTTCCAAATAGCACACAGAGGTAGACAAGAAGATGAGTGAAGAGAATTAATAGAGTTTGACAAATATAAGAGTGAAACAGAATGGGTAATGGTAGAAAGGAATATGAAAGATCACAGAGATTGAATACATCTGCGCCATTGACAACGATTTTGAGCCATGTCATCTATTGTCTCCAGCCATTGATTCCTAGAGTCCCGAGGGCCCCAACCCGGGAGTCTGCATCTCCCTACCTGACTCAGTTTAACTGTCAAGGATTTCATGGATTGATTCCATGTTTTTGTTTGGCCACCACTGGCTCTTTTCCAACCTGAACCTATATCAGCTAACAATGCCCGTCGGGGGAGGCGGTCGCCACACTCCCTCCTTATAGAACACAAAGCAAGAGAAGAAAGTAGAAGAAATGCATAATAGAGACAGTGAACAGAGGAGTGAGACAAAGGAATAGTAATAACGAAGAACAATATAGTTACATTGGAAATCATAAGTCACAAGGAGTGGATGCATCTGCACCACTGAGAATGATTTTGAGCCATGTCACCAATTGTTTCCAACCATTTGCTTTTACCTTCCCGAGGACCCCAACCAGGAAGTCTACACCTTCCTACGTGGCTTAGACTAACTGTTGTAGATTTCATTGACTGGTGCCATGTTTTCGTTTGACCTCCGATAACTATTATCTAGCGTGACCCTGTATCAGCTAACATTGCCCGTCGACGAAGGCGATGACTAGGCATACGTAACACATGTCCTAACCATCTCAGTCAATGTAACTTCACAGCCTCCTAAATTGATTTCTCCTGCTTACCTAGAACTCGACGCCTAACGTTGGTGGTATAGCGGTTAGGGGCTCACCGACCATGCACATGGTCCGGGGTTCGGTCCCCTGCCGACGCACTCCTTTACCTCGCTGAGCCAGAAATAATGCTAGTAAAGAGGAAAGGCTGGGCATGAGACTAGCAACCCCATCCTGTAAAATAAAACACTGCCACAGAAACTTCAAGCCACTGGCTTAAAGCCCTATATTCCACTGGGGAACGTGAAGGAAAAAAAACAAGGACGCATGTACTACACTTACATGTGGGTCAGCGAAATGATGACAGCCAATTCACGGCTGATGGGTATCCAACTGTATCAGCCGTAAAAGAGCTCTCACCCACCTCTCTAGCCCCACTATACCAGAAGAATTTGTACCGATGACTGTTTAAAAAAACCAAACATGTAACACTTCATCATCAAGACGAATAAGGAGGATTTCACCATGAACTGACATTAGTTAGAGAGAGAACCACTGGAAAACAAGCTGGGAGTACTGGACAGCTGTTTCCACCGTCCTAGTTTGGGACTCTTCGGTAGTACGCACCCCCACCGCCAAGGTTCGAGCCCAGGACCTTCTGGTTACAAGGCAAGCTAGCTCGTAGACCATTAAGCCACTACTGAAGAATTGAAAACTAAAACCAAAACAGCTGTCCAGTACTCTATGCTGGTTTTCCAGTGGTCAGCTCACAGTGAAATCCTCCATAAAATGAAAAACAAAATCCCTACAAAACCAATAGTTGAAAATAACTGGTAAATAAACAACTCAGAATGTGTATTTATTCATCCATTCATTCTTTAATGAAAATAATAGTAATAATGAGAGAAGAATGGATTGACAAAAACTTTTCTTAGAATGGAATATTTTGTGTTTGGATGCGAATTCACAGGACTAAGTCATCATGTACACACACACACAGGCGCACACAAACACAAACACTGGTCAGCAGTCAAAATCACAATAATAATAACCCAGCCTACTCATCATTTATCCTGTTTATCATCTTCCTCAGCCGTCTTCATCTTCTTATTCTTATTCTCTTCATCATGATCATTTGATGATGAACTACCGCCACCACCAGCACCACCCCCTTGAGATTGAGATTTAGTCAGTGCACTTATCGCCTTGCGTACATCTTCATTTTGTGTATCTACACCAGGGAGACTTTGTAGAACAGATTCAATAAATGCTACATCATAGATAACATCTAAATCAGCAGGTGCATGAACTGTTGTTGTTGTTGTCGATGGTGCTGCTGCTGAGCTCGTAGTGGTAACGGCGGCAGCAGTATCCGTTGGCAATCCCCCAGAGACTGTAGATCCTTCTGTCTTTTCTACAGCTTTAGTTGGTGTTTGATCTACATCCATAGCCATAGCTGTTGTAATCGGCGAGGCTTCCACATTAGTCTGTTAAAAAGAAAGAAAAAAGAAATCCAGCTCATTCAACGGCAACAACAGCAAAAAAGGTAGAGGCAGTAGAACATCATCGATTGTGACAAGCTTATGTTGATTTTTTTGGCTTTCATCAACCAAAAGAAGAGATGTACATCACAGTCAAAACTGGCTTTCCCATAGTCAAGCACTCCATCAGTGTGTGTCCAGCAAAGAATAAGTTTACTCAAAAGAATGATTACTGAACAAAGGGATATTCTTTTCGATAACTTCATCATCAGGTTCTACACTTATATGTATACATAATAGTGAATGAATGAATTGATTAGTGTTATGAACAACATTAATGTTATCACCACCTCCCACTGTATTTACCAATTTGATTGTACATGTGGACACACATACATAGGGAGGACTCATCGATATCAATCCTAAATGACTCCAGAAGCTAATAGAATCCCGAGAACCCATTAATGGTGAGGCCAGGAGACCAATCTCCTCTACTTCGAAACATATTATAGAGATAGGATATGAAATTGATGTTAACACATCTTTTAAACTTATTTATAAAATGTGTTTGGGGCGTATCTTAAAGTTTGTGGAAGCCCAAGTTGACAATGAAGAAGTTTAAACCATCTTTATGCGTTGAAGGTAACAATTCGTCATCACACTAAACTACCTTTCTTGGTAAACTTTGTTTTGATACATACCACGGTAGATTTTGGTTTAGTGATCTTCATTGTTATTCCAACCTTCAATACGTTCTTATAACTTGATCTAAATTTATTTTCCGACCTATTAACTCTTTTTTAATTTCATATATATATTCTTATGACAAGTCCGTGTGTCCATCGCTTACGAGAGGACTGGTGGACAGTTAGGTCTACCTAAGGGAGTTGGAAAACCCAGATTCCAAACCTAGGGATGTACATAAGCTTCAAAATCCAAACGGATCGAATGGAATATGAACCTCTTTCAGACATCGACAGCCAAGAGGACGTCGCTCCTGAAGCTGCTCCAAAGCTTTGTAGATCGCACTTCAAGTCAAAGACCCAAGGGAAGAATTTTAAAGACAACCACCTACTTCTATCAGTACGTTCGGTGAGTATCCCAGCCGTCAACATAAACTGCGAAATTAGGTGTAACGCACCTCTTGATATCCATATAAAATGTACCAAGTTTGTATTTTAATCAATCAATTCCCGGAACAGGTCCTTATGTCCCAGGTTATGAGCTGAAGTAGATAAATTGGGGTGGGGGAAAGGCTCGAAACTTGTGACTCATCACACTGGCTAAACATCAAGTGTTTCAAACTAGAGCAGAGCCAATTCTCCATACTATTTCACACAACAACAACAACAACAAAAATAGCGAATAAAACAAACCTTATTCGACTCTGTAGCAGTTGGTTGTGCAGTTTCTTCTCCCATTTGTTGAAGAGACATACGCAGTGCATAGGCGATTTGATCTTCTTCAGACATTGCTGCCAAATCAATATCCATAGGTAATCCTGCCGATCCTGCATTATCCATTTGCATTGACATAGCCAAAGCCTGTTGAAGCATAACCTCTTCAGAAGTACCTGACCCGGCTAAAAAAAAAGAAACAAGTGTATTTACACACAGATTAATACATAGACCTTAAAAATAAAACAAAAATAAAACATGGAATCCAGTTAAATTGGTGTACCCACTGTTTGTCTGTTTTCGATATAGAACTTTGCACATATGTGCAGAAGTTCAAGTCGCCACACTCCCTCCTTATAGAACACAAAGCAAGAGAAGAAAGTAGAAGAAATGCATAATAGAGACAGTAAAAAGGTGTGAGACTAAGAAATAGTAATAACGAAGAACAATATAGTTTCATTGGAAATCATAAGTCACAACGAGTGGATGCATCTGCACCAGACATTGAAAACGATTTTTAGCCATATCACTGATTGTCTCCAGCCATTGGTTTTTACCGTCCCGAGGACCACAACCAAGAAGTCTACATCTTCCCTCGTGGCTTAAACTAAGTGTTGTTGATTTCATTGACTGATGAAGCCATGTTTTGGTTTGACTATTACTAGTTCTTCCCCAATCTAATCCATCCTATGTCAGAGGCTAACATTGCCCGTTGAGGAAGGCAATGGCTAGGCATACGTAACACATGTCCTAATCATCTTCGTTGATGTAATTTCACAGCGTCGTCGATTGATTTTGCCTCCTTACCTAGAACTCCACCGATGACCAACCTCAATATTGCACACCTTATTATACCATTTCACACGGGAGATGGAGCACAGGCACCTATGATCAAAGACAGCTAGTCTTTTCCTGTCTTCTACTCACAATGGCCAAGTCTCACATCCATAAGGGAGGACAGAGCGGACTGCTGAGCAGTAAAAACGTCCTTTGGTCGACAGCCAACCGGATATCACGTCTACGCCAGAGACGGCATAAACTGCCATATGCGAAACGAGCCTTCTGTATCCGTGATGAGATTCCATCAGAGATCAACCAGTTGGCACTGGCTGATGCAACTTCCCAAATAAGTGAAGCGGTCAACATACTCTACCACTTCACTCTCTATTTCTAAACTAGGAGTCGGTGTCGTCCAGTCCTGTAACACCATCTTACATTTGGTGGGAGCGAATCGCATATACCCACTAAAAATCTAACCTAATCTTTAGCAAACTAGTGAGGAGATTAACAAAGGAAAGATACCAATACAAAAAGAGAAAACATATTAGATAAGTTTATTTCAAACATCACACTATGATGATGCAGTATTAACAACTGGATGGCAACATCTCGGGCATAAATTATTACTGATCATAATCATATCGATTTAGCTGCACTGGCTTTACATTTTGTTTTATTTATGTTTTCTCTTTTTCTAGCCCTCTTCCCCTTGTTTGGTGTCATTTTCAATATCCCCGGTATAGGCGGCGTCGCGTTATTCCAAAGGAACGCGTGCGGTGTTGAATGAACGAACAAAGCTTCAGTGATTAACCTATCTCACTCGACCTAACTACATTACTCTTCAGTACTTTCACTCTAGGTGGTGGATGGGTTAGATAATAGCTGGCATTTATGGGGTACCAACACACACTGCAATAAAGACTTTAATTTATCTCATCTCATCCAGATTCAGTAAGGATGGGTGGTTTTAGTTAAATGTTTATATAGTCGGGACAGCAGTCTAGCTAACTAGCTAGGAAGCCAGATTTAAATAATGAAGTCGAACAAATAGAGGAAATATCGCTAGTGAATAACACACTTACTACACACCACCAGAATTTATTAAGAAATGTATGAAGGACCATAGAAAAAATAAGATTAGTAGTAAAATTAATGGAAATAATGTAGAATTCAAAGCCTCTGTAGTACTGCCGTATGAAGGAGGAGACCTTACGTAGGATTCTCAATGAGGCTGGAATTAGTCGGAGTGGCATTTAAACCAACTAACTAACCAAGCAACTCTCTCAGCGATAAACTTTGTCAGCTTAAGGACCCAAAAGATCCAATGAAGAAAAATAATTTAATTTACCGAATATGAAGTAATGGCTGTGAGTGGGGTCAATTGCATGGGTCATTCGTCCCAGTAGATCGGAGTCACATGGATTATTGGGACAAAAATTTAGCTAGACCTAGAATGATTGACCCTGGTAATTCAAATAACCCAGAAAAGGTTCAGGCATTGCATTGTATTCACTTGCATGTAATCCCACAAAGATAGGATGGGATATTCTGAAAGTATTAAGAAGTAATATAGTCAGGTTAAGACAGAGAGGTTGATCCCTGAATCTTCGTTTATCGATTCCCTACCTAAATGTGCTGTACACACGCCCTTTCGTTGACAGACAGCTGGATATCACATATAAGCTAGAGACGGTGTAACTTGGCAAATGCCGAACGAGTCAATTATCAATGGATCCAAGTACTTACACGTCGCATCTATACATCAAATAAGAAAGTAACAACGATGAAATGGAAGAAACAAAGGCATACGAATGCTACCGTACAAAGGACAAAAAGATACAGCACACAACGAAATATAACGTTGCAGTTTAGATGAGTAGTACACCACTTGTAGATTAACAACTGCCGATTGGAAGATCTCGCAGAGGTCGGATTTCTAATGATGCAGATAAAAGAAAGAGGTATTCACGGTAATCATACTAACTGACAGTAACAGACGAACGACGTACAACCTTGCATATAAGGGCAATTATGCAACGCTTAGGATCTCTTGGTTTCAGACATTTCGAGAAGGTTAGACACAGGAATATACAGAGCACTTAGGTAGAATTCACAAAAACCGTAGAAAAACAATGACAATAACAGAAGCAAAATTTCAGATGAGGTATGTTAGGGAATAATTCCAAGAAGCAAAAGTATATATGTATGTAAAATCCATAACTACACGATTTTTTAAATTACCTGGTAAAGAAGTGGCTGCAGTAGGCGCATTACCAGCGTCTGCATTAACCTCATGTTCTTGTCTCATACGCTGGTCTTCCATAGATACTCTGAGTGCGTATAAGAGATCTGGATCTTCTGCGGCATCTAATCCAAATTCTAGTCCTAAACCTGCACCAGCAAGTCCAGAACCATCTTCGCCAGCAACAATAGGACTTGTCACCAAAGTATCATGCAAAACTGTCCCTGGTGCAATAGAAACAAGATGAGAACCTGTGCCATCTTTCCCATTCAGTGTATCAATGAACTCCGACAATTTTTTCTCATTCACTTCATTTTCACCGAAATTAATAATGTCCACATTGACTTTCTCTTTCTTGAGTCGTTTAGCGAGTTTAATCAACTATACAAAGTAATTACCAGTGGAAATAGACTTACTTCTTTTTCGTCTTCTATAATAGGGCTGCCGATAAAACACACAATCCTCATTTTCTGATGCCTCAATTGACGATGACGAAGGGCTAAGTGTGCAATCCTGATGGATGAGCAGAAAATAATACTTCCTTTTGGTTCCACAAGGTGCAGACGATTATATATTTTGCTCACATCATTTGTCAATGTACACAAAACCTCTGTGTTGGCAAGAGACAACAAACCAAGTGTATTTTCGGGATTGCGTTGGCGTTTGCTTTGACAAATCAAGCTTACAGCATCATTCTGTGCTTGTAAACGAGATGGGAAGAAATCCCCATTCCTCATGTAATCACTGTTATCGACTCTAAAAATTTAAAGCAAATTTTCAAGTATATTAAAGTTAATTACGCTATGATAGTAGCTTCTTGTGACATCTTGTAACGCACAACCTTGTACTTTTCGCGCCAACCTCATATGATTCAGACATCCAATTCTCAATGTCATTCAGCTTCAGACCTTTGGTTTGAGGCTAGACGACCCCAATTCTGTGTTAACAAGTATCTGTGCTCCTCTGACTTTTTCTTCAACGGGTAGACTGCGCGGACGAACACCACTCCTTTTGGTTGTCGTTTCCGGGATTCAGATTCAGATGGTAAGGATAGAAAGCTCTTGTGGCCTGTGTTAATCCTTGCAAAATATATCTCTGCAGATATCTAACTTCTCTTTGAAAGCGTTTACCGATGGAGCAGATACTACAGACGTTAACCACTGTGTGAGAGAATCTAAACTCCACATGTGTTTTATTCGACCTCGGTTTTAGCACCTTGTGGTGGCCTGGTGAATGTATCCTAGAGGGAGAGAGAAGGTCAGAAAGGTCAATCCCTAAATCACCCAAATTAAGTCGACCCTCCTCTTTCAGTATGATAATGGGAAGAGATTTAAATGCTCCGTCCTCTTATCATAAGGAAGGTGTGAAATAACACTAACTGATTTCGCTCCTACTATCTGTACTCTTTCCACGATATGTGGCTCCTTTCTGAATCATTGACTTACTGCTTGCATGAAATACTCTAGATGAGGTCTGACATTTTTTGGAACATACCCCCATCTATTCTTTCGGAAGCCCTTCGAAGTGCCCATAGCATTCGAAAAGCCTTAGCTGCGGCTTGATTACAATCTACCTGTTTTTAAGACTTGGCTTACAATAACTTCTAGGTCCTTTTGTTCCCTAACATCTGGCGTGTCCCCCAGGGAGTACGACGTCTAAGAACACTGACCTGGGTACACTACTGGGCTTTTCTTAGAGTCAATTTCCAGGCACAAGGGTTAGCCATTCGGTTAATTTATCTAGCTCGTTTTGCAGTACAAACCTGTCATCGTTACTATTTACAATTTTCTATATCTTCATATCGTCCGCCAATAGTAAGGAAGATGAGTTAAGAATTTTCGAAACTTCATTTACGTATAAGAAGAATAGCAGGGGGCCGAGTGCAGCTCCCTGAGGTACTCCACTCATTATTGCTTTCCACTCTGATAGTACACCATTAACCCTTACCTATGACCCTCTATCCATCAGGTAGTCGCTAAACCACTCACATAAGCATCGGTCTAATCCAAAACGTTTAAGTTTACTAAGTAGACCTAAATGGGATACCTTATCGAATGCTTTACTAAGATCGATAAAGACAACGTCCAGTAGATGGTCCTTATCCCTGGCCTCGACCCAATCTTCCCCATCTAGCAGTAAGTTTGTCAAGCAGGATCGTCCTGGCTGGAATCCATGTTGTTCCACAGCCAGTAGGCCATGTTCTTCTATATGAGCCAAGAGGTGATCCCCTATGAGTTTTTCTAACACATTTGCTATAGTGCAGGTCAGACTTGCATGCCTGCAGTTAGATACTAACTGCCTATTCCCGTTTCTGAAGATGGGGCTTATAAAAGCATCTTTCCAGTCCCTCGGTAACCGTAAGTGGAATGTATGTTATATGCGCCAAGGAGATTAGCAGCATGGGGTGAAGTCCGTCTGGGTCAGGTGAGTTACCTAGTTTCAGCTTATACAGTAGTTTGAGAACCACTGCATCCTCTACCACGACTGTGAGCATTTTAGTGGCTACACCAGTGACCTTGCTACACTCCTGAGTGATACGATTAGGCGAGGAAACAGCGCAAAAGTATTCGAAGAGCTTTCCAGCTCTTGTTTCGTCTGACTCAACCCCCTCTCCAGTGTTGCTAATGTCGGTATACAACTGCTAGTTTTAGTCCTGCATTTGAAATACGAGTACAGTCCAGTATTAACTCTCTCTCTCATACTCTATACGACTCTTGTAAATCTTATACTTACAAAGGTTTCGAATTTTGCGGTGTTCCGTGTGAAACTAATCCCTCCTAGTCACAGTCAACCGGTCTCATAAGTCCCTTCTCTTTCTTGATAACCCCCTTATTTCATTACCAATCCAAGGTGCTTTTCGAGACAGTTTTCGAGGCGTAGACCAAGGTACAAAGGGTGCAGTGATGCAATCTGGTGTCTTCCTAAATCCTTTTCAAGCCTCCTCGGCAGCCTGGTATATATTAACAGACCAGCCAGCTAGGGTTGCTGTATTTCGGATTGCAGGTATACTCACTTTCCAAACTTTTGGGCGAGCAGCTGTTGACCCATGTATGACAGTATGGATCCTAAACATAAACATAACTATGTGGTCACTGCTCCCAGCGGCGCCAGGCACTAAATGTCACCGACATCCTCCTTCTGGTGTGTTGGCACCAAGCCTAGGGTGTACGGATCATGTTCAGGGTGGTATGGCGCTAGTGCATCTATATGCTGCACGAGTGCGCATTAAAGCACTACCAGCATGAGTTCCCTATTGAAACAATTGTACGAAGTAATTGTTTTTAATTCCTCCCAATTAATATGTGTGGTATTAAAGTCACCTATTATTAGACACCTATTCCTACTACTCCACGTCCTTAGGTGAGTTAGGACGAAATCGTCGGCTTGTCTGGTAGGACATTTATAGATAACCCAAATTGCCACAATGCCATTGTTCAAGTTAATGACGCAGATCGCAGCTCCACTGGTGCCGCTGTCATGCACTTCCTAAAAAACGTCTATCTAATTCCTATGTCATTCCATATGTACAGAGCAACCTCTCAAATTTCCGACCAATTACCCTGTCTGCTCTAATGCAGATGTGCCCAAGTATCAGTGGAGTTAAGTCTACACCCACCACCAACCATGCTTCGGTGATAGCAATTACATCAGGTTGTTGTTCTTCAGACAACACTCGTAGTTCAGGAGGCCGATTCCTAAGACAGCAAGCGTTCGTATAGCATACCGAGAGACCCAGGTGTTTACTCGACCTGTGGACAGAGGTCTGGGCAACATAGGTTTCGGACACCTTACTACTGGAAAACCCAACAGTTGGGGGGTATTTCACCTTTTTCTATTCGGGCCTTTAATTTAGCCAGGGCTTCTCTTCTCCTAAATCCATCTCCAGAGGACAGTCGGGTCAAATTCTCATCTTTCTGTCCTTGATTTTGAATGCGTTGTTGAGAATAATACTTTCCTCCAACTCGTTCCCAAGTACTGTCTTCATCAGTCGTCCGGAACCTTCCGCTGCATCAGCGTTGCGTTTACCGAGTCTGATAACTTTCCTTATGTGAACTCCATTTGTTTTTCAGCATATCGGTGGGCTGGATCTGCTTTCTCCAATTCTTCCAAACTCCATATCACGATACTATAATTTGAGTTCAAAGATTTAACAATCGTACTTGTGTTTATGGCCGTTGAGGCCTTATCACTAAACACAGTGCTATTCTCTTACGAACAGTTCTGCAACTTCCTATTTTTCCACACCAACTAAGTGAAATCAGTTAATTCCCCTTTACTCTCTCCGCGACTGGAAGACGTGTGTCAATGTAATTGAAGATTGAACGATCAATCCATGGTTGTTTGCTCAAAACCAACTTCCTCAATTTTCGCGGAGGCATCAATACACCAGTCATCGTCTCATCGGTCGCTGTTCAGAAAGAAGTCAGGACAATACCGTCAGAAGTAATATTGTGATTTATTATTGTAATATTTGTTCACAGACCTTAGTTGTAACAGTGTTTATATGTTGGTGTTAGAATAAAGAATTCTCGAGTGGCCAATCGGTGTTTTGGTTTCTGCGTCCGTTATTACTAAGCGTTTCTGAGAAACTTCAAGGAACAGCGTGAGTCCCAGCATAGCAAGAGCTGGGCATTGACGGTTTACGAGACGTGGCTGACAGTTTCTGACGGTGGAAACAGATTCTGGCGGATTCAGACAGTTGGTGACAGTTTGGATAGTCACCGTTCATCTTTCCTGGTGCCGGTCAAGTCCTCTTTGAACAAGCAATATCTGGAACATTTTGGAATTGGGTCAAGTTCAACAATGCCTGGGTCAAAGAAGGGACAGAGCGTCTTGGATGCAAACAGGAAAGTAAGTCATGGTGACTTGTCTGTTAATTGTAACGATGTGTCTGATGTTAAGCATGACATGGTTGATGTTACTGTTTCCCCTTTCAGGGATAATAGGAACATCAAACTCCCTAAATTTGATCACGGTGTTTTGATGGAAACCCAGCTGATTATTTACAGTTTGTAAAAGAGTTTGAGATCATGTTGAGTGGTTTTTTATTAACTGATGAAATGAAGTTAATGTATTTGATGAGGTATTGCACTGGAATTTCTGCAAGAGCTATACAGTGCTGTAAGTTTATGAAGCCAAAAGAGGGCTACTACGAGGCTATGAGCATACTAAGTCAAAGGTTTGGAAGACCTTCGATGATTGTAGGGAAATTATTCGAGGCTGTTAAGGGTAATGGTGGTCAATTACAGGATGATTCCCAGGCACTCACTGAGCTTTTGGATAATTTGCTGATTTACAAGAATGCATTGATTTCGATGAATTGCATGAGTGACCTCAACTCGAGTTTTATACTAGAAGTAATAGCAAGACGCCTACCTACTCGACTGCAAAGAAAGTGGGTGAAGATAAGCTCCCGTATGGAGGATGAGGGTATCGAGCCAAAGTTCGATGACATTCTGAAACTGGTAAACAATAGTGTCAATCAATCTGTGAGCAAGTTTGCCAGTATATTGAATCTCACCCCTAGAATAGAGCAGTCTGAGGGAAAAACGCAATCATTGATGACGAATAGGCGTCAGAGAGGTGGATATCGAGAAGGCTCCATGATGTCTAGTAATGCATATAGACCTAGTGAGTGTAACAGGTTTCGTAGTACATCCTCAACAGATAAGTTACAAGATGCAAGACAAACACGGTTGTGTTTAACACGTTTGCAAGAGGTGCATACAAAGGTGAACTGTGAACCAGTGAGCAAGTTCAGTGATAAGCGAATTTCGGGCTACCGATATCAACGCTGAAAATTCCATACTTGTACCAAAAATACAGTGTGGGATCAAGCTGTAATCAAAAAATAAAAAAATAAATATATCTAACGGATATTACTTTAATAAAAACTGAAAGGATTTATTTGGGCATAGAGAGCACAACGAAAAATCACAAAGTGGCGTTGGAGTCCTTTCGTACAAGTACAAAATAAAACAAAGCGTGTTCAACATTCAAATGTGCACTGCAGTGTATCCAGACTCATCCAAACTGTGATGTATGACAATTTCAAGAAGTAAAAGATTAAGAACGCATCCCATGGACACTGAAATGAGCAATGAGGAAAAGGAA
This sequence comes from Trichobilharzia regenti, assembly GCA_944472135.2. Lineage (NCBI taxonomy): Eukaryota > Metazoa > Platyhelminthes > Trematoda > Strigeidida > Schistosomatidae > Trichobilharzia > Trichobilharzia regenti. The sequence continues at coordinate 124,331,714 of OX235264.1, read as the reverse complement.
GCGAAGAGGATAAATTTCAAGGAGAACTGTGTAACCACTGTGAAGAGAGAGCACAATGATAAGAACTTGGAGAGATTATACGTAACTCTCTCTCTCTATTAATCGATGAAATTTACAAACCAAAAAAATGGAAACACTCTCGAGCAAATTAAAGCAGAATAAGCAAGGTACATTTTGCTAATATAATGAACATTCTTTCACTGTCTGTCAAATACAGCAAGAATGTGAGTTGTCTGCTATGAAATTTGAGAAATATGTAGCATCATAGAAGCACGGTAAGTTCATTCTAATTAAATTTCATATTTTAAATCAAAGTGGTTGTTAAGAGAATGTAACACGAAATATTTCGTGATATTTTCCTCAGTGTTGTAAATAGTCCGTCCTTCTTTTGATGTTAGCAATACGCGTAGTTTCATGAAAATTCGTGTTTACAGACATTCTACGCCAGATGAGTACTATTCCAAATCAAAAAAATAAAAAAATTAATATATCTCTCTTGTGACGCAGCTTTAAAGATTTACAAAATAATAGCAAATAAGTTGAAAGAAGAGGTGGCTAAAACCAGAAATCAGATGAATATAGAGAAAACTGATCACTGATCACCAACGGCGGAGGAAATCTAGGAGAACTGCGCATTTCAAATTCAAGTGGCGTGAATAAGGATTTCAAATAGTGGTGACACAGTGGTTAGGACTCTAGCCGACCATGCACATGGTCCCGGGTTCGAGCCCTCGCCGACGCACACCTGATATCTATGGTCGGCCTGCGAATTTCCGGCTACCGATATCCACGCTGAAAATTCCATACTTGTAGCAAAAATACGGTGTGGAATCAAGCTGTAATCAAAAATCAAAATCAAGAAAAAATACTTTAATTGACATCTTGTTAAAATGAAAATACCGGTAGGAATTGGATAGATGTTTGAGGAATATTTCCACGACCAGTGCAAATCAATGTATATATGCATATATTTGGATGCAGGCTTCTTTTTTCAAGAACAAACGCGCTATTTCTCTTAGTCACATGAGGGTGTTTACGTCACGTTAGAGTTGAATAAATCTCCTCAGATTTCACTTCATGTACTGAGTGTCTGCTATAGATCACCACATTGATTTCAGCCTAGTGATTCAAGCGGGCTTTCAGACGCCCTTCTGTATTGCGCATGCCTTTCGATTCAGCGCGTTACTTTTTGGAGTAATCTATAAATCTTTCACTTCTTTGCTATTGCTCATCACGAAGTTCTGGAAATTATTGAATTCCGTTAACTTTCGAACGCTTAAACCCTGGATTTACTATTATTGACTACTAATACCTATAACAGAGCTTTTGGACATTTGTATCTTTTAACAACAACCCATACGTAAAATTGTATATATTGTTGTATTTATATGTTCAAGTTGGCCCAAGTCAGTGAGCCTGTGATTTTGGTATCATTTTAGTTAACTGTGCTGAAGTATATTCCATGTTGTTGTATTGTATCGTTGTTGTCGCTTTTTGCCCTTTTTGCTGTGAGTTGTTTTCCTTTTGTTGGTGTTGTTCTGATTGTTTTATCCCTTGTTATCTGATTTTAAGGGGAGCAACCCAAAAGGTCGCTTCTCTCTAAACTTTATCTTAATGTAACCATTCCTTTCCCAAGCGTGAGGCTAGCAACTCCACCCTGTAAACAAAATTGCTACAGAAACTTCAGCACGATGAACCACTTTGCACCAAAAGAAAAAGTCTGTGTTGGGACATGGAACGTCCGCACTATGTACGAGACAGGAAAAGCTGCCCAGATCGCAAACGAGATGAAAAGATACGGAATCCAAGTTCTGGGAATTTGTGAAAGCAGATGGAATGGGAATGGACTCACCAAATTGTCAACGGGTGAGACAGTGATCTACTCCGGTCACCCAGAAGATAACCACACGCAAACCGAGGGCGTGGCTATCATGATGTCACCAACGGAAACAAAGGCCTTGGGGCAATGGGAGGCGATCTCATCCGGGATGATGATCGTCAGATTCAACTCCAAAGGAAGAAAAGTGTCAATTATACAATGTTATGCACCCACAAGCAACGCAGACCCCGAAAAGAAAGAAGAATTCTACAGACAACTACAGGCAACAATGGACAATACTCCAACTGGCGACATGAAAATACAAATGGGAGACATGAACGCCAAACTGGGACAAGACAACACAGGAAGGGAACTCATCATGGGTAGAGAATCTCTCGGAGAAATGAATGAAAATGGAGAACTGTTCGCCGACTTCTGCGCCTTCAACGAACTAGTGATCGGTGGCAGTGTATACAAGCACAAAGATATCCACAAGGCTACATGGGTGTCACCAGACGGTCAAACCAAAAACCAAATTGACTTCAGCTCAATCTCAAGGAAGTGGAGGCGCAGCCTACTGGACACAGAAGCAAGAAGAGGAGCAGACGTTGGCTCAGACCACCATCTCGTACAAGGGACAATCCAAATCAAACTAAAAGCTTTCTGAGAAGGAGGAGCTGAAGACAGACCACAAGCCAAGTTGGACACTCAAAAGCTGAAGGACCAGGCTACAAAGGACATCTTCATTGCAAGCGTAAGGGAAAAAGCCGAGACACAAATCAACACCAGCGAAAATGTCGGCGTCGAAAAGCACTGGCACCGCTTGAAAACGGTGTGGAGCCAAACCTGCATGGAAGTTCTAGGGAGAAAGAAGAGGCAGGACAAACAGTGGCTCACTATGGACACTTGGAGACTAATAGAAGAGAGAAAGATGGTGAAACAAAAGATTTAGCAAATCAAAACAAGTGATTCAGCGAAGAGACTCTTTTCAACGAATTCGTCATCAAGCTGTACAGTCGTATATACATGGTTTTTAATAAGTTATATCCGGTGAGGGAATTGAATCTTAGGTGTGAATGCATAAAATAATAATAATAATCATATGAAGTTCAATTAAAACTAGAATGTTTGTGATTATAATCGGAGTTAAATGTCAAGTGGAAAAGCAGATTGATGTCATATATAGAATAATTCATAGGAGGGATAGAACTTGAAAAAGGATGTGCAATTTTAGGATTAGTAGACAAATCGAATAAAACAAAAACGTTACGTAATATTGTGTGAAATTTAATAGCATAGAATTTATCGTTGTAAAAAAGAAGAATTGATTTAGAACGACAAGTGGAACAAGCGAAAAAATACCGGGGACAGTTCAAAGTGAGAATAGCAATAATAACAATTGACTTAATAAGGAAGAGTATACAAATTGAATAGACAAAATGAAAAATGAAAAAATTGGTAGAGCTAAATTATGATTGGGGATTACCATATTTTAGCATAGAGGGATTAAGACCATGAAAGTTGGAGGGGTTGAACGAACTTTTCCTGTACACAGAGATCTGGCTTTTCTGTTACGATAGCAAAAGCTTCAGCAATACAGATGAGTCCGACCAATTACCCTGTCTGCTCTAATGCAGATGTGCCCAAGTATCAGTGGAGTTAAGTCTACACCCACCACCAACCATGCTTCGGTGATAGCAATTACATCAGGTTGTTGTTCTTCAGACAACACTCGTAGTTCAGGAGGCCGATTCCTAAGACAGCAAGCGTTCGTATAGCATACCGAGAGACCCAGGTGTTTACTCGACCTGTGGACAGAGGTCTGGGCAACATAGGTTTCGGACACCTTACTACTGGAAAACCCAACAGTTGGGGGGTATTTCACCTTTTTCTATTCGGGCCTTTAATTTAGCCAGGGCTTCTCTTCTCCTAAATCCATCTCCAGAGGACAGTCGGGTCAAATTCTCATCTTTCTGTCCTTGATTTTGAATGCGTTGTTGAGAATAATACTTTCCTCCAACTCGTTCCCAAGTACTGTCTTCATCAGTCGTCCGGAACCTTCCGCTGCATCAGCGTTGCGTTTACCGAGTCTGATAACTTTCCTTATGTGAACTCCATTTGTTTTTCAGCATGTCGGTGGGCTGGATCTGCTTTCTCCAATTCTTCCAAACTCCATATCACGATACTATAATTTGAGTTCAAAGATTTAACAATCGTACTTGTGTTTATGGCCGTTGAGGCCTTATCACTAAACACAGTGCTATTCTCTTACGAACAGTTCTGCAACTTCCTATTTTTCCACACCAACTAAGTGAAATCAGTTAATTCCCCTTTACTCTCTCCGCGACTGGAAGACGTGTGTCAATGTAATTGAAGATTGAACGATCAATCCATGGTTGTTTGCTCAAAACCAACTTCCTCAATTTTCGCGGAGGCATCAATACACCAGTCATCGTCTCATCGGTCGCTGTTCAGAAAGAAGTCAGGACAATACCGTCAGAAGTAATATTGTGATTTATTATTGTAATATTTGTTCACAGACCTTAGTTGTAACAGTGTTTATATGTTGGTGTTAGAATAAAGAATTCTCGAGTGGCCAATCGGTGTTTTGGTTTCTGCGTCCGTTATTACTAAGCGTTTCTGAGAAACTTCAAGGAACAGCGTGAGTCCCAGCATAGCAAGAGCTGGGCATTGACGGTTTACGAGACGTGGCTGACAGTTTCTGACGGTGGAAACAGATTCTGGCGGATTCAGACAGTTGGTGACAGTTTGAATAGTCACCGTTCATCTTTCCTGGTGCCGGTCAAGTCCTCTTTGAACAAGCAATATCTGGAACATTTTGGAATTGGGTCAAGTTCAACAATGCCTGGGTCAAAGAAGGGACAGAGCGTCTTGGATGCAAACAGGAAAGTAAGTCATGGTGACTTGTCTGTTAATTGTAACGATGTGTCTGATGTTAAGCATGACATGGTTGATGTTACTGTTTCCCCTTTCAGGGATAATAGGAACATCAAACTCCCTAAATTTGATCACGGTGTTTTGATGGAAACCCAGCTGATTATTTACAGTTTGTAAAAGAGTTTGAGATCATGTTGAGTGGTTTTTTATTAACTGATGAAATGAAGTTAATGTATTTGATGAGGTATTGCACTGGAATTTCTGCAAGAGCTATACAGTGCTGTAAGTTTATGAAGCCAAAAGAGGGCTACTACGAGGCTATGAGCATACTAAGTCAAAGGTTTGGAAGACCTTCGATGATTGTAGGGAAATTATTCGAGGCTGTTAAGGGTAATGGTGGTCAATTACAGGATGATTCCCAGGCACTCACTGAGCTTTTGGATAATTTGCTGATTTACAAGAATGCATTGATTTCGATGAATTGCATGAGTGACCTCAACTCGAGTTTTATACTAGAAGTAATAGCAAGACGCCTACCTACTCGACTGCAAAGAAAGTGGGTGAAGATAAGCTCCCGTATGGAGGATGAGGGTATCGAGCCAAAGTTCGATGACATTCTGAAACTGGTAAACAATAGTGTCAATCAATCTGTGAGCAAGTTTGCCAGTATATTGAATCTCACCCCTAGAATAGAGCAGTCTGAGGGAAAAACGCAATCATTGATGACGAATAGGCGTCAGAGAGGTGGATATCGAGAAGGCTCCATGATGTCTAGTAATGCATATAGACCTAGTGAGTGTAACAGGTTTCGTAGTACATCCTCAACAGATAAGTTACAAGATGCAAGACAAACACGGTTGTGTTTAACACGTTTGCAAGAGGTGCATACAAAGGTGAACTGTGAACCAGTGAGCAAGTTCAGTGATAAGCGAATTTCGGGCTACCGATATCAACGCTGAAAATTCCATACTTGTACCAAAAATACAGTGTGGGATCAAGCTGTAATCAAAAAATAAAAAAATAAATATATCTAACGGATATTACTTTAATAAAAACTGAAAGGATTTATTTGGGCATAGAGAGCACAACGAAAAATCACAAAGTGGCGTTGGAGTCCTTTCGTACAAGTACAAAATAAAACAAAGCGTGTTTAACATTCAAATGTGCACTGCAGTGTATCCAGACTCATCCAAACTGTGATGTATGACAATTTCAAGAAGTAAAAGATTAAGAACGCATCCCATGGACACTGAAATGAGCAATGAGGAAAAGGAAGCGAAGAGGATAAATTTCAAGGAGAACTGTGTAACCACTGTGAAGAGAGAGCACAAAGATAAGAACTTGGAGAGATTATACGTAACTCTCTCTCTCTATTAATCGATGAAATTTACAAACCAAAAAAATGGAAACACTCTCGAGCAAATTAAAGCAGAATAAGCAAGGTACATTTTGCTAATATAATGAACATTCTTTCACTGTCTGTCAAATACAGCAAGAATGTGAGTTGTCTGCTATGAAATTTGAGAAATATGTAGCATCATAGAAGCACGGTAAGTTCATTCTAATTAAATTTCATATTTTAAATCAAAGTGGTTGTTAAGAGAATGTAACACGAAATATTTCGTGATATTTTCCTCAGTGTTGTAAATAGTCCGTCCTTCTTTTGATGTTAGCAATACGCGTAGTTTCATGAAAATTCGTGTTTACAGACATTCTACGCCAGATGAGTACTATTCCAAATCAAAAAAATAAAAAAATTAATATATCTCTCTTGTGACGCAGCTTTAAAGATTTACAAAATAATAGCAAATAAGTTGAAAGAAGAGGTGGCTAAAACCAGAAATCAGATGAATATAGAGAAAACTGATCACTGATCACCAACGGCGGAGGAAATCTAGGAGAACTGCGCATTTCAAATTCAAGTGGCGTGAATAAGGATTTCAAATAGTGGTGACACAGTGGTTAGGACTCTAGCCGACCATGCACATGGTCCCGGGTTCGAGCCCTCGCCGACGCACACCTGATATCTATGGTCGGCCTGCGAATTTTCGGCTACCGATATCCACGCTGAAAATTCCATACTTGTAGCAAAAATACGGTGTGGAATCAAGCTGTAATCAAAAATCAAAATCAAGAAAAAATACTTTAATTGACATCTTGTTAAAATGAAAATACCGGTAGGAATTGGATAGATGTTTGAGGAATATTTCCACGACCAGTGCAAATCAATGTATATATGCATATATTTGGATGCAGGCTTCTTTTTTCAAGAACAAACGCGCTATTTCTCTTAGTCACATGAGGGTGTTTACGTCACGTTAGAGTTGAATAAATCTCCTCAGATTTCACTTCATGTACTGAGTGTCCGCTATAGATCACCACATTGATTTCAGCCTAGTGATTCAAGCGGGCTTTCAGACGCCCTTCTGTATTGCGCATGCCTTTCGATTCAGCGAGTTACTTTTTGGAGTAATCTATAAATCTTTCACTTCTTTGCTATTGCTCATCACGAAGTTCTGGAAATTATTGAATTCCGTTAACTTTCGAACGCTTAAACCCTGGATTTACTATTATTGACTACTAATACCTATAACAGAGCTTTTGGACATTTGTATCTTTTAACAACAACCCATACGTAAAATTGTATATATTGTTGTATTTATATGTTCAAGTTGGCCCAAGTCAGTGAGCCTGTGATTTTGGTATCATTTTAGTTAACTGTGCTGAAGTATATTCCATGTTGTTGTATTGTATCGTTGTTGTCGCTTTTTGCCCTTTTTGCTGTGAATTGTTTTCCTTTTGTTGGTGTTGTTCTGATTGTTTTATCCCTTGTTATCTGATTTTAAGGGGAGCAACCCAAAAGGTCGCTTCTCTCTAAACTTTATCTTAATGTAACCATTCCTTTCCCAAGCGTGAGGCTAGCAACTCCACCCTGTAAACAAAATTGCTACAGAAACTTCAGCACGATGAACCACTTTGCACCAAAAGAAAAAGTCTGTGTTGGGACATGGAACGTCCGCACTATGTACGAGACAGGAAAAGCTGCCCAGATCGCAAACGAGATGAAAAGATACGGAATCCAAGTTCTGGGAATTTGTGAAAGCAGATGGAATGGGAATGGACTCACCAAATTGTCAACGGGTGAGACAGTGATCTACTCCGGTCACCCAGAAGATAACCACACGCAAACCGAGGGCGTGGCTATCATGATGTCACCAACGGAAACAAAGGCCTTGGGGCAATGGGAGGCGATCTCATCCGGGATGATGATCGTCAGATTCAACTCCAAAGGAAGAAAAGTGTCAATTATACAATGTTATGCACCCACAAGCAACGCAGACCCCGAAAAGAAAGAAGAATTCTACAGACAACTACAGGCAACAATGGACAATACTTCAACTGGCGACATGAAAATACAAATGGGAGACATGAACGCCAAACTGGGACAAGACAACACAGGAAGGGAACTCATCATGGGTAGAGAATCTCTCGGAGAAATGAATGAAAATGGAGAACTGTTCGCCGACTTCTGCGCCTTCAACGAACTAGTGATCGGTGGCAGTGTATACAAGCACAAAGATATCCACAAGGCTACATGGGTGTCACCAGACGGTCAAACCAAAAACCAAATTGACTTCAGCTCAATCTCAAGGAAGTGGAGGCGCAGCCTACTGGACACAGAAGCAAGAAGAGGAGCAGACGTTGGCTCAGACCACCATCTCGTACAAGGGACAATCCAAATCAAACTAAAAGCTTTCTGAGAAGGAGGAGCTGAAGACAGACCACAAGCCAAGTTGGACACTCAAAAGCTGAAGGACCAGGCTACAAAGGACATCTTCATTGCAAGCGTAAGGGAAAAAGCCGAGACACAAATCAACACCAGCGAAAATGTCGGCGTCGAAAAGCACTGGCACCGCTTGAAAACGGTGTGGAGCCAAACCTGCATGGAAGTTCTAGGGAGAAAGAAGAGGCAGGACAAACAGTGGCTCACTATGGACACTTGGAGACTAATAGAAGAGAGAAAGATGGTGAAACAAAAGATTTAGCAAATCAAAACAAGTGATTCAGCGAAGAGACTCTTTTCAACGAATTCGTCATCAAGCTGTACAGTCGTATATACATGGTTTTTAATAAGTTATATCCGGTGAGGGAATTGAATCTTAGGTGTGAATGCATAAAATAATAATAATAATCATATGAAGTTCAATTAAAACTAGAATGTTTGTGATTATAATCGGAGTTAAATGTCAAGTGGAAAAGCAGATTGATGTCATATATAGAATAATTCATAGGAGGGATAGAACTTGAAAAAGGATGTGCAATTTTAGGATTAGTAGACAAATCGAATAAAACAAAAACGTTACGTAATATTGTGTGAAATTTAATAGCATAGAATTTATCGTTGTAAAAAAGAAGAATTGATTTAGAACGACAAGTGGAACAAGCGAAAAAATACCGGGGACAGTTCAAAGTGAGAATAGCAATAATAACAATTGACTTAATAAGGAAGAGTATACAAATTGAATAGACAAAATGAAAAATGAAAAAATTGGTAGAGCTAAATTATGATTGGGGATTACCATATTTTAGCATAGAGGGATTAAGACCATGAAAGTTGGAGGGGTTGAACGAACTTTTCCTGTACACAGAGATCTGGCTTTTCTGTTACGATAGCAAAAGCTTCAGCAATACAGATGAGTCCGACCAATTACCCTGTCTGCTCTAATGCAGATGTGCCCAAGTATCAGTGGAGTTAAGTCTACACCCACCACCAACCATGCTTCGGTGATAGCAATTACATCAGGTTGTTGTTCTTCAGACAACACTCGTAGTTCAGGAGGCCGATTCCTAAGACAGCAAGCGTTCGTATAGCATACCGAGAGACCCAGGTGTTTACTCGACCTGTGGACAGAGGTCTGGGCAACATAGGTTTCGGACACCTTACTACTGGAAAACCCAACAGTTGGGGGGTATTTCACCTTTTTCTATTCGGGCCTTTAATTTAGCCAGGGCTTCTCTTCTCCTAAATCCATCTCCAGAGGACAGTCGGGTCAAATTCTCATCTTTCTGTCCTTGATTTTGAATGCGTTGTTGAGAATAATACTTTCCTCCAACTCGTTCCCAAGTACTGTCTTCATCAGTCGTCCGGAACCTTCCGCTGCATCAGCGTTGCGTTTACCGAGTCTGATAACTTTCCTTATGTGAACTCCATTTGTTTTTCAGCATGTCGGTGGGCTGGATCTGCTTTCTCCAATTCTTCCAAACTCCATATCACGATACTATAATTTGAGTTCAAAGATTTAACAATCGTACTTGTGTTTATGGCCGTTGAGGCCTTATCACTAAACACAGTGCTATTCTCTTACGAACAGTTCTGCAACTTCCTATTTTTCCACACCAACTAAGTGAAATCAGTTAATTCCCCTTTACTCTCTCCGCGACTGGAAGACGTGTGTCAATGTAATTGAAGATTGAACGATCAATCCATGGTTGTTTGCTCAAAACCAACTTCCTCAATTTTCGCGGAGGCATCAATACACCAGTCATCGTCTCATCGGTCGCTGTTCAGAAAGAAGTCAGGACAATACCGTCAGAAGTAATATTGTGATTTATTATTGTAATATTTGTTCACAGACCTTAGTTGTAACAGTGTTTATATGTTGGTGTTAGAATAAAGAATTCTCGAGTGGCCAATCGGTGTTTTGGTTTCTGCGTCCGTTATTACTAAGCGTTTCTGAGAAACTTCAAGGAACAGCGTGAGTCCCAGCATAGCAAGAGCTGGGCATTGACGGTTTACGAGACGTGGCTGACAGTTTCTGACGGTGGAAACAGATTCTGGCGGATTCAGACAGTTGGTGACAGTTTGAATAGTCACCGTTCATCTTTCCTGGTGCCGGTCAAGTCCTCTTTGAACAAGCAATATCTGGAACATTTTGGAATTGGGTCAAGTTCAACAATGCCTGGGTCAAAGAAGGGACAGAGCGTCTTGGATGCAAACAGGAAAGTAAGTCATGGTGACTTGTCTGTTAATTGTAACGATGTGTCTGATGTTAAGCATGACATGGTTGATGTTACTGTTTCCCCTTTCAGGGATAATAGGAACATCAAACTCCCTAAATTTGATCACGGTGTTTTGATGGAAACCCAGCTGATTATTTACAGTTTGTAAAAGAGTTTGAGATCATGTTGAGTGGTTTTTTATTAACTGATGAAATGAAGTTAATGTATTTGATGAGGTATTGCACTGGAATTTCTGCAAGAGCTATACAGTGCTGTAAGTTTATGAAGCCAAAAGAGGGCTACTACGAGGCTATGAGCATACTAAGTCAAAGGTTTGGAAGACCTTCGATGATTGTAGGGAAATTATTCGAGGCTGTTAAGGGTAATGGTGGTCAATTACAGGATGATTCCCAGGCACTCACTGAGCTTTTGGATAATTTGCTGATTTACAAGAATGCATTGATTTCGATGAATTGCATGAGTGACCTCAACTCGAGTTTTATACTAGAAGTAATAGCGAGACGCCTACCTACTCGACTGCAAAGAAAGTGGGTGAAGATAAGCTCCCGTATGGAGGATGAGGGTATCGAGCCAAAGTTCGATGACATTCTGAAACTGGTAAACAATAGTGTCAATCAATCTGTGAGCAAGTTTGCCAGTATATTGAATCTCACCCCTAGAATAGAGCAGTCTGAGGGAAAAACGCAATCATTGATGACGAATAGGCGTCAGAGAGGTGGATATCGAGAAGGCTCCATGATGTCTAGTAATGCATATAGACCTAGTGAGTGTAACAGGTTTCGTAGTACATCCTCAACAGATAAGTTACAAGATGCAAGACAAACACGGTTGTGTTTAACACGTTTGCAAGAGGTGCATACAAAGGTGAACTGTGAACCAGTGAGCAAGTTCAGTGATAAGCGAATTTCGGGCTACCGATATCAACGCTGAAAATTCCATACTTGTACCAAAAATACAGTGTGGGATCAAGCTGTAATCAAAAAATAAAAAAATAAATATATCTAACGGATATTACTTTAATAAAAACTGAAAGGATTTATTTGGGCATAGAGAGCACAACGAAAAATCACAAAGTGGCGTTGGAGTCCTTTCGTACAAGTACAAAATAAAACAAAGCGTGTTCAACATTCAAATGTGCACTGCAGTGTATCCAGACTCATCCAAACTGTGATGTATGACAATTTCAAGAAGTAAAAGATTAAGAACGCATCCCATGGACACTGAAATGAGCAATGAGGAAAAGGAAGCGAAGAGGATAAATTTCAAGGAGAACTGTGTAACCACTGTGAAGAGAGAGCACAATGATAAGAACTTGGAGAGATTATACGTAACTCTCTCTCTCTATTAATCGATGAAATTTACAAACCAAAAAAATGGAAACACTCTCGAGCAAATTAAAGCAGAATAAGCAAGGTACATTTTGCTAATATAATGAACATTCTTTCACTGTCTGTCAAATACAGCAAGAATGTGAGTTGTCTGCTATGAAATTTGAGAAATATGTAGCATCATAGAAGCACGGTAAGTTCATTCTAATTAAATTTCATATTTTAAATCAAAGTGGTTGTTAAGAGAATGTAACACGAAATATTTCGTGATATTTTCCTCAGTGTTGTAAATAGTCCGTCCTTCTTTTGATGTTAGCAATACGCGTAGTTTCATGAAAATTCGTGTTTACAGACATTCTACGCCAGATGAGTACTATTCCAAATCAAAAAAATAAAAAAATTAATATATCTCTCTTGTGACGCAGCTTTAAAGATTTACAAAATAATAGCAAATAAGTTGAAAGAAGAGGTGGCTAAAACCAGAAATCAGATGAATATAGAGAAAACTGATCACTGATCACCAACGGCGGAGGAAATCTAGGAGAATTGCGCATTTCAAATTCAAGTGGCGTGAATAAGGATTTCAAATAGTGGTGACACAGTGGTTAGGACTCTAGCCGACCATGCACATGGTCCCGGGTTCGAGCCCTCGCCGACGCACACCTGATATCTATGGTCGGCCTGCGAATTTTGGGCTACCGATATCCACGCTGAAAATTCCATACTTGTAGCAAAAATACGGTGTGGAATCAAGCTGTAATCAAAAATCAAAATCAAGAAAAAATACTTTAATTGACATCTTGTTAAAATGAAAATACCGGTAGGAATTGGATAGATGTTTGAGGAATATTTCCACGACCAGTGCAAATCAATGTATATATGCATATATTTGGATGCAGGCTTCTTTTTTCAAGAACAAACGCGCTATTTCTCTTAGTCACATGAGGGTGTTTACGTCACGTTAGAGTTGAATAAATCTCCTCAGATTTCACTTCATGTACTGAGTGTCCGCTATAGATCACCACATTGATTTCAGCCTAGTGATTCAAGCGGGCTTTCAGACGCCCTTCTGTATTGCGCATGCCTTTCGATTCAGCGCGTTACTTTTTGGAGTAATCTATAAATCTTTCACTTCTTTGCTATTGCTCATCACGAAGTTCTGGAAATTATTGAATTCCGTTAACTTTCGAACGCTTAAACCCTGGATTTACTATTATTGACTACTAATACCTATAACAGAGCTTTTGGACATTTGTATCTTTTAACAACAACCCATACGTAAAATTGTATATATTGTTGTATTTATATGTTCAAGTTGGCCCAAGTCAGTGAGCCTGTGATTTTGGTATCATTTTAGTTAACTGTGCTGAAGTATATTCCATGTTGTTGTATTGTATCGTTGTTGTCGCTTTTTGCCCTTTTTGCTGTGAGTTGTTTTCCTTTTGTTGGTGTTGTTCTGATTGTTTTATCCCTTGTTATCTGATTTTAAGGGGAGCAACCCAAAAGGTCGCTTCTCTCTAAACTTTATCTTAATGTAACCATTCCTTTCCCAAGCGTGAGGCTAGCAACTCCACCCTGTAAACAAAATTGCTACAGAAACTTCAGCACGATGAACCACTTTGCACCAAAAGAAAAAGTCTGTGTTGGGACATGGAACGTCCGCACTATGTACGAGACAGGAAAAGCTGCCCAGATCGCAAACGAGATGAAAAGATACGGAATCCAAGTTCTGGGAATTTGTGAAAGCAGATGGAATGGGAATGGACTCACCAAATTGTCAACGGGTGAGACAGTGATCTACTCCGGTCACCCAGAAGATAACCACACGCAAACCGAGGGCGTGGCTATCATGATGTCACCAACGGAAACAAAGGCCTTGGGGCAATGGGAGGCGATCTCATCCGGGATGATGATCGTCAGATTCAACTCCAAAGGAAGAAAAGTGTCAATTATACAATGTTATGCACCCACAAGCAACGCAGACCCCGAAAAGAAAGAAGAATTCTACAGACAACTACAGGCAACAATGGACAATACTCCAACTGGCGACATGAAAATACAAATGGGAGACATGAACGCCAAACTGGGACAAGACAACACAGGAAGGGAACTCATCATGGGTAGAGAATCTCTCGGAGAAATGAATGAAAATGGAGAACTGTTCGCCGACTTCTGCGCCTTCAACGAACTAGTGATCGGTGGCAGTGTATACAAGCACAAAGATATCCACAAGGCTACATGGGTGTCACCAGACGGTCAAACCAAAAACCAAATTGACTTCAGCTCAATCTCAAGGAAGTGGAGGCGCAGCCTACTGGACACAGAAGCAAGAAGAGGAGCAGACGTTGGCTCAGACCACCATCTCGTACAAGGGACAATCCAAATCAAACTAAAAGCTTTCTGAGAAGGAGGAGCTGAAGACAGACCACAAGCCAAGTTGGACACTCAAAAGCTGAAGGACCAGGCTACAAAGGACATCTTCATTGCAAGCGTAAGGGAAAAAGCCGAGACACAAATCAACACCAGCGAAAATGTCGGCGTCGAAAAGCACTGGCACCGCTTGAAAACGGTGTGGAGCCAAACCTGCATGGAAGTTCTAGGGAGAAAGAAGAGGCAGGACAAACAGTGGCTCACTATGGACACTTGGAGACTAATAGAAGAGAGAAAGATGGTGAAACAAAAGATTTAGCAAATCAAAACAAGTGATTCAGCGAAGAGACTCTTTTCAACGAATTCGTCATCAAGCTGTACAGTCGTATATACATGGTTTTTAATAAGTTATATCCGGTGAGGGAATTGAATCTTAGGTGTGAATGCATAAAATAATAATAATAATCATATGAAGTTCAATTAAAACTAGAATGTTTGTGATTATAATCGGAGTTAAATGTCAAGTGGAAAAGCAGATTGATGTCATATATAGAATAATTCATAGGAGGGATAGAACTTGAAAAAGGATGTGCAATTTTAGGATTAGTAGACAAATCGAATAAAACAAAAACGTTACGTAATATTGTGTGAAATTTAATAGCATAGAATTTATCGTTGTAAAAAAGAAGAATTGATTTAGAACGACAAGTGGAACAAGCGAAAAAATACCGGGGACAGTTCAAAGTGAGAATAGCAATAATAACAATTGACTTAATAAGGAAGAGTATACAAATTGAATAGACAAAATGAAAAATGAAAAAATTGGTAGAGCTAAATTATGATTGGGGATTACCATATTTTAGCATAGAGGGATTAAGACCATGAAAGTTGGAGGGGTTGAACGAACTTTTCCTGTACACAGAGATCTGGCTTTTCTGTTACGATAGCAAAAGCTTCAGCAATACAGATGAGTCCGACCAATTACCCTGTCTGCTCTAATGCAGATGTGCCCAAGTATCAGTGGAGTTAAGTCTACACCCACCACCAACCATGCTTCGGTGATAGCAATTACATCAGGTTGTTGTTCTTCAGACAACACTCGTAGTTCAGGAGGCCGATTCCTAAGACAGCAAGCGTTCGTATAGCATACCGAGAGACCCAGGTGTTTACTCGACCTGTGGACAGAGGTCTGGGCAACATAGGTTTCGGACACCTTACTACTGGAAAACCCAACAGTTGGGGGGTATTTCACCTTTTTCTATTCGGGCCTTTAATTTAGCCAGGGCTTCTCTTCTCCTAAATCCATCTCCAGAGGACAGTCGGGTCAAATTCTCATCTTTCTGTCCTTGATTTTGAATGCGTTGTTGAGAATAATACTTTCCTCCAACTCGTTCCCAAGTACTGTCTTCATCAGTCGTCCGGAACCTTCCGCTGCATCAGCGTTGCGTTTACCGAGTCTGATAACTTTCCTTATGTGAACTCCATTTGTTTTTCAGCATGTCGGTGGGCTGGATCTGCTTTCTCCAATTCTTCCAAACTCCATATCACGATACTATAATTTGAGTTCAAAGATTTAACAATCGTACTTGTGTTTATGGCCGTTGAGGCCTTATCACTAAACACAGTGCTATTCTCTTACGAACAGTTCTGCAACTTCCTATTTTTCCACACCAACTAAGTGAAATCAGTTAATTCCCCTTTACTCTCTCCGCGACTGGAAGACGTGTGTCAATGTAATTGAAGATTGAACGATCAATCCATGGTTGTTTGCTCAAAACCAACTTCCTCAATTTTCGCGGAGGCATCAATACACCAGTCATCGTCTCATCGGTCGCTGTTCAGAAAGAAGTCAGGACAATACCGTCAGAAGTAATATTGTGATTTATTATTGTAATATTTGTTCACAGACCTTAGTTGTAACAGTGTTTATATGTTGGTGTTAGAATAAAGAATTCTCGAGTGGCCAATCGGTGTTTTGGTTTCTGCGTCCGTTATTACTAAGCGTTTCTGAGAAACTTCAAGGAACAGCGTGAGTCCCAGCATAGCAAGAGCTGGGCATTGACGGTTTACGAGACGTGGCTGACAGTTTCTGACGGTGGAAACAGATTCTGGCGGATTCAGACAGTTGGTGACAGTTTGGATAGTCACCGTTCATCTTTCCTGGTGCCGGTCAAGTCCTCTTTGAACAAGCAATATCTGGAACATTTTGGAATTGGGTCAAGTTCAACAATGCCTGGGTCAAAGAAGGGACAGAGCGTCTTGGATGCAAACAGGAAAGTAAGTCATGGTGACTTGTCTGTTAATTGTAACGATGTGTCTGATGTTAAGCATGACATGGTTGATGTTACTGTTTCCCCTTTCAGGGATAATAGGAACATCAAACTCCCTAAATTTGATCACGGTGTTTTGATGGAAACCCAGCTGATTATTTACAGTTTGTAAAAGAGTTTGAGATCATGTTGAGTGGTTTTTTATTAACTGATGAAATGAAGTTAATGTATTTGATGAGGTATTGCACTGGAATTTCTGCAAGAGCTATACAGTGCTGTAAGTTTATGAAGCCAAAAGAGGGCTACTACGAGGCTATGAGCATACTAAGTCAAAGGTTTGGAAGACCTTCGATGATTGTAGGGAAATTATTCGAGGCTGTTAAGGGTAATGGTGGTCAATTACAGGATGATTCCCAGGCACTCACTGAGCTTTTGGATAATTTGCTGATTTACAAGAATGCATTGATTTCGATGAATTGCATGAGTGACCTCAACTCGAGTTTTATACTAGAAGTAATAGCGAGACGCCTACCTACTCGACTGCAAAGAAAGTGGGTGAAGATAAGCTCCCGTATGGAGGATGAGGGTATCGAGCCAAAGTTCGATGACATTCTGAAACTGGTAAACAATAGTGTCAATCAATCTGTGAGCAAGTTTGCCAGTATATTGAATCTCACCCCTAGAATAGAGCAGTCTGAGGGAAAAACGCAATCATTGATGACGAATAGGCGTCAGAGAGGTGGATATCGAGAAGGCTCCATGATGTCTAGTAATGCATATAGACCTAGTGAGTGTAACAGGTTTCGTAGTACATCCTCAACAGATAAGTTACAAGATGCAAGACAAACACGGTTGTGTTTAACACGTTTGCAAGAGGTGCATACAAAGGTGAACTGTGAACCAGTGAGCAAGTTCAGTGATAAGCGAATTTCGGGCTACCGATATCAACGCTGAAAATTCCATACTTGTACCAAAAATACAGTGTGGGATCAAGCTGTAATCAAAAAATAAAAAAATAAATATATCTAACGGATATTACTTTAATAAAAACTGAAAGGATTTATTTGGGCATAGAGAGCACAACGAAAAATCACAAAGTGGCGTTGGAGTCCTTTCGTACAAGTACAAAATAAAACAAAGCGTGTTCAACATTCAAATGTGCACTGCAGTGTATCCAGACTCATCCAAACTGTGATGTATGACAATTTCAAGAAGTAAAAGATTAAGAACGCATCCCATGGACACTGAAATGAGCAATGAGGAAAAGGAAGCGAAGAGGATAAATTTCAAGGAGAACTGTGTAACCACTGTGAAGAGAGAGCACAATGATAAGAACTTGGAGAGATTATACGTAACTCTCTCTCTCTATTAATCGATGAAATTTACAAACCAAAAAAATGGAAACACTCTCGAGCAAATTAAAGCAGAATAAGCAAGGTACATTTTGCTAATATAATGAACATTCTTTCACTGTCTGTCAAATACAGCAAGAATGTGAGTTGTCTGCTATGAAATTTGAGAAATATGTAGCATCATAGAAGCGGTAAGTTCATTCTAATTAAATTTCATATTTTAAATCAAAGTGGTTGTTAAGAGAATGTAACACGAAATATTTCGTGATATTTTCCTCAGTGTTGTAAATAGTCCGTCCTTCTTTTGATGTTAGCAATACGCGTAGTTTCATGAAAATTCGTGTTTACAGACATTCTACGCCAGATGAGTACTATTCCAAATCAAAAAAATAAAAAAATTAATATATCTCTCTTGTGACGCAGCTTTAAAGATTTACAAAATAATAGCAAATAAGTTGAAAGAAGAGGTGGCTAAAACCAGAAATCAGATGAATATAGAGAAAACTGATCACTGATCACCAACGGCGGAGGAAATCTAGGAGAACTGCGCATTTCAAATTCAAGTGGCGTGAATAAGGATTTCAAATAGTGGTGACACAGTGGTTAGGACTCTAGCCGACCATGCACATGGTCCCGGGTTCGAGCCCTCGCCGACGCACACCTGATATCTATGGTCGGCCTGCGAATTTCCGGCTACCGATATCCACGCTGAAAATTCCATACTTGTAGCAAAAATACGGTGTGGAATCAAGCTGTAATCAAAAATCAAAATCAAGAAAAAATACTTTAATTGACATCTTGTTAAAATGAAAATACCGGTAGGAATTGGATAGATGTTTGAGGAATATTTCCACGACCAGTGCAAATCAATGTATATATGCATATATTTGGATGCAGGCTTCTTTTTTCAAGAACAAACGCGCTATTTCTCTTAGTCACATGAGGGTGTTTACGTCACGTTAGAGTTGAATAAATCTCCTCAGATTTCACTTCATGTACTGAGTGTCTGCCATAGATCACCACATTGATTTCAGCCTAGTGATTCAAGCGGGCTTTCAGACGCCCTTCTGTATTGCGCGCCTTTCGATTCAGTGCGTTACTTTTTGGAGTAATCTATAAATCTTTCACTTCTTTGCTATTGCTCATCACGAAGTTCTGGAAATTATTGAATTCCGTTAACTTTCGAACGCTTAAACCCTGGATTTACTATTATTGACTACTAATACCTATAACAGAGCTTTTGGACATTTGTATCTTTTAACAACAACCCATACGTAAAATTGTATATATTGTTGTATTTATATGTTCAAGTTGGCCCAAGTCAGTGAGCCTGTGATTTTGGTATCATTTTAGTTAACTGTGCTGAAGTATATTCCATGTTGTTGTATTGTATCGTTGTTGTCGCTTTTTGCCCTTTTTGCTGTGAATTGTTTTCTTTTTCTTGGTGTTGTTCTGATTGTTTTATCCCTTGTTATCTGATTTTAAGGGGAGCAACCCAAAAGGTCGCTTCTCTCTAAACTTTATCTTAATGTAACCATTCCTTTCCCAAGCGTGAGGCTAGCAACTCCACCCTGTAAACAAAATTGCTACAGAAACTTCAGCACGATGAACCACTTTGCACCAAAAGAAAAAGTCTGTGTTGGGACATGGAACGTCCGAACTATGTAGGAGGCAGGGAAAGCTGCCCAGATCGCAAACGAGATGAAAAGATACGGAATCCAAGTTCTGGGAATATGTGAAAGCAGATGGAATGGGAATGGACTCACCAAATTGTCAACGGGTGAGTCAGTGATCTACTCCGGTCACCCTGAAGATAACCACACGCACATCAAGGGCGTGGCTATCATGATGTCACCAACGGCAACAAAGGTCCTGATGCAATGGAAGGCGATCTCGTCCAGGATGATGATCGCCAGATTCAACTCCAAAGGAAGGAAATTGTCAATTATACAATGTTATGCACCCACAAGCAACGCAGACCTCAAAATGAAAGAAGAATTCTACAGGCAACTACAGGCAACAATGGAAAATACTGCAACTGGCGACATGAAAATACTAATGGGAGACATGAACGCCAAACTGGGACCAGACAACACAGGAAGGGAACTCATCATGGGTAGAGAAGCTCTCGGAGAAATGAATAAAAATGGAGAACTCTTCGCCGAGTTCTGCGCCTTCAACGAACTAGTGATCGGTGGCAGTGTATACAAGCACAAAGATATTCACAAGGCTACATGGGTGTCACCAGACGGTCAAACCAAAAACCGAATTGACTTCAGCTCAATCTCAAGGAAGTGGAGGCGCAGCCTACTGGACACAGAAGCAAGAAGAGGAGCAGACGTTGGCTCAGACCACCATCTCGTACAAGGGACAATCCAAATCAAACTAAAAGCTTTCTGAGAAGGAGGAGCTGCAGACAGACCACAAGCCAAGTTGAACACTCAAAAGCTGAAGGACCAGGCTACAAAGGACATCTTCATTGCAAGCGTATAGGAAAAAGGCGAGACACAAATCAACACCAGCGAAAATGTCGGCGTCGAAAAGCACTGAGACAGCTTGAAAACGGTGTGGAGCCAAACCTGCATGGAAGTTCTAGGGAGAAAGAAGAGGCAGGACAAACAGTGGCTCACTATGGACACTTGGAGACTAATAGAAGAGAGAAGGACAGTGAAACAAAAGATTATCCAGTGCACCGACGAGCAACAAAAACAGGAGTTGAATTCAAGCTAGAATACACTGAACAAAAGAGTAAAGAAGAGTGTCAGGGAAGACAAAAGAAAATATTATGAAACCATGTCAAATGAAGCGGAAGAACCTGCAGGCAAAGGAGACCTCGCCACACTCTACCAAACAACTAGGAACCTATCGGGCAAAAGTTCGACACAGATTAGGCCACTAAAGGATGACAATGGAAAGTCATTCACCAAAGAGGTGGAACAAAGGAAATACTGGGCTGCACACTTCAGAAGACTTCTAAATCGACCGCCACCTTCAACGCGCCCAACAATACCAACAACGGAAGCAGAACTACCAGTGAACATTGACCCCCCGAAGAAATCAGAAGTCCTGAATGCAAACAAGATGCTTAAAACTGGGAGAGCACCTGGACCAGATGGAGTCCCAGCAGAAGCTTTGAAAGTAGACCCAGAGACAACAGCGGACTTGATGACGCCACTACTGGAGAAGGTGTGGGAAGAGGGCAAAGTACCTGAGGATTGGAAGAAAGGATACTTATTCAAACATATTGTACTGCACGCTACCCCTCCGACTAACAACTAAATACACACCTAAAAATTCCCCGGTGCGCTATCAATATAGGGACTATAAGAATGCTGATTGGGAATTCCTACCAGATATGTTGAGAAGTTCTGACTGGGAAGAATACTTCATCAACAATAACTTAGAAGCATCACTTGAGATTTTCTACAAAACAGTTGGCTCAGCAAGAGACACAATCGCGCCCCTAAAATCTGCCCTAAAGACACCAACTCCATTTATTGACCGGAAAACGCGACTAAAACTAAAGAAATTGAAAAGGAAATACCATGTATTTAAGGAATTTAATGCGTTAAACCAAATACATGAAACTCTTAAACTGCTTGAAGAGAAACACAAAATGAAGTCACAACATGAGGAAAATAAAGCGCTAATGGGTAACACCAAAAGTCAGGAACTTTGTAGGATATTGCAAAAACGTCTAAAAAGCAGTAAAGATAATAATGTAAGCGATCAATCTTGTTTTCAATTAGATCTCATCAGGCTTAACTCTAATATATATAAGTTTACAAATAAAATTCAAATATAAACCAATCATGGTGTTTTGTCTATAGGATAATACGATGGTGAATATAAATTGTGCAGTTAGTCATAATAGTGGTAATGATAATATTAATAATAGTAATAATAATAATAATGGTCTTATCAATAATAAGGATGAAAAAATGAGGCAATCTGTGATAACATGAATAATGAAAAACAGTATGATTAAACAAACAATTGTTCAGGTGGAAGTAGTCGATAAAGGCTAGTAAAAACAAATGAACCGATTACGTAATGTTAGATTGTAGGGGAAGGAAATGAAACACGTTTATAATGAATATAAGATAAGATTAAGGGATGATAAGAAAGGGGTTGGAAATATAAATAAAGGGGTGGGGGTAGAAGTCTTTCGTTGGTTATGTCTTATTAGGCCATGGGAGGGATAATGGCTGCACGAACTTCTTTTGAATGCATAGCTTAGGTTTAATAGTTCGAATGCCTATCGCCTCAGCTGTGTGCAGTAGACGAATACGAAGTCTATTAGAAAGATTCGGAGGGATACGATGAATTACTTTGAAGGCTTTCGTTTTATCGACTACATGACCACTATCAATTAGATGTGACAGAATTGAGCTACGGATTGTTTTTGTCTGTCCTTTGCCAAACCACGATGGGAGATGTTCACTAACACGTTGGCTAAGCTGTCTAGTAGTACGCCCAATATAACTGTCACCGCAGGTGCAGTTGAATTGATAAATACACATAGATGTGGCAAAACTATCAAGCTTATCCTTCGTTTGCGTCCCAATCATTCGTCGGCTAGAGAATGACAAGCATAGGTGTGCTGCGTAAAATGTTCTACGTATGCTCCTTGAAAGTCTTTGGAATAGAATCTCACTAGATAAGTCCCCATTAAATTGTAACTTAATAAATAGAGGTTTCTTATGTGCAGTAAGAGTCACAGGTTTCTTCTCTGATGGTTTCATATGTTTCTTTATGAAACTACTCGGATAACCCATCTCCGTCAAGGAATCGTGAATATATTCAAACTCCTTTTGCAAGAGGTCCTCCGTACATATCTTCCTTGCTCTGCTCGCGAGACATTTTACAAGATTCCTTTTATATTTAATGGGCACGTAACTACGGAAGTGTGTGTACTGCCCTGTGAATGTGCTTTTTCTGTACACCCTTCTCCCAAGTGACCCATCTTCTCTCCTACTTAGCAAGACATCCAGGAAATGTAATTTATTCTCCTGCTCCTCTTCACAAGTAAAGGTAAGCGAAGGGTGGATGTTGTTGAATTTAAGTAGCAACTCGTCTATGTTAACCTTCTCATCGGCTAAGATAAATGTATCATCGACATATCGGTAATACATATCCAACTCCTTGATGGTATCCTTCAATTTCCCGTTTTCAAGTTTTGCGAGAAAGAAGTCAGCTAATATTGGGCCTAATGGTGAACCCATAGCTATTCCATCCACTTGTCGATAGTATGAATCATTGAAGACGAAGTGAACATTCATTGTGCATTTAAGAAGTAATTCTTTGAGGCTACACAAGGGAATTCCTAAGTCTAATTGCCTATCGGTGATTTCTTGACAAATATAATCCACTGTTTCCAAAAGCGGTACGTTAGTGAATAGTGATGATAAGCACATTCACAGGGCAGTACACACACTTCCGTAGTTACGTGCCCATTAAATATAAAAGGAATCTTGTAAAATGTCTCGCGAGCAGAGCAAGGAAGATATGTACGGAGGACCTCTTGCAAAAGGAGTTTGAATATATTCACGATTCCTTGACGGAGATGGGTTATCCGAGTAGTTTCATAAAGAAACATATGAAACCATCAGAGAAGAAACCTGTGACTCTTACTGCACATAAGAAACCTCTATTTATTAAGTTACAATTTAATGGGGACTTATCTAGTGAGATTCTATTCCAAAGACTTTCAAGGAGCATACGTAGAACATTTTACGCAGCACACCTATGCTTGTCATTCTCTAGCCGACGAATGATTGGGACGCAAACGAAGGATAAGCTTGATAGTTTTGCCACATCTATGTGTATTTATCAATTCAACTGCACCTGCGGTGACAGTTATATTGGGCGTACTACTAGACAGCTTAGCCAACGTGTTAGTGAACATCTCCCATCGTGGTTTGGCAAAGGACAGACAAAAACAATCCGTAGCTCAATTCTGTCACATCTAATTGATAGTGGTCATGTAGTCGATAAAACGAAAGCCTTCAAAGTAATTCATCGTATCCCTCCGAATCTTTCTAATAGACTTCGTATTCGTCTACTGCACACAGCTGAGGCGATAGGCATTCGAACTATTAAACCTAAGCTATGCATTCAAAAGAAGTTCGTGCAGCCATTATCCCTCCCATGGCCTAATAAGACATAACCAACGAAAGACTTCTACCCCCACCCCTTTATTTATATTTCCAACCCCTTTCTTATCATCCCTTAATCTTATCTTATATTCATTATAAACGTGTTTCATTTCCTTCCCCTACAATCTAACATTACGTAATCGGTTCATTTGTTTTTACTAGCCTTTATCGACTACTTCCACCTGAACAATTGTTTGTTTAATCATACTGTTTTTCATTATTCATGTTATCACAGATTGCCTCATTTTTTCATCCTTATTATTGATAAGACCATTATTATTATTATTACTATTATTAATATTATCATTACCACTATTATGACTAACTGCACAATTTTATATTCACCATCGTATTATCCTATAGACAAAACACCATGATTGGTTTATATTTGAATTTTATTTGTAAACTTATATATATTAGAGTTAAGCCTGATGAGATCTAATTGAAAACAATATTGTTCGCTTAAATGTGTTGTTCTAAATTCTACTATGGGAATATTTAATATATTGAAATCTCGCGGGGATCCTATTGCATTTAAGGCACTCAATGAGTACCTGAAATTTAGTGCAAGGCTCGCTGAAGCGAAATCATCGTTGGAATTTTTCAAAGAATGTGTAGAAACCGAACGTTATCCCAAACTATATTGGAGATCGTTAAGACGAATGAGGATTTACCCTAATTCTAAGAATTTAAAAAGACATGCTCTTAATCAGATTGATTCTGTTAAAACTCTTATAAATGATCTAGAAAGGAATATATCACAAAGACAATTTTCAGTTGATGATTTACCTCAGGAATTACAATTGATGTTCATCGAATATGTTAATAACGTAACAGTAAACAGAAGTAATAATAAAAGGATTAGTCTTGCCAAATCTCTCGAAAGCCAAAAGCTTGAAAGGAAATTTCCGTCAGATCCGGGCCGGTATGTTCACAATTTTTCCAGTATCGTGCTTAATAAGTTTCAATTAGAGGTGTTATCCCTAGGTCCCAAATTTAGTGATTATGCTCCTAAAGTTGATCAATTAGACACTGATATACAGTTTGAAAATTTGTACTCTCAAACGTCAGATCTTACCCCATCGTCGGACGATGAACTAACTAGGTTCAAAACGACGCTAGTGGACAGCTGCCAGCAATACAAGAATAATAAACATTCAGTAAATAGTCTTTTATCTAAACAACACAGAGAAGCTCTAAGAGAACTTAGAAGCAACGAAAGTTTAATCATTAGTAAGCCGGATAAAGGTGATGGTATAGTTTTACTGGACAAAAGCGATTATGTTGAGAAAATGGAAGGTATTTTGAGTGATCAAACTAAATTCCAATCGCTTGGTGTTTCCAAAGACCTCAATGTAAGAGCTGAGAAACAAATGACGGACTCCCTCAAAAAACTGAACCAAATAGGAGCATTATCATCAACCATGTATGAGTCCATGAAACCTACGGGTACCAATACTCCACGTCTTTACGGTCTACCAAAAGTGCACAAACCGGGTCTTCCTCTTCGCCCTGTTTTAGATATGTATAACTCTCCATTTCACGGAACAGCGAAGTGGTTAGTTAAGATCCTGGGTCCTTTGCACAGAGAAATAGTGCAACATAGAATTAGTGATGTTTTCGACTTTATTTCTAAAATATCCGAGACTAATGTGAGGTGTAAACGCATGTTATCCATGGATGTATCATCACTATTCACTAACGTACCGCTTTTGGAAACAGTGGATTATATTTGTCAAGAAATCACCGATAGGCAATTAGACTTAGGAATTCCCTTGTGTAGCCTCAAAGAATTACTTCTTAAATGCACAATGAATGTTCACTTCGTCTTCAATGATTCATACTATCGACAAGTAGATGGAATAGCTATGGGTTCACCATTAGGCCCAATATTAGCTGACTTCTTTCTCGCAAAACTTGAAAACGGGAAATTGAAGGATACCATCAAGGAGTTGGATATGTATTACCGATATGTCGATGATACATTTATCTTAGCCGATGAGAAGGTTAACATAGACGAGTTGCTACTTAAATTCAACAACATCCACCCTTCGCTTACCTTTACTTGTGAAGAGGAGCAGGAGAATAAATTACATTTCCTGGATGTCTTGCTAAGTAGGAGAGAAGATGGGTCACTTGGGAGAAGGGTGTACAGAAAAAGCACATTCACAGGGCAGTACACACACTTCCGTAGTTACGTGCCCATTAAATATAAAAGGAATCTTGTAAAATGTCTCGCGAGCAGAGCAAGGAAGATATGTACGGAGGACCTCTTGCAAAAGGAGTTTGAATATATTCACGATTCCTTGACGGAGATGGGTTATCCGAGTAGTTTCATAAAGAAACATATGAAACCATCAGAGAAGAAACCTGTGACTCTTACTGCACATAAGAAACCTCTATTTATTAAGTTACAATTTAATGGGGACTTATCTAGTGAGATTCTATTCCAAAGACTTTCAAGGAGCATACGTAGAACATTTTACGCAGCACACCTATGCTTGTCATTCTCTAGCCGACGAATGATTGGGACGCAAACGAAGGATAAGCTTGATAGTTTTGCCACATCTATGTGTATTTATCAATTCAACTGCACCTGCGGTGACAGTTATATTGGGCGTACTACTAGACAGCTTAGCCAACGTGTTAGTGAACATCTCCCATCGTGGTTTGGCAAAGGACAGACAAAAACAATCCGTAGCTCAATTCTGTCACATCTAATTGATAGTGGTCATGTAGTCGATAAAACGAAAGCCTTCAAAGTAATTCATCGTATCCCTCCGAATCTTTCTAATAGACTTCGTATTCGTCTACTGCACACAGCTGAGGCGATAGGCATTCGAACTATTAAACCTAAGCTATGCATTCAAAAGAAGTTCGTGCAGCCATTATCCCTCCCATGGCCTAATAAGACATAACCAACGAAAGACTTCTACCCCCCCCTTTATTTATATTTCCAACCCCTTTCTTATCATCCCTTAATCTTATCTTATATTCATTATAAACGTGTTTCATTTCCTTCCCCTACAATCTAACATTACGTAATCGGTTCATTTGTTTTTACTAGCCTTTATCGACTACTTCCACCTGAACAATTGTTTGTTTAATCATACTGTTTTTCATTATTCATGTTATCACAGATTGCCTCATTTTTTCATCCTTATTATTGATAAGACCATTATTATTATTATTACTATTATTAATATTATCATTACCACTATTATGACTAACTGCACAATTTATATTCACCATCGTATTATCCTATAGACAAAACACCATGATTGGTTTATATTTGAATTTTATTTGTAAACTTATATATATTAGAGTTAAGCCTGATGAGATCTAATTGAAAACAATATTGTTCGCTTAAATGTGTTGTTCTAAATTCTACTATGGGAATATTTAATATATTGAAATCTCGCGGGGATCCTATTGCATTTAAGGCACTCAATGAGTACCTGAAATTTAGTGCAAGGCTCGCTGAAGCGAAATCATCGTTGGAATTTTTCAAAGAATGTGTAGAAACCGAACGTTATCCCAAACTATATTGGAGATCGTTAAGACGAATGAGGATTTACCCTAATTCTAAGAATTTAAAAAGACATGCTCTTAATCAGATTGATTCTGTTAAAACTCTTATAAATGATCTAGAAAGGAATATATCACAAAGACAATTTTCAGTTGATGATTTACCTCAGGAATTACAATTGATGTTCATCGAATATGTTAATAACGTAACAGTAAACAGAAGTAATAATAAAAGGATTAGTCTTGCCAAATCTCTCGAAAGCCAAAAGCTTGAAAGGAAATTTCCGTCAGATCCGGGCCGGTATGTTCACAATTTTTCCAGTATCGTGCTTAATAAGTTTCAATTAGAGGTGTTATCCCTAGGTCCCAAATTTAGTGATTATGCTCCTAAAGTTGATCAATTAGACACTGATATACAGTTTGAAAATTTGTATTCTCAAACGTCAGATCTTACCCCATCGTCGGACGATGAACTAACTAGGTTCAAAACGACGCTAGTGGACAGCTGCCAGCAATACAAGAATAATAAACATTCAGTAAATAGTCTTTTATCTAAACAACACAGAGAAGCTCTAAGAGAACTTAGAAGCAACGAAAGTTTAATCATTAGTAAGCCGGATAAAGGTGATGGTATAGTTTTACTGGACAAAAGCGATTATGTTGAGAAAATGGAAGGTATTTTGAGTGATCAAACTAAATTCCAATCGCTTGGTGTTTCCAAAGACCTCAATGTAAGAGCTGAGAAACAAATGACGGACTCCCTCAAAAAACTGAACCAAATAGGAGCATTATCATCAACCATGTATGAGTCCATGAAACCTACGGGTACCAATACTCCACGTCTTTACGGTCTACCAAAAGTGCACAAACCGGGTCTTCCTCTTCGCCCTGTTTTAGATATGTATAACTCTCCATTTCACGGAACAGCGAAGTGGTTAGTTAAGATCCTGGGTCCTTTGCACAGAGAAATAGTGCAACATAGAATTAGTGATGTTTTCGACTTTATTTCTAAAATATCCGAGACTAATGTGAGGTGTAAACGCATGTTATCCATGGATGTATCATCACTATTCACTAACGTACCGCTTTTGGAAACAGTGGATTATATTTGTCAAGAAATCACCGATAGGCAATTAGACTTAGGAATTCCCTTGTGTAGCCTCAAAGAATTACTTCTTAAATGCACAATGAATGTTCACTTCGTCTTCAATGATTCATACTATCGACAAGTAGATGGAATAGCTATGGGTTCACCATTAGGCCCAATATTAGCTGACTTCTTTCTCGCAAAACTTGAAAACGGGAAATTGAAGGATACCATCAAGGAGTTGGATATGTATTACCGATATGTCGATGATACATTTATCTTAGCCGATGAGAAGGTTAACATAGACGAGTTGCTACTTAAATTCAACAACATCCACCCTTCGCTTACCTTTACTTGTGAAGAGGAGCAGGAGAATAAATTACATTTCCTGGATGTCTTGCTAAGTAGGAGAGAAGATGGGTCACTTGGGAGAAGGGTGTACAGAAAAAGCACATTCACAGGGCAGTACACACACTTCCGTAGTTACGTGCCCATTAAATATAAAAGGAATCTTGTAAAATGTCTCGCGAGCAGAGCAAGGAAGATATGTACGGAGGACCTCTTGCAAAAGGAGTTTGAATATATTCACGATTCCTTGACGGAGATGGGTTATCCGAGTAGTTTCATAAAGAAACATATGAAACCATCAGAGAAGAAACCTGTGACTCTTACTGCACATAAGAAACCTCTATTTATTAAGTTACAATTTAATGGGGACTTATCTAGTGAGATTCTATTCCAAAGACTTTCAAGGAGCATACGTAGAACATTTTACGCAGCACACCTATGCTTGTCATTCTCTAGCCGACGAATGATTGGGACGCAAACGAAGGATAAGCTTGATAGTTTTGCCACATCTATGTGTATTTATCAATTCAACTGCACCTGCGGTGACAGTTATATTGGGCGTACTACTAGACAGCTTAGCCAACGTGTTAGTGAACATCTCCCATCGTGGTTTGGCAAAGGACAGACAAAAACAATCCGTAGCTCAATTCTGTCACATCTAATTGATAGTGGTCATGTAGTCGATAAAACGAAAGCCTTCAAAGTAATTCATCGTATCCCTCCGAATCTTTCTAATAGACTTCGTATTCGTCTACTGCACACAGCTGAGGCGATAGGCATTCGAACTATTAAACCTAAGCTATGCATTCAAAAGAAGTTCGTGCAGCCATTATCCCTCCCATGGCCTAATAAGACATAACCAACGAAAGACTTCTACCCCCCCCTTTATTTATATTTCCAACCCCTTTCTTATCATCCCTTAATCTTATCTTATATTCATTATAAACGTGTTTCATTTCCTTCCCCTACAATCTAACATTACGTAATCGGTTCATTTGTTTTTACTAGCCTTTATCGACTACTTCCACCTGAACAATTGTTTGTTTAATCATACTGTTTTTCATTATTCATGTTATCACAGATTGCCTCATTTTTTCATCCTTATTATTGATAAGACCATTATTATTATTATTACTATTATTAATATTATCATTACCACTATTATGACTAACTGCACAATTTATATTCACCATCGTATTATCCTATAGACAAAACACCATGATTGGTTTATATTTGAATTTTATTTGTAAACTTATATATATTAGAGTTAAGCCTGATGAGATCTAATTGAAAACAATATTGTTCGCTTAAATGTGTTGTTCTAAATTCTACTATGGGAATATTTAATAATGTAAGCATCTTGGAACATAGGGGTGTAATATACAACGATCCCCAGGTTATAAGTGAACTCCTCAGTGAGTGGTTTTGCAATGACACCAGAGTGCACCCGACCCCAAATTTCCAAATGACCTGCAAAAGTAACCACAAATTAGGAGAAATAGATTTTAATATACAAAATATAGACTCAGCGATTAAGACATTGAAGTCAAATGGCAGTACTGGAACAGACGACATACCATCTGTCATATACAAAAATGGTAGCACGGAAATGGTAGTCTTGTTACTTAGAATATTTACTCTGTCACTGGAAACTGGAACTTATCCTGAAGTGTGGAAAACCACATACATACTACCTAAGCACAAAGCAGGGGCCAAAACCAGTGCATGCAACTATAGACCTATTAATATAACACCGGTAATATCACGAATAATGGAGAAAGTGGTTAAAGACCAAGTGTCAGACAACTTACTAGAACATGAACTTATCAACCCATCACAACACGGATTCCTCAAAAAGAGATCATGTGCGACCTGTCACATAGACTTTTTCAACGAAGTTACACGAAGCAGGGACAACAGAGAACTAGTAATTGTGCTATATTTCGATATAACAAAAGCCTTCGATAGAGTCCCCCATAATCTGCTAGTCAGCAGGTTATGCTCACTAGGGATATGTGACCCCCTCCTGAGCTGGATAAAATCATTTCTCTGTGACAGGAATCAGATAACAAAAGTTGGCTCGATAAACTCAAGGCCTAAACCTGTAAGTAGTGGTGTAATCCAGGGAAGTGTATTAGGCCCACTCCTATTCATAATATATATAAACAGTATCTGTGAATGCTTTAGTGTTGGTAAACCAATACTATATGCAGATGACTTAAAAGTGACCTATAAATGCAAGAACACAGATCTCGGAATAACAGTAAACGCCATACAGCAAGAATTAGAAAAAATGGATAGATGGTGTGACACCTGGCAACTCCAGTTTAATGTCGACAAATGTGGCTGGCTCTGCATAGGTTGCAACAATTTAGAACTTGACCTGACAATTCAAGGCCATGCACTCTTACGACTGGAATCTGTATTGGACCTAGGACTGAAATACTCACATGACTTATCATTTTCTGAACATATCTCCAAACAAGTGTCAAAGTCACGCAGACTTATCGGCTTTCTACTCAGGAACTTTTACAGAAATGAGTCCAGAATTCTGTTGTACAAGGTTTGTGTGCGTCCTTTATTTGATTACTGTTCATTCATGTATAGTAGTATACGCATAGAGGACAAATTGAAAGTCGAGGGAGTGCAGAGGTACTTCACGTCAAAATTACTCGGAACCGAAAATGGTGCGAACTACTCCACTAGATGTGACACCCTAGGATTAGAAACACTATGGCTAAGACGCCTGAGACTAAACTTAACACTTTACTATAAGCTTCTAAACCACTTAGTTTTTACCTCTACTAATGGCATTCGACTTTCAGATGACAGTGGCTACAAACTAAGACACACTAAGGGTACAGTAGCTATCGAACAATGTAAAACAGCTACCAGGCAAAAGTTTTACTTGATTAGGTATGCACAGATATGGAATAAACTACCAATGGAAATGCGTCAAGCAGGTACATTGGCCTCCTTCAAAAAAGTGCTTAACGACAAACTACAAGAGTTTGCAAACGATAGTAGTCCTAGTTCCTATCTGAGAGCCTCCGAAATTATAGGTCCATTTAATGTATAAGCTTAAATACTACACCTGTTGTTTTTTGCCTATATTTATAATTTTAGATAAAACATTAACGATTAAGATACTTACCCTCAAAAAGACAAGAAGTTTCGTTTGTAAAACTTCTACCCAACACAATAAGTGGAATAAAATGGACATAAACCGACAACATGAAAAAGATATAACTCACCACAACATCACATGGACAGATGTACGCTCGTCGGGCATCTTATATACCTCACCAACCACAACTCAACTTTCCTAAGATAATGTGATGAACTTATATCCGTAATGTTGCTGAGCAGTTAATATCCACAACTCCTGTCGGAACAACTAAAATTCAAAAACCCTCCTCATGAGAAGTAAATACCCACAAGCAGTAGAAATCCATTAATTAATGCGTCCAAAGCTTATGTATTTTGCTCCCAACAATGACATTGCAGATCAAATGAGATAAGCAAATCACTGATTTCCAAATAACACAACAATGAACTATAATTCAAGAATTCTGTACACAACAAAATTATGTATGAAAACCGACTTCAAGCTTTATTTTTTTCCCAGGCACTTATAACCCATCCACCAAAGACCTGGTTTTTTTGTTAATGCGAAGACAATACTTCTGTATTTCCTGATGTGTTGCACTCACTGACAATCTAGCGGATTTTTCCAACTATGCACAGAAACGATTGTACATAAGTGAAAAGGATGTTTTATACTATTGCGATTAACATTTATCAAGTGTATGTATAATCTCCAGTGTACATGTTAAACATATTCTGATATCGACTGTAAATTGTGACTGAATAATATGGTCCTATTTCTGTAACAATTTGATGATGCCTGTAAACTGGCGTCCCTCATGTACTGCATGAGAATAAATTTATTTATTTATTTATTTATTTAAAAGAGTTCAAAATCGAACGCCACCTACAACACACCCAACAATACCAACAACGGAAGCAGAACTACCAGTGAACATCGACCCTCCGACGAAATCAGAGGTCCTGAACACAATCAAGATGCTAAAAAGCGGAAAAGAAGCAGGACCAGATGGAATCACAGCAGAAGCATTGAAAATGAACCCAGAGACAACAGCGGACTTGATGACACCACTACTGGAGAAGGTGTGGTAAGAGGGTAAATTACCTGAGGATTGGAAGAAAGGATACTTATTCAAACTACCAAAGAAAGGAGACTTAAGTCAATGTAAAAGCTGGCGCGGAATTATGCTCCTGTCCATTCCAAGCAAAATACTAAGCCGCATCCTCCTGGAGAGAATCAAACAAGCTGACGTGGATGAAAAACTTCGACCGGAACAAGCTGGATTCAGGAGAAACAAATCATGTATTGATCAAATCGTCACACTACGGATCATCATTGAACAAAGCTTGGAATGGAAGTCACCTCTCTATCTCAACTTCATCGACTTTCAGAAGGCCTTCGACAGCGTCGATCGAGAGGTCATTTGGCAACTACGTTGCTACTACGGGGTCCCATCTACAATTATACATCTCATCCAACAGTTATACGACAATGCTGCATGCCAAGTAATCCACAACGGGAAAATTACGGAAGCCTTCAAAGTAAGGACGGGAGTGAGACAAGGCTGTATACTATCGCCGATGATTTTCCTGATTGCAGTAGATTGGATAATGCGACGTACAACAGGCTGGGCGAAGAGGGAACATGCTTAAAATGGACTCAAACAAAACACTTGGTGGATCTAGTCTTCGCCCTTGATGATATATGTTTGGTTTCCCACAAACTGGAAGAAATTTGCAAGTGAAAAGCAACAAGTTGGCAGAAGAAACATCAAAGATAGGACTTCAAGTGAACATAGATAAAACAGAGGTGATGAAGATTCCTGGCCAACACCAACAGCCACAGCAACAACAACAGACAACAATCAGTCGGCATAAATGGGAGGAACCTGAAAGAAACAACCTCCTTTACCTACCTGGAAAGCATCGTTTCAACTACAGGCGGAACTGACGAGGATATCAAAGCCAGAATCGGAAAAGCAAGGCAGGCTTTCATTACTCTCAAATCTGTGTGGAAGTCAACAGCACTCAGCATCAAAAATAAGATCCGAATTTTCAACCCCAATGTACAATCAGTGCTTCTATACGGATTAGAGACTTGGCGAGTCATAAGAGGCATCTCAAACAAACTTCAGACCTTCATCAACAGTTGTCTTCGCACAACACTCATGATAAGATGGCCAGCCAGAAAAGATCAGCAACAAAGATCTCTTGGAGCGAATCAACCAGGAACCGATTGTGAAACAGATAGGCAGGAAGAAATGGAGATGGAATGGCCACATCCTTAGGAAACCATCAAGCGAGTTGACAAACTGTAAGAGGAGGGGTTGGGTTATGCCTGAGTGCCTCAACTTCTTAATGTAAAAAGTCAGACGAAATATTCTTTTAGACATCGGTAAGACATGGGAAGACCAGGATAGGTCAGAAGAAAGAATTATCCCAAGATGCTTAACTTCAGACTTGATTTCTATATCAGTGTCAATGTAGTTGAAGATTGAACGATCAACTCATGTTTGTTTGTTCAAACCCAACTCCTCCATATTTTTCACGGGTCATCAATACGGCAGTCATCGTCTCACCGTTCGCTGTTCAGAGGAAGACAGAAAACTATCAGAAGTATTATCGTGATTTATTGTTATAACATTTATTCTTAGACCTTGTGTAATAAATAACCTTATTGTTGGTTACCTATTGGCGTAAGATTAAAGGATTCTCGAGTCGCCAATCTGTGTTCTGGTTTTTCGCGTTTGTTATTACAAATTGTTTCTGAAAATCTTCGAGCGACGGCGTGAGGTTCAGCGTAGTAAGAGCTGGACATTGAGGGTTTATCAGACTTGACTGACAGTTTCCGATAGTTCCCGTTCGTCTTTCCTGGTGCTTGCCAGTCTTCCTTGCACAAGTATTACCTGGAACTTTTCTGAAATTTTTACTCAAGTTCAATGATGCCTGGGTCAAAGAAGGGACAGAGCGTCTTGGAAGCAAGCAGGAAAGTGAGTGGTGCTGAGTTGCTTGTTAATTGTAATGATATGTATGATAATCAGTCTGATGAGTCTGTTGTTCATGTTTCGCAGTCTAGGGATAATATACCTAAATTTGAACCTCGGTGTTTCGACGGAAATCCAGCTGACTATTTACAGTTTGTAAAGGAGTTTGAAGTCGTGTTGAGTAGTTTCTTATTAAATGATGAAATGAAGTTGATGTATTTGATGAGGTACTGCACTTAAGTGCTGTACGTTCAGACCCCCTAAGGAAGGATATTCTGAGGCTATGAGTATACTGCGTCAAATATTCGGAAGACCTTCGATGATTGTAAGGAACGTATTTGAGGTTGTTAAAAGTAACGGTAGTCAATTACAAGATGACTCCAAGTAACTCTCTAAGTTTCTGGATAGTCTGATGACTTACAGGAATACGTTGATTTCGACGAATTGCATGAGCGACCTGAACTCAAGTTCCGTCCCATAAGTAATAGCGAGGCGCCTACCTACTCGACTGCAAAGGAAGGGGGTGAAGATAAGCTCTCGTATAGAGGATGAAGGTATTGAGCCAAACAGATGGTGTAGTTGCGGCAGTCAACGTACCACTATTTTAGCACTTATATTCTTATCCAGCATTGAGAAAACAAAGTTGGAGCATGCATTCGGCAAAACAACTTCTTCACTTGACAACCACCAAGTTTCCTCGGACTCTCTGGTAGCCTAATAACTACGAAACGTGTGTCTGTGTGGTGTCCTACACTAGCCACCTGACAATCAAGGTCATGTATGATTGAGGATGAAATTTGTTAGCAGGAGATCATGTGAAGGCTGAATGTGGTGTGGTTCAGTTTTAGTTGCGTTATTCTCCGTGACAGATACCTGCCTTCTTAGATCACCTGCCTGCCAGAATGTCCATCCAACGAACTGTTTATGCTTTTCTGCATTTCTTACTCGTTTATTCATGAAATTGTATCAGAGGTTCACTACGTGAACTTGCGCACATCTTTGACTGACTTCCAACATATCACTCGCCAATTCTTGAAAGAAACCAAGAAAATGTCTACGTAATTAGTTCTCTCTTCATATGCAACAAGACTACGACAAATGATACATATTGGATTATTACTTCACTTGAGATTTCCATATGAGGATGGAATAGTTTGGAACTAAATACGCTGAGAATTTCTGTACTGTGTTCACATACTGTTTAAAATAATGACTTGTTGTTGAGAAAGGAAGGGTTGACATTAAATTATCATGACCAAATACGTACGTCTGACCATCGAAAACCAATCCGATTGAGCAAAAAAATAAAAGGTTATTCTAAATCAAATCATGCTCATCTTATTTGAATTTTTATGATTGGATTCGATATCCTACTCAGTTACTTAGGTACATTTTCTGTAAATCTATACTCCTAGATAGGGTTACACTTTCAAAGTGCAACTTAGGCTTTGAGGTAGCGGTTAAGATTAGACTTTAATGGGGAATTAGGAGTAGAGATTTGGTTACAGTTCACAGAAGGTTAAAGAACAGTGTCAGAATTATCAATAAACATCAAAGTACCATGATCTACGGTCACCTGGATGAGTACATTCATGGAGACAATTATCTAGTACAATATCATGTTTCCGATGTTCCTTCCTACCGTTCACTCTACGTCACTTTGATTTTGGCTATGATAGTTTTGATGCTGACAAGTCTAGTCAATGACTACTGCTTAGGCTACAGGTTCATTGAAAGAGAGAAAACGTAAGCTGACTGTCGTTTGTGGACTTCTAGTAGTCCTTGAATGTTCAAACTATTGTTTAACCGCATTCATGGAATATGGCGCCTTACCATGTTTCATTTTTTGGTGCAGTTGCTCGCACGTGGCTCGATCCCTTCTTGTGATATCGCTGAGCTACAATTGCAGACTCTGTTTATAACCTGATTAATATTATGGACTAATTCGTGAATCTCTTGGATGAGACCGAGGTAAATTTCATCGAAATTTTATTTAGTCATTTTAAAAAAAGCGGTGGGCGTAATGTAACAGTCAAGCAATACTATGATATTCAGTTATCTTGACGAATTGCCGCACCAAAATAGGTTTAACCAAACTATGACGACTCCTACAAGAGATTGAAAGCTTTTCTCAGAACGTATACAGTGCAACGAAGTTATTCTATGTAACTACTTATATGTAAACGTCTTTTTCAAATTACTCACTTCCGATTCGGACGCGTCTGATAAATCAATATAGATATGTCAAGGTCTTGAATAGGTATTTCCTTTTTCGGTTGCCTGTTTGTATTCTGATGAAATGTTCTAAGTGGAAGCTTGTTGACGAAAACGTTTACGAGATGATAAGTCACAAATCATCAAGAGGAGAATTAGAGTTGTGTTACTTATTTTGACGTATGTTCGGGAGGGAAGATGCATGGATCATCTGTACATTTCCGGATAACTGCATAAACAAACCATGAAGATGTGCACAGTTAATATGTAACTCTACGTATTTATGTGAACAAACAGATTTTGTTGAATGCGTTGATGCTTCAGTCCTCCAGGATTTTAATTTCGATAGCAAGTGAGAGTAATGACCCTACGAATCCTGTTAATATCAACACAGGTGATCTGTAGCATTTCGTGAAATATCCATCTATCTATCTGTCTATCCGTGATCTATCTATCTACCTATCTACATCTCTCTTCAACTTCACCTTAACTGACGACTCACGAACACCAGTTCAGGTGAGGAGTACTCCATTAAATGTGCTGATGTACAGAGAGAATGTGTTATTTCTCGTGTTGTATGAATCAGTGAATGATGCTCACGCACAACATGTTGAGTATTTGCATGTGACATGTTTTCTGTTGATCAATGCACATAGAATGAAGAGACGGGCATGCACGTTTCACTTCACTACACTAAGTGATGTTGGCTTGGCACCCAATGATGAATATACACACAAGAGAATAACAGATAAGAGGGAATTGCCGATGAAATGACTTACAAGTAGTATTGTGACTGTGACATAATATATCACAGTTCGATAACAATAAATTCCTCAAAATGAATGATTACCGTCACGCCAGGAAAACATCGTTTCAAATATACCTTGATAAATGATTTATTCGCATCAAGTAACAAATTCTTTACTCTGATACTGATATCAACAACACAGCTAAGAATGTCTGACGTATCAATCTAACAATGAAGAGCAAGAATTATATTCACCGCTTGAATGCATGTATTGCCATGGGTGCATGCGCAAGTACAAAAACTCCACAATACAATATCTGTCACAGCTGTTAGGTGATGAGAAATCCGTTAGGTATGACACGATAAACTTACTGCGTCACTCAAACAAATAGTCCCATTAGTTGTTTTTTTTCCTTTCCTCGTTACTATTACACTGTTGTTCTCATCTTCTATCACACATCAACTTTATATTTCATATCATGTGGTGCATTGTTTGAAATGTAAACTCTACGCTGTTTTTTTAAAAATTTTTATTTATCTTTTATTTTTTGGCATATATTTATTTATTTTTTTGATTTTGAAAATCTTATATAATTTATGAGGTAATTAGATGCATTATATTGTAATGCACGCTGACAATTCCATACCTGTACCACAAATACCGTTTGGAATAAAGCTGTTAATATTATTATTATTCATTAATCACTATCACACATATTGGAGATTTGTGACCCCAGATACAAATGATCCTCGTATTCGAATTCTTAAACAAGCATGTGCGTCGGTGGCACAGTGGTTAGGACTCTAGCCGACCATGCACATGGTCCCGGGTTCGAGCCCTCGCCGACGCACACCTGATATCTATGGTCGGTCTGCGAATTTTGGGCTACCGATATCCACGCTTAAAATTCCATACTTGTAGCAAAAATACGGTGTGGAATCAAGCTGTAATCAAAAATCAAAATCAAGAAAAAATACTTTAATTGACATCTTGTTAAAATGAAAATACCGGTAGGAATTGGATAGATGTTTGAGGAATATATTTCCACGACCAGTGCAAATCAATGTATATATGCATATATTTGGATGCAGGCTTCTTTTTTCAAGAACAAACGCGCTATTTCTCTTAGTCACATGAGGGTGTTTACGTCACGTTAGAGTTGAATAAATCTCCTCAGATTTCACTTCATGTACTGAGTGTCCGCCATAGATCACCACATTGATTTCAGCCTAGTGATTCAAGCGGGCTTTCAGACACCTTTCTGTATTGCGCGCGCCTTTCGATTCAGTGAGTTACTTTTCGGAGTAATCTATAAATCTTTCACTTCTTTGCTATTGCTCATCACGAAGTTCTGGAAATTATTGAATTCCGTTAATTTTCGAACGCTTAAACCCTGGATTTACTATTATTGACTTCTAATACCTATAACAGAGCTTTTGGACATTTGTATCTTTTACCAACAACCCATACGTAAAATTGTATATATTCTTGTATTTATATGTTCAAGTTGGCCCAAGTCAGTGAGCCTGTGATTTTGGTATCATTTTAGTTAACTGTGCTGAAGTATATTCCATGTTGTTGTATTTTATCGTTGTTGTCCCTTTTTGCCCTTTTTGCTGTGAATTGTTTTCTTTTTCTTGGTGTTGTTCTGATTGTTTTATCCCTTGTTATCTGATTTTAAGGGGAGGAACCCAAAAGGTCGCTTCTCTCTAAACTTTATCTTAATGTAACCATTCCTTTCCCAAGCGTGAGGCTAGCAACTCCACCCTGTAAACAAAATTGCTACAGAAACTTCAGCACGATGAACCACTTTGCACCAAAAGAAAAAGTCTGTGTTGGGACATGGAACGTCCGAACTATGTAGGAGGCAGGGAAAGCTGCCCAGATCGCAAACGAGATGAAAAGATACGGAATCCAAGTTCTGGGAATATGTGAAAGCAGATGGAATGGGAATGGACTCACCAAATTGTCAACGGGTGAGTCAGTGATCTACTCCGGTCACCCTGAAGATAACCACACGCACATCAAGGGCGTGGCTATCATGATGTCACCAACGGCAACAAAGGCCCTGATGCAATGAGAGGCGATCTCGTCCAGGATGATGATCGCCAGATTCAACTCCAAAGGAAGGAAAGTGTCAATTATACAATGTTATGCACCCACAAGCAACGCAGACCTCAAAATGAAAGATTTTTTTTTTTTTTTTTTTTAGGCAACAATGGAAAATACTGCAACTGGCGACATGAAAATACTAATGGGAGACATGAACGCCAAACTGGGACCAGACAACACAGGAAGGGAACTCATCATGGGTAGAGAAGCTCTCGGAGAAATGAATAAAAATGGAGAACTCTTCGCCGAGTTCTGCACCTTCAACGAACTAGTGATCGGTGGCAGTGTATACAAGCACAAAGATATTCACAAGGCTACATGGGTGTCACCAGACGGTCAAACCAAAAACCGAATTGACTTCAGCTCAATCTCTAGGAAGTGGAGGCGCAGCCTACTGGACACAGGAGCAAGAAGAGGAGCAGACGTTGGCTCAGACCACCATCTCGTACAAGGGACAATCCAAATCAAACTAAAAGCTTTCTGAGAAGGAGGAGCTGCAGACAGACCACAAGCCAAGTTGAACACTCAAAAGCTGAAGGACCAGGCTACAAAGGACATCTTCATTGCAAGCGTATAGGAAAAAGGCGAGACACAAATCAACACCAGCGAAAATGTCGGCGTCGAAAAGCACTGAGACAGCTTGAAAACGGTGTGGAGCCAAACCTGCATGGAAGTTCTAGGGAGAAAGAAGAGGCAGGACAAACAGTGGCTCACTATGGACACTTGGAGACTAATAGAAGAGAGAAGGACAGTGAAACAAAAGATTATCCAGTGCACCGACGAGCAACAAAAACAGGAGTTGAATTCAAGCTAGAATACACTGAACAAAAGAGTAAAGAAGAGTGTCAGGGAAGACAAAAGAAAATATTATGAAACCATGTCAAATGAAGCGGAAGAACCTGCAGGCAAAGGAGACCTCGCCACACTCTACCAAACAACTAGGAACCTATCGGGCAAAAGTTCGACACAGATTAGGCCACTAAAGGATGACAATGGAAAGTCATTCACCAAAGAGGTGGAACAAAGGAAATACTGGGCTGCACACTTCAGAAGACTTCTAAATCGACCGCCACCTTCAACGCGCCCAACAATACCAACAACGGAAGCAGAACTACCAGTG
The DNA here is from genome assembly GCA_944472135.2 of Trichobilharzia regenti. Lineage (NCBI taxonomy): Eukaryota > Metazoa > Platyhelminthes > Trematoda > Strigeidida > Schistosomatidae > Trichobilharzia > Trichobilharzia regenti. Next base: position 124,290,248 of record OX235264.1, on the reverse strand, counting down.
AACATTGACCCCCCGAAGAAATCAGAAGTCCTGAATGCAAACAAGATGCTTAAAACTGGGAGAGCACCTGGACCAGATGGAGTCCCAGCAGAAGCTTTGAAAGTAGACCCAGAGACAACAGCGGACTTGATGACACCACTACTGGAGAAGGTGTGGGAAGAGGGCAAAGTACCTGAGGATTGGAAGAAAGGATACTTATTCAAACTATCAAAGAACGCAGACTTAAGTCAATGTAAAAACTGGCACGGAATTATGCTCCTGTCCATTCCAAGCAAAATACTAAGCCACATCATCCTGGAGAGAATCAAACAAGCTGACGTGGATGAAAAACTTCGACCGGAACAAGCTGGATTCAGGAGAAACAAATCATGTATTGATCAAATCGTCACACCATGGGTCATCATTGAGCAAAGCTTGGAATGGCAGTTACCTCTCTAACTCAACTTCCTCCCATATATGCTGATTGTTGTCTGTTTTTTTTTGCTGTGGCTGTTGGTGTTGGCCAGGAATCTTCATCACCTCTGTTTTCTTCATGTTCTCTTGAAGTCCTACGTTTGATGCTTCTTCTGCCAACTTGTTGCTTTTCACTTGCATATCTTCCAGTTTGTGGGAAATCAGACATATATCATCATCGGTGAAGTCCAGATCCTCCGAGTTTTTTGTGTGAGTCCATTTTATGCCTGTTCCCTCATTGCCCAGCCTGTTGTACGTCGCAATATCCAATCTACTGCAATCAGGAAAATCATTGGCGATAGTACAGAGCCTTGTCTCACTCCCGTCCTTACTTTGAAGGCTTCCGTAATTTTCCCGTTGTGGGTTACTGGGCATGCAGCATTGTCGTATAACTGTTGGATGAGATGTATAATTGTCGATGGGACCCCGTAGTAGCGACGTAGATGCCAAATGACCTCTCGATCGACGCTGTCGAAGGCCTTCTGAAAGTCGATCAGAGTTGAGATAGAGAGGTGACTGCCATTCCAAGCTTTGCTCAATGATGACCCATGGTGTGACGATTTGATCAATACATGATTTGTTTCTCCTGAATCCAGCTTGTTCCGGCCGAAGTTTTTTATCCACGTCAGCTTGTTTGATTCTCTCCAGGATGATGTGGCTTAGTATTTTGCTTGGAATGGACAGGAGCATAATTCCGTGCCAGCTTTTACATTGACTTAAGTCTCCTTTCTTTGGTAGTTTGAATAAGTATCCTTTCTTCCAATCCTCAGGTACTTTGCCCTCTTTCCACACCTTCTCCAGTAGTGGTGTCATCAAGTCCGCTGTTGTCTCTGGGTTCATTTTCAATGCTTCTGCTGTGATTCCATCTGGTCCTGCTTCTTTTCCGCTTTTTAGCATCTTGATTGTGTTCAGGACCTCTGATTTCGTCGGAGGGTCGATGTTCACTGGTAGTTCTGCTTCCGTTGTTGGTATTGTTGGGTGTGTTGTAGGTGGCGTTCGATTTTGAACTCTTTTAAATAAATAAATAAATAAATAAATTTATTCTCATGCAGTACATGAGGGACGCCAGTTTACAGGCATCATCAAATTGTTACAGAAATAGGACCATATTATTCAGTCACAATTTACAGTCGATAGCAAAATATGTTTAACATGTACACTGGAGATTATACATACACTTGATAAATGTTAATCCCAATAGTATAAAACATCCTTTTCACTTATGTACAATCGTTTCTGTGCATAGTTGGAAAAATCCGCTAGATTGTCAGTGAGTGCAACACATCAGGAAATACAGAAGTATTGTCTTCGCATTAACAAAAAAACCAGGTCTTTGGTGGATGGGTTATAAGTGCCTGGGAAAAAAATAAAGCTTGAAGTCAGTTTTCATACATAATTTTGTTGTGTACAGAATTCTTGAATTATAGTTCATTGTTGTGTTATTTGGAAATCAGTGATTTGCTTATCTCATTTGATCTGCAATGTCATTGTTGGGAGCAAAATACATAAGCTTTAGACGCATTAATTAATGGATTTCTACTGCTTGTGGGTATTTACTTCTCATGAGGAGGGTTTTTGAATTTTAGTTGTTCCGACAGGAGTTGTGGATATTAACTGCTCAGCAACATTACGGATATAAGTTCATCACATTATCTTAGGAAAGTTGAGTTGTAGTTGGTGAGGTATATATGATGCCCGACGAGCGTACATCTGTCCATGTGATGTTGTGGTGAGTTATATCTTTTTCATGTTGTCGGTTTATGTCCATTTTATTCCACTTATTGTGTTGGGTAGAAGTTTTACAAACGAAACTTCTTGTCTGTTTGAGGGTAAGTATCTTAATCGTTAATGTTTTATCTAAAATTATAAATATAGGCAAAAAACAACAGGTGTAGTATTTAAGCTTATACATTAAATGGACCTATAATTTCGGAGGCTCTCAGATAGGAACTAGGACTACTATCGTTTGCAAACTCTTGTAGTTTGTCGTTAAGCACTTTTTTGAATGAGGCCAATGTACCTGCTTGACGCATTTCCATTGGTAGTTTATTCCATATCTGTGCATACCTAATCAAGTAAAACTTTTGCCTGGTAGCTGTTTTACATTGTTCGATAGCTACTGTACCCTTAGTGTGTCTTAGTTTGTAGCCACTGTCATCTGAAAGTCGAATGCCATTAGTAGAGGTAAAAACTAAGTGGTTTAGAAGCTTATAGTAAAGTGTTAAGTTTAGTCTCAGGCGTCTTAGCCATAGTGTTTCTAATCCTAGGGTGTCACATCTAGTGGAGTAGTTCGCACCATTTTCGGTTCCGAGTAATTTTGACGTGAAGTACCTCTGCACTCCCTCGACTTTCAATTTGTCCTCTATGCGTATACTACTATACATGAATGAACAGTAATCAAATAAAGGACGCACACAAACCTTGTACAACAGAATTCTGGACTCATTTCTGTAAAAGTTCCTGAGTAGAAAGCCGATAAGTCTGCGTGACTTTGACACTTGTTTGGAGATATGTTCAGAAAATGATAAGTCATGTGAGTATTTCAGTCCTAGGTCCAATACAGATTCCAGTCGTAAGAGTGCATGGCCTTGAATTGTCAGGTCAAGTTCTAAATTGTTGCAACCTATGCAGAGCCAGCCACATTTGTCGACATTAAACTGGAGTTGCCAGGTGTCACACCATCTATCCATTTTTTCTAATTCTTGCTGTATGGCGTTTACTGTTATTCCGAGATCTGTGTTCTTGCATTTATAGGTCACTTTTAAGTCATCTGCATATAGTATTGGTTTACCAACACTAAAGCATTCACAGATACTGTTTATATATATTATGAATAGGAGTGGGCCTAATACACTTCCCTGGATTACACCACTACTTACAGGTTTAGGCCTTGAGATTATCGAGCCAACTTTTGTTATCTGATTCCTGTCACAGAGAAATGATTTTATCCAGCTCAGGAGAGGGTCACATATCCCTAGTGAGCATAACCTGCTGACTAGCAGATTATGGGGGACTCTATCGAAGGCTTTTGTTATATCGAAATATAGCACAATTACTAGTTCTCTGTTGTCCCTGCTTCGTGTAACTTCGTTGAAAAAGTCTATGTGACAGGTCGCACATGATCTCTTTTTGAGGAATCCGTGTTGTGATGGGTTGATAAGTTCATGTTCTAGTAAGTTGTCTGACACTTGGTCTTTAACCACTTTCTCCATTATTCGTGATATTACCGGTGTTATATTAATAGGTCTATAGTTGCATGCACTGGTTTTGGCCCCTGCTTTGTGCTTAGGTAGTATGTATGTGGTTTTCCACACTTCAGGATAAGTTCCAGTTTCCAGTGACAGAGTAAATATTCTAAGTAACAAGACTACCATTTCCGTGCTACCATTTTTGTATATGACAGATGGTATGTCGTCTGTTCCAGTACTGCCATTTGACTTCAATGTCTTAATCGCTGAGTCTATATTTTGTATATTAAAATCTATTTCTCCTAATTTGTGGTTACTTTTGCAGGTCATTTGGAAATTTGGGGTCGGGTGCACTCTGGTGTCATTGCAAAACCACTCACTGAGGAGTTCACTTATAACCTGGGGATCGTTGTATATTACACCCCTATGTTCCAAGATGCTTACATTATTGTCTTTACTGCTTTTTAGACGTTTTTGCAATATCCTACAAAGTTCCTGAGTTTTGGTGTTACCCATTAGCGCTTTATTTTCCTCATGTTGTGACTTCATTTTGTGTTTCTCTTCAAGCAGTTTAAGAGTTTCATGTATTTGGTTTAACGCATTAAATTCCTTAAATACATGGTATTTCCTTTTCAATTTCTTTAGTTTTAGTCGCGTTTTCCGGTCAATAAATGGAGTTGGTGTCTTTAGGGCAGATTTTAGGGGCGCGATTGTGTCTCTTGCTGAGCCAACTGTTTTGTAGAAAATCTCAAGTGATGCTTCTAAGTTATTGTTGATGAAGTATTCTTCCCAGTCAGAACTTCTCAACAGATCTGATAGGAATTCCCAATCAGCATTCTTATAGTCCCTATATTGATAGCGCACCGGGGAATTTTTAGGTGTGTATTTAGTTGTTAGTCGGAGGGGTAGCGTGCAGTACAATATGTTTGAATAAGTATCCTTTCTTCCAATCCTCAGGTACTTTGCCCTCTTCCCACACCTTCTCCAGTAGTGGCGTCATCAAGTCCGCTGTTGTCTCTGGGTCTACTTTCAAAGCTTCTGCTGGGACTCCATCTGGTCCAGGTGCTCTCCCAGTTTTAAGCATCTTGTTTGCATTCAGGACTTCTGATTTCTTCGGGGGGTCAATGTTCACTGGTAGTTCTGCTTCCGTTGTTGGTATTGTTGGGCGCGTTGAAGGTGGCGGTCGATTTAGAAGTCTTCTGAAGTGTGCAGCCCAGTATTTCCTTTGTTCCACCTCTTTGGTGAATGACTTTCCATTGTCATCCTTTAGTGGCCTAATCTGTGTCGAACTTTTGCCCGATAGGTTCCTAGTTGTTTGGTAGATTGTGGCGAGGTCTCCTCTGCCTGCAGATTCTTCCGCTTCATTTGACATGGTTTCATAATATTTTCTTTTGTCTTCCCTGACACTCTTCTTTACTCTTTTGTTCAGTGTATTCTAGCTTGAATTCAACTCCTGTTTTTGTTGCTCGTCGGTGCACTGGATAATCTTTTGTTTCACTGTCCTTCTCTCTTCTATTAGTCTCCAAGTGTCCATAGTGAGCCACTGTTTGTCCTGCCTCTTCTTTCTCCCTAGAACTTCCATGCAGGTTTGGCTCCACACCGTTTTCAAGCTGTCTCAGTGCTTTTCGACGCCGACATTTTCGCTGGTGTTGATTTGTGTCTCGCCTTTTTCCTATACGCTTGCAATGAAGATGTCCTTTGTAGCCTGGTCCTTCAGCTTTTGAGTGTTCAACTTGGCTTGTGGTCTGTCTGCAGCTCCTCCTTCTCAGAAAGCTTTTAGTTTGATTTGGATTGTCCCTTGTACGAGATGGTGGTCTGAGCCAACGTCTGCTCCTCTTCTTGCTTCTGTGTCCAGTAGGCTGCGCCTCCACTTCCTAGAGCACCATTGAGCTGAAGTCAATTCGGTTTTTGGTTTGACCGTCTGGTGACACCCATGTAGCCTTGTGAATATCTTTGTGCTTGTATACACTGCCACCGATCACTAGTTCGTTGAAGGCGCAGAACTCGGCGAATAGTTCTCCATTTTTATTCATTTCTCCGAGAGCTTCTCTACCCATGATGAGTTCCCTTCCTGTGTTGTCTGGTCCCAGTTTGGCGTTCATGTCTCCCATTAGTATTTTCATGTCGCCAGTTGCAGTATTTTCCATTGTTGCCTTCTTTCATTTTGAGGTCTGCGTTGCTTGTGGGTGCATAACATTGTATAATTGACAATTTCCTTCCTTTGGAGTTGAATCTGGCGATCATCATCCTGGACGAGATCGCCTTCCATTGCATCAGGACCTTTGTTGCCGTTGGTGACATCATGATAGCCACGCCCTTGATGTGCGTGTGGTTATCTTCAGGGTGACCGGAGTAGATCACTGACTCACCCGTTGACAATTTGGTGAGTCCATTCCCATTCCATCTGCTTTCACATATTCCCAGAACTTGGATTCCGTATCTTTTCATCTCGTTTGCGATCTGGGCAGCTTTCCCTGCCTCCTACATAGTTCGGACGTTCCATGTCCCAACACAGACTTTTTCTTTTGGTGCAAAGTGGTTCATCGTGCTGAAGTTTCTGTAGCAATTTTGTTTACAGGGTGGAGTTGCTAGCCTCACGCTTGGGAAAGGAATGGTTACATTAAGATAAAGTTTAGAGAGAAGCGACCTTTTGGGTTGCTCCCCTTAAAATCAGATAACAAGGGATAAAACAATCAGAACAACACCAAGAAAAAGAAAACAATTCACAGCAAAAAGGGCAAAAAGGGACAACAACGATAAAATACAACAACATGGAATATACTTCAGCACAGTTAACTAAAATGATACCAAAATCACAGGCTCACTGACTTGGGCCAACTTGAACATATAAATACAAGAATATATACAATTTTACGTATGGGTTGTTGTTAAAAGATACAAATGTCCAAAAGCTCTGTTATAGGTATTAGTAGTCAATAATAGTAAATCCAGGGTTTAAGCGTTCGAAAATTAACGGAATTCAATAATTTCCAGAACTTCGTGATGAGCAATAGCAAAGAAGTGAAAGATTTATAGATTACTCCGAAAAGTAACTCACTGAATCGAAAGGCGCGCGCAATACAGAAAGGTGTCTGAAAGCCCGCTTGAATCACTAGGCTGAAATCAATGTGGTGATCTATGGCGGACACTCAGTACATGAAGTGAAATCTGAGGAGATTTATTCAACTCTAACGTGACGTAAACACCCTCATGTGACTAAGAGAAATAGCGCGTTTGTTCTTGAAAAAAGAAGCCTGCATCCAAATATATGCATATATACATTGATTTGCACTGGTCGTGGAAATATTCCTCAAACATCTATCCAATTCCTACCGGTATTTTCATTTTAACAAGATGTCAATTAAAGTATTTTTTCTTGATTTTGATTTTTGATTACAGCTTGATTCCACACCGTATTTTTGCTACAAGTATGGAATTTTAAGCGTGGATATCGGTAGCCCAAAATTCGCAGACCGACCATAGATATCAGGTGTGCGTCGGCGAGGGCTCGAACCCGGGACCATGTGCATGGTCGGCTAGAGTCCTAACCACTGTGTCACCACTCTTTGAAATCCTTATTCACGCCACTTGAATTTGAAATGCGCAATTCTCCTAGATTTCCTCCGCCGTTGGTGATCAGTGATCAGTTTTCTCTATATTCATCTGATTTCTGGTTTTAGCCACCTCTTCTTTCAACTTATTTGCTATTATTTTGTAAATCTTTAAAGCTGCGTCACAAGAGAGATATATTGATTTTCTTATTTTTTTGATTTGGAATAGTACTCATCTGGCGTAGAATGGCTGTAAACACGAATTTTCATGAAACTACGCGTATTGCTAACATCAAAAGAAGGACGGACTATTTACAACACTGAGGAAAATATCACGAAATATTTCGTGTTACATTCTCTTAACAACCACTTTGATTTAAAATATGAAATTTAATTAGAATGAACTTACCGCACTTCTATGATGCTACATATTTCTCAAATTTCATAGCAGACAACTCACATTCTTGCTGTATTTGACAGACAGTGAAAGAATGTTCATTATATTAGCAAAATGTACCTTGCTTATTCTGCTTTAATTTGCTCGAGAGTGTTTCTATTTTTTTGGTTTGTAAATTTCATCGATTAATAGAGAGAGAGAGAGAGAGTTACGTATAATCTCTCCAAGTTCTTATCTTTGTGCTCTCTCTTCCCCGGGGGTACACAGTTCTCCTTGAAATTTATCCTCTTCGCTTCCTTTTCCTCATTGCTCATTTCAGTGTCCATGGGATGCGTTCTTTATCTTTTACTTCTTGAAATTGTCATACATCACAGTTTGGATGAGTCTGGATACACTGCAGTGCACATTTGAATGTTAAACACGCTTTGTTTTATTTTGTACTTGTACGAAAGGACTCCAACGCCACTTTGTGATTTTTCGTTGTGGTCATTATGCCCAAATAAATCCTTTCAGTTTTTATTAAAGCAATATCCGTTAGACAGGGTCTAGACTCTTCCGTTGGATAATCCTAACTCAAATATACACCCAAAGTGAGCCCTTTTCATTAATAACCAAGTCTTTATTCATTTGCATTTTGTTACCAATACTTAGCCGTTAGGTAGAGTACTGAATTATAGGATAAATATGTAAACTGTGTTAAACGAGGACTGTTAAATTGTAGCTTATCATCAGCACATTCACCAACACCTGACAACACTCTCCTCAGTACGTGTTATTCGAATTTCGAATTATCTCATGGACTTCACTCTCACTATTTAATCATCCAGCTAGTATTGCAATGCGCTGAATTGTTTTCGAATGACAGTCGATATTCGCACAACATATCTGATAAATGTGAAATGGTGTTTTCTCCATCCACCACGTCATATTTCACTCAAAAGCTGAATCTGATTGTTACTATTTGTAGTTTCGATGGTGGATGCAATTCCAAAACCCGAAAATTTCACTGACTGTCGACTTCATATAGGAAGTGAGTGAATGGATGAACAATTAGGCGATTGTTTCCCAGAGTTCGAAGGGCTGGCTATTGACTCAGTAATTGCCGAAACTGTGATAAACGTGTGGTCGTGTCATCAAGAAAATCTGATCCAGTATTCCTTCTTCAGTTGACAACCACTAAATCGTCGTGAAATGGACCCGGACTCTGTGTGGTGTCCTACACTAGCCACTTGACAATCAAAGTCATGTATAATCGAAGATGAAATTTGTCATAGTTTGGTTGACGTAGACCTTGTGTATGCTGAATGTGGTGTGGTTCAGCTTCAGCTGCGTTATTCTCCGTGACAGATGCCTGCCTTCTTAGATCGCCTGGCTGCCAGAATTTCCATCCAACGAACTGTTTATGCTTTTCTGCATTTCTTACTCGTTTATTCATGAAATTGTATCAGAGGTTCACTACGTGAACTTGCGCACATCTTTGACTGACTTCCAACAAATCACTCGCCAATTCTTGAAAGAAACCAAGAAAATGTCTACGTAATTGGTTCTCTCTTCATATGCAACAAGACTACGACAAATGATACACAGTGGATTATTACTTCACTTGCGATTTCCATATGAGGATGGAATAGTTTGGAACTAAATACGCTGAGAATTTCTGTACTGTGTTTACATACTCTTTTAAACAAAGCCTTGGTGTTGATGAAGAAAAGGCTTGAAGTCAAGCTAACATGATCAAAAGTCAAGGTCTGTCAAAGTTGACCATCGACAACCAATCAGAATGCGGTAGAACAATGAAAGGTCATTCTAAATCAAATCATGCTCATCTTATTTGAATTTTGCGAGGGTGAACAGGATATTCGACTTATTCTCTAGGCACTCTTTCTGTAAATCTACACTCCTAATTAGGGTTATGTTTTTTTAAGTTTACGTAAAGGCCTACGATTGAGTTCAGGATTAGCCTTTAATTCAGAATTAGGAGTAAAGATTTGGTTACAGTTCACAGAAGGTTAAAGAACAGTGTCAGAATTATCAATATATCTCAAAGTACCATGATCGTATTCGACTTCTTAAACAAGCATACAATTAACAGATATCAGGAGAATCTTTCCCAATCAACCTGTGGAAACTGATGTTAACAAATCGCACCTCAGATATGCCTGCTCGAATATCGACACACAGTGTGAATCACACATGCACACTACAGAGATCAACATGGTCATGTATCGACTGAGTAATACTCATATCATCTTCACTTCAATGTTAGCGTGTTTTCGCCTCAAGCCAAAGCTTTTTTCACATGGTGTCATTCGAATTCACGATGAAAATATTTGACCAGTAGAAATACGCCATCCGTTCTCATTTGCAAGTGGTGAGAATACAGGTGACTTGATTGGTGGACAGCTGTGCTGATTGATTTCACCAGTCACTACTCTCCACTTCTCTCAACACACACACACACATGTCAGATGTGTCTCTGTGTCAGCATGAAAGTGTGGTGTGTTGGTGCTTAGCAAAATGGTATAAATATGCTGGAGTGAAGATGACCGTATATGACAGTGTGATAATCCGTAAAGAGAGAATTGAGAATGCAGTCGAAGTGTCGAGGAACTAGATTGGTCATCGTTGCCGTCATCTTCCTCACCCAAATGATCACAGTGTTTTCTACTGTGATACGCGATAATCTGCCATTTCACAGAAAACGTAAGTCATTTGAGCTCAACTAACTAACTAACTTAGCGACTATCCGACCATTTCTGATATGAATTTGTTGTATATGAAGTGCTTTCAATGTCTTTTATTTCTTCTCCTTCATTTTACCAATAGGTCCACTGGGATATCAGTAAACATGGATATGATCAGTGAAGCCGAAAATCACATCACCTGTATTAGTAAACATTGATTGTGATTATCTTTTCGTAAATCATGATATAATTAATAATAATAATAATAAACATGTTCTCGTATTCACCTTGTTTTGCATACCGATTTCTGCTCACTGATATTTCGTTGACATCTAGTGGATGTGAATATTCAGTGGTGTGATAATACAGCAGTAGTTATATTGTCGGCTCTCGATGCCACGTCTCAGAGATGAGTGTAATTCAAAATGTTTTAGATATGTTGTCTTGTTATGCTGTGTCGAATCGGAGCAAGACCTCGAATCGCTGCTTTTTGTGTACCGTGATTAGGTTTATCAAGGATCTGTATAGGTTGTCGAAATTTTCGCCGTGTGTCGGTCTTATACTCCCCTGAATTTTACTCGTCATAATTCAACTCGGTAGCACATTGTGTGAGGTCCTATCACCAGTGCCACGTTCACTTGTTTTTGTCTTCATAGTTGTATGCAATTCATGAATCACAGTGATATGTATGAACGGATTTCAGTGAATCGTTCGATAGATGATGTTTTCCGGAAGCAGGTGTATCGCACTACTGTGATACTTCACATTAGGTGCATCTCAGCTTAGTCGAAATGACGCTGTAATGAACATGGTCTTCAGCTATGTCCGAAGACTTTGAGACAACACAGTGTAAGTGTAGCCAATGTGAAAGAGGCGTACAAATTTGAAGACAACGGTTTACAACCAGTAGGCAAGTCCGACTCTATATAAACTTGCTGATGCATATGACTTGATCTGCACATTTCTTATCGACGCGAGGGTTTTCCCACTATCACAGTTAATTTGTCTTCTCACCTTTCAATTTCGGTGGAACAAATCTCTCGAATCTTATTTGAATATCCGAATGTCCTGATTTTTCCTGAGTGCTGAATAGCTTTGAACTGATCTCTGGGTGTTGAAATTGAACCTTACCTTCCTGATTCTGGCTTTCACATCTTCATCTGTCCCAACCATATTTGAATCGATGCTTCCAAATCCGACGAATGGAAGAAGTAATCTCTGTGATGATTGGCGTTGATCGTTGTTGGTGTTGTTTGGTTGATTATCTTCATCACCTCTGTATTCTCTATGTACACTTGGATTGGTGTATTTGCAGCCAAAGTGGTATATGTCCAGGTATTTACTCACGTTTCGCTATTCAGTGATGCTAAGAGCTTCATCCAACCATTAGAATTCACGAAATCTCTCGGCAACGTAATCACACTTCTTCAGCATGAGGTAATTTAGTGCTGTTGTCAAGTTGGTCGACTGGCAAGGAAAACAAGCCCATGTGTAGTGTAGACTGTTGGATTAGATACGTGCGTGAAATAATCAAACCAGCATGTTTTAAAACAATGAAATTGTTGCATATATTTGTTTTGATTTCGTCACTTAATCTTAGATGGTGATGGTGGTGGTTTTGGAGTCGATGCTGAAACCAGCTAGAATTTCGTCATAGTCCATCATCATTTTTATTCAGATAATTCAGACTTCATTAAATGTGAAATTCTTCTCATATGGTACGTTCTGTACGTGCGTCGGTGGCATAGCAGTTAGGACGCTCGCCGACCATGCACATGGTCCGGGGATCGATTCCCGGCCGACGCACCCCTTACCTCGCTAAGTCGGAAATATTGCTGATAAAGAGGAAAGAATGGACAAGAGGCCAGCAACCCCATCCTGTAAAATAAACACTGCTACAGAAACTTCAAGCCACTAGCTTCAAGCCATATGTTCCACTGTGGAACGTGAGGGCATACAAACGTTCTGTTCGATCTCTGAGGTCCTTATCTCCTGGATGATTTCAATATTGTCACAATGAATTTTGTGGTCTGATTCTATGACTGCCACTTGTTCATCGTCTATCACTTAGAATGCAGTTTTCCCTCGTGGTTTCTGAATAGTGACCTAGGGGTTCAGTAGCCCATTGTAATTTTAATCTGCGCTCTGCAGTCCTTCCTGCAGTCTAGCTCAATATTTGCGCAAAACCCCTCATTTCGCCCCTCACCTGAGATCCCTTCTATGTTAATCTCGAACGCTCAGCTCACTGTTTTCACTAGGTGACCTGACGTTTCATGTCACTATATGATGCATTTAGCATTTGTCAAATACGCTCCCATCTCCTTTTGCATATCTTTTGCATGATGCATTCTTGCTTCATTCCTCGTAAGAGTTCCTGGTTTCTTGGGCGTTTCCAGCTAGCCATCAGTTTGTTCAGCACAAGGAGAATGCAGCTATTGACTGTAGTCTGTACTAGCTAGCTGCAGGTGTATTTTGGTGATGGCCGTGTCAGTTGTCTTAGTCTTATAGCAGCAGTTAATTGAGGTTGGTGTTAAAGACTCTCAATCGTATTCCCGGTGTATTGTGCAATGGTTTACATACACGCTGAACTTAGAGTGACGACGGCTTGCCTTACTACTGTGATCCAGCTTTCGAAATCCTCATCCATACTGCCCACAGTTGATATGATGCTACCGAGATGAATGGTGTAGCTGACGACTGTTTGATTTCTCTGGTTGTTAGTGATTCCGCTTTTTCTTGGTCGAATATCTGTAAAACAACATCTTTTTCCTCAAATGCAAAATCTAGTTAGAATGGGCACACGACACCCATTTGTAAATAGATATTTCTCAGAGTTTATCATAAACAACTCACGTTCTTGAACTGTGAGGTTGTTTTATCGATATATTCTCCATCATTTTACTGTCAGCATTTGAGTTGTACTCATCAGCGCATTACGAATGAGGTTTTGTGTTTATCCTCGATGCCTCAAGCTAAATATTGTAAAGATAGTACACATCACTTGCACACTGAGAGTTGTCCGAAGCATAATATTTGACATCTTTGTTAGTTCCGCCTGCATTTGATTGGATGTTGTTAACATTGGCGAGAGTTGTGAAAAACTCCAGATTTCTCCAGTTGAAGTTGATTAGTGTTTGTCGTGAGGAGAACACGTAGGCACGAATGAATGCTCGCTAACCTATAATGATGTAAGTCAATGGGATATTTAATATTAGGATCCTCATCTAAGATCTGCCTGCGGGGATTCATGTCGATTCATGTTGATATTGTTGCACCAAAATTGTATTTTACTGACGTGGGATAGTGATTTAGTTCTTCAAACAGAAGCAATATTAGTTGGGTGTTATTGTCAAGACAGTGTCTTCTTATTCGCCGGTATGTTGTGGAGTCGATGTGAGCGTCAACGTTTAACGACTTCGCATGCACTTCAAAGTGGATCCGACAATACTGGAATCTGCAAGTGGGAGTTCTAGTGCATGTGATTTGGAAATCTGCGTTGGATTATTTGACAGCTGGAAAGAGCAATCACAGGCATCAGCGTTCGCTTAGATGGTCAAATAAGAGAAGTAGGTATGAAGACATGTAGTGGCAATATCAACTAAGACGTTGGTCTTCTCACCTTATCAAGAGACTATGATAGACGGTCAGCTTCGTGAAGAATGTGTTGTTATTTCATTGCTGTTCAGTTTATACTACTCACAACAGGAAAGTAGTCTGGCGTTGTGTTTTCTTTACCTTAATAATAATTATTATCACACTATGGACAATATGTTGACACAGCACAGATTTTTCAGCCGATTTCAACCACAAAATATTTAAAATTGCTACACGACATTCACGTTAAATGGTGTTTGGCCGTACAGCGTGTCACTCTCAATTGTTCCATCGAAATCAACATTTCAATTTCGTCACCAATTCGAAGTACTGTGTATTGCGTTGACAATGATGCTGGACTGCCTGTGAGCTCATATAATAGTCCGAAAGGAAAACAGTGCCCTCTTCACAGCATCTCACATAGCTCCATCCTCGGACACACGCAGGTTTCCACTAGAGCGATGGCTTGACCCGTGGAGGCATGCCATGTTCAGCTCATCGGGTTTCCAATCCATTTATATTTCCTCCAGAATATTTCTCAAACTACTGTTTCTTGATCAACTCGTTGCTACATCAATGTCATTTGTTGATAATTCTTTTTCACTTCGCACTTGATCATCACTATGTTGACAGTAAGGGTATCTGTTGGAAGAAATCAGGAGTAGCCTGTTCATAAAAGCATTTCATTATCGATTTGTACTACTTGTCAGCAGTAAGTAGTAAAAGTGCATGGTGATCCTCAAACGTAAACAGATAAGTGGGAAGCAAGAATTTGGGAAGAGTCAAGGCATCTTCCTGGATGGAAATGTAAAGGGTTCAACAATTTCAGACAGACTGTCATTTTGTTACTCCGTAGCCGTTGTCACTGATTTCCGTCAGCATCCACCTCATTCTTTATATGAACGCTGGCGCAACGATCTTCTTCTTGGGAATAAATAATACTAGCTGTATTCTGGACGGTGCTCATCTGGTGAGCAGAAATTTCACCGAATTATGTTGCTCGATAATTCCGTTTGACTTACGGGAATATTTGCCTCCTTCGAGAAATCTACGACACCTGGTTGAATGTCTATTACGAAAATTTTATGAGCTCAATATGTAAGGTAGACTTCCTCATTTCCGAATGCATATATGTATGTGTACATATCTATCGATCAAAATTAATGTGTGCACTGTGTCCACAGAAATAATACACTGAAGTCTTCTCCGTCTAATGGCAATTGACAGTAGCATGGATAACACTTCGAGGATGATCATAGGTGTGATTACCAGCCACTGACGTAGACATCTTGAATATATTCTGTGTACACTCTGGAACTCGCCTCTGACTCACACCTTCACAATGATATTAGTTCCTATAGATAACCACTTTTCCCACTCTTACACACTAGCTTTCGCCGACCATGACATGAACAGCATTTGCTTCAATGAAATATGCTAGAAATAATCTGTGGTAGCGCAACCAGTGAAATGAAGCATTCCACTCAGAGCCTGTCTGTTAATCGCTGAATGAATTGCGCTCGTACTATCAAATCATACAGTTTCAACATTGAATTTCACCACTTATTCTACTTCTTCTATTCACCAATTCAGTATACATCCTACGGACATTCATTAGAAATTGTAACCAACATCTCACTTGAGAAACCTCCCAAGTACACAAAACACCGACTGTGAGAGGTGCAGACGTGTTGCTTGACTCATCATTCCGACCAGTTGACCTCCACTATCAAACGAGATGAGGTACTTTCGAAGGCCTCCAGCATATTCGAAATGCCGGTGCCATTGCAAGCGCCATAAATGTCAAATATACATGAGCACTGACTGGAAATTAGTGTTTGAAATCATTCGGATGCTGCTCCTTTGCAGACGGACTTCATTCTAATAACCTTTGCTGGCCTTTACATGATCGTCCGCTTCGATCGTATTAGAAATGATTCTCCTGGCGTCAGTAAGAAAAAAAAGGAAACCACTTTCAAATCAATGGCGACTGTGCTAGATATTGTAGGTGTTATTTTTGATTGAGAAACACTATCAACTTCCATCTTATCTGCAATCGTCAGAAGTACTGCCTCCACACAATCTTCCACTGATCTGTCAGTTCTCGCTCTCGTTTACAGCACGTAGAAAAAATCCTCAACGGATGCAGATTTTCTCGGTTCATTTAGGCTGCCCCGAATGAGCTAATCCTATTGTCTATTTAAAATCAGGTATCGCATTTCAATTTACAAAATATCTACAAATTTTGTCTTAATGTTCATAGCGATCATGGGCTATGTTCTGAATGTACTATGTGTTGACCTTTCACCTTTCCAATCCTCGTCTAATCTGTAGGCTGTCAACTTGATCATAAACACTACTTGCACTAGACATTGGCCTCAACTAACCTGTGGTAATTTTCTCAATATGAATAAGATTCGAATCTTCACTACAGAATTTATTCTCATCTACAATGTCTCCATCTGGTGACACCCACTTAAATTTCCCTGTATGCTTTAACCTCATACACGGTCCCTATATTCATGCAATTATCGAAGGCGCATGAGTCTGAAAATACCTCCCCGATCACACTTACAAACTCTGAGACCTCATGCTGTGCTGTTTGCTTTTATTTAGCTATTCATATCCCTCATTCAATTATGATGTTACAATCACTTAAACGTCTTTCACTCTGCTGTTTCCGGTTGTCCGTAGAAATACTCATCAACATCTTACTCTGAGTTGACTGAAGAAAAGAAAATTGTATCTTCGTTTTCTTCCTTTCTTCTGAGTTGAATCTTCCTGTCATCATCTCTTGTTGCAATGATTTTTACTATAATAATGCTATGCTGTTGGCGTTATCGATACAGCCAAACACTCACTGATATTTCTATTGTGGTCTGAGTGACTCGAGTAGATCATTGCATTCCGATTTTTCATTTAGGAGCAATCACTCTCATTCATATACTCCTCTTTCTGCTTTATCGCATCTCCCCATTTGTACTGCAATTTTAGCGTTCTATAAGCCTCATGCGCAATCGCCTCACATTCATTTGACTTACGACGCCTTATTGAAACCACTTGAGGATACATCAACGAAAAACTCGTTAGTATAGTATGATGCAGTTCAAATTTGAAAATTATATTCTGTATATACGAAAGATGATTACCTGCCCATGAGCACAATATATGAAATCAGGATCGATATAGTTATATAGGTTACAACAGAATATTGTGAGTGTATATAACACTAAAAAACTAACAGACCGACTAACCGACCATTTGTGATACGAATTTGTTGTGTATGAAGTGCTTTCAATGTCTTTCGTTTCTTCTTCCATTTTGCCAATAGGTCCAATGGGATTCCGTTATACAGGCGGATAGGATAATCAGTGAAGCCGAATATCGCATCACCTGGATATTTATTGAGTATGCACTACACTAGATGTGAACATTGAGTGTGATTATCTTTTCGTAAAGCATGATATAATTAATTATAATGATAATAATAAACATGTTCTCGTATTCACCTCGTTTTGCATACCGATTTCCGCTCACTGATATTTCGTTCACATCTAGTGGATGTGAATATTCAGTGGTGTGCTGATACAGTAGTAGTTATATCGTCAACTGTCGATGTAGCGTCTCAGTGACGAATACGAATTGGCGTGTTTTATACATGTTGTCCTGTTGTGCTATGTCGAATCGTAGCAATTCTCGAATACGTGCTCAATGTGTAACGTGATTAGGTTTATTAGGAATCTATATATCTTGTCGGGATTTTCGCCATGTGTCGGTATTATACTCTCCTGAAGCTTACTCGTCATAAATCAACTCAAAATCAACTGAAATTTATGGTGTAATAAGAGCATTCTCTTCTCGATTCTTCATTGACATCTCATTTGTCGCATATTCATGGACACTGTATATTGAGATCTCTTGACTGCTTGACAGTGGCACACTGTGTGTAGTTTTATCGCCAGTGCCACGTTCACTTGTTCTTGTCTTCATGGTTGTTTGCAATTCATGAAACACATTGATGTGTATGAATGGATTTCATCGTACCGTTCTATAGATGATGTTTCCCGGAAGCAGGTGATTTCCACTGCTGTGACGCGTCTTCACATATAGTGCATCTCAGCTTAGTCGAAATGACGCTGTATTGGACACGGTCTCCAGCTTTGTCCGAAGACATTGAGACGGCTTTGTGTAGCCATGGGTGTAGCCCAGGTGAAAGAGGTGTTGAAACTTCATGAGAATTTACAACTGGTATGCAAGTCGGAATCTATCCGAATTTGATTAGGCATGTGACCTGATTTGCACAGCTCTGATCGACGCGAATGTATTCAGACTCACGCGGATATTGTGTCTTCTCATCCTTCAATTTTGGTGGAACAAACAACCCAAAGGTTCTGCTGAAAATCTAAATCTCCTGATTTTTTACTGAGTGCTGAATAACAACACCCATTTTGAATTTCCCCATGTCTCGGTCTGTACCCACGTTTCGCTATTGAATGGTGCTAAGAGCTTCATCCAATCAGCAGTAATACAGCAGAATTCACTAAACCACATCCTACTTACTAAAACCCAATAACAATTCTTCAGCATGAGTAGCTTTTACGTTGTCGTCAGGTTTGTTAAATGGCAAGGAAAACAAGCATATGTTTAAGTAGACTGTTGGGTTCTATCATTGCGTGAAATAATCAAACCAGCATGTTTTAAAACAATGAAGTTGTTGAATTTATTTGTTTTGAATTTGTCACTTAATCGTAAAGGGTGACGATGATGGTGTTTGTGGAGTAGGTTCTGAAACCAGCTGGAATTTCGTCGTAGTCTATCATCATTCGTATTCAGATAATTTAGATTCCATTCAAAGTGAAGTGTTTTCAAATGGTACGTTCTGTTCGATCTCTGAGGTCCCCTTTGTTGGACAGTGAATTTTGTGGCCTGATTCTCTAACTGCCTCTTGTTCATCATGTATCACTTAAAATTTACTATCTCATCGCTGTTTCCGAATGGTGACCTGGGAGTAGAGTAGCACACTGAAATTTCACTCTGCTCTCTGCAGTCCGTCTTGCAGTCTAGCTCCATATTTCAACAAAAGGCCCTCATTTCCTTCCTCACATGAATTCTCCTCAATGTCAATCTAGAACACTCAACTCACTGTCTCGTATTCAGGTTTCACTGGGCGACCTGGTGTTTCATGTCACTATATGATCCATTTAGGATATGTCATATACGCCCCTATCTCATTATGCATATCTTTTGGGTGATACATTCTCGATCCATTCATCGTAAGAGTTCATTCTTTCTTTGGCCTTTTAGCTGACAACCGGTGTCTTGGCATGAGGCTTATAAAACGCCCTACGCAGATCAACCCAAACGTCAGCGAAAATTTCACACAACGGAAACGAATGACGCGGCTGGTAGAGCTGTCAGAAGACAAATAATCGATGTCATGTTTCATTGATCGCAAAAATAGACATGGTGATAGTAAATGTGCGATGCATGTTTAAGGCTATCTGAGAAAGCTGCTCAGATATGGAGAGAAGCGATAAAGCAGCATACGCATCATGACTTCTTCCGCTATCATTGAAAGTCAACATCGTTTAACTGGCTTCCGACTGCTTTACAAGCCGCGTCATTCATTTCCGTTGTGTTAAGGTCTCGGAAAGGATTGGGTTAGTCTTGAGCGATTCAACTGGCCACCTATTGGTTCAGCAAAGGGAAAATACAGTTGTTGATTATCGTCTGCATTAGCTTGCTGCAGATATATTTTTCGGTGGGCGTGTCAAGTCTCTGAATCATATAAAAGTAATTAATTGACACCGGTGAATGGTAGCTACGCACCCAAAATTTCTGCTTTACTGATACCATTGTCGGCTGAGTGGTGCTTTGGAGTGCATTAACTGCGGATCGAGTCACTGACAGCTTGCATGCTTGGCGATTGACTTACCGCTGAATCAATGACGCTCAGTCTTCACTGAGTTGCGGGCTGTTCGCTTCAGGTATTCATTGCATGATTCAAGTCGGAGAGTGCAGATTTTGGAAAATGATGTTAGTGAAATGGGGTATTGATTCGCTACAACAGTTCCTTTCACAAATTTATCCGGAATAGGAAAATTGAATCCAAGTGGAAGCACTTCCATTTCATTGCGATTTAACTTCAAACTCGACAGACCAGAGATAAACGTATCAGGATTTTCTGGGAAGACATCATGCAGTTTCTTACTTGTCAGGGATTTCGACAGAAATTTATAAAAATTTGCACATGCTTTACATTGAACCTCCTGAATGAAATTGATGAATTTGATCCGCAATTTTATATTCAGTTTATTGAAGTCACCACAGGTTCAGCCATCGGTTCTCAATTTTGAAGTCAGTTTGACAACACTGTCGACCGCCCAACAGATGATGTAGTTGTGGGCAGTCAACTTAGCACTGTCTCAGAAGATATCTTCATTTCCAACGTCAGGGATTCAATAACAAATATGGAAGATGTCAAGGCTCAGACATCAAAGAAATCACAGTGAGAAGAATGCCTGTCCTTTGATTTTCTGAACATCTGCCGAAAGGCCCATGTCTCAAGGGAAGAAAGTCTTGCAATATTGCCAATAACAAGCGACGTCTTGATATGGATTATGAGGTGGAAATCGCAAAATCCTGTTAAATTGTCAACAGAATAAATCCCTCAATTATTTTTAAGTTCGCCAAAGCAATTTCTATCAAACGCCTGAAACCCGATTTACGTTTTCAGAAGGAAGAGGTCATCAGACGTCTCTTGCCACGGGAACATAATGTAATTTTACTCTCTTTCATTTGATTATGTAATCAATGACTTTGAATTCAACCCTATTGATACAGTGTAACTCACCTTGTCCCTTGTTCTTATGATTTGAGTTGAACTCAGTTCAGTGCACTCCCACACAATTTATTAATCACTCATCATCTAACGCATTTCCAGACTTTATTAAGTAACTCCATTACCACTGTATACATACATATAGTCTGTGTTAACTTGAACCACCTGTGTAAAAGCCTGTGTATATTAGGGTAGTTATCTGAATTCTGTTCACTGAGATTTGCACCTCATGTCAACTGACATCATGTCACAACATTCGCATGTATGTTAAAACTTCTCTGCACATGAATTTAGCGATATTTTATTTAGGCTGCAAGGAGTTGACGAGAAGCCACCAAAACAAGTGACGGTACCATATTATTCTGCACAAACCACTATTGATATTGCTTCATTGGAAATTCAAATGGTTCGCAGTACATGTGGTGGGTACAAGACATTACGTGAACATAGAAAAGACAGAGGTGATGGAGACATCTGTCCAGTCAACAACAACAACAAGAGACACCAACAAACATCAGTGCGTGAAGTACACACGACGTCGTTTCTTTCACTTACTCAGCTGGGAGGTATCCTCTCAGTTACTGGCGACACATAAGGCTGTATGAAAGCTCACTCGAATCATTGGGCTGAAATCAATGTGGTGATCTTTGACAGACAGTCGGTACTTGAAGTGAAATCTGAGTGGATTCATTCAACTCTAACGTGAAGTAAGCACACTCATGTGACTAAGAGAATTAGCACGTTTGTCATTGAAGAAAGAATTATCAACAGCCTGCATCCAAATATATGCATATATGTGTACATACTGATTTCTCAGTGGTCGTGGAAATATCTCTCAAACAATTGTTCAATTCCCATCTATATTCGCAGTCTTACAAGAAGTAAACGGAGGTATTGCTATATGGAAAAGTACACACCTGGCGTAGAATGGCTGTAAACACGCAGTTTAATGAAGCTACGCGTATTGCTAAAATCAAAGTCAGGTTACATACATAAATAAGTTTTCATAGATTCTGACTTGCATAGTAGTTGAACGCGAGGTTCATTAACAAAACCCTGATAAAAATTCGAACATATTCAGCACTAAGGAGAAATCAGGACATTTGGATTTTCAATACAAGTGCTCAGAAATTTCTTCCTCCGAGAGTCAACGGTGATACGAGAAATCATCTGTGGGATTGCGAATAAACTCGCGTCGATCAGAGCTGTGCAAATCAGGTCACATGCCTAAACAAATTCGCATAGATTCCGACTTGCATAACAGCTGTAAAAATTCTCATGAAGTTTCAACACCTCTTTCACCTGGGTGATGGAGACATCTGTCCAGTCAACAACAACAAGAAGAGGCACCAACAACCCTCAGTGCGTAAAGTACAAACTAGGATTCAGTAGTTAATCTCTCTCTATATCTCTCTCCACCTACCTATATTACGTCTTAGAATTTCGACTCTCTCATTCCCACCCTACTTTATGGTTGTGTGCATGCAGTGAGATCTCTGAGTTTTTTCTTAGTCACTAATCTACGTGGGAGAAGTTATTCCAACCTCAGCTAAATGCATATGTACTGATAATCTCACCGCCCCTTATTTACTAGTTTGACCTATGTAGTTGACATGGCTCATACTCATTGCAAGATATTTTGTAAATTATATTATTTTGTTTAGCATGGTAAAACGCATCCGTTAACCAACAGAATTGATGTGGTTATGAGAAATCATTTGTGCTCAAAACGTCGTCAGTTGACATTAATGTACACCACTGTGTGATTTATTGAAATGAACTCTTTTCTGTAATAAAGATGAGCTCTACCACATTTCCCAAGTTCTATACTTCTATCAAATGTGTAAATCGTCGGTTGCGATTTTCGTTTCTGGAATAAAATTAGTTTTGATTTCTTCAATTCTCTGTCAATTAGTCTTCATCACAATCTGAGGAATCAATCAGTCACTTAGTCAGTCGATCAGTCTCTTGGTCAGTATTCTGATTCTTTGTATTTGTATTTGTAACGTCCAACTGAGAACTTCTTGCTATATACACTCACAATATGCAGTTGTAGCACATATCGCCAACGCGATCTGGATTTCCTCTAATGTGTTCGTGAACAGCGAATCATCTTTCATACCTACGACACCTAATTTTTAAACTTGACTAACATCTTACTGCACTACCGAGTTTATAGTTTCTTTATCTTCAGCTGGTTTCGATAAGCGGTCGTAAATGAAGTCAATGACAGGTGTCTGTACATGTGGCTAATAAGACGCTCAAGAGAGGATCAACCAATCGTCTGCGAAACCTAAGCAGGTCGGAGTGATGGAAAATGATTGGAAACTAGTTGAACAATGTCGTCTTTCAATGATAACAAAAGTAAGCATGATGACATTGGATGTGCGAAGCATGTTTGAGGCTGTCTGACAGAGCTGCTCAGGTTGTCATACAAATAGAGGGATGTGATGTTGCAGAATGAGGACTCTATGAATGAGTGTGGTCGCTCCTGAAAGGAAACTGGAAAGTCATTCATCAACTCCAGTCACTCAGATTGCAGTAGAGATAGCAGTGATTGTTTGGCTGTTGTCAACACGTCAATAGCATAGAGAGTATTCATTTGGTGAGAAGCATTTCAATATGAGATGATATCAGCAAGATTCAACTTAGAAGAAATGAAGCAGTCTAATATGCGATTTCCTCTTATGTAGTCAATTCAGGGGAAGATGTTAATGCGTACTTCTATGGACAACTGGAACCAGCAAAGTGTGAGAATCTTGAGTGATGGTGACATCAGACTTCGAATTAGGGATCTGAACCGCTGACTAAAAGCAGACAGCATAGCAAGAGGTCTCGCAGTTTTTGTGTGTGATCGCAAACGTATTTCCAGATTTGAGAAGCTTGAAAATCCTCATTTAGTCATATGAAAAAAAGAACACGTTAAGCGAAGAGACTCCTTTCAGCGAATGCACTCACATAGCTGTGCAATCGCCTTACAATTACTTGTGTGTGTACATTAGGTTTGTCAAGTTTAGAAAATTTATCAGGTAATACAAGAATGATCTAATATAAAATCAAGGTTAATTTGACAGGTAATAAGATAGATTAAGTCCATGGTAAGTGTAGTGATTGAACGGACTTCTTCTGTAGTTCAGGGCTTAGCAAGTGAATCGCCGTTGCTTTTGAAGTTTGAGGAAGTCTGATTCGTACACCTTTAGGAAGACTACTTCTTACTCTGTAGACTACTTTGAAGTTTTTTTGGGGTGCAGCTTGGTGTCCGGATTCTATCAGATGTTTTAAGATGGAGATGCGGGGACATCGTTTTTCTCCTTTGTAAAACCATGTTGGTAAGTGTTCGGTGATACGTTTGGAAAGCGAACGCTTGGTAAGGCCTACATATCTGGCTCCAAACAAGCCGGCGAATTGATAAATACACATTGATGAGGCCAGCAGTGGTAGCTTATCCTTCACGTTTGCATGATTCATAGGTTTTGTGGTGAAAGTTAGTCGTAGTTCACATGCGAAGAAGGTCTTCTTGAGTGAGCGCGACAGTCGATTTTTTACTATTTCGGCAGATATATCTCCTTTGAATTGAAGGTCCATGTAAAGCGGTTTCTTCGGGACGCTAAGCATGGGCAGCTTTTGCAGTCTAGGATTCATAGATTTCGCAATAGATCGCTCTGGGTAACAATTGTCGACGAGGATTCTCTTGAGATTGTCCAGCTTATCTTCTACGGTGTCCGGGGTACAAATTCTACGAACTCTGTAGCTGAGTGAACGGATCAGGTTTCGTTTGGTGTAAAGGGATACCCAACTGTGGAAATTAATAAGCTGTCCATTTCATGTTGAATTTCTGTAGAAAGATCTTTTCAGTGTTCTATCCTGTTCTCGTCTTGTTAGTTGTACGTCAAGAAAGGATATTTTAGAGTTGGGCTCTTTCTCCAGCGTGAACTGAATTCCGGGGTGGCAGTTGTTAAATGACTTCAGGATGTCGTCTAGATTCTCTTCATTGTTGACGATAATGAAAGTGCCATCGACGTATCTCTTGTAGATTCCGAAGGTATCGATCACTTCCGATGTTTGCCATGAAGAAATCTGCAAGTAATGGGCCTAGTGATAAGCCCATAACTATACCATCCTTTTGGCGATATATTTCGTTGTTGAAAGAGAATTCAACATTCAGGGTACAGCTCAGTAGGAGTTTTTTAAGACTCTCGTTTGGTATACCGATGTTTATTCCTTTGGAATCAATATGTTTGCACATATGGCATATTGTTTCAGTCAGTGGAACATTTGTGAATAGTGATATGACATCTAATGAGATCATGGTCCTGTTGGATACGTTGATGTTTTCCACTGAGTCGATAAAGTTGAATGAATCTCGAACTGTTTGGCAGGAAACGTGTTTTCTGATTGGTTCTAGTAGATCTGCTAGCTATTGAGGTGTGCGGTGATAAGGCGAAATGGTCATGTCGAGGATCGGTCGAAGAGGGATACCCTTCTTGTGTACTTTCGGAAGTCCGTAGAGTCGTGGTATATTTAAGTTGGATGTTCTTATGGATTCGAACGTTTCGTTGCTGATGAAAGACTCAGTTTTTAGCTTACGGGGGGCATCCGTTAGCTTTTGTTTGGTCTGTTCAGTCATGCTTTTCTCGTTAATCGGTTTTGTGAATTTGCATTCATCGGATAGTATAGCCAGATTTGTTTGCCTTCGGTGATTGGGTGAATAGAGAAGGCATATACGAGAAAATGTACACCGAGAAATTCACGTGGGTTTCATCAGATGGAGATGGAGACATTGAAGATCAAGATTAATTGTGTAGTGAGAATTTGAAGCTTATTCGAAATGACGTTCGGAAATTTGCAGCAGGTTTGTTGAAGCCAATGTCTAATGCAGGCAGTGTTTATGATCAAGTTGACAGCCTTCAGAGAAGACAAGAATTTAAAGTTGAAGACTAAGCGCATGATCGTTGTGATTATTGAGAGACAACTAAAGGTTTGTTATTTAATTGGAAAGACGCAACCTGCTTTCAAATAGACACTGGGATGAGCACAATTTTGGCAGACGAGACGAACCCAGAATATCTGCATCTCGTTGAGGATTAATTCTGCGTCCCGTAAACGAAAGCGAGAAATGACAGGTCAGTGGAAGATTGGGTGGAGGCTGGACTTCTGGTGATCACACAAAAGATGGAGGTGATGATGTTGCTCAATCAAAAAGAACACCAACAACAACAGGCAACACCAAACGCTATCGGTGTGAGGAAATCTAAAGTGGTTATCTCCCTTTCTTACTGACGTCAGGAGAATCATTTCAAATATGATCGACGCGGACGATGATGTAAAGGGCAGTTAAGGTAATTAGAAAGATATCTGTCTGTCAAGCAGCAGCATCCCAATGATTTCAAACACAATTTCGAGTTAGTGCTCTTATATATTTGACTTACATAACGCCACTGACATTTCAAATAGGCTGTGAGCCTTCGAAAGTGCCTCATCTCGTTTGATAGTGGATGTCAACTGATATGAAGGTGAATCAAGCAACACGTAATTCCAGAAGCCACGTATCAGGCAAGAGACTGTACCCAGTCAATAGGCTCAATATCTTCTGAGCTTCGCAAACCTCCGCTCTGTGACAAGACTGATGTTTGCTAACAGCGTCTTCTATGTCTTCTTGTGATACTTCTGGGGCAACTGTATATGCCGGTCACTACAGGAGTATTTGGAAGTGATCAACCCATCGTTTATTCTATTTTCTCACACTCTGTTTCATTTATATTAATCTCTGCATGAATAGCGAACGAATTATCTACTTATTCTATTCCAGTAACCTACACAAATTCCTAGCACTGCTATATCATATCTTCTCCGATTTGTTCTCACGCCTCAGCGACATTTCCAAATCACATATGTCGCCATGCTCAACTTTGCTGTCATTGGAAAAACCCTTCTAGCTTGACAAGCTTCCCGGAGGCCTCCACCAGTCGACTTCTTTTGTCCGCCTCAGATATGGAGACAAATAGCTTCGTTTTTTCTAATATTTTTCTGGTTGCACATTTCTGTGTCGAATGGATTGTTTCACATTAGGTTAGGATAATAGCCTCATACCCACTTACAATGAATGCAAGGCATACTTAGAAACAGTTACATGTTGGTTAATGACAGTGTGATTAATTTCAAGAACAAGAGTGCATTCTATGCAAATGAAAATATGCAATCAGGAAAGGAACTCAGAAGGATAAACTTCCATAGGACTTGTTTTATTACCGGGAAGCAGATGTACAGATAGAGACATAAAAATATTATCAAAATATCTTAACCGCAAATTGATTCACAGAATGAATAATGCGGACTGGTGAATGTCATTATTTAAAAATACCGCCAGATTATTAGGTCACTTGAGACAGAATGACCTGATTACATCACTCAAAATCTCATAAACTCACTCAGAATATGAAATGTTTGTTATTATTCAGAGAAATATCTGAACACATATAAGTTTGGTGTGCCTATTCTAATTATATTTTGTGTTTGAGGACAAGATTTTTGTTGTTAATAGAGAGAAATAGAGTAAAGATATTCTAATGGTATTTACTCAGAGGTAAAAATGGTTGGTTCTAATATTGATTTCTGAAATACTCATTGTTTTGTGGAACGCAATGTAAGCAGACAATATCCCCATTGATTAATTGTCTCCCGGATTAATTGTAATGCAGAATGTCAAGTAGAAAGACGTTTTTTGTCCTGAGAATCTAGTCAATTGTATGTGGAAGATATCTTTGGCCTGCATCACTATACACACACACATATATCTGGTACATCGATTCTAAATTCACACATGTCGATTTGCTCGATTTAAGCGATACAGGTGGGCAACGTGTCACTGATAAATCCATACAAAATTCTTCTCCAACGTTATGAGGAATGTGAAAGTCTCCACAAGGCATGTCCAGCCTATCCTCACTTACGTATGCTTATTGGCTGGGTGCAGTCTCTTGGCTGAAACGTGGCTTCTTGCATTACGTGTTCCCCGTTCCAACCGGTTGACCTCCACTATGAAATCACATGAGGCACTTTCGAAGGCCTGCAGCATTTTCGAAATGCCAGTTGCATTTCAAGCGTTATATAAGCGACCTCATTGTAGTAACCTTTAATGGCCTTGACATGATCGTCCGCGTCGGTCGTAGTTGAAATGATTCTCCTGGTGTCAGTAAGGAAAAGAGATAACCACTTTCGCTTTCCTAACACCGGTGGCGACTGATGCTGCCTTTTGTTTTTGGTGTTCTTTTTGACTGAGCAACATCATCACCTTTCATCTTTTGTGTGGTCGCCAGAAGTCCAGCCTCCACCCAATCTTCCGCTGACCTTTCAGTTCCCGCTTAATCGTGGTGCACGCAGAGTAAATCCTCCACGAGAGCCAGATTTTCTAAGTTAATTTCGTCTGCCCAAAATGTGATCACCCTAGTGTCAATTTAAAATCAGGTTTTGTCTTTTAATTTATAAAATATCTATCACTTCCGTCTAAATGATCGGAGCGATCTTGTGCTGATTCCTACATATACTGTGTGTTGACCTTTCAACTTTTCAATCCTCGTCTTCTCTAAAGGCTGTCAACTTGATCATAAACAATGCCTTCGTTAGAAATATGCCTCAACAAACTTGTGGTAATTTTCTGCACTTCAGTATGAATAGGCTTCGAATCCTCACTACAGAATTTATTCTGATCTTCAATGTCTCCATCTGCTGAAACTCACGTGAATTCCCCTGCGTGCTCCTGCTCTTACATGCTCCCTCTATTCACATAAACACCGAAGGCGTACAAGTCTGCAAATACCTCTCCGATCACACATGCAAACTGTGAGACATCTTGCTGTGCTGTCTACTTTCAGCGAGCGATTCATATCCCTCATTCGAAGTCTTTCATTTTGCTGTTTCCAGTTCTCCATAGAAATACTCATCGACAACTTCCTCTGAATTTAAAGTCAATCTGAACGGGAATATTCTTTTCAATAACTTCTCCTCAGGTTGTTACAATAATATTCCTTCAGATTGACTTTTATTCCCCAATATGGGAATAATTCACACTAACAAATCGTCCTCTGAGTTGACTACAGATGAGGAATTCGCATATTCGTTTTCGTCATTTCTTCTGAGTTGAATCTAGCTGTGATCATCTCATATTGAAATGCTTCTCACTAAATAAATGCTCTCTATGCTATTGGTGTCTTGACGACAGCCAAACACTCACTGCTATCTCTAATAAGTGTGGCGGCCTGTTTGACATCTGGGCTGCCTTTTTCCTGCATCTACATATTGCATCTAATAAGTCATGTTTTCATTCCTAATTTTAATAAAATATGATCACAAATCGCATAAAATACAGTAATTCATTCATTAAACGTTTTAAACCATATGACTTTCATGCAACTAATAATGCATCTAATAAATCTAAGAGAAAACATCACGCTGGCTGGCAGCGTGCACTTAAACAGACACCTTTATATCGTACAACCATTCCTGTTATTGTCACTTCAAACTGCCGTTCACTTCCCAACAAAATTATGCATCTCCAGTCTCTCTTATCATCTGATACTTATCACAATACGGCGATTGTTGCATTACAAGAAACATGGCTCCATGAACTCTATGATGACAATCTGGTTTCCCTAAATGGTTTTACATTGTTTAGACAAGATCGACTATGCTCCAGAAAGAAAAGAGGTGGAGGTGTTGCAACTTTCATTCATTCTCAATGGTCAACTTCAAATAATGTATGTTTTTCTTACTCTAATGACTTTATTGATTGTATAACGGTCAAATGCCGCCCGAAACACTTATCCAAATTCAAATACGTCTTCATCTCTAACATTTATGTTACTCCTGGCTGTTCTGCATCTGATCTATCTGATTTTGCTGATGAATTCACTGAATTTGCCGTTACACATCTTGAAAACTCTTTATCAGTTGTCACAGGAGATTTTAACTGCTGTGATTGTTCTTTCCTCGTATCATTAGGTCATGCCAATATTGTTAAATTCCCTACTCGACTTGATAAAACCCTTGACCTGGTGTTCATTAATGATGAGGAAATATATGAAGTACGCCGACGTGCTCCTATCATGAACTCAGATCATTGTATTATTCGGATATTACCTAAGATATACAGCAGATCTCACTTTAATATCTTCTCAAATCTGTCCAAGAGAACACAGCAAAGGTGTTACTCACAAGAAAATATGCTCAAACTAAGATGCATGCTAAATGACACTAACTGGGAACTTTTCAACGAACACAAACTGGATGATACTATTTCCAATTTGACTGACTATCTTAAATTCTGTCTTGATATATGCTGTCCAAAACAGATAATTTTCAAAAGAATGGATCGTTTTTCTTCCCCTCATCTCAAAAAACTTCGTAGAGAAAAAGAGAAGCTGTACAAGACAAAGAATAAATCTGGTCTTAAGAAGATAAACACCCAAATTAAATCTGAAATCAAGAGACTAAACAACATTTATAATCAAACAATACTATCTTGTAAAACCTCAGAAAACATATGGAAGCTTTTTAGAGAAATTACTGGTTGTGGTAAGCATAATAATTTTGCCTCTTCTATTGATGTAAATACTCTCAATAGATCTTTCATCCGCCCTCCAAATGTCCTTTCTGCCTTCAATTTAACTAATAACACGACCAGTGACTTTCATCGTTTCAATACTTCTGATGTTCTTAAATGTTTGAAATCTCTTAAACCTTCCCAGAGTCTAGGCCCTGATGGTATACCTGCCATTGTTTTAAAGAAATGTGCTGATATTTTAAGTAACCCACTTACAAGCATTCTCAATACTTCTTTTTCTAATAATAATGTACCTTCTCTGTGGAAAGATATTAAAATCATCCCTGTACCCAAGTCTGGTTCTGGAGATAGTGTTAAGTTTAGACCAATTGCCATTACCTCTCCTTTCTTGAAACTGATGGAGAAATTACTCTTACAAAAACTCATTCCCTCCCTAAGCTTCTCAAATGATCCAAAGCAGTTTGCTTACAAACAGGGTAGAAGTACTTTGGATGCTGCTGCTGTGTTTCATCACAACATTGTATCCTCCTTAGACAAAGGGGCCAAGTATGTCCGTTGTACTTTCCTTGATTACACATCTGCTTTTGACTCTGTACCTAGAGGCCTTTTGTTAAACAAGCTTAGCCTTACACAAACTGAGTCCTGGGCTATCAACTGGCTGCACTCTTACTTCTCCAATAGGATGCAGTACACGGTATATAATGGTGTAGCTTCCTCTCCTTTGCTTACTGAAGCTGGTGTTCCTCAGGGTGCTGTTCTCTCGCCGTTTCTCTTTTCCTTCTTCTTACATGACTTACCTCTCTCAGACGAAATCAACTTCGTCAAATATGCAGATGACCTGACTGTTTCGCTTCCCGTTAAGTCTCAGTCAGACTGCTTCAAATTAAATAGCTTCCTGTCGGACATCAGTCAGTGGTCTAAAATAAATGGCCTAACGCTGAATCCCTCAAAATGCCAGACTGTCGACTTCTCCTTTAGGCATAAACGAGATCTACAAACACTAGTAAGCACTCATGATGTCTGTAGAATCGAGGGGACTATAATTGAAACAAAGTCTAATGCAAAATACCTCGGATTAGTTATATCTTCCGACCTTACTTGGTCATCTCATATCCAAATGATTTCCAAGAAAGTGTTTCGTCTAACCTACTACATTAAGAAACTCAGACTAACTGGAGTCCCTCAACCTCTGCTTACACAATTTGTCAACTCTCGTATCCTACCTATTCTACTTTACTGTTCCCCGTTAGTCTTTCCTGGGTTACTGAAAAAGGATTATACCATCCTGAGAAGGATGTTGAAGGTAGTTAGCAGGACTAGCGGTGTAAAACTCAGTCAGCTCGTCACAACATTAGTGGATAAGCATCTGAATACATGTGAGAAATGGTCTAAAACCATACTCTCTGACCCCCAACACCCCCTCTATTCCCAACTCTCTCCCTGCATCTCATCAGGTAGAACCAGAAATCAGTATAAAATAATATATGCTCGCACAACCAAGTATAGGAACTCAACGATACCATATTTGGCCCGTGTTCTAAGTGACAGAGACAATGTTAGGCGTGAAACCTATGACTTGCTTTGTTGTTAATAACATAATTTTGGCCCTTGTTTTTTCCCCCTTACACTCTCTTATTTGTACTCTATAGTGAACAACCTTCTTAAACATACTTAGCTGCTTAAAATTATTATCATTGGCTTACATTTTTATTCTTTATTCTATTCCTTCTTTGTACATCTACTGGGTCCGACTATATTATCACTATGATTATTAAAAATTGTCCCGTCATTAACCATCATGTAACATTAGTTTTGTGGTTGTTCTTTGTTCGGCACTATTTAACTGACAATCTTGTTTGTTATTGCCACTATCACCATCTTAAAAATTTTGTATTATGCATGATTCCTCACACTACCACTACAAACAACCGCATTAGTACTGACAAAAAAAACAACCTGAAATGTTTATCTTATGATTGCTTAGTGTTGTTCAATCAAATTAACTGATCATCTTGGCTATAAACATTTTTTAAGAACATCTCATAATTTCCCGTATGATTATAGCTGTTACTGTTCACCACGCATACACATATCGTAGCTTCCACTAACTAATACTGAAATATTTTTTTTCATTATTTGTGTTGATCTTCTTTTTTACTCAGTATTTTTATTTGCATTTTTTTTGGTTATTTCTGTGTTTCCTTTTTTTGGTTTTTTTTTATATTTTATTTTTTTTTATTTTATTTTTTTTATAATACTCCTTTTAAATGTACGATGAAATTAGATGCAATATTGTAGATATGTGCTGAAAATTCCACACTGTACCACAAGTACTGTTTCTGGAATAAAGCGAAATTGTTATGTTATGTTATGTTACTGCAATATGAGTGACTGGAGTTGATGAATGACTTTCCAGTTTCCTTTCAGGAGCGACCACACTCATTCATAGAGTCCTCATTCTGCAACATCACATCCCTCTATTTGTATGACAACCTGAGCAGCTCTCTCAGACAGCCTCAAACATGCTTCGCACATTCAATGTCATCATGCTTACTTTTGTTATCATTGAAAGACGACATTGTTTAACTAGCTTCCAATCATTTCCCATCACTCCGACCTGCTTAGGTTTCGCAGACGATTGGTTGATCCTCTCTAGAGCGTCATATTAGCCACATGTACAGACACCTGTCATTGACTTGATTTACGACCGCTTATCGAAACCAGCTGAAGATAAAGAAACGATAAACTCCTTAGTGTAGTATGATGTTAGTCAAGTTTAAAAATTAGGTGGTGCGGATACGACAGATGATTCGCTGTTCACGAACACATTAGAGGAAATTCAGATCGCGTTAGCGATATGTGCTACAATTGCATATTGTGAGTGTATATAGCAAGAAGTTCTCAGTTGGACGTTACAAATACAAATACGAAGAATCAGAATACTGACCGAGAGACCGATTGACTGACTAAGTGACTGATTGATTTATCAGATTGTGATGAAGACTAATCGACAGAGAATTGAAGAAATCAAAACTAATTTTATTCCAGAAACGAAAATTGGAACCGACGATTTACACCTTTGATAGAAGTATAGAATTTGGGAAATGTGGTAGAGTTCAACTCCATTACAGAAAAGATTTCATTTCGATAAATCACACAGTGGTGTACATTAATATCAACTGATGACGTTCTGAGCACAAATGATTGCTCATAACCACATCAAGTCAGTGGGCTAAGGGATGCGATGGACTCAACTAAACAAAAGAATATAACTTACAAAATACCTTGCAATGAGTATGAGCCATGTCAACTACATAGGTCAAACTAGTAGATAAGATGAAGTGAGATTATCAGAACATTAGAATTTAGCCAAGGTTGGAATTACTAATCACACGAAGATAAGTAACCTAGGAAACAACTCAGCGATCACACTGCATGCATTAAAAGACAATCGTACAGTAAAGTGGGTGGGACAGTGTCAAAATCCTAAGATGTATTATAGGTAGTTGGAGATAGCGGGAGATTGCTTACTGAATCCAGATTCATCTAATCTACACACTGAAAAGATGCAACAGAGTGACTCAGCGCGAATCTCAGTGATATGCAAGATATTATTACCACCAGTCAAATCGAAGAATAATAAGTAATGTTGAAATGAATTCAATTCACATTATAACATTAAAACAAGTTACTTATTTTTGAATCAATTAGTCACTTTTCTAAATTCTCATCGTGTTATTAGAAGATGGAGATTATCTGAAAGATGTGATGTGATGTATTAACGCTCTGCACTACGAAAACTCTGATCCTCCACAAATTAAGTCCTCATATCGATTTATATAAAAAAATCAAGGGTAATTAAATTGTTGTTCATTGCTATTTTTGTATTAACTGAGCAAGTGAACAAGAAAAATGTCATATGGTGAAGTGCATTCGAGGTCGTCAGCAGAGCGAGGAGTATTCCACTGTGTGAGCTCGTCATAGTTGTAGTCAACGTACACCTGAACTGACATGATGAACTGGAAATATCCATATTGTATGAGTATCACTACCGTCTACACGCACAACCCTCTCCTTGAACCTCATCAGAAACGACTAGAAGTCATCATAAGCAATTACATGTGGACTCGACCATAGCCAATTGCGACAGCTCTCCCGTGTTCTGTGTGTAAGTGGCACCAAAAATGTGCTAATCTACTCTATCACATTTGTAGATCGAATGTGAAACTACCTACATTATTAACTTAATACATCGTATACTTGTGGTTAATATTGTTATTATTCTTATCATTTTTCTTTCCCACTTTTCATACTACTGTTTCTACTTATGACAAATGCTGCTGTTGTGAATTCTCGTTAAGTCTACTCTGGAAGGGCATTTCACTAGCTGTTATCGTTATTCAGTAAATTAGATCCAGACAGCTGATAATTCGACAGTGTGTCACGAGTGTTGTTTTGGAATGAGGCAAATCTGTATATATTACTATGAAGTATAACAGATTCACCTTAGCAAAGCTGACGCGATATTGTTAGAGTTCACTCACTGACTTTGACACGTAGTACAAATAGTTGGTTTTTGATATATTTTTTTATTTCAATTTTAAAAATCAATGTAGTTAGGAACTATAACAAAGTGGAAATCATTCGCTATTTCCGTTTGTTTCTAATTTGGTGGCAAACGAATCAAATGATCGTGATCGCTTAATAGGATCCAATGAATATTAACTTCGTCATTCATTGCATATTGTCAGAGTTGACCTCTTTTGACCATTCGTCGTATTCGTGTGTCTCCTGAAACATTTAATAGGAACACGTATTTGCACCAGTGTATTCTGCAGGAATCCTAATTCCTTCCCTAGACAATGGATTAAGATTCATGGGTGCCTATTCTTCCTGACTCATACATCAGGCATGTGACCGAAAACATTTCGGATCGGATGGTTGGAAAACTGAAGAAACGTGTATTTTATTCCTACGGATTCATGTTTTGTATCAATATGTCTCTTGAGTGGAATATCCTCTCCTCTAATCAACTAGTCGTCAACAGATCCAAACCACACCTCCACCAGGAGAAGGTCGATAGAAATGGAACAAATCCTGCTAATATCAGGACTGGAGATCTGTAGCAGTTAGTGAACTGATGAAGAGATGTGCACCCCTCTAATCGATCTTCTCAGTAACCACGTGGATATCAGTCGCATACCAGTGTGTCTATTGATAAGTCTGTTGTCGTCAGCTCTACAGGAGAAAGTAATCTGTGTCTCTTCCTGTATTCATACACGGCCTGACGCGAACAACTCACAACTGAGTGAAGACTGAGCGTCATTGATTCAGTAGTAAAACCATCGACAAACATACTAGTTGCCAGTTCCACTAAGATAATTACCGTATTAATTTCTCTTTTGAGACGTCTACTTAGACCAATAGAAGTACGCCCTCCGTTCTCATTTACAATTGGTGAGGATGGAGCTGACTTGATTGGTGCAGTTCAAATCGTCGACAGCTGTGCTGATTGATTTCACCAGTCACCAGTCAACTTCTCTCAATACCCGAACACATATGTCAGATGTGTCTGTGTGTCAGCATGAATACGTGAGTGGGTGTGTTGTTGCAAAGCAAAGTGGTATAAATAGGGTGGAGTGAAGACCATCGTGTATCACAGTGTGATAATCCACATACAGAGAACTGAGAATGCAGTCGAACTGTGTAGGAACTAGAATGGTCATCGCTACTGCCATCTTCCTCATCGAATTGATCACAGTGTTTGCTGCTGTGGCACACGATACTCTGTCAATTGAAGAACGTGAGTGATTCAACCTCAACGTAATAACTAACTAATAACTAACTAACTAACTGAATAACTGACCAATTAAGCATTTGTTCTATGAATTTGTTGTGTATGAGGTGCTTTCAATGTCTTTCGTTTCTTCTTCCATTTTGCCAATAGGTCCAATGGGATTCCGTTATACAGGCGGATAGGATAATCAGTGAAGCCGAATATCGCATCACCTGGATATTTATTGAGTATGCACTACACTAGATGTGAACATTGAGTGTGATTATCTTTTCGTAAAGCATGATATAATTAATAATAATGATAATAATAAACATGTTCTCGTATTCACCTTGTTTTGCATACCGATTTCCGCTCACTGATATTTCGTTGACATCTAGTGGATGTGAATATTCAGTGGTGTGCTGATTCAGTAGTAGTTATATCGTCAACTGTCGATGTAGCGTCTCAGTGACGAATACGAATTGGCGTGTTTTATACATGTTGTCCTGTTGTGCTATGTCGAATCGGAGCAATTCTCGAATACGTGCTCAATGTGTAACGTGATTAGGTTAATTAGGAATCTATATATCTTGTCGCGATTTTCGCCATGTGTCGGTATTATACTCTCCTGAAGCTTACTCGTCATAACTCAACTCAAAATCCACTGAAATTTATGGTGTAATAAGAGCATTCTCTTCTCGATTCTTCATTGACATCTCATTTGTCGCATATTCATGGACACTGTATATTGAGATCTCTTGACTGCTTGACAGTGGCACACTGTGTGTAGTTTTATCGCCAGCGCCACGTTCACTTGTTCTTGTCTTCATGGTTGTTTGCAATTCATGAAACACATTGATGTGTATGAATGGATTTCATCGTACCGTTCTATAGATGATGTTTCCCGGAAACAGGTGTTTTCCACTGCTGTGACGCGTCTTCACATTAAGTGCATCTCAGCTTAGTCGAAATGACGCTGTATTGGACACGGTCTCCAGCTTTGTCCGAAGACATTGAGACGGCTTTGTGTAGCCATGGGTGTAGCCCAGGTGAAAGAGGTGTTGAAACTTCATGAGAATTTACAACTGGTATGCAAGTCAGATTCTCTCTGAATTTGTTTAGGCATGTGACCTGATTTGCACAGCTCTGATCAACGCGAGTGTATTCCGAATCTCACGGATATTGTGTCTTCTCATCTTTCATTTTCGGTGGAACAAATCACTCAAATCTTGTGTTGAAAATCTGAATCTCCTGATTTTTTACTGAGTGCTGAATAACAACAACCTTTTGAATTTCTCCATGAGTGAAAACCAAAGTTATATATGTCTCGGCTTGCACCCACGTTTCGCTATTCAATGGTGCTAAGAGCCTCATCCAATCAGCAGTAATACAGCAGAATTCACGAAATCTCAACACATATTCTAAAACCCAATAACAATTCTTCAACATGAGTAGTTTTAACGTTGTTGTCAAGTTTCCCAACTGGCAAGGAATACAAGTCCATGTTTAGGTAGACTGTTGGATTCTATCATTGCGTGAAATAATCAAACCAGCATGTTTTAAAACAATGAAGTTGTTGAATTTATTTGTTTTGAATTTGTCACTTAATCGTAAAGGGTGACGATGATGGTGTTTGTGGAGTAGGTTCTGAAACCAGCTGGAATTTCGTCGTAGTCTATCATCATTCGTATTCAGATAATTTAGGTTCCATTCAAAGTGAAGTGTTTTCAAATGGTACGTTCTGTTCGATCTCTGAGGTCACCTTTGTTGGACAGTGAATTTTGTGGCCTGATTCTCTAACTGCCTCTTGTTCATCATGTATCACTTAAAATTTACTATCTCATCGCTGTTTCCGAATGGTGACCTAGGAGTACAGTGGCACACTGAAATTTCACTCTGCTCTCTGCAGTCCGTCTTGCAGTCTAGCTCCATATTTCAACAAAAGGCCCTCATTTCCTTCCTCACATGAATTCTCCTCAATGTCAATCTAGAACACTCAACTCACTGTCTCGTATTCAGGTTTCACTGGGCGACCTGGTGTTTCATGTCACTATATGATCCATTTAGGAAATGTCATATACGCCCCTATCTCATTATGCATATCTTTTGGATGATACATTCTCGATCCATTCATCGTAAGAGTTCATTCTTTCTTTGGCTTTGAGCTGACAACAGGTGTCTTGGCATGAGGCTAATAAAACGCTTTACGCAGATCAACCCAACCGTCACCAAAATTTAAACACAGCGAAAATGAATGACGCGGCTGGGGGGGCCGCAAATAATCGATGTCGTGTTTCATTGATCGCAAAAATAGACATGGTGATAGTAAATGTGCGATGCATGTTTAAGGCTATCTGAGAAAGCTGCTCAGATATGGGAAGAAGCGATAAAGCAGCATACGCATCATGACTTCTTCCGCTATCATTGAAAGTCAACATCGTTTAACTGGCTTCCGACTGCTTTACAAGCCGCGTCATTCATTTCCGTTGTGTTAAGGTCTCGGAAAGGATTGGGTTAGTCTTGAGCGATTCAACTGGCCACCTATTGGTTCAGCAAAGGGAAAATACAGTTGTTGATTATCGTCTGCATTAGCTTGCTGCAGATATATTTTTTGGTGGGCGTGTCAAGTCTCTGAATCATATAAAAGTAATTAATTGACACCGGTGAATGGTAGCTACGCACCCAAAATTTCTGCTTACTCGATACCATTGTCGGCTGAGTGGTGCTTTGGAGTGCATTAACTGCGGATCGAGTCACTGACAGCTTGCATGCTTGGCGATTGACTTACCGCTGAATCAATGACGCTCAGTCTTCACTGAGTTGCGGGCTGTTCGCTTCAGGTATTCAT
This sequence comes from Trichobilharzia regenti, assembly GCA_944472135.2. Lineage (NCBI taxonomy): Eukaryota > Metazoa > Platyhelminthes > Trematoda > Strigeidida > Schistosomatidae > Trichobilharzia > Trichobilharzia regenti. The sequence goes on along the minus strand of OX235264.1, from coordinate 124,251,357 downwards.
TGCATGATTCAAGTCGGAGAGTGCAGATTTTGGAAAATGATGTTAGTGAAATGGGGTATTGATTCGCTACAACAGTTCCTTTCACAAATTTATCCGGAATAGGAATTGAATCCAAGTGGAAGCACTTCCATTTCATTGCGATTTAACTTCAAACTCGACAGACCAGAGATAAACGTATCAGGATTTTCTGGGAAGACATCATGCAGTTTCTTACTTGTCAGGGATTTCGACAGAAATTTATAAAAATTTGCACATGCTTTACATTGAACCTCCTGAATGAAATTGATGAATTTGATCCTCAATTTTATATTCAGTTTATTGAAGTCGCCACAGGTTCAGCCATCGGTTCTCAATTTTGAAGTCAGTTTGACAACACTGTCGACCGCCCAACAGATGATGTAGTTGTGGGCAGTCAACTTAGCACTGTCTCAGAAGATATCTTCATTTCCAACGTCAGGGATTCAATAACAAATATGGAAGATGTCAAGGCTCAGACATCAAAGAAATCACAGTGAGAAGAATGCCTGTCCTCTGATTTTCTGAACATCTGCCGAGAGGCCTATGTCTCAAGGGAAGAAAGTCTTGCAATATTGCCAATAACAGCCGACGTCTTGATATGGATTATGAGGTGGAAATCGCAAAATCCTGTTTAATTGTCAGCAGAATAAATCACACAATCCTCCTCAAGTTTGTCAAAGCAATTTCTATCCAACGCCTGAAACCCGATTTACGTTTTCAGAAGGAAGAGGTCATCAGACGTCTCTTGCCACGGGAACATAATGTAATTTTACTCTCTTTCATTTGATTATGTAATCATTGACTTTGAATTCAACGCTATTGATACAGTGTAACTCACCTTGTCCCTTGTTCTTATGATTTGAGTTGAACTCAGTTCAGTGCACTCCCACACAATTTATTAATCACTCATCATCTAACGCATTTCCAGACTTTATTAAGTAACTCCATTACCACTGTATACATACATATAGTCTGTGTTAACTTGAACCACCTGTGTAAAAGCCTGTGTATATTAGGGTAGTTATCTGAATTCTGTTCACTGAGATTTGCACCTCATGTCAACTGACATCATGTCACAACATTCGCATGTATGTTAAAACTTCTCTGCACATGAATTTAGCGATATTTTATTTAGGCTGCAAGGAGTTGACGAGAAGCCACCAAAACAAGTGACGGTACCATATTATTCTGCACAAACCACTATTGATATTGCTTCATTGGAAATTCAAATGGTTCGCAGTACATGTGGTGGGTACAAGACATTACGTGAACATAGAAAAGACAGAGGTGATGGAGACATCTGTCCAGTCAACAACAACAACAAGAGACACCAACAAACATCAGTGCGTGAAGTACACACGACGTCGTTTCTTTCACTTACTCAGCTGAGAGGTATCCTCTCAGTTACTGGCGACACATAAGGCTGTATGAAAGCTCACTCGAATCATTGGGCTGAAATCAATGTGGTGATCTTTGACAGACAGTCGGTACTTGAAGTGAAATCTGAGTGGATTCATTCAACTCTAACGTGAAGTAAGCACACTCATGTGACTAAGAGAATTAGCACGTTAGTCATTGAAGAAAGAATTATCAACAGCCTGCATCCAAATATATGCATATATGTGTACATACTCATTTCTCAGTGGTCGTGGAAATATCTCTCAAACAATTGTTCAATTCCCATCTATATTCGCAGTCTTACAAGAAGTAAACGGAGGTATTGCTATATGGAAAAGTACTCACCTGGCGTAGAATGGCTGTAAACACGCAGTTTAATGAAGCTACGCGTATTGCTAAAATCAAAGTCAGGTTACCTACATAAATAAATTTTGATAGATTCTGACTTGCATAGTAGTTGAACGCGAGGTTCATTAACAAAACCCTGATAAAAATTCGAACATATTCAGCACTAAGGAGAAATCAGGACATTTGGATTTTCAATACAAGTGTTGAGAAATTTCTTCCTCCGAAAGTCAACGGTGATACGAGAAATCATCTGTGGGATTGCGAATAAACTCGCGTCGATCAGAGCTGTGCAAATCAGGTCACATGCCTAAACAAATTCAGATAGATTCCGACTTGCATACCAGTTGTAAAAATTCTCATGAAGTTTCAACACCTCTTTCACCTGGGCTACACCCATGGCTACACAAAGCCGTCTCAATGTCTTCGGACAAAGCTGGAGACCGTGTCCAATACAGCGTCATTTCGACTAAGCTGAGATGCACTTAATGTGAAGACGCGTCACAGCAGTGGAAAACACCTGCTTCCGGGAAACATCATCTATAGAACGGTACGATGAAATCCATTCATACACATCAATGTGTTTCATGAATTGCAAACAACCATGAAGACAAGAACAAGTGAACGTGGCGCTGGCGATAAAACTACACACAGTGTGCCACTGTCAAGCAGTCAAGAGATCTCAATATACAGTGTCCATGAATATGCGACAAATGAGATGTCAATGAAGAATCGAGAAGAGAATGCTCTTATTACACCATAAATTTCAGTGGATTTTGAGTTGAGTTATGACGAGTAAGCTTCAGGAGAGTATAATACCGACACATGGCGAAAATCGCGACAAGATATATAGATTCCTAATAAACCTAATCACGTTACACATTGAGCACGTATTCGAGAATTGCTCCGATTCGACATAGCACAACAGGACAACATGTATAAAACACGCTAATTCGTATTCGTCACTGAGACGCTACATCGAGAGTTGACGATATAACTACTACTGTATCAGCACACCACTGAATATTCACATCCACTAGATGTCAACGAAATATCAGTGAGCGGAAATCGGTATGCAAAACAAGGTGAATACGAGAACATGTTTATTATTATCATTATTATTAATTATATCATGCTTTACGAAAAGATAATCACACTCAATGTTCACATCTAGTGTAGTGCATACTCAATAAATATCCAGGTGATGCGATATTCGGCTTCACTGATTATCCTATCCGCCTGTATAACGGAATCCCATTGGACCTATTGGCAAAATGGAAGAAGAAACGAAAGACATTGAAAGCACCTCATACACAACAAATTCATAGAACAAATGCTTAATTGGTCAGTTATTCAGTTAGTTAGTTAGTTATTACGTTGAGCTTGAATCACTCACGTTCTTCAATTGACAGAGTATCGTGTGCCACAGCAGCAAACACTGTGATCAATTCGATGAGGAAGATGGCAGTAGCGATGACCATTCTAGTTCCTACACAGTTCGACTGCATTCTCAGTTCTCTGTATGTGGATTATCACACTGTGATACACGATGGTCTTCACTCCACCCTATTTATACCACTTTGCTTTGCACCAACACACCCACTCACGTATTCATGCTGACACACAGACACATCTGACATATGTGTTCGGGTATTGAGAGAAGTTGACTGGTGACTGGTGAAATCAATCAGCACAGCTGTCGACGATTTGAACTGCACCAATCAAGTCAGCTCCATCCTCACCAATTGTAAATGAGAACGGAGGGCGTACTTCTATTGGTCTAAGTAGACGTCTCAAAAGAGAAATTAATACGGTAATTATCTTAGTGGAACTGACGGCTAGTATGTTTGTCGATGGTTTTACTACTGAATCAATGACGCTCAGTCTTCACTCAGTTGTGAGTTGTTCGCGTCAGACCGTGTATGAATACAGGAAGAGAGACAGATTACTTTCTCCTGTAGAGCTGACGACAACAGACTTATCAATAGACACACTGGTATGCGACTGATATCCACGTGATTACTGAGAAGATCGATTAGAGGGGTGCACATCTCTTCATCAGTTCACTAACTGCTACAGATCTCCAGTCCTGATATTAGCAGGATTTGTTCCATTTCTATCGACCTTCTCATGGTGGAGGTGTGGTTTGGATCTGTTGACGACTAGTTGAGTAGAGGAGAGGATATTTCACTCAAGAGACATATTGATACAAAACATGAATCCGTAGGAATAAAATACACGTTTCTTCAGTTTTCCAACCATCCGATCCGAAATGTTTTCGGTCACATGCCTGATGTATGAGTCAGGAAGAATAGGCACCCATGAATCCTAATCCATTGTCTAGGGAACGGTTGAGGATTCCTGCAGAATACACTGGTACAAACTGCTTATCTTACTAGACGTCTTAGGAGACACATGGATATGATGAATGCTTCAGAGAGATCAACTATGACAAGATGCGATGGAAGACAAAGTTAATGGTCATTAGTTCCCACGGAATCAGATGAGTCAATTACGAAACGCTGGGTCATAGCAGTTGACATGGAAGTCAGTCACCATATTTGAAGGAAACTGAAATACCGAATAAGATGTCATTCATTTAAGTTCACAACTATGTTGATTTTTGAAAGGAACATTGAAATAATAATAACCGACTGTTTTTACTACGTTTCAAAGTCAGTGAGTGAACTCTTACAATATCACGCCATCTTTACTCAGGTGAAGCTGTTATACTTAACAGATATAAATACAGATTTGCTTTATTCCAAAACAGGACTCGTGATACATTGAGGAATTTTCAGCAGTTTGCATACAATACACTGAACAACGATGACAACAAGTGAAATCCAATTCCAGAGTAGACTTTACGAGAATTCACAACAGCAGCATTTGTCATAAGTAGAGACAGTAGTATGAAAGGTGTAGAAGAAAAATGATAAGAATAACAATAGTAATTGCATTAAATATACAAATTTATATGTTATTAATGTGGGTAGTTTCACCGTGAAACTACAAATACAGGAGAGTAAATCAACGATGTTTGATGCCAGTTACATACACAGAACGTGGGTGAGCCGGCGAAATTGGCTGTGGTTGTGTCCATATGTAATTCTTTATAATGACTTCTAGTCCTATCTAATGAGATGGAAGGAGAGGGTTGTGCGTGTAGAGGGTAGTGATACTCATACAATATGGATTTTTCCAGTTCATCACGTCAGTTCAGGTGTCTGTTGTCTACAAAAATAACGATCTCACACAGTGAACACTACTCCCTCTGCTGACAACCTCCAATACCATTCACAATATAACAATGTTCTTCTTCAGTAGCTTAGGAAATACAAAGCAGAGCAATGAACAATGAATTTCCCCTTATTTTTTCATACATATTGACTTGATGACTGAGTGTGTAGAGAATCAGATTTTTCGAAGTGTAAGGCACAAGTAGATCACATCAAATTTCTCAGATAATCTCCATCTTCTTCGATTTGACTGGTGGTTATCATATCTTGTATATCACTGATATTTGCGTGGAGTCACTCTGTTGCATGTGTTCGGTGTGAAGACTCGATGAACCAGGATTCAGTAATCAATCTCTCTCTATCTCTCTCCACCTACCTATATTACGTCTTAGAATTTCGACTCTCTCATACCCACCCTACTTTATGGTTGTGTGCATGCAGTGAGATCTCTGAGTTTTTTCTAAGTCACTTATCTTCGTGGGATAAGTTATTCCAACCTCAGCTAAATGCATATATACTGATAATCTCACCGCCCCTTATTTACTAGTTTGACCTATTTTGTTGACATAGGCCACAGTCATTGCAAGGTATTTTGTAAATTATATTATTTTGTTTAGCATGGTGAACCGCATCCGTTAACCTACAGACTTGATGTGGTTATGAGCAATCATTTGTGCTCAAAACGTCATCAGTTGATATTAATGTACACCACTGTGTGATTTATCGAAATGAAATCTTTTCTGTAATGGAGTTAAACTCTACCACATTTCCCAAATTCTATACTTCTATCAAAGGTGTAAATCGTCGGTTGCGATTTTCGTTTCTGGAATAAAATTAGTTTTGATTTCGTCAATTCTCTGTCGATTAGTCTTCATCACAATCTGATGAATCAATCAGTCACTTAGTCAGTCAATCGGTCTCTCGGTCAGTATTCTGATTCTTCGTATTTGTGTTTGTAATGTCCAAATGAGAACTACTTGTTATCGGATTGGATTGTGTGCATTTACGATTGTAAGTGCGATTGTTACCGGTCAGCTGCGGCCTGTGTAGTCGTTGGTTGCTTATTCGCAGTATCTAAGAAAAAGATTTTTAAGCCCGTCCCCTTGCGCCCGGTTTGGTTTGGTTGTTTTTTTTTAGTCGGGAAACGGCCGAACCTTTATCATTCTTGCCCTGTTATATGGCATTAGGGGGTGCGGTCGTGGTTAATCCAGGCTTCGGCCGATCCGCCAAAAAATTTTTTGCGTTTGTAGGAATCACGATGTGAATTGGGAAGCTGCCGTTCTCCAAAACAACTTGTTATATACACTCAAAATATGCAGTTGTAGCACATATCGCTAACGCGATCTGGATTTCCTCTAATGTGTTCGTGAACAGCGAATCATCTTTCGTATCCACACCACCTAATTTTTAAACTTGACTAACATCATACTACACTAAGGAGTTTATCGTTGATATATCCTCAGCTGGTTTCGATAAGCGGTCGTAAACCAAGTCAATCACAGGTGTCTGTACATGTGGCTAATAAAACGCTCTAGAGAGGATCAACCAATCGTCTGCGAAACCTAAGCAGGTCGGAGTGATGGAAAATGATTGGAAGCTAATTGAACAATGTCGTCTTTTAATGATAACACAAGTAAGCATGATGACATTGAATGTGCGAAGCATGTTTGAGGCTGTCTGACAGAGCTGCTCAGGTTGTCATACAAATAGAGGGATGTGATGTTGCAGAATGAGGACTCTATGAATGAGTGTGGTCGCTCCTGAAAGGAAACTGGAAAGTCATTCATCAACTCCAGTCACTCAGATTGCAGTAGAGATAGCAGTGAGTGTTTGGCTGTTGTCAAGACACCAATAGCATAGAGAGTATTCATTTGGTGAGAAGCATTTCAATATGAGATGATATCAGCAAGATTCAACTTAGAAGAAATGAAGCAGTCTAATATACGATTTCCTCTTATGTAGTCAATTCAGGGGAAGATGTTAATGCGTACTTCTATGGACAACTGGAACCAGCGAAGTGTGAGAATCTTGAGTGATGGTGACATCAGACTTCGAATGAGGGATATGAACCGCTGACTAAAAGCAGACAGCATAGCAAGAGGTCTCGCAGTTTTTGTGTGTGATCGCAAACGTATTTCCAGATTTGAGTAGCTTGAAAATCCTCATTTAGTCATATGAAAAAAGAAGACGTTAAGCGAAGAGACTCCTTTCAGCGAATGCACTCACATAGCTGTGCAATCGCTGTACAATTACTTGTGTGTGTACATTAGGTTTGTCAAGTTTAGAAAATTTATCAGGTAATACAAGAATGATCTAATATAAAATCAAGGTTAATTTGACAGGTAATAAGATAGATTAAGTCCATGGTAAGTGTAGTGATTGAACGGACTTCTTCTGTAGTTCAGGGCTTAGCAAGTGAATCGCCGTTGCTTTTGAAGTTTGAGGAAGTCTGATTCGTACACCTTTAGGAAGACTACTTCTTACTCTGTAGACTACTTTGAAGTTTTTTTGGGGTGCAGCTTGGTGTCCGGATTCTATCAGATGTTTTAAGATGGAGATGCGGGGACATCGTTTTTCTCCTTTGTAAAACCATGTTGGTAAGTGTTCGGTGATACGTTTGGAAAGCGAACGCTTGGTAAGGCCTACATATCTGGCTCCAAACAAGCCGGTGAATTGATAAATACACATTGATGAGGCCAGCAGTGGTAGCTTATCCTTCACGTTTGCATGAATCATAGGTTTTGTGGAGAAAGTTAGTCGTAGTTCACCTGCGAAGAAGGTCTTCTTGAGTGAGCGCGACAGTCGATTTTTTACTATTTCCGCAGATATATCTCCTTTGAATTGAAGGTCCATGTAAAGTGGTTTCTTCGGGACGCTAACCATTGGCAGCTTTTGCAGTCTAGGATTCATAGATTTCGCAATAGATCGCTCTGGGTAACAATTCTCGACGAGGATTCTCTTGAGATTGTCCAGTTCATCTTCTACGGTGTCCGTGGTACAAATTCTACAAACTCTGTAGCTGAGTGAACGGATCAGGTTTCGTTTGGTGTAAAGGGATACCCAACTGTGGAAATTAATAAGCTGTCCATTTCATGTTGACTTTCTGTAGAAAGATCTTTTCAGTGTTCTATCCTGTTCTCGTATTGTTAGTTGTACGTCAAGAAAGGATATTTTACATTTGGGCTCTTTCTCCAGCGTGAACTGAATTCCGGGGTGGCAGTTGTTAAACGACTTCAGGATGTCGTCTAGATTCTCTTCATTGTTGACGATAATGAAAGTGTCATCGACGTATCTCTTGTAGATTCCGAAGGTATCGATCACTTTCTTCATGCATGTGTTTTCGATTTTTGCCATGAAGAAATCTGCAAGTAATGGGCCTAGTGGTGAGCCCATAGCTATACCATCCTTTTGGCGATATATTTCGTTGTTGAAAGAGAATTCAACATTCAGGGTACAGCTCAGTAGGAGTTCTTTAAGACTCTCGGTTGGTATACCGATGTTTATTCCTTTGGAATCAATATGTTCGCACATATGGCATATTGTTTCAGTCAGTGGAACATTTGTGAATAGTGATATGACATCTAATGAGATCATGGTCCTGTTGGATACGTTGATGTTTTCAATTGAGTTGATAAAGTCGAATGAATCTCGTTCTGTTTGGAAGGAAACGTGTCTTCTGATTGGTTCTAGTAGATCTGCTAGCCATTGGGCTGTGAGGTGATAAGGCGAATTGGTCATGTCGAGGATCGGTCGAAGAGGGATACCCTTCTTGTGTACTTTCGGAAGTCCGTAGAGTCGTGGTATATTTGAGTTGGATGTTCTTAGGGATTCGAACGTTTCGTTGCTGATGAAAGACTCAGTTTTTAGCTTACGGAGGGCATCCGTTAGCTTTTGTTCGGTCTGTTCAGTCATGCTTTTCTCGTTAATCGGTTTTGTGAATTTACATTCATCGGATAGTATAGCCAGATTTGTTTGCCTTCGGTGATTGGGTGAATAGAGAAGGCATGTACGAGAAAAAGTACACAGAGAAATTCACGTGGGTTTCATCAGATGGAGACATTGAAGATCAAAATAAATTGTGTAGTGAGAATTTGAAGCTTATTCGAAATGACGTTCGGAAAATTGCAGCAGGTTTGTTGAAGCCAATGTCTAATGCAGGCAGTGTTTATGATCAAGTCGACAGCCTTCAGAGAAGACAAGAATTTCAAAGTTGAAGACTAAGCACATGATCGTTGTGATTATTGAGAGACAACTAAACGTTTGTTATTTAATTGGAAAGACGCAACCTGCTTTCAAATAGACACTGGGATGAGCACATTTTTGGCAGACGAGATGAACCCAGAATATCTGCATCTCGTTGAGGATTAATTCTGCGTCCCGTAAACGAAAGCGAGAACTGACAGGTCAGTGGAAGAGTGGGTGGAGCCAGAACTTCTGGTGATCACAGAAAGGATGAAGGTGATGACGTCGCTCAATCAAAAAGAACACCAACGCCATAAATAACCAGCACCAGTCACCATCGATGTGAGGAAAGCGAAAATGGTTATCTCCTTTTCATACAGAAGGAAGGAGAATCGTTTCAACTACGATTGACGCAGACGAACATGTAAAGGCCTGCAAAGGTTAGGGTTACAATGAAGTCCAAGTGCCAAGGAGCAGCATCCGAATCATTTCAAACACTAATTTCGAGTCAGTGCTCTTATATGCTTGACATGCATAGAGCTTGCAATGCCACTGGCATTTCAGATATTCTGCAGGCCTTCGAAAAGGCCCCATCTCGTTTGGTAGTGGAGGTCAACTGGTCTGAATGTGGAGTCAAGCAACACGTAATGCAGGAAGCCGCGTATCAGCCAAGGGACTGCACCCAGCTAATAAGCATACGGAAGTGAGGATAGGCTGGACATACTTTGTGGACATTTTCTTATTTCTCATCACGTTGGAAAAGAAGTTTGTATTGATTTTTCAATGAAAGAGCTGACCACGTTCCCAGGATTTAAATGTGAGTCTTTCTAGTTGCCATTCTGCATTACAACTCATCTGGGAGACAGTACTTCAGTGAGGACGGTTTCTGCTTACAGAGAGCTTCGCAAAACTACTAGAATTTCAGAAATCAATATTAGAACCAACCATTTTACCTCTGAGTAAATACCATGAGAATATCTGTATTCTGCTTCTCTCTCTCTTAACAACAACAACAACGTCATACTCAAACGTAAAATCTAATTAGAACAGGCTCACTAAACTTATGTGTTTTTAGATATTTCTCTGAATAATAACATACATTTCATATTCTGAGTGAGTTTATGAGATTTTGAGTGATGTAATCAGGTCATTCTGTCTCAAGTGACCTAATAATCTGGCGGTATTTTTAAATAATGACATTCACCAGTCCGCATTATTCATTCTGTGAATCAATTTGCGGTTAAGATATTTTGATAATATTTTTATGTCTCTATCTGTACATCTGCTTCCCGGTAATAAAACAAGTCCTATGGAAGTTTATCCTTCTGAGTTCCTTTCCTGATTGCATATTTTCATTTGCATAGAATGCACTCTTGTTCTTGAAATTAATCACACTGTCATTAACCAACATGTAACTGTTTCTAAGTATGCCTTGCATTCATTGTAAGTGGGTATGAGGCTATTATCCTAACCTAATGTGAAACAATCCATTCGACACAGAAATGTGCAACCAGAAAAATATTAGAAAAAATGAAGCTATTTGTCTCCATATCTGAGGCGGACAAAAGAAGTCAACTGGTGGAGGCCTTCGGGAAGCTTGTCAAGCTAGAAGGGTTTTTCCAATGACAGCAAAGTTGAGCATGGCGACATATATGATCTGGAAATGTCGCTGAGGCGTGAGAACAAATCGGAGAAGATATGATATAGCAGTGCTAGGAATTTGTGTAGGTTACTGGAATAGAATAAGTAGATAATTCGTTCGCTATTCATGCAGAGATTAATATAAATGAAACAGAGTGTGAGAAAATAGAATAAACGATGGGTTGATCACTTCCAAATACTCCTGTAGTGACCGGCATATACAGTTGCCCCAGAAGTATCACAAGAAGACATAGAAGACGCTGTTAGCAAACATCAGTCTTGTCACAGAGCGGAGGTTTGCGAAGCTCAGAAGATATTGAGCCTATTGACTGGGTACAGTCTCCTGCCTGATACGTGGCTTCTGGAATTACGTGTTGCTTGATTCACTTTCATATCAGTTGACATCCACTATCAAACGAGATGAGGCACTTTCGAAGGCTCACAGCCTATTTGAAATGTCAGTGGCGTTATGTAAGTCAAATATATAAGAGCACTAACTCGAAATTGTGTTTGAAATCATTGGGATGCTGCTGCTTGACAGACAGATATCTTTCTAATTACCTTAACTGCCCTTTACATCATCGTCCGCGTCGATCATATTTGAAATGATTCTCCTGACGTCAGTAAGAAAAGGAGATAACCACTTTAGATTTCCTCACATCGATAGCGTTTGGTGTTGCCTGTTGTTGTTGGTGTTCCTTTTGATTGAGCAACATCATCACCTCCATCTTTTGTGTGATCGCCAAAAGTCCAGCCTCCACCCAATCTTCCACTGACCTGTCATTTCTCACGCACAGTTAGTCTTCGACGAAATGCAGATTTTCTGGGTTCATTCAGTCTCCCTTACATATACTTATCCCAGTGACTATATTAAAGCAAGTTTCGTCTTTTAATTCCCAAAATATCTATCACTTGTTCCTAATGATCGGAGTGATCATAGGCTGAGTCCTACATATACTGTGTGTTGGCCTTTCGACTTTCAAATCCTCGTCTTCTCTGAAGGCATTCCACTTGATCAGAAACACTGGTAGCACTAGAAATTGGCCTCAACTAACCTGTGGTAATTGTCTGCACCTCAATATGAATAAGCTTCGAATCCTCACTACAGAATTTATTCTGATCTTCGATGTCTCCATCTGGTGAAATCCACGTGAAAATCACTGTATACTTTTGCTCGTACACGCTCCCCCTATTCACTCAATCATCGAGGTCGCAGAAGCCTGCAAACACCTCTCCGAACACACATACAAATTGTGAGACCTCTTTCTTGCAGATAGCGATCCATATCCCTCATTCGAATTCTGATGTCACCATCACTCAAGCTTCTCACACTTCGCTGGTTCCAGTTGTCCATAGAAATACTCATCAACATCTTCCTCTGAGTTGACTGCAGAAGAGGAAATCGTATATTAGACTTCTTCCTTTCTCCTGAGTTGAATTTCGCTGTCATCATCTCATATTGAAATGCTTCTCACTAAATAAATGCTCTCTATGCTATTGGTGTCTTGACGACAGCCAAACACTCACTGCTATCTCTACTGCAATCTGAGTGACTGGAGTTGATGAATGACTTTCCAGTTTCCTTTCAGGAGCGACCACACTCATTCATAGAGTCCTCATTCTGCAACATCACATCCCTCTATTTGTATGACAACCTGAACAGCTCTGTCAGACAGCCTCAAACATGCTTCGCACATTCAATGTCATCATGCTTACTTTTGTTATCATTAAAAGACGACATTGTTTAACTAGCTTCCAATCATTTTCCATCACTCCGACCTGCTTAGGTTTCGCAGATGATTGGTTGTTCTAGTGCGTTTTATCAGCCACATGTACAAGTACCTGTGATTCACTTGATTTACGACCGCTTATCGAAACCAGCTGAGGAAATATCAACGATAAACTCGCTAGTGCAGTAAGATGTTAGTCAAGTTTAAAAATTAGGTGTTGTAGGTACGAAAGATGATTCGCTGTTCACGAACACATTAGAGGAAATCCAGATCGCGTTAGCGATATGTGCTACAACTGCATATTGTGAGTGTATATAGCAAGAAGTTCTCAGTTGGACGTTACAAATACAAATACGAAGAATCAGAATACTGACCGAGAGACCGATTGACTGACTAAGTGACTGATTGATTCATCAGATTGTGATGAAGACTAATCGACAGAGAATTGAAGAAATCAAAACTAATTTTATTCCAGAAACGAAAATCGCAACCGACGATTTACACCTTTGATAGAAGTATAGAATTTGGGAAATGTGGTAGAGTTCAACTCCATTACAGAAAAGATTTCATTTCGATAAATCACACAGTGGTGTACATTAATATCAACTGATGACGTTCTGAGCACAAATGATTGCTCATAACCACATCAAGTCAGTGGGCTAAGGGATGCGATGGACTCAACTAAACAAAAGAATATAACTTACAAAATACCTTGCAATGAGTATGAGCCATGTCAACTACATAGGTCAAACTAGTAGATAAGATGAAGTGAGATTATCAGAACATTAGAATTTAGCCAAGGTTGGAATTACTAATCACACGAAGATAAGTAACCTAGGAAACAACTCAGCGATCACACTGCATGCATTAAAAGACAATCGTACAGTAAAGTGGGTGGGACAGTGTCAAAATCCTAAGATGTATTATAGGTAGTTGGAGATAGCGGGAGATTGCTTACTGAATCCAGATTCATCTAATCTACACACTGAAAAGATGCAACAGAGTGACTCAGCGCGAATCTCAGTGATATGCAAGATATTATTACCACCAGTCAAATCGAAGAATAATAAGTAATGTTGAAATGAATTCAATTCACATTATAACATTAAAACAAGTTACTTATTTTTGAATCAATTAGTCACTTTTCTAAATTCTCATCGTGTTATTAGAAGATGGAGATTATCTGAAAGATGTGATGTGATGTATTAACGCTCTGCACTACGAAAACTCTGATCCTCCACAAATTAAGTCCTCATATCGATTTATATAAAAAAATCAAGGGTAATTAAATTGTTGTTCATTGCTATTTTTGTATTAACTGAGCAAGTGAACAAGAAAAATGTCATATGGTGAAGTGCATTCGAGGTCGTCAGCAGGGCGAGGAGTATTCCACTGTGTGAGCTCGTCATAGTTGTAGTCAACGTACACCTGAACTGACATGATGAACTGGAAATATCCATATTGTATGAGTATCACTACCGTCTACACGCACAACCCTCTCCTTGAACCTCATCAGAAACGACTAGAAGTCATCATAAGCAATTACATGTGGACTCGACCATAGCCAATTGCGACAGCTCTCCCGTGTTCTGTGTGTAAGTGGCACCAAAAATGTGCTAATCTACTCTATCACATTTGTAGATCGAATGTGAAACTACCTACATTATTAACTTAATACATCGTATACTTGGGGTTAATATTGTTATTATTCTTATCATTTTTCTTTTCCACTTTTCATACTACTGTTTCTACTTATGACAAATGCTGCTGTTGTGAATTCTCGTTAAGTCTACTCTGGAAGGGCATTTCACTAGCTGTTATCGTTATTCAGTAAATTAGATCCAGACAGCTGATAATTCGACAGTGTGTCACGAGTGTTGTTTTGGAATGAGGCAAATCTGTATATATTACTATGAAGTATAACAGATTCACCTTAGCAAAGCTGACGCGATATTGTTAGAGTTCACTCACTGACTTTGAAACGTAGTACAAATAGTTGGTTTTTGATATATTTTTTTATTTCAATTTTAAAAATCAATATAGTTAGGAACTATAACAAAGTGGAAATCATTCGCTATTTCCGTTTGTTTCTAATTTGGTGGCAAACGAATCAAATGATCGTGATCGCTTAATAGGATCCAATGAATATTAACTTCGTCATTCATTGCATATTGTCAGAGTTGACCTCTTTTGACCATTCGTCGTATTCGTGTGTCTCCTGAAACATTTAATAGGAACACGTATTTGCACCAGTGTATTCTGCAGGAATCCTAATTCCTTCCCTAGACAATGGATTAAGATTCATGGGTGCCTATTCTTCCTGACTCATACATCAGGCATGTGACCGAAAACATTTCGGATCGGATGGTTGGAAAACTGAAGAAACGTGTATTTTATTCCTACGGATTCATGTTTTGTATCAATATGTCTCTTGAGTGGAATATCCTCTCCTCTAATCAACTAGTCGTCAACAGATCCAAACCACACCTCCACCATGAGAAGGTCGATAGAAATGGAACAAATCCTGCTAATATCAGGACTGGAGATCTGTAGCAGTTAGTGAACTGATGAAGAGATGTGCACCCCTCTAATCGATCTTCTCAGTAACCACGTGGATATCAGTCGCATACCAGTGTGTCTATTGATAAGTCTGTTGTCGTCAGCTCTACAGGAGAAAGTAATCTGTCTCTCTTCCTGTATTCATACACGGTCTGACGCGAACAACTCACAACTGAGTGAAGACTGAGCGTCATTGATTCAGTAGTAAAACCATCGACAAACATACTAGTTGCCAGTTCCACTAAGATAATTACCGTATTAATTTCTCTTTTGAGACGTCTACTTAGACCAATAGAAGTACGCCCTCCGTTCTCATTTACAATTGGTGAGGATGGAGCTGACTTGATTGGTGCAGTTCAAATCGTGGACAGCTGTGCTGATTGATTTCACCAGTCACCAGTCAACTTCTCTCAATACCCGAACACATATGTCAGATGTGTCTGTGTGTCAGCATGAATACGTGAGTGGGTGTGTTGGTGCAAAGCAAAGTGGTATAAATAGGGTGGAGTGAAGACCATCGTGTATCACAGTGTGATAATCCACATACAGAGAACTGAGAATGCAGTCGAACTGTGTAGGAACTAGAATGGTCATCGCTACTGCCATCTTCCTCATCGAATTGATCACAGTGTTTGCTGCTGTGGCACACGATACTCTGTCAATTGAAGAACGTGAGTGATTCAAGCTCAACGTAATAACTAACTTAATAACTAACTAACTGAATAACTGACCAATTAAGCATTTGTTCTATGAATTTGTTGTGTATGAGGTGCTTTCAATGTCTTTCGTTTCTTCTTCCATTTTGCCAATAGGTCCAATGGGATTCCGTTATACAGGCGGATAGGATAATCAGTGAAGCCGAATATCGCATCACCTGGATATTTATTGAGTATGCACTACACTAGATGTGAACATTGAGTGTGATTATCTTTTCGTAAAGCATGATATAATTAATAATAATGATAATAATAAACATGTTCTCGTATTCACCTTGTTTTGCATACCGATTTCCGCTCACTGATATTTCGTTGACATCTAGTGGATGTGAATATTCAGTGGTGTGCTGATACAGTAGTAGTTATATCGTCAACTCTCGATGTAGCGTCTCAGTGACGAATACGAATTGGCGTGTTTTATACATGTTGTCCTGTTGTGCTATGTCGAATCGGAGCAATTCTCGAATACGTGCTCAATGTGTAACGTGATTAGGTTTATTAGGAATCTATATATCTTGTCGCGATTTTCGCCATGTGTCGGTATTATACTCTCCTGAAGCTTACTCGTCATAACTCAACTCAAAATCCACTGAAATTTATGGTGTAATAAGAGCATTCTCTTCTCGATTCTTCATTGACATCTCATTTGTCGCATATTCATGGACACTGTATATTGAGATCTCTTGACTGCTTGACAGTGGCACACTGTGTGTAGTTTTATCGCCAGCGCCACGTTCACTTGTTCTTGTCTTCATGGTTGTTTGCAATTCATGAAACACATTGATGTGTATGAATGGATTTCATCGTACCGTTCTATAGATGATGTTTCCCGGAAGCAGGTGATTTCCACTGCTGTGACGCGTCTTCACATTAAGTGCATCTCAGCTTAGTCGAAATGACGCTGTATTGGACACGGTCTCCAGCTTTGTCCGAAGACATTGAGACGGCTTTGTGTAGCCATGGGTGTAGCCCAGGTGAAAGAGGTGTTGAAACTTCATGAGAATTTACAACTGGTATGCAAGTCAGAATCTATCTGAATTTGTTTAGGCATGTGACCTGATTTGCACAGCTCTGATCGACGCGAGTGTATTCCGAATCTCACGGATATTGTGTCTTCTCATCTTTCATTTTCGGTGGAACAAATCACTCAAATCTTGTGTTGAAAATCTGAATCTCCTGATTTTTTACTGAGTGCTGAATAACAACAACCTTTTGGAATTTCTCCATGAGTGAAAACCAAAGTTATATATGTCTCGGCTTGCACCCACGTTTCGCTATTCAATGGTGCTAAGAGCCTCATCCAATCAGCAGTAATACAGCAGAATTCACGAAATCTCAACACATATTCTAAAACCCAATAACAATTCTTCAACATGAGTAGTTTTAACGTTGTTGTCAAGTTTCCCAACTGGCAAGGAATACAAGTCCATGTTTAGGTAGACTGTTGGATTCTATCATTGCGTGAAATAATCAAACCAGCATGTTTTAAAACAATGAAGTTGTTGAATTTATTTGTTTTGAATTTGTCACTTAATCGTAAAGGGTGACGATGATGGTGTTTGTGGAGTAGGTTCTGAAACCAGCTGGAATTTCGTCGTAGTCTATCATCATTCGTATTCAGATAATTTAGGTTCCATTCAAAGTGAAGTGTTTTCAAATGGTACGTTCTGTTCGATCTCTGAGGTCATCTTTGTTGGACAGTGAATTTTGTGGCCTGATTCTCTAACTGCCTCTTGTTCATCATGTATCACTTCAAATTTACTATCTCATCGCTGTTTCCGAATGGTGACCTGGGAGTACAGTAGCACACTGAAATTTCACTCTGCTCTCTGCAGTCCGTCTTGCAGTCTAGCTCCATATTTCAACAAAAGGCCCTCATTTCCTTCCTCACATGAATTCTCCTCAATGTCAATCTAGAACACTCAACTCACTGTCTCGTATTCAGGTTTCACTGGGCGACCTGGTGTTTCATGTCACTATATGATCCATTTAGGAAATGTCATATACGCCCCTATCTCATTATGCATATCTTTTGGGTGATACATTCTCGATCCATTCATCGTAAGAGTTCATTCTTTCTTTGGCCTTTTAGCTGACAACCGGTGTCTTGGCATGAGGCTTATAAAACGCCCTACGCAGATCAACCCAAACGTCAGCGAAAATTTAACACAACGGAAATGAATGACGCGGCTGGTAGAGCCGTCGGATACCAAATAATCGATGTCGTGTTTCATTGATCGCAAAAATAGACATGGTAATAGTAAATGTGCGATGCATGTTTAAGGCTATCTGAGAAAGCTGCTCAGATATGGAGAGATGCGATAAAGCAGCATACGCATCATGACTTCTTCCGCTATCATTGAAAGTCAACATCGTTTAACTGGCTTCCGACTGCTTTACCAGGCGCGTCATTCATTTCCGTTGTGTTAAGGTCTCGGAAACGATTGGGTTAGTCTTGAGCGATTCAACTGGCCACCTATTGGTTCAGCAAAAGGAAAATACAGTTGTTGATTATCGTCTGCATTAGCTTGCTGCAGATATATTTTTTGGTGGGCGTGTCAAGTCTCTGAATCATATAAAAGTAATTAATTGACACCGGTGAATGGTAGCTACGCACCCAAAATTTCTGCTTTACCGATACCATTGTCGGCTGAGTGGTGCTTTGGAGTGCATTAACTGCGGATCGAGTCACTGACAGCTTGCATGCTTGGCGATTGACTTACCGCTGAATCAATGACGCTCAGTCTTCACTGAGTTGCGGGCTGTTCGCTTCAGGTATTCATTGCATGATTCAAGTCGGAGAGTGCAGATTTTGGAAAATGATGTTAGTGAAATGGGGTATTGATTCGCTACAACAGTTCCTTTCACAAATTTATCCGGAATAGGAAAATTGAATCCAAGTGGAAGCACTTCCATTTCATTGCGATTTAACTTCAAACTCGACAGACCAGAGATAAACGCATCAGGATTTTCTGGGAAGACATCATGCAGTTTCTTACTTGTCAGGGATTTCGACAGAAATTTATAAAAATTTGCACATGCTTTACATTGAACCTCCTGAATGAAATTGATGAATTTGATCCTCAATTTTATATTCAGTTTATTGAAGTCGCCACAGGTTCAGCCATCGGTTCTCAATTTTGAAGTCAGTTTGACAACACTGTCGACCGCCCAACAGATGATGTAGTTGTGGGCAGTCAACTTAGCACTGTCTCAGAAGATATCTTCATTTCCAACGTCAGGGATTCAATAACAAATATGGAAGATGTCAAGGCTCAGACATCAAAGAAATCACAGTGAGAAGAATGCCTGTCCTCTGATTTTCTGAACATCTGCCGAGAGGCCTATGTCTCAAGGGAAGAAAGTCTTGCAATATTGCCAATAACAGCCGACGTCTTGATATGGATTATGAGGTGGAAATCGCAAAATCCTGTTTAATTGTCAGCAGAATAAATCACACAATCCTCCTCAAGTTTGTCAAAGCAATTTCTATCCAACGCCTGAAACCCGATTTACGTTTTCAGAAGGAAGAGGTCATCAGACGTCTCTTGCCACGGGAACATAATGTAATTTTACTCTCTTTCATTTGATTATGTAATCAATGACTTTGAATTCAACGCTATTGATACAGTGTAACTCACCTTGTCCCTTGTTCTTATGATTTGAGTTGAACTCAGTTCAGTGCACTCCCACACAATTTATTAATCACTCATCATCTAACGCATTTCCAGACTTTATTAAGTAACTCCATTACCACTGTATACATACATATAGTCTGTGTTAACTTGAACCACCTGTGTAAAAGCCTGTGTATATTAGGGTAGTTATCTGAATTCTGTTCACTGAGATTTGCACCTCATGTCAACTGACATCATGTCACAACATTCGCATGTATGTTAAAACTTCTCTGCACATGAATTTAGCGATATTTTATTTAGGCTGCAAGGAGTTGACGAGAAGCCACCAAAACAAGTGACGGTACCATATTATTCTGCACAAACCACTATTGATATTGCTTCATTGGAAATTCAAATGGTTCGCAGTACATGTGGTGGGTACAAGACATTACGTGAACATAGAAAAGACAGAGGTGATGGAGACATCTGTCCAGTCAACAACAACAACAAGAGACACCAACAAACATCAGTGCGTGAAGTACACACGACGTCGTTTCTTTCACTTACTCAGCTGAGAGGTATCTCTCAGTTACTGGCGACACATAAGGCTGTATGAAAGCTCACTCGAATCATTGGGCTGAAATCAATGTGGTGATCTTTGACAGACAGTCGGTACTTGAAGTGAAATCTGAGTGGATTCATTCAACTCTAACGTGAAGTAAGCACACTCATGTGACTAAGAGAATTAGCACGTTAGTCATTGAAGAAAGAATTATCAACAGCCTGCATCCAAATATATGCATATATGTGTACATACTGATTTCTCAGTGGTCGTGGAAATATCTCTCAAACAATTGTTCAATTCCCATCTATATTCGCAGTCTTACAAGAAGTAAACGGAGGTATTGCTATATGGAAAAGTACTCACCTGGCGTAGAATGGCTGTAAACACGCAGTTTAATGAAGCTACGCGTATTGCTAAAATCAAAGTCAGGTTACCTACATAAATAAATTTTGATAGATTCTGACTTGCATAGTAGTTGAACGCGAGGTTCATTAACAAAACCCTGATAAAAATTCGAACATATTCAGCACTAAGGAGAAATCAGGAAATTTGGATTTTCAATACAAGTGTTGAGAAATTTCTTCCTCCGAAAGTCAACGGTGATACGAGAAATCATCTGTGGGATTGCGAATAAACTCGCGTCGATCAGAGCTGTGCAAATCAGGTCACATGCCTAAACAAATTCGGATAGATTCCGACTTGCATACCAGTTGTAAAAATTCTCATGAAGTTTCAACACCTCTTTCACCTGGGCTACACCCATGGCTACACAAAGCCGTCTCAATGTCTTCGGACAAAGCTGGAGACCGTGTCCAATACAGCGTCATTTCGACTAAGCTGAGATGCACTTAATGTGAAGACGCGTCACAGCAGTGGAAAACACCTGCTTCCGGGAAACATCATCTATAGAACGGTACGATGAAATCCATTCATACACATCAATGTGTTTCATGAATTGCAAACAACCATGAAGACAAGAACAAGTGAACGTGGCGCTGGCGATAAAACTACACACAGTGTGCCACTGTCAAGCAGTCAAGAGATCTCAATATACAGTGTCCATGAATATGCGACAAATGAGATGTCAATGAAGAATCGAGAAGAGAATGCTCTTATTACACCATAAATTTCAGTGGATTTTGAGTTGAGTTATGACGAGTAAGCTTCAGGAGAGTATAATACCGACACATGGCGAAAATCGCGACAAGATATATAGATTCCTAATTAACCTAATCACGTTACACATTGAGCACGTATTCGAGAATTGCTCCGATTCGACATAGCACAACAGGACAACATGTATAAAACACGCTAATTCGTATTCGTCACTGAGACGCTACATCGAGAGTTGACGATATAACTACTACTGTATCAGCACACCACTGAATATTCACATCCACTAGATGTCAACGAAATATCAGTGAGCGGAAATCGGTATGCAAAACAAGGTGAATACGAGAACATGTTTATTATTATCATTATTATTAATTATATCATGCTTTACGAAAAGATAATCACACTCAATGTTCACATCTAGTGTAGTGCATACTCAATAAATATCCAGGTGATGCGATATTCGGCTTCACTGATTATCCTATCCGCCTGTATAACGGAATCCCATTGGACCTATTGGCAAAATGGAAGAAGAAACGAAAGACATTGAAAGCACCTCATACACAACAAATTCATAGAACAAATGCTTAATTGGTCAGTTATTCAGTTAGTTAGTTAGTTAGTTATTACGTTGAGCTTGAATCACTCACGTTCTTCAATTGACAGAGTATCGTGTGCCACAGCAGCAAACACTGTGATCAATTCGATGAGGAAGATGGCAGTAGCGATGACCATTCTAGTTCCTACACAGTTCGACTGCATTCTCAGTTCTCTGTATGTGGATTATCACACTGTGATACACGATGGTCTTCACTCCACCCTATTTATACCACTTTGCTTTGCACCAACACACCCACTCACGTATTCATGCTGACACACAGACACATCTGACATATGTGTTCGGGTATTGAGAGAAGTTGACTGGTGACTGGTGAAATCAATCAGCACAGCTGTCGACGATTTGAACTGCACCAATCAAGTCAGCTCCATCCTCACCAATTGTAAATGAGAACGGAGGGCGTACTTCTATTGGTCTAAGTAGACGTCTCAAAAGAGAAATTAATACGGTAATTATCTTAGTGGAACTGACGGCTAGTATGTTTGTCGATGGTTTTACTACTGAATCAATGACGCTCAGTCTTCACTCAGTTGTGAGTTGTTCGCGTCAGACCGTGTATGAATACAGGAAGAGAGACAGATTACTTTCTCCTGTAGAGCTGACGACAACAGACTTATCAATAGACACACTGGTATGCGACTGATATCCACGTGGTTACTGAGAAGATCGATTAGAGGGGTGCACATCTCTTCATCAGTTCACTAACTGCTACAGATCTCCAGTCCTGATATTAGCAGGATTTGTTCCATTTCTATCGACCTTCTCATGGTGGAGGTGTGGTTTGGATCTGTTGACGACTAGTTGATTAGAGGAGAGGATATTTCACTCAAGAGACATATTGATACAAAACATGAATCCGTAGGAATAAAATACACGTTTCTTCAGTTTTCCAACCATCCGATCCGAAATGTTTTCGGTCACATGCCTGATGTATGAGTCAGGAAGAATAGGCACCCATGAATCCTAATCCATTGTCTAGGGAACGGTTGAGGATTCCTGCAGAATACACTGGTACAAACTGGTTATCTTACTAGACGTCTTAGGAGACACATGGATATGATGAATGCTTCAGAGAGATCAACTATGACAAGATGCGATGGAAGACAAAGTTAATGGTCATTAGTTCCCACGGAATCAGATGAGTCAATTACGAAACGCTGGGTCATAGCAGTTGACATGGAAGTCAGTCACCATATTTGAAGGAAACTGAAATACCGAATAAGATGTCATTCATTTAAGTTCACAACTATGTTGATTTTTGAAAGGAACATTGAAATAATAATAACCGACTGTTTTTACTACGTTTCAAAGTCAGTGAGTGAACTCTTACAATATCACGCCATCTTTACTCAGGTGAAGCTGTTATACTTAACAGATATAAATACAGATTTGCTTTATTCCAAAACAGGACTCGTGATACATTGAGGAATTTTCAGCAGTTTGCATACAATACACTGAACAACGATGACAACAAGTGAAATCCAATTCCAGAGTAGACTTTACGAGAATTCACAACAGCAGCATTTGTCATAAGTAGAGACAGTAGTATGAAAGGTGTAGAAGAAAAATGATAAGAATAACAATAGTAATTGCATTAAATATACAAATTTATATGTTATTAATGTGGGTAGTTTCACCGTGAAACTACAAATACAGGAGAGTAAATCAACGATGTTTGATGCCAGCTACATACACAGAACGTGGGTGAGCCGGCGAAATTGGCTGTGGTTGTGTCCATATGTAATTCTTTATAATGACTTCTAGTCCTATCTAATGAGATGGAAGGAGAGGGTTGTGCGTATAGAGGGTAGTGATACTCATACAATATGGATTTTTCCAGTTCATCACGTCAGTTCAGGCGTCTGTTGTCTACAAAAATAACGATCTCACACAGTGAACACTACTCCCTCTGCAGTCAACCTCCAATACCATTCACAATATAACAATGTTCTTCTTCAGTAGCTTAGGAAATACAAAGCAGAGCAATGAACAATGAATTTCCCCTTATTTTTTCATACATAATGACTTGATGACTGAGTGTGTAGAGAATTAGATTTTTCGAAGTGTAAGGCACAAGTAGATCACATCAAATTTCTCAGATAATCTCCATCTTCTTCGATTTGACTGGTGGTTATCATATCTTGTATATCACTGATATTTGCGTGGAGTCACTCTGTTGCATGTGTTCGGTGTGAAGACTCGATGAACCAGGATTCAGTAATCAATCTCTCTCTATCTCTCTCCACCTACCTATATTACGTCTTAGAATTTCGACTCTCTCATACCCACCCTACTTTATGGTTGTGTGCATGCAGTGAGATCTCTGAGTTTTTTCTAAGTCACTTATCTTCGTGTGATAAGTTATTCCAACCTCAGCTAAATGCATATATACTGATAATCTCACCGCCCCTTATTTACTAGTTTGACCTATTTTGTTGACATAGGCCACAGTCATTGCAAGGTATTTTGTAAATTATATTATTTTGTTTAGCATGGTGAACCGCATCCGTTAACCTACAGACTTGATGTGGTTATGAGCAATCATTTGTGCTCGAAACGTCATCAGTTGATATTAATGTACACCACTGTGTGATTTATGAAAATGAAATCTTTTCTGTAATGGAGTTAAACTCTACCACATTTCCCAAATTCTATACTTCTATCAAAGGTGTAAATCGTCGGTTGCGATTTTCGTTTCTGGAATAAAATTAGTTTTGATTTCGTCAATTCTCTGTCGATTAGTCTTCATCACAATCTGATGAATCAATCAGTCCCTTAGTCAGTCGATCGGTCTCTCGGTCAGTATTCTGATTATTCGTATTTGTGTTTTTAATGTCCAAATGAGAACTACCTGTTATCTGATTGGATTGTGTGCATTAACGATTGTGATTTCAATTGTTACCGGTCACTTGCGGCCTGTTTGTTGGTTCTTTATTCTTTGGTGTGTCTTAGTAGCAGATTTATCACTCCTGCCCTGTGACACGGCAGCAGGAAGCGCAGTCGTTGTTAATCCGGACCACGGCCGATCCGGCATGATATTTTGTGAGTTTATGTATCACAGCGTTGAATTGGGAAGCTGCTTTTTGTCTAACCGCTATCCAAAACAACCTTTCTGGCATGGTAGGACCTCAAGCGACATAAGTCTCAGCCAGTATAGCTTGTTGGGACATTGCAGAGTTCAAGCCGTACCACCACGTCTCGGTCGAGCACTTGTAATATACACTCAAAATATGCAATTGTAGCACATATCGCTAACGCGATCTGGATTTCCTCTAATGTGTTCGTGAACAGCGAATCATCTTTCGTATCCACACCACCTAATTTTTAAACTTGACTAACATCATACTACACTAAGGAGTTTATCGTTGATATATCCTCAGCTGGTTTCGATAAGCGGTCGTAAATCAAGTGAATCACAGGTGTCTGTACATGTGGCTAATAAAACGCACTAGATCAACCAATCGTCTGCGAAACTTAAGCAGGTTGGAGTGATGGAAAATGATTGGAAGCTAGTTAAACAATGTCGTCTTTCAATGATAACAAAAGTAAGCATGATGACATTGAATGTGCGAAGCATGTTTGAGGCTGTCTGAGAGAGCTGCTCAGGTTGTCATACAAATAGAGGGATGTGATGTTGCAGAATGAGGACTCTATGAATGAGTGTGGTCGCTCCTGAAAGGAAACTGGAAAGTCATTCATCAACTCCAGTCACTCAGATTGCAGTAGAGATAGCAGTGAGTGTTTGGCTGTTGTCAAGACACCAATAGCATAGAGAGCATTTATTTAGTGAGAAGCATTTCAATATGAGATGATCACAGCGAAATTCAACTCAGAAGAAATGAAGAAGACGAATATGCGATTTCCTCTTCTGTAGTCAACTCAGAGGAAGATGTTGATGAGTATTTCTATGGACAACTGGAACCAGCGAAGTGCGAGAAGCTTGAGTGATGGTGACATCAGACTTCGAATGAGGGATATGAACCGCTGACTAAAAGCAGACAGCATAGCAAGAGGTCTCGCAGTTTTTGTGTGTGATCGCAAACGTATTTCCAGATTTGAGTAGCTTGAAAATCCTCATTTAGTCATATGAAAAAAAGAAGACGTTAAGCGAAGAGACTCCTTTCAGCGAATGCATTCACATAGCTGTGCAATCGCTGTATAATTACTTGTGTGTGTACATTAGGTTTGTCAAGTTTAGAAAATTTATCAGGTAATACAAGAATGATCTAATATAAAAACAAGGTTAATTTGACAGGTAATAAGATAGATTAAGTCCATGGTAAGTGTAGTGATTGAACGAACTTCTTCTGTAGTTCAGGGCTTAGCAAGTGAATCGCCGTTGCTTCTGAAGTTTGAAGAAGTCTGATTCGTACACCTTTAGGAAGACTACTTCTTACTCTGTAGACTACTTTGAAGTTTTTTTGGGGTGCAGCTTGGTGTCCGGATTCTATCAGATGTTCTAAGATGGAGATGCGGGGACATCGTTTTTCTCCTTTGTAAAACCATGTTGGTAAGTGTTCGGTGATACGCTTGGAAAGCAAACGCTGGGTACGGCCGACATACCTGGCTCCACACAAGCAGGTGAATTGATAAATACACATTGATGAGGCCAGCAGTGGTAGCTTATCCTTCACGTTTGCATGAATCATAGGTTTTGTGGAGAAAGTTAGTTGTAGTTCAGCTGCGAAGAAGGTCTTCTTGAGTGAGCACGACAGTCGATTTTTTACTATTTCCGCAGATATATCTCCTTTGAATTGAAGGTCCATGTAAAGTGGTTTCTTCGGGACGCTAACCATGGGCAGCTTTTGCAGTCTAGGATTCATAGATTTCGCAATAGATCGTTCTGGGTAACAATTCTCGACGAGGATTCTCTTGAGATTGTCCAGTTCATCTTCTACGGTGTCTGAGGTACAAATTCTGCAAACTCTGTAGCTGAGTGAACGGATCAGGTTTCGTTTGGTGTAAAGGGATACCCAACTGTGGAAATTAATAAGCTGTCCATTTCATGTTGACTTTCTGTAGAAAGATCTTTTCAGTGTTCTATCCTGTTCTCGTCTTGTTAGTTGTACGTCAAGAAAGGATATTTTACATTTGGGCTCTTTCTCCAGCGTGAACTGAATTCCGGGGTGGCAGTTGTTAAACGACTTCAGGATGTCGTCTAGATTCTCTTCATTGTTGACGATAATGAAAGTGTCATCGACGTATCTCTTGTAGATTCCGAAGGTATCGATCATTTTCTTCATGCATGTGTTTTTCGAGTTTTGCCATGAAGAAATCTGCAAGTAATGGGCCTAGTGGTGAGCCCATAGCTATACCATCCTTTTGGCGATATATTTCGTTGTTGAAAGAGAATTCAACATTCAGGGTACAGCTCAGTAGGAGTTCTTTAAGACTCTCGGTTGGTATACCGATGTTTATTCCTTTGGAATCAATAAGTTCGCACATATAGCATATTGTTTCAGTCAGTGGAACATTTGTGAATAGTGATATGACATCTAATGAGATCATGGTCCTGTTGGATACGTTGATGTTTTCAATTGAGTCGATAAAGTCGAATGAATCTCGTTCTGTTTGGAAGGAAACGTGTCTTCTGATTGGTTCTAGTAGATCTGCTAGCCATTGGGCTGTGCGGTGATAAGGCGAATTGGTCATGTCGAGGATCGGTCGAAGAGGGATACCCTTCTTGTGTACTTTCGGAAGTCCGTAGAGTCGTGGTATATTTGAGTCGGATGTCTTAGGGATTCGAACGTTTCGTTGCTGATGAAAGACTCAGTTTTTAGCTTACGGAGGGTATCCGTTAGCTTTTGTTCGGTCTGTTCAGTCATGCTTTTCTCGTTAATCGGTTTTGTGAATTTACATTCATCGGATAGTATAGCCAGATTTGTTTGCCTTCGGTGATTGGGTGAATAGAGAAGGCATGTACGAGAAAAAGTACACCGAGAAATTCACGTGGGTTTCATCAGATGGAGACATTGAAGATCAAAATAAATTGTGTAGTGAGAATTTGAAGCTTATTCGAAATGACGTTCGGAAATTTGCAGCAGGTTTGTTGAAGCCAATGTCTAATGCAGGCAGTGTTTATGATCAAGTCGACAGCCTTCAGAGAAGACAAGGATTTCAAAGTTGAAGACTAAGCACATGATCGTTGTGATTATTGAGAGACAACTAAACGTTTGTTATTTAATTGGAAAGACGCAACCTGCTTTCAAATAGACACTGGGATGAGCACATTTTTGGCAGACGAGATGAACCCAGAATATCTGCATCTCGTTGAGGATTAATTCTGCGTCCCGTAAACGAAAGCGAGAACTGACAGGTCAGTGGAAGAGTGGGTGGAGCCAGAACTTCTGGTGATCACAGAAAGGATGAAGGTGATGACGTCGCTCAATCAAAAAGAACACCAACGCCATAAATAACCAGCACCAGTCGCCATCGGTGTGAGGAAAGCGAAAGTGGTTATCTCCTTTTCTTACAGAAGGAAGGAGAATCGTTTCAACTACGATCGACGCAGACGACCATGTAAAGGCCTGCAAAGGTTAGGGTTACAATGAAGTCCAAGTGCCAAGGAGCAGCATCCGAATCATTTCAAACACTAATTTCGAGTCAGTGCTCTTATATGCTTGACATGCATAGAGCTTGCAATGCCACTGGCATTTCAGATATGCTGCAGGCCTTCGAAAAGGCCTCATCTCGTTTGGTAGTGGAGGTCAACTGGTCTGAATGTGGAGTCAAGCAACACGTAATGCAGGAAGCCGCGTATCAGCCAAGGGACTGCACCCAGCTAATAAGCATACGGAAGTTAGGATAGGCTGGACATACTTTGTGGACACTTTCTTATTTCTCATCACGTTGGAAAAGAAGTTTGTATTGATTTTTCAATGAAAGAGCTGACCACGTTCCCAGGATTTAAATGTGAGTCTTTCTAGTTGCCATTCTGCATTACAACTCATCTGGGAGACAGTACTTCAGTGAGGACGGTGTCTGCTTACAAAGAGTTTCGCAAAACTACTAGTATTTCAGAAATCAATATTGGAACCAACTATTTTACCTCTGAGTAAATACCATGAGAATATCTGTACTCTGTTTCTCTCTCTCTCTCTTAACAACAACAACAACGTCATACTCAAACGTAAAATCTAATTAGAACAGGCTCACTAAACTTATATGTTTTAGATATTTCTCTGAATGATAACATACATTTCACATTCTGAGTGAGTTTATGAGATTTTGAGTGATGTAATCAGGTCATTCTGTCTCAAGTGACCTAATAATCTGGCGGTATTTTTAAATAATGACATTCACCAGTCCGCATTATTCATTCTGTGAATCAATTTGCGGTTAAGATATTTTGATAATATTTTTATGTCTCTATCTGTACATCTGCTTCCCGGTAATAAAACAAGTCCTATGGAAGTTTATCCTTCTGAGTTCCTTTCCTGATTGCATATTTTCATTTGCATAGAATGCACTCTTGTTCTTGAAATTAATCACACTGTCATTAACCAACATGTAACTGTTTCTAAGTATGCCTTGCATTCATTGTAAGTGGGTATGAGGCTATTATCCTAACCTAATGTGAAACAATCCATTCGACACAGAAATGTGCAACCAGAAAAATATTAGAAAAAACGAAGCTATTTGTCTCCATATCTGAGGCGGACAAAAGAAGTCAACTGGTGGAGGCCTCCGGGAAGCTTGTCAAGCTAGAAGGGTTTTTCCAATGACAGCAAAGTTGAGCATGGCGACATATATGATCTGGAAATGTCGCTGAGGCGTGAGAACAAATCGGAGAAGATATGATATAGCAGTGCTAGGAATTTGTGTAGGTTACTGGAATAGAATAAGTAGATAATTCGTTCGCTATTCATGCAGAGATTAATATAAATGAAACAGAGTGTGAGAAAATAGAATAAACGATGGGTTGATCACTTCCAAATACTCCTGTAGTGACCGGCATATACAGTTGCCCCAGAAGTATCACAAGAAGACATAGAAGACGCTGTTAGCAAACATCAGTCTTGTCACAGAGCGGAGGTTTGCGAAGCTCAGAAGATATTGAGCCTATTGACTGGGTACAGTCTCTTGCCTGATACGTGGCTTCTGGAATTACGTGTTGCTTGATTCACTTTCATATCAGTTGACATCCACTATCAAACGAGATGAGGCACTTTCGAAGGCTCACAGCCTATTTGAAATGTCAGTGGCGTTATGTAAGTCAAATATATAAGAGCACTAACTCGAAATTGTGTTTGAAATTATTGGGATGCTGCTGCTTGACAGATGGATATCTTTCTAATTACCTTAACTGCCCTTTACATCATCGTCCGCGTCGATCATATTTGAAATGATTCTCCTGACGTCAGTAAGAAAGGAGATAACCACTTTAGATTTCCTCACACCGATGGCGACTGGTGCTGCCTGTTGTTGTTGGTGTTCTTTTTGATTGAGCAACATCATCACCTCCATCTTTTGTGTGATCGCCAGAAGTCCAGCCTCCACCCAATCTTCCACTGACCTGTCATTTCTCACGCACAGTTAGTCTTCGACGAAATGCAGATTTTCTGGGTTCATTCAGTCTCCCTTACATATACTTATCCCAGTGACTATATTAAAGCAAGTTTCGTCTTTTAATTCCCAAAATATCTATCACTTGTTCCTAATGATCGGAGTGATCATAGGCTGAGTCCTACATATACTGTGTGTTGGCCTTTCGACTTTCAAATCCTCGTCTTCTCTAAAGGCATTCGACTTGATCAGAAACACTGATAGCACTAGAAATTGGCCTCAACAAACTTGTGGTAATTGTCTGCACCTCAATATGAATAAGCTTCGAATCCTCACTACAGAATTTATTCTGATCTTCGATGTCTCCGTCTGGTGAAAACCACGTGAATTTCGCTGTATTCTTTTGCTCGTACACGCTCCCCCTATTCACTCAATCATCGAGGTCGCAGAAGCCTGCAAACACCTCTCCGAACACACATACAAATTGTGAGACCTCTTTCTTGCAGATAGCGATCCATATCCCTCATTCGAAGTCTGATGTCACCATCACTCAAGCTTCTCGCACTTCGCTGGTTCCAGTTGTCCATAGAAATACTCATCAACATCTTCCTCTGAGTTGACTACAGAAGAGGAATTTGTATATTCGTTTTCTTCATTTCTTCTGAGTTGAATTTCGCTGTCATCATCTCATATTGAAATGCTTCTCACTAAATAAATGCTCTCTATGCTATTGGTGTCTTGACAACAGCCAAACACTCACTGCTATCTCTACTGCAATCTGAGTGACTGGAGTTGATTAATGACTTTCCAGTTTCCATTTAGGAGCGACCACACTCATTCATAGAGTCCTCATTCTGCAACATCACATCCCTCTATTTGTATGACAACCTGAGCAGCTCTGTCAGACAGCCTCAAACATGCTTCGCACATTCAATGTCATCATGCTTACTTTTGTTATCATTGAAAGACGACATTGTTTAACTAGCTTCCAATCATTTTCCATCACTCCGACCTGCTTAAGTTTCGCAGACGATTGGTTGATCTTCTATAGAGCGTTTTATTAGCCACATGTACAGACACCTGTCATTCACTTGGTTTACGACCGCTTATCGAAACCAGCTGAGGATATATCAACGATAAACTCCTTAGTGTAGTAAGATGTTAGTCAAGTTTAAAAATTAGGTGGTGTGGATACGACAGATGATTCGCTGTTCACGAACACATTAGAGGAAATCCAGATCGCGTTAGCGATATGTGCTACAACTGCATATTGTGAGTGTATATAGCAAGAAGTTCTCAGTTGGACGTTACAAATACAAATACGAAGAATCAGAATACTGACCGAGAGACCGATTGACTGACTAAGTGACTGATTGATTCATCAGATTGTGATGAAGACTAATCGACAGAGAATTGACGAAATCAAAACTAATTTTATTCCAAAAATGAAAATTGGAACCGACGATTTACACCTTTGATAGAAGTATAAAACTTGGGAAATGTGGTAGAGTTTAACTCCATTACAGAAAAGATTTCATTTCGATAAATCACACAGTGGTGTACATTAATATTAACTGATGACGTTTTGAGCACAAATGATTGCTCATAACCACATCAAGTCAGTGGGCTAAGGGATGCGATGGACTCAACTAAACAAAAGAATATAACTTACAAAATACCTTGCAATGAGTATGAGCCATGTCAACTACATAGGTCAAACTAGTAGATAAGATGAAGTGAGATTATCAGAACATTAGAATTTAGCCAAGGTTGGAATTACTAATCACACGAAGATAAGTAACCTAGGAAACAACTCAGCGATCACACTGCATGCATTAAAAGACAATCGTACAGTAAAGTGGGTGGGACAGTGTCAAAATCCTAAGATGTATTATAGGTAGTTGGAGATAGCGAGAGATTGCTTACTGAATCCGGGTTCATCTAATCTACACACTGAAAAGATGCAACAGAGTGACTCAGCGCGAATCTCAGTGATATGCAAGATATTATTACCACCAGTCAAATCGAAGAATAATAAGTAATGTTGAAATGAATTCAATTCACATTATAACATTAAAACAAGTTACTTATTTTTGAATCAGTTAGTCACTTTTCTAAATTCTCATCGTGTTATTAGAAGATGGAGATTATCTGAAAGATGTGATGTGATGTATTAACGCTCTGCACTACGAAAACTCTGATCCTCCACAAATTAAGTCCTCATATCGATTTATATAAAAAAATCAAGGGTAATTAAATTGTTGTTCATTGCTATTTTTGTATTAACTGAGCAAGTGAACAAGAAAAATGTCATATGGTGAAGTGCATTCGAGGTCGTCAGCAGGGCGAGGAGTATTCCACTGTGTGAGCTCGTCATAGTTGTAGTCAACGTACACCTGAACTGACATGATGAACTGGAAATATCCATATTGTATGAGTATCACTACCGTCTACACGCACAACCCTCTCCTTGAACCTCATCAGAAACGACTAGAAGTCATCATAAGCAATTACATGTGGACTCGACCATAGCCAATTGCGACAGCTCTCCCGTGTTCTGTGTGTAAGTGGCACCAAAAATGTGCTAATCTACTCTATCACATTTGTAGATCGAATGTGAAACTACCTACATTATTAACTTAATACATCGTATACTTGGGGTTAATATTGTTATTATTCTTATCATTTTTCTTTTCCACTTTTCATACTACTGTTTCTACTTATGACAAATGCTGCTGTTGTGAATTCTCGTTAAGTCTACTCTGGAAGGGCATTTCACTAGCTGTTATCGTTATTCAGTAAATTAGATCCAGACAGCTGATAATTCGACAGTGTATCACGAGTGTTGTTTTGGAATGAGGCAAATCTGTATATATTACTATGAAGTATAACAGATTCACCTTAGCAAAGCTGACGCGATATTGTTAGAGTTCACTCACTGACTTTGAAACGTAGTACAAAAAGTTGGTTTTTGATATATTTTTTTATTTCAATTTTAAAAATCAATATAGTTAGGAACTATAACAAAGTGGAAATCATTCGCTATTTCCGTTTGTTTCTAATTTGGTGGCAAACGAATCAAATGATCGTGATCGCTTAATAGGATCCAATGAATATTAACTTCGTCATTCATTGCATATTGTCAGAGTTGACCTCTTTTGACCATTCGTCGTATTCGTGTGTCTCCTGAAACATTTAATAGGAACACGTATTTGCACCAGTGTATTCTGCAGGAATCCTAATTCCTTCCCTAGACAATGGATTAAGATTCATGGGTGCCTATTCTTCCTGACTCATACATCAGGCATGTGACCGAAAACATTTCGGATCGGATGGTTGGAAAACTGAAGAAACGTGTATTTTATTCCTACGGATTCATGTTTTGTATCAATATGTCTCTTGAGTGAAATATCCTCTCCTCTAATCAACTAGTCGTCAACAGATCCAAACCACACCTCCACCATGAGAAGGTCGATAGAAATGGAACAAATCCTGCTAATATCAGGACTGGAGATCTGTAGCAGTTAGTGAACTGATGAAGAGATGTGCACCCCTCTAATCGATCTTCTCAGTAACCACGTGGATATCAGTCGCATACCAGTGTGTCTATTGATAAGTCCGTTGTCGTCAGCTCTACAGGAGAAAGTAATCTGTCTCTCTTCCTGTATTCATACACGGTCTGACGCGAACAACTCACAACTGAGTGAAGACTGAGCGTCATTGATTCAGTAGTAAAACCATCGACAAACATACTAGCTGCCAGTTCCACTAAGATAATTACCGTATTAATTTCTCTTTTGAGACGTCTACTTAGACCAATAGAAGTACGCCCTCCGTTCTCATTTACAATTGGTGAGGATGGAGCTGACTTGATTGGTGCAGTTCAAATCGTGGACAGCTGTGCTGATTGATTTCACCAGTCACCAGTCAACTTCTCTCAATACCCGAACACATATGTCAGATGTGTCTGTGTGTCAGCATGAATACGTGAGTGGGTGTGTTGGTGCAAAGCAAAGTGGTATAAATAGGGTGGAGTGAAGACCATCGTGTATCACAGTGTGATAATCCACATACAGAGAACTGAGAATGCAGTCGAACTGTGTAGGAACTAGAATGGTCATCGCTACTGCCATCTTCCTCATCGAATTGATCACAGTGTTTGCTGCTGTGGCACACGATACTCTGTCAATTGAAGAACGTGAGTGATTCAAGCTCAACGTAATAACTAAACTAACTAAATAACTAACTAACTAACTGAATAACTGACCAATTAAGCATTTGTTCTATGAATTTGTTGTGTATGAGGTGCTTTCAATGTCTTTCGTTTCTTCTTCCATTTTGCCAATAGGTCCAATGGGATTCCGTTATACAGGCGGATAGGATAATCAGTGAAGCCGAATATCGCATCACCTGGATATTTATTGAGTATGCACTACACTAGATGTGAACATTGAGTGTGATTATCTTTTCGTAAAGCATGATATAATTAATAATAATGATAATAATAAACATGTTCTCGTATTCACCTTGTTTTGCATACCGATTTCCGCTCACTGATATTTCGTTGACATCTAGTGGATGTGAATATTCAGTGGTGTGCTGATACAGTAGTAGTTATATCGTCAACTCTCGATGTAGCGTCTCAGTGACGAATACGAATTGGCGTGTTTTATACATGTTGTCCTGTTGTGCTATGTCGAATCGGAGCAATTCTCGAATACGTGCTCAATGTGTAACGTGATTAGGTTTATTAGGAATCTATATATCTTGTCGCGATTTTCGCCATGTGTCGGTATTATACTCTCCTGAAGCTTACTCGTCATAACTCAACTCAAAATCCACTGAAATTTATGGTGTAATAAGAGCATTCTCTTCTCGATTCTTCATTGACATCTCATTTGTCGCATATTCATGGACACTGTATATTGAGATCTCTTGACTGCTTGACAGTGGCACACTGTGTGTAGTTTTATCGCCAGCGCCACGTTCACTTGTTCTTGTCTTCATGGTTGTTTGCAATTCATGAAACACATTGATGTGTATGAATGGATTTCATCGTACCGTTCTATAGATGATGTTTCCCGGAAGCAGGTGTTTTCCACTGCTGTGACGCGTCTTCACATTAAGTGCATCTCAGCTTAGTCGAAATGACGCTGTATTGGACACGGTCTCCAGCTTTGTCCGAAGACATTGAGACGGCTTTGTGTAGCCATGGGTGTAGCCCAGGTGAAAGAGGTGTTGAAACTTCATGAGAATTTACAACTGGTATGCAAGTCAGATTCTCTCTGAATTTGTTTAGGCATGTGACCTGATTTGCACAGCTCTGATCGACGCGAGTGTATTCCGAATCTCACGGATATTGTGTCTTCTCATCTTTCATTTTCGGTGGAACAAATCACTCAAATCTTGTGTTGAAAATCTGAATCTCCTGATTTTTTACTGAGTGCTGAATAACAACAACCTTTTGGAATTTCTCCATGAGTGAAAACCAAAGTTATATATGTCTCGGCTTGCACCCACGTTTCGCTATTCAATGGTGCTAAGAGCCTCATCCAATCAGCAGTAATACAGCAGAATTCACGAAATCTCAACACATATTCTAAAACCCAATAACAATTCTTCAACATGAGTAGTTTTAACGTTGTTGTCAAGTTTCCCAACTGGCAAGGAATACAAGTCCATGTTTAGGTAGACTGTTGGATTCTATCATTGCGTGAAATAATCAAACCAGCATGTTTTAAAACAATGAAGTTGTTGAATTTATTTGTTTTGAATTTGTCACTTAATCGTAAAGGGTGACGATGATGGTGTTTGTGGAGTAGGTTCTGAAACCAGCTGGAATTTCGTCGTAGTCTATCATCATTCGTATTCAGATAATTTAGGTTCCATTCAAAGTGAAGTGTTTTCAAATGGTACGTTCTGTTCGATCTCTGAGGTCATCTTTGTTGGACAGTGAATTTTGTGGCCTGATTCTCTAACTGCCTCTTGTTCATCATGTATCACTTCAAATTTACTATCTCATCGCTGTTTCCGAATGGTGACCTAGGAGTACAGTAGCACACTGAAATTTCACTCTGCTCTCTGCAGTCCGTCTTGCAGTCTAGCTCCATATTTCAACAAAAGGCCCTCATTTCCTTCCTCACATGAATTCTCCTCAATGTCAATCTAGAACACTCAACTCACTGTCTCGTATTCAGGTTTCACTGGGCGACCTGGTGTTTCATGTCACTATATGATCCATTTAGGAAATGTCATATACGCCCCTATCTCATTATGCATATCTTTTGGATGATACATTCTCGATCCATTCATCGTAAGAGTTCATTCTTTCTTTGGCCTTTTAGCTGACAACCGGTGTCTTGGCATGAGGCTAATAAAACGCCCTACGCAGATCAACCCAAACGTCAGCGAAAATTTAACACAACGGAAATGAATGACGCGGCTGGTAGAGCCGTCGGAAACCAAATAATCGATGTCGTGTTTCATTGATCGCAAAAATAGACATGGTAATAGTAAATGTGCGATGCATGTTTAAGGCTATCTGAGAAAGCTGCTCAGATATGGGGAGATGCGATAAAGCAGCATACGCATCATGACTTCTTCCGCTATCATTGAAAGTCAACATCGTTTAACTGGCTTCCGACTGCTTTACCAGCGCGTCATTCATTTCCGTTGTGTTAAAGTCTCGGAAACGATTGGGTTAGTCTTGAGTGTTTCAACTGGCCACCTATTGGTTCAGCAAAAGGAAAATGCAGCTGTTCATTATCGTCTGCATTAGCTTGCTGCAGATATATTTTTTGGTGGGCGTGTCAAATCTCTGAATCATATAGAAGTAATTAATTGACACCGGTGAATGGTAGCTACGCACCCAAAATTTCTGCTTTACCGATACCATTGTCGGCTGAGTGGTGCTTTGGAGTGCATTAACTGCGGATCGAGTCACTGACAGCTTGCATGCTTGGCGATTGACTTACCGCTGAATCAATGACGCTCAGTCTTCACTGAGTTGCGGGCTGTTCGCTTCAGGTATTCATTGCATGATTCAAGTCGGAGAGTGCAGATTTTGGAAAATGATGTTAGTGAAATGGGGTATTGATTCGCTACAACAGTTCCTTTCACAAATTTATCCGGAATAGGAAAATTGAATCCAAGTGGAAGCACTTCCATTTCATTGCGATTTAACTTCAAACTCGACAGACCAGAGATAAACGCATCAGGATTTTCTGGGAAGACATCATGCAGTTTCTTACTTGTCAGGGATTTCGACAGAAATTTATAAAAATTTGCACATGCTTTACATTGAACCTCCTGAATGAAATTGATGAATTTGATCCTCAATTTTATATTCAGTTTATTGAAGTCACCACAGGTTCAGCCATCGGTTCTCAATTTTGAAGTCAGTTTGACAACACTGTCGACCGCCCAACAGATGATGTAGTTGTGGGCAGTCAACTTAGCACTGTCTCAGAAGATATCTTCATTTCCAACGTCATGGATTCAATAACAAATATGGAAGATGTCAAGGCTCAGACATCAAAGAAATCACAGTGAGAAGAATGCCTGTCCTCTGATTTTCTGAACATCTGCCGAGAGGTCTTGATATGGATTATGAGGTGGAAATCGCAAAATCCTGTTTAATTGTCAGCAGAATAAATCACACAATCCTCCTCAAGTTTGCCAAAGCAATTTCTATCCAACGCCTGAAACCCGATTTACGTTTTCAGAAGGAAGAGGTCATCAGACGTCTCTTGCCACGGGAACATAATGTAATTTTACTCTCTTTCATTTGATTATGTAATCATTGACTTTGAATTCAACCCTATTGATACAGTGTAACTCACCTTGTCCCTTGTTCTTATGATTTGAGTTGAACTCAGTTCAGTGCACTCCCACACAATTTATTAATCACTCATCATCTAACGCATTTCCAGACTTTATTAAGTAACTCCATTACCACTGTATACATACATATAGTCTGTGTTAACTTGAACCACCTGTGTAAAAGCCTGTGTATATTAGGGTAGTTATCTGAATTCTGTTCACTGAGATTTGCACCTCATGTCAACTGACATCATGTCACAACATTCGCATGTATGTTAAAACTTCTCTGCACATGAATTTAGCGATATTTTATTTAGGCTGCAAGGAGTTGACGAGAAGCCACCAAAACAAGTGACGGTACCATATTATTCTGCACAAACCACTATTGATATTGCTTCATTGGAAATTCAAATGGTTCGCAGTACATGTGGTGGGTACAAGACATTACGTGAACATAGAAAAGACAGAGGTGATGGAGACATCTGTCCAGTCAACAACAACAACAAGAGACACCAACAAACATCAGTGCGTGAAGTACACACGACGTCGTTTCTTTCACTTACTCAGCTGAGAGGTATCCTCTCAGTTACTGGCGACACATAAGGCTGTATGAAAGCTCACTCGAATCATTGGGCTGAAATCAATGTGGTGATCTTTGACAGACAGTCGGTACTTGAAGTGAAATCTGAGTGGATTCATTCAACTCTAACGTGAAGTAAGCACACTCATGTGACTAAGAGAATTAGCACGTTAGTCATTGAAGAAAGAATTATCAACAGCCTGCATCCAAATATATGCATATATGTGTACATACTCATTTCTCAGTGGTCGTGGAAATATCTCTCAAACAATTGTTCAATTCCTATCTATATTCGCAGTCTTACAAGAAGTAAACGGAGGTATTGCTATTTGGAATAGTACTCACCTGGCGTAGAATGGCTGTAAACACGCAGTTTAATGAAGCTACGCGTATTGCTAAAATCAAAGTCAGGTTACCTACATAAATAAATTTTGATAGATTCTGACTTGCATAGTAGTTGAACGCGAGGTTCATTAACAAAACCCTGATAAAAATTCGAACATATTCAGCACTAAGGAGAAATCAGGACATTTGGATTTTCAATACAAGTGTTGAGAAATTTCTTCCTCCGAAAGTCAACGGTGATACGAGAAATCATCTGTGGGATTGCGAATAAACTCGCGTCGATCAGAGCTGTGCAAATCAGGTCACATGCCTAAACAAATTCGGATAGATTCCGACTTGCATACCAGTTGTAAAAATTCTCATGAAGTTTCAACACCTCTTTCACCTGGGCTACACCCATGGCTACACAAAGCCGTCTCAATGTCTTCGGACAAAGCTGGAGACCGTGTCCAATACAGCGTCATTTCGACTAAGCTGAGATGCACTTAATGTGAAGACGCGTCACAGCAGTGGAAAACACCTGCTTCCGGGAAACATCATCTATAGAACGGTACGATGAAATCCATTCATACACATCAATGTGTTTCATGAATTGCAAACAACCATGAAGACAAGAACAAGTGAACGTGGCGCTGGCGATAAAACTACACACAGTGTGCCACTGTCAAGCAGTCAAGAGATCTCAATATACAGTGTCCATGAATATGCGACAAATGAGATGTCAATGAAGAATCGAGAAGAGAATGCTCTTATTACACCATAAATTTCAGTGGATTTTGAGTTGAGTTATGACGAGTAAGCTTCAGGAGAGTATAATACCGACACATGGCGAAAATCGCGACAAGATATATAGATTCCTAATAAACCTAATCACGTTACACATTGAGCACGTATTCGAGAATTGCTCCGATTCGACATAGCACAACAGGACA
Organism: Trichobilharzia regenti; assembly: GCA_944472135.2. NCBI lineage: Eukaryota > Metazoa > Platyhelminthes > Trematoda > Strigeidida > Schistosomatidae > Trichobilharzia > Trichobilharzia regenti. The sequence continues at coordinate 124,211,432 of OX235264.1, read as the reverse complement.
ACATGTATAAAACACGCTAATTCGTATTCGTCACTGAGACGCTACATCGAGAGTTGACGATATAACTACTACTGTATCAGCACACCACTGAATATTCACATCCACTAGATGTCAACGAAATATCAGTGAGCGGAAATCGGTATGCAAAACAAGGTGAATACGAGAACATGTTTATTATTATCATTATTATTAATTATATCATGCTTTACGAAAAGATAATCACACTCAATGTTCACATCTAGTGTAGTGCATACTCAATAAATATCCAGGTGATGCGATATTCGGCTTCACTGATTATCCTATCCGCCTGTATAACGGAATCCCATTGGACCTATTGGCAAAATGGAAGAAGAAACGAAAGACATTGAAAGCACCTCATACACAACAAATTCATAGAACAAATGCTTAATTGGTCAGTTATTCAGTTAGTTAGTTAATTATTTAGTTAGTAGTTAGTTATTACGTTGAGCTTGAATCACTCACGTTCTTCAATTGACAGAGTATCGTGTGCCACAGCAGCAAACACTGTGATCAATTGGATGAGGAAGATGGCAGTAGCGATGACCATTCTAGTTCCTACACAGTTCGACTGCATTCTCAGTTCTCTGTATGTGGATTATCACACTGTGATACACGATGGTCTTCACTCCACCCTATTTATACCACTTTGCTTTGCACCAACACACCCACTCACGTATTCATGCTGACACACAGACACATCTGACATATGTGTTCGGGTATTGAGAGAAGTTGACTGGTGACTGGTGAAATCAATCAGCACAGCTGTCCACGATTTGAACTGCACCAATCAAGTCAGCTCCATCCTCACCAAATGTAAATGAGAACGGAGGGCGTACTTCTATTGGTCTAAGTAGACGTCTCAAAAGAGAAATTAATACGGTAATTATCTTAGTGGAACTGGCAGCTAGTATGTTTGTCGATGGTTTTACTACTGAATCAATGACGCTCAGTCTTCACTCAGTTGTGAGTTGTTCGCGTCAGACCGTGTATGAATACAGGAAGAGAGACAGATTACTTTCTCCTGTAGAGCTGACGACAACGGACTTATCAATAGACACACTGGTATGCGACTGATATCCACGTGGTTACTGAGAAGATCGATTAGAGGGGTGCACATCTCTTCATCAGTTCACTAACTGCTACAGATCTCCAGTCCTGATATTAGCAGGATTTGTTCCATTTCTATCGACCTTCTCATGGTGGAGGTGTGGTTTGGATCTGTTGACGACTAGTTGATTAGAGGAGAGGATATTTCACTCAAGAGACATATTGATACAAAACATGAATCCGTAGGAATAAAATACACGTTTCTTCAGTTTTCCAACCATCCGATCCGAAATGTTTTCGGTCACATGCCTGATGTATGAGTCAGGAAGAATAGGCACCCATGAATCTTAATTCATTGTCTAGGGAACGGTTGAGGATTTGACTGGTGGTTATCATATCTTGTATATCACTGATATTTGCGTGGAGTCACTTTGTTGCATGTGTTCGGTGTGAAGACTCGATGAACCAGGATTCAGTAATCAATCTCTCTCTATCTCTCTCCACCTACCTATATTACGTCGAAAGGTTCGGAGTACATGTGGCGAGTACAAGACATTACGTGAACATAGAAAAGGCAGAGGTATTGCAGACATCTCTCCAGTCAACAACAAGAAGAGGCACCAACAACCCTCAGTGCGTAAAGTACAATCTAGGATTCAGTAGTTAATCTCTCTATCTCTCTCCACCTACCTATATTACGTCTTAGAATTTCGACTCCCTCATACCCACCCTACTTTATGGTTGTGTGCATGCAGTGAGATCTCTGAGTTTTTTCTAAATCACTCATCTTCATGTGATAAGTTATTCCAACCTCAGCTAAATGCATATATACTGATAATCTCACCGCCCCTTGTTTACTAGTTTGACCTATTTTGTTGACATAGGCCACAGTCATTGCAAGGTATTTTGTGAATTATATTATTTTGTTTAGCATGGTGAACCGCATCCGTTAACCTACAGACTTGATGTGGTTATGAGCAATCATTTATGCTCGAAACGTCATCAGTTGATATTAATGTACACCACTGTGTGATTTATGAAAATGAAATCTTTTCAGCAATGCAGTTAAACTCTACCACATTTCCCAAATTCTATACTTCTATCAAAGGTGTAAATCGTCGGTTGCGATTTTCGTTTCTGGAGTAAAATTAGTTTTGATTTCGTCAATTCTCTGTCGATTAGTCTTCATCACAATCTGATGAATCAATCAGTCACTTAGTCAGTCAATCGTTCTCTCGGTCAGTATTCTGATTATTCGTATTTGTGTTTTTAATGTCCAAATGAGAACTACCTGTTATCTGATTGGATTGTGTGCATTAACGATTGTGATTTCAATTGTTACCGGTCACTTGCGGCCTGTTTGTTGGTTCTTTATTCTTTGGTGTGTCTTAGTAGCAGATTTATCACTCCTGCCCTGTGACACGGCAGCAGGAAGCGCAGTCGTTGTAAATCCGGACCACGGCCGATCCGGCGTGATTTTTTGTGATTTTTATGTATCACAGCGTGGAATTGGGAAGCTGCTTTTAGTCTAACCGCTAACCAAATCAACCTTTCTGGCATGGTAGGACCTCAAGCGACATAAGTCTCAGCCAGTATAGCTTGTTGGGACATTGCAGAGTTCAAGCCGTACCACCACGTCTCGGTCGACCACTTGAAATATACACTCAAAATATGCAATTGTAGCACATATAGCTAACGCGATCTGGATTTCCTCTAATGTGTTCGTGAACAGCGAATCATCTTTCGTATCCACACCACCTAATTTTCAAACTTGACTAACATCATACTACACTATTTCTACTGCTGGTTTCGATAAGCGGTCGTAAATCAAGTCAATGACAGGTGTCTGTACATGTGGCTAATAAGACGCTCTAGAGAGGATCAACCAATCGTCTGCGAAACCTAAGCAGGTCGGAGTGATGGAAAATGATTGGAAGCTAGTTAAACAATGTCGTCTTTCAATGATAACAAAAGTAAGCATGATGACATTGAATGTGCGAAGCATGTTTGAGGCTGTCTGACAGAGCTGCTCAGGTTGTCATACAAATAGAGGGATGTGATGTTGCAGAATGAGGACTCTATGAATGAGTGTGGTCGCTCCTGAAAGGAAACTGGAAAGTCATTCATCAACTCCAGTCACTCAGATTGCAGTAGAGATAGCAGTGAGTGTTTGGCTGTCGTCAAGACACCAATAGCATAGAGAGCATTTATTTAGTGAGAAGCATTTCAATATGAGATGATCACAGCTAGATTCAACTCAGAAGAAATGACGAAAACGAATATGCAAATTCCTCTTCTGTAGTCAACTCAGAGGAAGATGTTGATGAGTATTTCTATGGACAACTGGAACCAGCGAAGTGTGAGAATCTTGAGTGATGGTGACATCAGACTTCGAATGAGGGATATGAACCGCTGACTAAAAGCAGACAGCATAGCAAGAGGTCTCGCAGTTTTTGTGTGTGATCGCAAACGTATTTCCAGATTTGAGTAGCTTGAAAATCCTCATTTAGTCATATGAAAAAAAGAAGACGTTAAGCGAAGAGACTCCTTTCAGCGAATGCACTCACATAGCTGTGCAATCGCCGTACAATTACTTGTGTGTGTACATTAGGTTTGTCAAGTTTAGAAAATTTATCAGGTAATACAAGAATGATCTAATATAAAATCAAGGTTAATTTGACAGGTAATAAGATAGATTAAGTCCATGGTAAGTGTAGTGATTGAACGGACTTCTTCTGTAGTTCAGGGCTTAGCAAGTGAATCGCCGTTGCTTTTGAAGTTTGAGGAAGTCTGATTCGTACACCTTTAGGAAGACTACTTCTTACTCTGTAGACTACTTTGAAGTTTTTTTGGGGTGCAGCTTGGTGTCCGGATTCTATCAGATGTTTTAAGATGGAGATGCGGGGACATCGTTTTTCTCCTTTGTAAAACCATGTTGGTAAGTGTTCGGTGATACGTTTGGAAAGCGAACGCTTGGTAAGGCCTACATATCTGGCTCCAAACAAGCCGGTGAATTGATAAATACACATTGATGAGGCCAGCAGTGGTAGCTTATCCTTCACGTTTGCATGATTCATAGGTTTTGTGGAGAAAGTTAGTCGTAGTTCACCTGCGAAGAAGGTCTTCTTGAGTGAGCGCGACAGTCGATTTTTTACTATTTCCGCAGATATATCTCCTTTGAATTGAAGGTCCATGTAAAGTGGTTTCTTCGGGACGCTAACCATGGGCAGCTTTTGCAGTCTAGGATTCATAGATTTCGCAATAGATCGCTCTGGGTAACAATTCTCGACGAGGATTCTCTTGAGATTGTCTATTTCATCTTCTACGGTGTCTGAGGTACAAATTCTACAAACTCTGTAGCTGAGTGAACGGATCAGGTTTCGTTTGGTGTAAAGGGATACCCAACTGTGGAAATTAATAAGCTGTCCATTTCATGTTGACTTTCTGTAGAAAGATCTTTTCAGTGTTCTATCCTGTTCTCGTCTTGTTAGTTGTACGTCAAGAAAGGATATTTTACATTTGGGCTCTTTCTCCAGCGTGAACTGAATTCCGGGGTGGCAGTTGTTAAACGACTTCAGGATGTCGTCTAGATTCTCTTCATTGTTGACGATAATGAAAGTGCCATCGACGTATCTCTTGTAGATTCCGAAGGTATCGATCACTTTCTTCATGCATGTGTTTTCGAGTTTTGCCATGAAGAAATCTGCAAGTAATGGGCCTAGTGGTGAGCCCATAGCTATACCATCCTTTTGGCGATATATTTCGTTGTTGAAAGAGAATTCAACATTCAGGGTACAGCTCAGTAGGAGTTCTTTAAGACTCTCGGTGGTATACCGATGTTTATTCCTTTGGAATCAATATGTTCGCACATATGGCATATTGTTTCAGTCAGTGGAACATTTGTGAATAGTGATATGACATCTAATGAGATCATGGTCCTGTTGGATACGTTGATGTTTTCAATTGAGTTGATAAAGTCGAATGAATCTCGTTCTGTTTGGAAGGAAACGTGTCTTCTGATTGGTTCTAGTAGATCTGCTAGCCATTGGGCTGTGCGGTGATAAGGCGAATTGGTCATGTCGAGGATCGGTCGAAGAGGGATACCCTTCTTGTGTACTTTCGGAAGTCCGTAGAGTCGTGGTATATTTGAGCCGGATGTTCTTAGGGATTCGAACGTTTCGTTGCTGATGAAAGACTCAGTTTTTAGCTTACGGAGGGCATCCGTTAGCTTTTGTTCGGTCTGTTCAGTCATGCTTTTCTCGTTAATCGGTTTTGTGAATTTACATTCATCGGATAGTATAGCCAGATTTGTTTGCCTTCGGTGATTGGGTGAATAGAGAAGGCATGTACGAGAAAAAGTACACCGAGAAATTCACGTGGGTTTCATCAGATGGAGACATTGAAGATCAAAATAAATTGTGTAGTGAGAATTTGAAGCTTATTCGAAATGACGTTCGGAAATTTGCAGCAGGTTTGTTGAAGCCAATGTCTAATGCAGGCAGTGTTTATGATCAAGTCGACAGCCTTCAGAGAAGACAAGGATTTCAAAGTTGAAGACTAAGCACATGATCGTTGTGATTATTGAGAGACAACTAAACGTTTGTTATTTAATTGGAAAGACGCAACCTGCTTTCAAATAGACACTGGGATGAGCACATTTTTGGCAGACGAGATGAACCCAGAATATCTGCATCTCGTTGAGGATTAATTCTGCGTCCCGTAAACGAAAGCGAGAACTGACAGGTCAGTGGAAGAGTGGGTGGAGCCAGAACTTCTGGTGATCACAGAAAGGATGAAGGTGATGACGTCGCTCAATCAAAAAGAACACCAACGCCATAAATAACCAGCACCAGTCGCCATCGGTGTGAGGAAAGCGAAAGTGGTTATCTCCTTTTCATACAGAAGGAAGGAGAATCGTTTCAACTACGATCGACGCAGACGAACATGTAAAGGCCTGCAAAGGTTAGGGTTACAATGAAGTCCAAGTGCCAAGGAGCAGCATCCGAATCATTTCAAACACTAATTTCGAGTCAGTGCTCTTATATGCTTGACATGCATAGAGCTTGCAATGCCACTGGCATTTCAGATATGCTGCAGGCCTTCGAAAAGGCCCCATCTCGTTTGGTAGTGGAGGTCAACTGGTCTGAATGTGGAGTCAAGCAACACGTAATGCAGGAAGCCGCGTATCAGCCAAGGGACTGCACCCAGCTAATAAGCATACGGAAGTTAGGATAGGCTGGACATACTTTGTGGACATTTTCTTATTTCTCATCACGTTGGAAAAGAAGTTTGTATTGATTTTTCAATGAAAGAGCTGACCACGTTCCCAGGATTTAAATGTGAGTCTTTCTAGTTGCCATTCTGCATTACAACTCATCTGGGAGACAGTACTTCAGTGAGGACGGTGTCTGCTTACAGAGAGTTTCGCAAAACTACTAGTATTTCAGAAATCAATATTGGAACCAACCATTTTACCTCTGAGTAAATACCATGAGAATATCTGTACTCTGCTTCTCTCTCTCTTAACAACAACAACAACGTCATACTCAAACGTAAAATCTAATTAGAACAGGCTCACTAAACTTATGTGTTTTTAGATATTTCTCTGAATGATAACATACATTTCATATTCTGAGTGAGTTTATGAGATTTTGAGTGATGTAATCAGGTCATTCTGTCTCAAGTGACCTAATAATCTGGCGGTATTTTTAAATAATGACATTCACCAGTCCGCATTATTCATTCTGTGAATCAATTTGCGGTTAAGATATTTTGATAATATTTTTATGTCTCTATCTGTACATCTGCTTCCCGGTAATAAAACAAGTCCTATGGAAGTTTATCCTTCTGAGTTCCTTTCCTGATTGCATATTTTCATTTGCATAGAATGCACTCTTGTTCTTGAAATTAATCACACTGTCATTAACCAACATGTAACTGTTTCTAAGTATGCCTTGCATTCATTGTAAGTGGGTATGAGGCTATTATCCTAACCTAATGTGAAACAATCCATTCGACACAGAAATGTGCAACCAGAAAAATATTAGAAAAAACGAAGCTATTTGTCTCCATATCTGAGGCGGACAAAAGAAGTCAACTGGTGGAGGCCTCCGGGAAGCTTGTCAAGCTAGAAGGGTTTTTCCAATGACAGCAAAGTTGAGCATGGCGACATATATGATCTGGAAATGTCGCTGAGGCGTGAGAACAAATCGGAGAAGATATGATATAGCAGTGCTAGGAATTTGTGTAGGTTACTGGAATAGAATAAGTAGATAATTCGTTCGCTATTCATGCAGAGATTAATATAAATGAAACAGAGTGTGAGAAAATAGAATAAACGATGGGTTGATCACTTCCAAATACTCCTGTAGTGACCGGCATATACAGTTGCCCCAGAAGTATCACAAGAAGACATAGAAGACGCTGTTAGCAAACATCAGTCTTGTCACAGAGCGGAGGTTTGCGAAGCTCAGAAGATATTGAGCCTATTGACTGGGTACAGTCTCTTGCCTGATACGTGGCTTCTGGAATTACGTGTTGCTTGATTCACTTTCATATCAGTTGACATCCACTATCAAACGAGATGAGGCACTTTCGAAGGCTCACAGCCTATTTGAAATGTCAGTGGCGTTATGTAAGTCAAATATATAAGAGCACTAACTCGAAATTGTGTTTGAAATCATTGGGATGCTGCTGCTTGACAGACAGATATCTTTCTAATTACCTTAACTGCCCTTTACATCATCGTCCGCGTCGATCATATTTGAAATGATTCTCCTGACGTCAGTAAGAAAGGAGATAACCACTTTAGATTTCCTCACACCGATGGCGACTGGTGCTGCCTGTTGTTGTTGGTGTTCTTTTTGATTGAGCAACATCATCACCTCCATCTTTTGTGTGATCACCAGAAGTCCAGCCTCCACCCAATCTTCCACTGACCTGTCATTTCTCACGCACAGTTAGTCTTCGACGAAATGCAGATTTTCTGGGTTCATTCAGTCTCCCTTACATATACTTATCCCAGTGACTATATTAAAGCAAGTTTCGTCTTTTAATTCCCAAAATATCTATCACTTGTTCCTAATGATCGGAGTGATCATAGGCTGAGTCCTACATATACTGTGTGTTGGCCTTTCGACTTTCAAATCCTCGTCTTTTCTAAAGGCATTCGACTTGATCAGAAACACTGATAGCACTAGAAATTGGCCTCAACTAACCTGTGGTAATTGTCTGCACCTCAATATGAATAAGCTTCGAATCCTCACTACAGAATTTATTCTGATCTTCGATGTCTCCGTCTGGTGAAAACCACGTGAATATCACTGTATACTTTTGCTCGTACACACTCCCCCTATTCACTCAATCATCGAGGTCGCAGAAGCCTGCAAACACCTCTCCGAACACACATACAAATTGTGAGACCTCTTTCTTGCAGATAGCGATCCATATCCCTCATTCGAATTCTGATGTCACCATCACACAAGCTTCTCACACTTCGCTGGTTCCAGTTGTCCATAGAAATACTCATCAACATCTTCCTCTGAGTTGACTACAGAAGAGGAATTTGCATATTCGTTTTCTTCATTTCTTCTGAGTTGAATTTCGCTGTGATCATCTCATATTGAAATGCTTCTCACTAAATAAATGCTCTCTATGCTATTGGTGTCTTGACAACAGCCAAACACTCACTGCTATCTCTACTGCAATCTGAGTGACTGGAGTTGATGAATGACTTTCCAGTTTCCTTTCAGGAGCGACCACACTCATTCATAGAGTCCTCATTCTGCAACATCACATCCCTCTATTTGTATGACAACCTGAGCAGCTCTCTCAGACAGCCTCAAACATGCTTCGCACATTCAATGTCATCATGCTTACTTTTGTTATCATTGAAAGACGACATTGTTTAACTAGCTTCCAATCATTTTCCATCACTCCGACCTGCTTAGGTTTCGCAGACGATTGGTTGATCCTCTCTAGAGCGTCTTATTAGCCACATGTACAGACACCTGTCATTGACTTGATTTACGACCGCTTATCGAAACCAGCTGAAGATAAAGAAACGATAAACTCCTTAGTGTAGTATGATGTTAGTCAAGTTTGAAAATTAGGTGGTGTGGATACGACAGATGATTCGCTGTTCACGAACACATTAGAGGAAATCCAGATCGCGTTAGCGATATGTGCTACAACTGCATATTGTGAGTGTATATAGCAAGAAGTTCTCAGTTGGACGTTACAAATACAAATACGAAGAATCAGAATACTGACCGAGAGAACGATTGACTGACTAAGTGACTGATTGATTCATCAGATTGTGATGAAGTTTTTTTTTTTTTTTTTTTTTTTTTTTTTTTTTTTTTTTTTTTTTTTTTTTTTTTTTTTTTTTTTTTTTTTTTTTTTTTTTTTTTTTTTTTTTTTTTTTTTTTTTTTTTTTTTTTTTTTTTTTTTTTTTTTTTTTTTTTTTTTTTTTTTTTTTTTTTTTTTTTTTTTTTTTTTTTTTTTTTTTTTTTTTTTTTTTTTTTTTTTTTTTTTTTTTTTTTTTTTTTTTTTTTTTTTTTTTTTTTTTTTTTTTTTTTTTTTTTTTTTTTTTTTTTTTTTTTTTTTTTTTTTTTTTTTTTTTTTTTTTTTTTTTTTTTTTTTTTTTTTTTTTTTTTTTTTTTTTTTTTTTTTTTTTTTTTTTTTTTTTTTTTTTTTTTTTTTTTTTTTTTTTTTTTTTTTTTTTTTTTTTTTTTTACTCAGCGATCACACTGCATGCATTAAAAGACAATCGTACAGTAAAGTGGGTGGGACAGTGTCAAAATCCTAAGATGTATTATAGGTAGTTGGAGATAGCGGGAGATTGCTTACTGAATCCAGATTCATCTAATCTACACACTGAAAAGATGCAACAGAGTGACTCAGCGCGAATCTCAGTGATATGCAAGATATTATTACCACCAGTCAAATCGAAGAATAATAAGTAATGTTGAAATGAATTCAATTCACATTATAACATTAAAACAAGTTACTTATTTTTGAATCAATTAGTCACTTTTCTAAATTCTCATCGTGTTATTAGAAGATGGAGATTATCTGAAAGATGTGATGTGATGTATTAACGCTCTGCACTACGAAAACTCTGATCCTCCACAAATTAAGTCCTCATATCGATTTATATAAAAAAATCAAGGGTAATTAAATTGTTGTTCATTGCTATTTTTGTATTAACTGAGCAAGTGAACAAGAAAAATGTCATATGGTGAAGTGCATTCGAGGTCGTCAGCAGGGCGAGGAGTATTCCACTGTGTGAGCTCGTCATAGTTGTAGTCAACGTACACCTGAACTGACATGATGAACTGGAAATATCCATATTGTATGAGTATCACTACCGTCTACACGCACAACCCTCTCCTTGAACCTCATCAGAAACGACTAGAAGTCATCATAAGCAATTACATGTGGACTCGACCATAGCCAATTGCGACAGCTCTCCCGTGTTCTGTGTGTAAGTGGCACCAAAAATGTGCTAATCTACTCTATCACATTTGTAGATCGAATGTGAAACTACCTACATTATTAACTTAATACATCGTATACTTGGGGTTAATATTGTTATTATTCTTATCATTTTTCTTTCCCACTTTTCATACTACTGTTTCTACTTATGACAAATGCTGCTGTTGTGAATTCTCGTTAAGTCTACTCTGGAAGGGCATTTCACTAGCTGTTATCGTTATTCAGTAAATTAGATCCAGACAGCTGATAATTCGACAGTGTGTCACGAGTGTTGTTTTGGAATGAGGCAAATCTGTATATATTACTATGAAGTATAACAGATTCACCTTAGCAAAGCTGACGCGATATTGTTAGAGTTCACTCACTGACTTTGAAACGTAGTACAAATAGTTGGTTTTTGACATATTTTTTTATTTCAATTTTAAAAATCAATATAGTTAGGAACTATAACAAAGTGGAAATCATTCGCTATTTCCGTTTGTTTCTAATTTGGTGGCAAACGAATCAAATGATCGTGATCGCTTAATTGGATCCAATGAATATTAACTTCGTCATTCATTGCATATTGTCAGAGTTGACCTCTTTTGACCATTCGTCGTATTCGTGTGTCTCCTGAAACATTTAATAGGAACACGTATTTGCACCAGTGTATTCTGCAGGAATCCTAATTCCTTCCCTAGACAATGGATTAAGATTCATGGGTGCCTATTCTTCCTGACTCATACATCAGGCATGTGACCGAAAACATTTCGGATCGGATGGTTGGAAAACTGAAGAAACGTGTATTTTATTCCTACGGATTCATGTTTTGTATCAATATGTCTCTTGAGTGGAATATCCTCTCCTCTAATCAACTAGTCGTCAACAGATCCAAACCACACCTCCACCATGAGAAGGTCGATAGAAATGGAACAAATCCTGCTAATATCAGGACTGGAGATCTGTAGCAGTTAGTGAACTGATGAAGAGATGTGCACCCCTCTAATCGATCTTCTCAGTAACCACGTGGATATCAGTCGCATACCAGTGTGTCTATTGATAAGTCTGTTGTCGTCAGCTCTACAGGAGAAAGTAATCTGTCTCTCTTCCTGTATTCATACACGGTCTGACGCGAACAACTCACAACTGAGTGAAGACTGAGCGTCATTGATTCAGTAGTAAAACCATCGACAAACATACTAGTTGCCAGTTCCAATAAGTTAATTACCGTATTAATTTCTCTTTTGAGACGTCTACTTAGACCAATAGAAGTACGCCCTCCGTTCTCATTTACAATTGGTGAGGATGGAGCTGACTTGATTGGTGCAGTTCAAATCGTGGACAGCTGTGCTGATTGATTTCACCAGTCACCAGTCAACTTCTCTCAATACCCGAACACATATGTCAGATGTGTCTGTGTGTCAGCATGAATACGTGAGTGGGTGTGTTGTTGCAAAGCAAAGTGGTATAAATAGGGTGGAGTGAAGACCATCGTGTATCACAGTGTGATAATCCACATACAGAGAACTGAGAATGCAGTCGAACTGTGTAGGAACTAGAATGGTCATCGCTACTGCCATCTTCCTCATCGAATTGATCACAGTGTTTGCTGCTGTGGCACACGATACTCTGTCAATTGAAGAACGTGAGTGATTCAAACTCAACGTAATAACTAACTAACTAACTGAATAACTGACCAATTAAGCATTTGTTCTATGAATTTGTTGTGTATGAGGTGCTTTCAATGTCTTTCGTTTCTTCTTCCATTTTGCCAATAGGTCCAATGGGATTCCGTTATACAGGCGGATAGGATAATCAGTGAAGCCGAATATCGCATCACCTGGATATTTATTGAGTATGCACTACACTAGATGTGAACATTGAGTGTGATTATCTTTTCGTAAAGCATGATATAATTAATAATAATGATAATAATAAACATGTTCTCGTATTCACCTTGTTTTGCATACCGATTTCCGCTCACTGATATTTCGTTGACATCTAGTGGATGTGAATATTCAGTGGTGTGCTGATACAGTAGTAGTTATATCGTCAACTCTCGATGTAGCGTCTCAGTGACGAATACGAATTGGCGTGTTTTATACATGTTGTCCTGTTGTGCTATGTCGAATCGTAGCAATTCTCGAATACGTGCTCAATGTGTAACGTGATTAGGTTAATTAGGAATCTATATATCTTGTCGCGATTTTCGCCATGTGTCGGTATTATACTCTCCTGAAGCTTACTCGTCATAACTCAACTCAAAATCCACTGAAATTTATGGTGTAATAAGAGCATTCTCTTCTCGATTCTTCATTGACATCTCATTTGTCGCATATTCATGGACACTGTATATTGAGATCTCTTGACTGCTTGACAGTGGCACACTGTGTGTAGTTTTATCGCCAGCGCCACGTTCACTTGTTCTTGTCTTCATGGTTGTTTGCAATTCATGAAACACATTGATGTGTATGAATGGATTTCATCGTACCGTTCTATAGATGATGTTTCCCGGAAACAGGTGTTTTCCACTGCTGTGACGCGTCTTCACATTAAGTGCATCTCAGCTTAGTCGAAATGACGCTGTATTGGACACGGTCTCCAGCTTTGTCCGAAGACATTGAGACGGCTTTGTGTAGCCATGGGTGTAGCCCAGGTGAAAGAGGTGTTGAAACTTCATGAGAATTTACAACTGGTATGCAAGTCAGATTCTCTCTGAATTTGTTTAGGCATGTGACCTGATTTGCACAGCTCTGATCAACGCGAGTGTATTCCGAATCTCACGGATATTGTGTCTTCTCATCTTTCATTTTCGGTGGAACAAATCACTCAAATCTTGTGTTGAAAATCTGAATCTCCTGATTTTTTACTGAGTGCTGAATAACAACAACCTTTTGGAATTTCTCCATGAGTGAAAACCAAAGTTATGTATGTCTCGGCTTGCACCCACGTTTCGCTATTCAATGGTGCTAAGAGCCTCATCCAATCAGCAGTAATACAGCAGAATTCACGAAATCTCAACACATATTCTAAAACCCAATAACAATTCTTCAACATGAGTAGTTTTAACGTTGTTGTCAAGTTTCCCAACTGGCAAGGAATACAAGTCCATGTTTAGGTAGACTGTTGGATTCTATCATTGCGTGAAATAATCAAACCAGCATGTTTTAAAACAATGAAGTTGTTGAATTTATTTGTTTTGAATTTGTCACTTAATCGTAAAGGGTGACGATGATGGTGTTTGTGGAGTAGGTTCTGAAACCAGCTGGAATTTCGTCGTAGTCTATCATCATTCGTATTCAGATAATTTAGGTTCCATTCAAAGTGAAGTGTTTTCAAATGGTACGTTCTGTTCGATCTCTGAGGTCATCTTTGTTGGACAGTGGATTTTGTGGCCTGATTCTCTAACTGCCTCTTGTTCATCATGTATCACTTAAAATTTACTATCTCATCGCTGTTTCCGAATGGTGACCTAGGAGTACAGTAGCACACTGAAATTTCACTCTGCTCTCTGCAGTCCGTCTTGCAGTCTAGCTCCATATTTCAACAAAAGGCCCTCATTTCCTTCCTCACATGAATTCTCCTCAATGTCAATCTAGAACACTCAACTCACTGTCTCGTATTCAGGTTTCACTGGGCGACCTGGTGTTTCATGTCACTATATGATCCATTTAGGATATGTCATATACGCCCCTATCTCATTATGCATATCTTTTGGGTGATACATTCTCGATCCATTCATCGTAAGAGTTCATTCTTTCTTTGGCCTTTTAGCTGACAACCGGTGTCTTGGCATGAGGCTAATAAAACGCCCTACGCAGATCAACCCAAACGTCAGCGAAAATTTAACACAACGGAAACGAATGACGCGGCTGGTAGAGCTGTCAGAAGACAAATAATCGATGTCGTGTTTCATTGATCGCAAAAATAGACATGGTAATAGTAAATGTGCGATGCATGTTTAAGGCTATCTGAGAAAGCTGCTCAGATATGGAGAGATGCGATAAAGCAGCATACGCATCATGACTTCTTCCGCTATCATTGAAAGTCAACATCGTTTAACTGGCTTCCGACTGCTTTACCAGCGCGTCATTCATTTCCGTTGTGTTAAAGTCTCGGAAACGATTGGGTTAGTCTTGAGCGATTCAACTGGCCACCTATTGGTTCAGCAAAAAGAAAATACAGTTGTTGATTATCGTCTGCATTAGCTTGCTGCAGATATATTTTTGGTGGGCGTGTCAAGTCTCTGAATCATATAAAAGTAATTAATTGACACCGGTGAATGGTAGCTACGCACCCAAAATTCCTGCTTTACCGATACCATTGTCGGCTGAGTGGTGCTTTGGAGTGCATTAACTGCGGATCGAGTCACTGACAGCTTGCATGCTTGGCGATTGACTTACCGCTGAATCAATGACGCTCAGTCTTCACTGAGTTGCGGGCTGTTCGCTTCAGGTATTCATTGCATGATTCAAGTCGGAGAGTGCAGATTTTGGAAAATGATGTTAGTGAAATGGGGTATTGATTCGCTACAACAGTTCCTTTCACAAATTTATCCGGGATATGAAAATTGAATCCAAGTGGAAGCACTTCCATTTCATTGCGATTTAACTTCAAACTCGACAGACCAGAGATAAACGCATCAGGATTTTCTGGGAAGACATCATGCAGTTTCTTACTTGTCAGGGATTTCGACAGAAATTTATAAAAATTTGCACATGCTTTACATTGAACCTCCTGAATGAAATTGATGAATTTGATCCTCAATTTTATATTCAGTTTATTGAAGTCGCCACAGGTTCAGCCATCGGTTCTCAATTTTGAAGTCAGTTTGACAACACTGTCGACCGCCCAACAGATGATGTAGTTGTGGGCAGTCAACTTAGCACTGTCTCAGAAGATATCTTCATTTCCAACGTCAGGGATTCAATAACAAATATGGAAGATGTCAAGGCTCAGACATCAAAGAAATCAAAGTGAGAAGAATGCCTGTCCTCTGATTTTCTGAACATCTGCCGAGAGGTCTTGATATGGATTATGAGGTGGAAATCGCAAAATCCTGTTTAATTGTCAGCAGAATAAATCACACAATCCTCCTCAAGTTTGTCAAAGCAATTTCTATCCAACGCCTGAAACCCAATTTACGTTTTCAGAAGGAAGAGGTCATCAGACGTCTCTTGCCACGGGAACATAATGTAATTTTACTCTCTTTCATTTCATTATGTAATCATTGACTTCGAATTCAACCCTATTGATACAGTGTAACTCACCTTGTCCCTTGTTCTTATGATTTGAGTTGAACTCAGTTCAGTGCACTCCCACACAATTTATTAATCACTCATCATCTTACGCATTTCCAGACTTTATTAAGTAACTCCATTACCACTGTATACATACATATAGTCTGTGTTAACTTGAACCACCTGTGTAAAAGCCTGTGTATATTAGGGTAGTTATCTGAATTCTGTTCACTGAGATTTGCACCTCATGTCAACTGACATCATGTCACAACATTCGCATGTATGTTAAAACTTCTCTGCACATGAATTTAGCGATATTTTATTTAGGCTGCAAGGAGTTGACGAGAAGCCACCAAAACAAGTGACGGTACCATATTATTCTGCACAAACCACTATTGATATTGCTTCATTGGAAATTCAAATGGTTCGCAGTACATGTGGTGGGTACAAGACATTACGTGAACATAGAAAAGACAGAGGTGATGGAGACATCTGTCCAGTCAACAACAACAACAAGAGACACCAACAAACATCAGTGCGTGAAGTACACACGTCGTCATTTCCTTCACTTACTCAGCTGAGAGGTATCCTCTCAGTTACTGGCGACACATAAGGCTGTATGAAAGCTCACTCGAATCATTGGGCTGAAATCAATGTGGTGATCTTTGACAGACAGTCGGTACTTGAAGTGAAATCTGAGTGGATTCATTCAACTCTAACGTGAAGTAAGCACACTCATGTGACTAAGAGAATTAGCACGTTAGTCATTGAAGAAAGAATTATCAACAGCCTGCATCCAAATATATGCATATATGTGTACATACTCATTTCTCAGTGGTCGTGGAAATATCTCTCAAACAATTGTTCAATTCCCATCTATATTCGCAGTCTTACAAGAAGTAAACGGAGGTATTGCTATTTGGAATAGTACTCACCTGGCGTTGAATGGCTGTAAACACGCAGTTTAATGAAGCTACGCGTATTGCTAAAATCAAAGTCAGGTTACATACATAAATAAATTTTGATAGATTCTGACTTGCATAGTAGTTGAACGCGAGGTTCATTAACAAAACCCTGATAAAAATTCGAACATATTCAGCACTAAGGAGAAATCAGGACATTTGGATTTTCAATACAAGTGTTGAGAAATTTCTTCCTCCGAAAGTCAACGGTGATACGAGAAATCATCTGTGGGATTGCGAATACACTCGCGTCGATCAGAGCTGTGCAAATCAGGTCACATGCCTAAACAAATTCAGATAGATTCTGACTTGCATACCAGTTGTAAAAATTCTCATGAAGTTTCAACACCTCTTTCACCTGGGCTACAGCTACACAAAGCCGTCTCAATGTCTTCGGACAAAGCTGGAGACCGTGTCCAATACAGCGTCATTTCGACTAAGCTGAGATGCACTTAATGTGAAGACGCGTCACAGCAGTGGAAAACACCTGTTTCCGGGAAACATCATCTATAGAACGGTACGATGAAATCCATTCATACACATCAATGTGTTTCATGAATTGCAAACAACCATGAAGACAAGAACAAGTGAACGTGGCGCTGGCGATAAAACTACACACAGTGTGCCACTGTCAAGCAGTCAAGAGATCTCAATATACAGTGTCCATGAATATGCGACAAATGAGATGTCAATGAAGAATCGAGAAGAGAATGCTCTTATTACACCATAAATTTCAGTGGATTTTGAGTTGAGTTATGACGAGTAAGCTTCAGGAGAGTATAATACCGACACATGGCGAAAATCGCGACAAGATATATAGATTCCTAATAAACCTAATCACGTTACACATTGAGCACGTATTCGAGAATTGCTACGATTCGACATAGCACAACAGGACAACATGTATAAAACACGCCAATTCGTATTCGTCACTGAGACGCTACATCGAGAGTTGACGATATAACTACTACTGAATCAGCACACCACTGAATATTCACATCCACTAGATGTCAACGAAATATCAGTGAGCGGAAATCGGTATGCAAAACAAGGTGAATACGAGAACATGTTTATTATAATTATTATTAATTATATCATGCTTTACGAAAAGATAATCACACTCAATGTTCACATCTAGTGTAGTGCATACTCAATAAATATCCAGGTGATGCGATATTCGGCTTCACTGATTATCCTATCCGCCTGTATAACGGAATCCCATTGGACCTATTGGCAAAATGGAAGAAGAAACGAAAGACATTGAAAGCACCTCATACACAACAAATTCATAGAACAAATGCTTAATTGGTCAGTTATTCAGTTAGTTAGTTAGTTATTACGTTGAGGTTGAATCACTCACGTTCTTCAATTGACAGAGTATCGTGTGCCACAGCAGCAAACACTGTGATCAATTCGATGAGGAAGATGGCAGTAGCGATGACCATTCTAGTTCCTACACAGTTCGACTGCATTCTCAGTTCTCTGTATGTGGATTATCACACTGTGATACACGATGGTCTTCACTCCACCCTATTTATACCACTTTGCTTTGCAACAACACACCCACTCACGTATTCATGCTGACACACAGACACATCTGACATATGTGTTCGGGTATTGAGAGAAGTTGACTGGTGACTGGTGAAATCAATCAGCACAGCTGTCCACGATTTGAACTGCACCAATCAAGTCAGCTCCATCCTCACCAATTGTAAATGAGAACGGAGGGCGTACTTCTATTGGTCTAAGTAGACGTCTCAAAAGAGAAATTAATACGGTAATTATCTTAGTGGAACTGGCAACTAGTATGTTTGTCGATGGTTTTACTACTGAATCAAGTGGTATAGAAATCCAACATGTTTAAAAATATTGAATATAATGTTCTTTCTACATGATATGGTGAAGGAAAAAAAAACATAGGTTACAGCCGTCATGGAGATAAGTTGGTGTTTGCAATTATGAGAGTAAAACAGAGAATTAACAGGACCATAAATATAATAGAAGTAATAAAAGTAAAACTTGAAGGTATGTAAGGATGGATGGAGGAAATTGTTTATTTACTAGATGAAAGAAGGTTAGTTAATTCTTGCCTGACACTATTTTCATCACATAAAATACATGCCAAGTATGGTATCATAGACTTCTTATACTTAGACGTGCGAGCATACAGTTTTCTGAAGTTACTCCTTGTTCTACCTGAGGAGATGCAGGTGAAAGCTGAGGGTAAAGCGGATGCTCCAAGTCAGACAAAATCCCTTTAGCAAATTTATTGCACGAAGTCAAATGCCTATCGACAACGACGTTAACTATGTGGTCCACTGGGACACCACTCACTCTACTGACAGTCTTCAGTATTCTACGAATTGTGACATAGTCCTTTTTAAGCAAACCAGGAAAGAATAAGGGTGAGCAATAAAGAAGAATAGGTAGGATGCAAGAGTTTATGAAAGAGGAGAGGGGTTGAGTTATACCCGAGTGTCTTAACTTCTTAATGTAAAATGTCAAGCGGAATATTTTACTGGAGATTGCTAAGACATGGGAAGACCAGGAGAGATCAGAAGAGAGAATGAGTCCAAGATACTTAATTTCTGATTTGATTCCAATATCATTGTCGTCAATTTTACAAGTGTCATGAATCGATGACTTCTTTTAACTGTCGTTTACATCTTAAGCTGAAATCAACAGTTTGACACTTAGAAGGATTCAGTTTAAGACCGTTAGACTCAGACCATTTGCTGACTTCCGATAGAAAGCTATTTATTTTAGTACAATCTAGCTGGGAGTTAACAGCCATTGAAACCGTTAAATCATCAGCATACTTCACAAAGTTTATTTCATCAGAGTGAGGCAAGTCGTGCAAGAAGAAAGAAAAAAGAAAAGGAGAAAGAACAGCACCTTGAGGGACACCAGCTTCAGTAGGCAATGAAGTGGAAGACTTCCCTTTATATACGGTGTACCGCTTTCTTTCTGAGAAATAGGAAGGTAACCAGTTAACAGCCCAACATTCTGTTTGACCAGCTGCAAGTTTATTGAATAAGATGTCCCTAGGGACCGAGTCAAAAGCAGATGTATAGTCTGGGAAGGCACAACGAACAAATTTAGCCCCCTTGTCTAGACTGGAAGCAATGTTATGATATAAGACGGCAGCTGCATCTAAAGTGCTTCTACTGTGCTTATAGGCGAATTGTTTAGGGTCATTAAAGGACTTAAGCGAAGGTACAAGACTAAGTAAAAGTAATTTCTCCATAGTTTTCAAAAAAGGAGACGTAATAGCAATGGGTCTAAATTTGACACATGCTCCAGTAGAAGATTTAGGTATGGGTGCAACTTTAATGTCCTTCCAAACGGCAGGCACAATATTATCGGAAAAAGACTTGTTAAATAGATCAGTGAGAGGGTGACACAGAATATCAGAACATTTTTTAAAGATAATACTAGGTACATAATTGGGACCTAAGCTCTGGGAAGGGTTTAGAGACTTGAGGCACTTTTGAACATCATTTGTGTTAAAACCTGGAAAGGGGCTATTATTAACACAAGTGATGCTGGGAAGCATGGCATTTGAGAGAGAGTAAATAAAAGATTTGTTAAGAGTACATACATCAAAAGAATATGGAATATTGTTTATCTGCTTACCACCAGTGATTTCCTTAAATAGTTTCAACATATTAGAAGGATTTTTGCAGGACATGAATTTCTGGTTATATATTACATTCAACCTCTGCATTTCAGACTTAATTAAGAAGTTAGTTCTTTTTACACTAATTTTATCAATAGACACACTGGTATGCGACTGATATCCACGTGGTTACTGAGAAGATCGATTAGAGGGGTGCACATCTCTTCATCAGTTCACTAACTGCTACAGATCTCCAGTCCTGATATTAGCAGGATTTGTTCCATTTCTATCGACCTTCTCATGGTGGAGGTGTGGTTTGGATCTGTTGACGACTAGTTGATTAGAGGAGAGGATATTCCACTCAAGAGACATATTGATACAAAACATGAATCCGTAGGAATAAAATACACGTTTCTTCAGTTTTCCAACCATCCGATCCGAAATGTTTTCGGTCACATGCCTGATGTATGAGTCAGGAAGAATAGGCACCCATGAATCTTAATCCATTGTCTAGGGAAGGAATTAGGATTCCTGCAGAATACACTGGTGCAAATACGTGTTCCTATTAAATGTTTCAGGAGACACACGAATACGACGAATGGTCAAAAGAGGTCAACTCTGACAATATGCAATGAATGACGAAGTTAATATTCATTGGATCCATTTAAGCGATCACGATCATTTGATTCGTTTGCCACCAAATTAGAAACAAACGGAAATAGCGAATGATTTCCACTTTGTTATAGTTCCTAACTATATTGATTTTTAAAATTGAAATAAAAAAATATATCAAAAACCAACTATTTGTACTACGTTTCAAAGTCAGTGAGTGAACTCTAACAATATCGCGTCAGCTTTGCTAAGGTGAATCTGTTATACTTCATAGTAATATATACAGATTTGCCTCATTCCAAAACAACACTCGTGACACACTGTCGAATTATCAGCTGTCTGGATCTAATTTACTGAATAACGATAACAGCTAGTGAAATGCCCTTCCAGAGTAGACTTAACGAGAATTCACAACAGCAGCATTTGTCATAAGTAGAAACAGTAGTATGAAAAGTGGAAAGAAAAATGATAAGAATAATAACAATATTAACCCCAAGTATACGATGTATTAAGTTAATAATGTAGGTAGTTTCACATTCGATCTACAAATGTGATAGAGTAGATTAGCACATTTTTGGTGCCACTTACACACAGAACACGGGAGAGCTGTCGCAATTGGCTATGGTCGAGTCCACATGTAATTGCTTATGATGACTTCTAGTCGTTTCTGATGAGGTTCAAGGAGAGGGTTGTGCGTGTAGACGGTAGTGATACTCATACAATATGGATATTTCCAGTTCATCATGTCAGTTCAGGTGTACGTTGACTACAACTATGACGAGCTCACACAGTGGAATACTCCTCGCCCTGCTGACGACCTCGAATGCACTTCACCATATGACATTTTTCTTGTTCACTTGCTCAGTTAATACAAAAATAGCAATGAACAACAATTTAATTACCCTTGATTTTTTTATATAAATCGATATGAGGACTTAATTTGTGGAGGATCAGAGTTTTCGTAGTGCAGAGCGTTAATACATCACATCACATCTTTCAGATAATCTCCATCTTCTAATAACACGATGAGAATTTAGAAAAGTGACTAACTGATTCAAAAATAAGTAACTTGTTTTAATGTTATAATGTGAATTGAATTCATTTCAACATTACTTATTATTCTTCGATTTGACTGGTGGTAATAATATCTTGCATATCACTGAGATTCGCGCTGAGTCACTCTGTTGCATCTTTTCAGTGTGTAGATTAGATGAATCTGGATTCAGTAAACAATCTCTCGCTATCTCCAACTACCTATAATACATCTTAGGATTTTGACACTGTCCCACCCACTTTACTGTACGATTGTCTTTTAATGCATGCAGTGTGATCGCTGAGTTGTTTCCTAGGTTACTTATCTTCGTGTGATTAGTAATTCCAACCTTGGCTAAATTCTAATGTTCTGATAATCTCACTTCATCTTATCTACTAGTTTGACCTATGTAGTTGACATGGCTCATACTCATTGCAAGGTATTTTGTAAGTTATATTCTTTTGTTTAGTTGAGTCCATCGCATCCCTTAGCCCACTGACTTGATGTGGTTATGAGCAATCATTTGTGCTCAGAACGTCATCAGTTAATAATAATGTACACCACTGTGTGATTTATCGAAATGAAATCTTTTCTGTAATGGAGTTGAACTCTACCACATTTCCCAAATTCTATACTTCTATCAAAGGTGTAAATCGTCGGTTGCGATTTTCGTTTCTGGAATAAAATTAGTTTTGATTTCTTCAATTCTCTGTCGATTAGTCTTCATCACAATCTGATGAATCAATCAGTCACTTAGTCAGTCAATCGGTCTCTCGGTCAGTATTCTGATTCTTCGTATTTGTATTTGTAACGTCCAACTGAGAACTTCTTGCTATATACACTCACAATATGCAGTTGTAGCACATATCGCTAACGCGATCTGGATTTCCTCTAATGTGTTCGTGAACAGCGAATCATCTGTCGTACCTACAACACCTAATTTTTAAACTTGACTAACATCTTACTGCACTAGCGAGTTTATCGTTGATATTTCCTCAGCTGGTTTCGATAAGCGGTCGTAAATCAAGTGAATCACAGGTACTTGTACATGTGGCTGATAAAACGCACTAGAACAACCAATCATCTGCGAAAATTAGGCAGGTCGGAGTGATGGAAAATGATTGGAAGCTAGTTAAACAATGTCGTCTTTCAATGATAACAAAAGTAAGCATGATGACATTGAATGTGCGAAGCATGTTTGAGGCTGTCTGAGAGAGCTGCTCAGGTTGTCATACAAATAGAGGGATGTGATGTTGCAGAATGAGGACTCTATGAATGAGTGTGGTCGCTCCTGAAAGGAAACTGGAAAGTCATTCATCAACTCCAGTCACTCAGATTGCAGTAGAGATAGCAGTGAGTGTTTGGCTGTCGTCAAGACACCAATAGCATAGAGAGCATTTATTTAGTGAGAAGCATTTCAATATGAGATGATCACAGCGAAATTCAACTCAGAAGAAATGACGAAAACGAATATGCAAATTCCTCATCTGTAGTCAACTCAGAGGACGATTTGTTAGTGTGAATTATTCCCATATTTGGAATAAAAGTCAATCTGAAGGAATATTATTGTAACAACCTGAGGAGAAGTTATTGAAAAGAATATTCCCGTTCAGATTGACTTTTAATTCAGAGAAAGTTGTCGATGAGTATTTCTATGGAGGACTGGAAACAGCAAAATGAAAGACTTCGAATGAGGGATATGAATCGCTCGCTGAAAGTAGACAGCACAGCAAGATGTCTCACAGTTTGCATGTGTGATCGGAGAGGTATTTGCAGACTTGTACGCCTTCGGTGTTTATGTGAATAGAGGGAGCATGTAAGAGCAGGAGCACGCAGGGGAATTCACGTGAGTTTCAGCAGATGGAGACATTGAAGATCAGAATAAATTCTGTAGTGAGGATTCGAAGCCTATTCATACTGAAGTGCAGAAAATTACCACAAGTTTGTTGAGGCATATTTCTAACGAAGGCATTGTTTATGATCAAGTTGACAGCCTTTAGAGAAGACGAGGATTGAAAAGTTGAAAGGTCAACACACAGTATATGTAGGAATCAGCACAAGATCGCTCCGATCATTAAGACGGAAGTGATAGATATTTTATAAATTAAAAGACAAAACCTGATTTTAAATTGACACTAGGGTGATCACATTTTGGGCAGACGAAATTAACTTAGAAAATCTGGCTCTCGTGGAGGATTTACTCTGCGTGCACCACGATTAAGCGGGAACTGAAAGGTCAGCGGAAGATTGGGTGGAGGCTGGACTTCTGGCGACCACACAAAAGATGAAAGGTGATGATGTTGCTCAGTCAAAAAGAACACCAAAAACAAAAGGCAGCATCAGTCGCCACCGGTGTTAGGAAAGCGAAAGTGGTTATCTCTTTTCCTCCTGACACCAGGAGAATCATTTCAACTACGACCGACGCGGACGATCATGTCAAGGCCAGCAAAGGTTACTACAATGAGGTCGCTTATATAACGCTTGAAATGCAACTGGCATTTCGAAAATGCTGCAGGCTTCGAAAGTGCCTCATGTGATTTCATAGTGGAGGTCAACCGGTTGGAACGGGGAACACGTAATGCAAGAAGCCACGTTTCAGCCAAGAGACTGCACCCAGCCAATAAGCATACGTAAGTGAGGATAGGCTGGACATGCCTTGTGGAGACTTTCACATTCCTCATAACGTTGGAGAAGAATTTTGTATGGATTTATCAGTGACACGTTGCCCACCTGTATCGCTTAAATCGAGCAAATCGACATGTGTGAATTTAGAATCGATGTACCAGATATATGTGTGTGTGTATAGTGATGCAGGCCAAAGATATCTTCCACATACAATTGACTAGATTCTCAGGACAAAAATAAAAGTCCTTCTACTTGACATTCTGCATTACAATTAATCCGGGAGACAATTATTCAATGGGGATAGTGTCTGCTTACACAGCGTTCCACAAAACAATGAGTATTTCAGAAATCAATATTAGAACCAACAATTTCTCCCTCTGAGTATAAAACCATTAGAATATCTTTACTCTATTTCTCTCTATTAACAACAAAAATCTTGTCCTCAAACACAAAATATAATTAGAATAGGCACACCAAACTTATATGTGTTCAGATATTTCTCTGAATAATAACATACATTTCACATTCTGAGTGAGTTTATGAGATTTTGAGTGATGTAATCAGGTCATTCTGTCTCAAGTGACCTAATAATCTGGCGGTATTTTTAAATAATGACATTCACCAGTCCGCATTATTCATTCTGTGAATCAATTTGCGGTTAAGATATTTTGATAATATTTTTATGTCTCTATCTGTACATCTGCTTCCCGGTAATAAAACAAGTCCTATGGAAGTTTATCCTTCTGAGTTCCTTTCCTGATTGCATATTTTCATTTGCATAGAATGCACTCTTGTTCTTGAAATTAATCACACTGTCATTAACCAACATGTAACTGTTTCTAAGTATGCCTTGCATTCATTGTAAGTGGGTATGAGGCTATTATCCTAACCTAATGTGAAACAATCCATTCGACACAGAAATGTGCAACCAGAAAAATATTAGAAAAAACGAAGCTAAAATCTGATCCTCTACACATTAAATCCTCATATCGATTTATATAAAAAAATCAAGGGTAATTAAATTGTTGTTCATTGCTATTTTTGTATTAACTGAGCAAGTGAACAAGAAAAATGTCATATGGTGAAGTGCATTCGAGGTCGTCAGCAGGGCGAGGAGTATTCCACTGTGTGAGCTCGTCATAGTTGTAGTCAACGTACACCTGAACTGACATGATGAACTGGAAATATCCATATTGTATGAGTATCACTACCGTCTACACGCACAACCCTCTCCTTGAACCTCATCAGAAACGACTAGAAGTCATCATAAGCAATTACATGTGGACTCGACCATAGCCAATTGCGACAGCTCTCCCGTGTTCTGTGTGTAAGTGGCACCAAAAATGTGCTAATCTACTCTATCACATTTGTAGATCGAATGTGAAACTACCTACATTATTAACTTAATACATCGTATACTTGGGGTTAATATTGTTATTATTCTTATCATTTTTCTTTCCCACTTTTCATACTACTGTTTCTACTTATGACAAATGCTGCTGTTTTGAATTCTCGTTAAGTCTAATCTGGAAGGGCATTTCACTAGCTGTTATCGTTATTCAGTAAATTAGATCCAGACAGCTGATAATTCCAAAGTGTATCACGAGTGTTGTTTTGGAATGAGGCAAATCTGTATATATTACTATGAAGTATAACAGATTCACCTTAGCAAAGCTGACGCGATATTGTTAGAGTTCACTCACTGACTTTGACACGTAGTACAAATAGTTGGTTTTTGATATATTTTTTTATTTCAATTTTAAAAATCAATGTAGTTAGGAACTATAACAAAGTGGAAATCATTCGCTATTTCCGTTTGTTTCTAATTTGGTGGCAAACGAATCAAATGATCGTGATCGCTTAATAGGATCCAATGAATATTAACTTCGTCATTCATTGCATATTTTCAGAGTTGACCTCTTTTGACCATTCGTCGTATTCGTGTGTCTCCTGAAACATTTAATAGGAACATGTATTTGCACCAGTGTATTCTGCAGGAATCCTAATTCATTCCCTAGACAATGGATTAAGATTCATGGGTGCCTATTCTTCCTGCCTCATACATCAGGCATCTCACCGAAAACATTTCGGATCGGATGGTTGGAAAACTGAAGAAACGTGAATTTTATTCCTACGGATTCATGTTTTCTATCAATATGTCTCTTGATTCAGTAGTAAAACCATCGACAAACATACTAGCCGCCAGTTCCACTAAGATAATTACCGTATTAATTTCTCTTTTGAGACGTCTACTTAGACCAATAGAAATACGCCCTCCGTTCTCATTTACAATTGGTGAGGATGGAGCTGACTTGATTGGTGCAGTTCAAATCGTGGACAGCTGTGCTGATTGATTTCACCAGTCACCAGTCAACTTCTCTCAATACCCGAACACATATGTCAGATGTGTCTGTGTGTCAGCATGAATACGTGAGTGGGTGTGTTGGTGCAAAGCAAAGTGGTATAAATAGGGTGGAGTGAAGACCATCGTGTATCACAGTGTGATAATCCACATACAGAGAACTGAGAATGCAGTCGAACTGTGTAGGAACTAGAATGGTCATCGCTACTGCCATCTTCCTCATCGAATTGATCACAGTGTTTGCTGCTGTGGCACACGATACTCTGTCAATTGAAGAACGTGAGTGATTCAACCTCAACGTAATAACTAACTGACTAACTAAATAATTAACTAACTAACTAACTGAATAACTGACCAATTAAGCATTTGTTCTATGAATTTGTTGTGTATGAGGTGCTTTCAATGTCTTTCGTTTCTTCTTCCATTTTGCCAATAGGTCCAATGGGATTCCGTTATACAGGCGGATAGGATAATCAGTGAAGCCGAATATCGCATCACCTGGATATTTATTGAGTATGCACTACACTAGATGTGAACATTGAGTGTGATTATCTTTTCGTAAAGCATGATATAATTAATAATTAATGATAATAATAAACATGTTCTCGTATTCACCTTGTTTTGCATACCGTTTTCTCCTCACTGATATTTCGCTGACATCTAGTGGATGTGAATATTCAGTGGTGTGCTGATTCAGTAGTAGTTATATCGTCAACTCTCGATGTAGCGTCTCAGTGACGAATACGAATTGGCGTGTTTTATACATGTTGTCCTGTTGTGCTATGTCGAATCGTAGCAATTCTCGAATACGTGCTCAATGTGTAACGTGATTAGGTTAATTAGGAATCTATATATCTTGTCGCGATTTTCGCCATGTGTCGGTATTATACTCTCCTGAAGCTTACTCGTCATAACTCAACTCAAAATCCACTGAAATTTATGGTGTAATAAGAGCATTCTCTTCTCGATTCTTCATTGACATCTCATTTGTCGCATATTCATGGACACTGTATATTGAGATCTCTTGACTGCTTGACAGTGGCACACTGTGTGTAGTTTTATCGCCAGCGCCACGTTCACTTGTTCTTGTCTTCATGGTTGTTTGCAATTCATGAAACACATTGATGTGTATGAATGGATTTCATCGTACCGTTCTATAGATGATGTTTCCCGGAAGCAGGTGTTTTCCACTGCTGTGACGCGTCTTCACATTAAGTGCATCTCAGCTTAGTCGAAATGACGCTGTATTGGACACGGTCTCCAGCTTTGTCCGAAGACATTGAGACGGCTTTGTGTAGCCATGGGTGTAGCCCAGGTGAAAGAGGTGTTGAAACTTCATGAGAATTTACAACTGGTATGCAAGTCAGATTCTCTCTGAATTTGTTTAGGCATGTGACCTGATTTGCACAGCTCTGATCAACGCGAGTGTATTCCGAATCTCACGGATATTGTGTCTTCTCATCTTTCATTTTCGGTGGAACAAATCACTCAAATCTTGTGTTGAAAATCTGAATCTCCTGATTTTTTACTGAGTGCTGAATAACAACAACCTTTTGGAATTTCTCCATGAGTGAAAACCAAAGTTATGTATGTCTCGGCTTGCACCCACGTTTCGCTATTCAATGGTGCTAAGAGCCTCATCCAATCAGCAGTAATACAGCAGAATTCACGAAATCTCAACACATATTCTAAAACCCAATAGCAATTCTTCAACATGAGTAGTTTTAACGTTGTTGTCAAGTTTCCCAACTGGCAAGGAATACAAGTCCATGTTTAGGTAGACTGTTGGATTCTATCATTGCGTGAAATAATCAAACCAGCATGTTTTAAAACAATGAAGTTGTTGAATTTATTTGTTTTGAATTTGTCACTTAATCGTAAAGGGTGACGATGATGGTGTTTGTGGAGTAGGTTCTGAAACCAGCTGGGATTTCGTCGTAGTCTATCATCATTCGTATTCAGATAATTTAGGTTCCATTCAAAGTGAAGTGTTTTCAAATGGTACGTTCTGTTCGATCTCTGAGGTCATCTTTGTTGGACAGTGAATTTTGTGGCCTGATTCTCTAACTGCCTCTTGTTCATCATGTATCACTTAAAATTTACTATCTCATCGCTGTTTCCGAATGGTGACCTGGGAGTAGAGTAGCACACTGAAATTTCACTCTGCTCTCTGCAGTCCGTCTTGCAGTCTAGCTCCATATTTCAACAAAAGGCCCTCATTTCCTTCCTCACATGAATTCTCCTCAATGTCAATCTAGAACACTCAACTCACTGTCTCGTATTCAGGTTTCACTGGGCGACCTGGTGTTTCATGTCACTATATGATCCATTTAGGAAATGTCATATACGCCCCTATCTCATTATGCATATCTTTTGGGTGATACATTCTCGATCCATTCATCGTAAGAGTTCATTCTTTCTTTGGCCTTTTAGCTGACAACCGGTGTCTTGGCATGAGGCTAATAAAACGCCCTACGCAGATCAACCCAAACGTCAGCGAAAATTTAACACAACGGAAACGAATGACGCGGCTGGTAGAGCTGTCAGAAGACAAATAATCGATGTCATGTTTCATTGATCGCAAAAATAGACATGGTAATAGTAGATGTGCGATGCATGTTTAAGGCTATCTGGGAAAGCTGCTCAGATATGGAGAGATGCGATAAAGCAGCATACGCATCATGACTTCTTCCGCTATCATTGAAAGTCAACATCGTTTAACTGGCTCCTGACTGCTTTACAGGCGCGTCATTCATTTCCGTTCTGTTAAAGTCTCGGAAACGATTGGGTTAATCTTGAGTGTTTCAACTGGCCACCTATTGGTTCAGCAAAGGAAAATACAGTTGTTGATTATCGTCTGCATTAGCTTGCTGCAGATATATTTTTTGGTGGGCGTGTCAAGTCTCTGAATCATATAAAAGTAATTAATTGACACCGGTGAATGGTAGCTACGCACCCAAAATTTCTGCTTTACTGATACCATTGTCGGCTGAGTGGTGCTTTGGAGTGCATTAACTGCGGATCGAGTCACTGACAGCTTGCATGCTTGGCGATTGACTTACCGCTGAATCAATGACGCTCAGTCTTCACTGAGTTGCGGGCTGTTCGCTTCAGGTATTCATTGCATGATTCAAGTCGGAGAGTGCAGATTTTGGAAAATGATGTTAGTGAAATGGGGTATTGATTCGCTACAACAGTTCCTTTCACAAATTTATCCGGATATGAAAATTGAATCCAAGTGGAAGCACTTCCATTTCATTGCGATTTAACTTCAAACTCGACAGACCAGAGATAAACGTATCGGGATTTTCTGGGAAGACATCATGCAGTTTCTTACTTGTCAGGGATTTCGACAGAAATTTATAAAAATTTGCACATGCTTTACATTGAACCTCCTGAATGAAATTGATGAATTTGATCCTCAATTTTATATTCAGTTTATTGAAGTCGCCACAGGTTCAGCCATCGGTTCTCAATTTTGAAGTCAGTTTGACAACACTGTCGACCGCCCAACAGATGATGTAGTTGTGGGCAGTCAACTTAGCACTGTCTCAGAAGATATCTTCATTTCCAACGTCAGGGATTCAATAACAAATATGGAAGATGTCAAGGCTCAGACATCAAAGAAATCAAAGTGAGAAGAATGCCTGTCCTCCGATTTTCTGAAAAATAGGTGGCCAGTTGAAACACTCAAGATTAACTCAATCGTTTCCGAGACTTTAACAGAACGGAAATGAATGACGCGCCTTGTAAAGCAGTCAGGAGCCAGTTAAACGATGTTGACTTTCAATGATAGCGGAAGAAGTCATGATGCGTATGCTGCTTTATCGCATCTCTCCATATCTGAGCAGCTTTCCCAGATAGCCTTAAACATGCATCGCACATCTACTATTACCATGTCTATTTTTGCGATCAATGAAACATGACATCGATTATTTGTCTTCTGACAGCTCTACCAGCCGCGTCATTCGTTTCCGTTGTGTTAAATTTTCGCTGACGTTTGGGTTGATCTGCGTAGGGCGTTTTATTAGCCTCATGCGAAGACACCGGTTGTCAGCTAAAAGGCCAAAGAAAGAATGAACTCTTACGATGAATGGATCGAGAATGTATCACCCAAAAGATATGCATAATGAGATAGGGGCGTATATGACATTTCCTAAATGGATCATATAGTGACATGAAACACCAGGTCGCCCAGTGAAACCTGAATACGAGACAGTGAGTTGAGTGTTCTAGATTGACATTGAGGAGAATTCATGTGAGGAAGGAAATGAGGGCCTTTTGTTGAAATATGGAGCTAGACTGCAAGACGGACTGCAGAGAGCAGAGTGAAATTTCAGTGTGCTACTCTACTCCCAGGTCACCATTCGGAAACAGCGATGAGATAGTAAATTTTAAGTGATACATGATGAACAAGAGGCAGTTAGAGAATCAGGCCACAAAATTCACTGTCCAACAAAGATGACCTCAGAGATCGAACAGAACGTACCATTTGAAAACACTTCACTTTGAATGGAACCTAAATTATCTGAATACGAATGATGATAGACTACGACGAAATCCCAGCTGGTTTCAAAACCTACTCCACAAACACCATCATCGTCACCCTTTACGATTAAGTGACAAATTCAAAACAAATAAATTCAACAACTTCATTGTTTTAAAACATGCTGGTTTGATTATTTCACGCAATGATAGAATCCAACAGTCTACCTAAACATGGACTTGTATTCCTTGCCAGTTAGGAAACTTGACAACAACGTTAAAACTACTCATGTTGAAGAATTGCTATTGGGTTTTAGAATATGTGTTGAGATTTCGTGAATTCTGCTGTATTACTGCTGATTGGATGAGGCTCTTAGCACCATTGAATAGCGAAACGTGGGTGCAAGCCGAGACATACATAACTTTGGTTTTCACTCATGGAGAAATTCCAAAAGGTTGTTGTTATTCAGCACTCAGTAAAAAATCAGGAGATTCAGATTTTCAACACAAGATTTGAGTGATTTGTTCCACCGAAAATGAAAGATGAGAAGACACAATATCCGTGAGATTCGGAATACACTCGCGTTGATCAGAGCTGTGCAAATCAGGTCACATGCCTAAACAAATTCAGAGAGAATCTGACTTGCATACCAGTTGTAAATTCTCATGAAGTTTCAACACCTCTTTCACCTGGGCTACACCCATGGCTACACAAAGCCGTCTCAATGTCTTCGGACAAAGCTGGAGACCGTGTCCAATACAGCGTCATTTCGACTAAGCTGAGATGCACTTAATGTGAAGACGCGTCACAGCAGTGGAAAACACCTGTTTCCGGGAAACATCATCTATAGAACGGTACGATGAAATCCATTCATACACATCAATGTGTTTCATGAATTGCAAACAACCATGAAGACAAGAACAAGTGAACGTGGCGCTGGCGATAAAACTACACACAGTGTGCCACTGTCAAGCAGTCAAGAGATCTCAATATACAGTGTCCATGAATATGCGACAAATGAGATGTCAATGAAGAATCGAGAAGAGAATGCTCTTATTACACCATAAATTTCAGTGGATTTTGAGTTGAGTTATGACGAGTAAGCTTCAGGAGAGTATAATACCGACACATGGCGAAAATCGCGACAAGATATATAGATTCCTAATTAACCTAATCACGTTACACATTGAGCACGTATTCGAGAATTGCTACGATTCGACATAGCACAACAGGACAACATGTATAAAACACGCCAATTCGTATTCGTCACTGAGACGCTACATCGAGAGTTGACGATATAACTACTACTGAATCAGCACACCACTGAATATTCACATCCACTAGATGTCAGCGAAATATCAGTGAGGAGAAAACGGTATGCAAAACAAGGTGAATACGAGAACATGTTTATTATTATCTATTATTAATTATATCATGCTTTACGAAAAGATAATCACACTCAATGTTCACATCTAGTGTAGTGCATACTCAATAAATATCCAGGTGATGCGATATTCGGCTTCACTGATTATCCTATCCGCCTGTATAACGGAATCCCATTGGACCTATTGGCAAAATGGAAGAAGAAACGAAAGACATTGAAAGCACCTCATACACAACAAATTCATAGAACAAATGCTTAATTGGTCAGTTATTCAGTTAGTTAGTTAGTTAATTATTTAGTTAGTCAGTTAGTTATTACGTTGAGGTTGAATCACTCACGTTCTTCAATTGACAGAGTATCGTGTGCCACAGCAGCAAACACTGTGATCAATTCGATGAGGAAGATGGCAGTAGCGATGACCATTCTAGTTCCTACACAGTTCGA
The DNA here is from genome assembly GCA_944472135.2 of Trichobilharzia regenti. Classification (NCBI taxonomy): domain Eukaryota; kingdom Metazoa; phylum Platyhelminthes; class Trematoda; order Strigeidida; family Schistosomatidae; genus Trichobilharzia; species Trichobilharzia regenti. The sequence continues at coordinate 124,178,120 of OX235264.1, read as the reverse complement.
CTGCATTCTCAGTTCTCTGTATGTGGATTATCACACTGTGATACACGATGGTCTTCACTCCACCCTATTTATACCACTTTGCTTTGCAACAACACACCCACTCACGTATTCATGCTGACACACAGACACATCTGACATATGTGTTCGGGTATTGAGAGAAGTTGACTGGTGACTGGTGAAATCAATCAGCACAGCTGTCGACGATTTGAACTGCACCAATCAAGTCAGCTCCATCCTCACCAATTGTAAATGAGAACGGAGGGCGTACTTCTATTGGTCTAAGTAGACGTCTCAAAAGAGAAATTAATACGGTAATTATCTTAGTGGAACTGGCAACTAGTATGTTTGTCGATGGTTTTACTACTGAATCAATGACGCTCAGTCTTCACTCAGTTGTGAGTTGTTCGCGTCAGACCGTGTATGAATACAGGAAGAGAGACAGATTACTTTCTCCTGTAGAGCTGACGACAACGGACTTATCAATAGACACACTGGTATGCGACTGATATCCACGTGGTTACTGAGAAGATCGATTAGAGGGGTGCACATCTCTTCATCAGTTCACTAACTGCTACAGATCTCCAGTCCTGATATTAGCAGGATTTGTTCCATTTCTATCGACCTTCTCCTGGTGGAGGTGTGGTTTGGATCTGTTGACGACTAGTTGATTAGAGGAGAGGATATTCCACTCAAGAGACATATTGATACAAAACATGAATCCGTAGGAATAAAATACACGTTTCTTCAGTTTTCCAACCATCCGATCCGAAATGTTTTCGGTCACATGCCTGATGTATGAGTCAGGAAGAATAGGCACCCATGAATCTTAATCCATTGTCTAGGGAAGGAATTAGGATTCCTGCAGAATACACTGGTGCAAATACGTGTTCCTATTAAATGTTTCAGGAGACACACGAATACGACGAATGGTCAAAAGAGGTCAACTCTGACAATATGCAATGAATGACGAAGTTAATATTCATTGGATCCATTTGAGCGATCACGATCATTTGATTCGTTTGCCACCAAATTAGAAACAAACGGAAATAGCGAATGATTTCCACTTTGTTATAGTTCCTAACTACATTGATTTTTAAAATTGAAATAAAAAAATATATCAAAAACCAACTATTTGTACTACGTTTCAAAGTCAGTGAGTGAACTCTAACAATATCGCGTCAGCTTTGCTAAGGTGAATCTGTTATACTTCATAGTAATATATACAGATTTGCCTCATTCCAAAACAACACTCGTGACACACTGTCGAATTATCAGCTGTCTGGATCTAATTTACTGAATAACGATAACAGCTAGTGAAATGCCCTTCCAGAGTAGACTTAACGAGAATTCACAACAGCAGCATTTGTCATAAGTAGAAACAGTAGTATGAAAAGTGGGAAAGAAAAATGATAAGAATAATAACAATATTAACCCCAAGTATACGATGTATTAAGTTAATAATGTAGGTAGTTTCACATTCGATCTACAAATGTGATAGAGTAGATTAGCACATTTTTGGTGCCACTTACACACAGAACACGGGAGAGCTGTCGCAATTGGCTATGGTCGAGTCCACATGTAATTGCTTATGATGACTTCTAGTCGTTTCTGATGAGGTTCAAGGAGAGGGTTGTGCGTGTAGACGGTAGTGATACTCATACAATATGGATATTTCCAGTTCATCATGTCAGTTCAGGTGTACGTTGACTACAACTATGACGAGCTCACACAGTGGAATACTCCTCGCTCTGCTGACGACCTCGAATGCACTTCACCATATGACATTTTTCTTGTTCACTTGCTCAGTTAATACAAAAATAGCAATGAACAACAATTTAATTACCCTTGATTTTTTTATATAAATCGATATGAGGACTTAATTTGTGGAGGATCAGAGTTTTCGTAGTGCAGAGCGTTAATACATCACATCACATCTTTCAGATAATCTCCATCTTCTAATAACACGATGAGAATTTAGAAAAGTGACTAACTGATTCAAAAATAAGTAACTTGTTTTAATGTTATAATGTGAATTGAATTCATTTCAACATTACTTATTATTCTTCGATTTGACTGGTGGTAATAATATCTTGCATATCACTGAGATTCGCGCTGAGTCACTCTGTTGCATCTTTTCAGTGTGTAGATTAGATGAATCTGGATTCAGTAAGCAATCTCCCGCTATCTCCAACTACCTATAATACATCTTAGGATTTTGACACTGTCCCACCCACTTTACTGTACGATTGTCTTTTAATGCATGCAGTGTGATCGCTGAGTTGTTTCCTAGGTTACTTATCTTCGTGTGATTAGTAATTCCAACCTTGGCTAAATTCTAATGTTCTGATAATCTCACTTCATCTTATCTACTAGTTTGACCTATGTAGTTGACATGGCTCATACTCATTGCAAGGTATTTTGTAAGTTATATTCTTTTGTTTAGTTGAGTCCATCGCATCCCTTAGCCCACTGACTTGATGTGGTTATGAGCAATCATTTGTGCTCAGAACGTCATCAGTTATTAATGTACACCACTGTGTGATTTATCGAAATGAAATCTTTTCTGTAATGGAGTTGAACTCTACCACATTTCCCAAATTCTATACTTCTATCAAAGGTGTAAATCGTCGGTTGCGATTTTCGTTTCTGGAATAAAATTAGTTTTGATTTCGTCAATTCTCTGTCGATTAGTCTTCATCACAATCTGATGAATCAATCAGTCACTTAGTCAGTCAATCGGTCTCTCGGTCAGTATTCTGATTCTTCGTATTTGTATTTGTAACGTCCAACTGAGAACTTCTTGCTATATACACTCACAATATGCAGTTGTAGCACATATCGCTAACGCGATCTGGATTTCCTCTAATGTGTTCGTGAACAGCGAATCATCTGTCGTACCTACAACACCTAATTTTTAAACTTGACTAACATCTTACTGCACTAGCGAGTTTATCGTTGATATTTCCTCAGCTGGTTTCGATAAGCGGTCGTAAATCAAGTGAATCACAGGTGTCTGTACATGTGGCTAATAAAACGCACAGATAGATCAACCAATCGTCTGCGAAACCTAAGCAGGTCGGAGTGATGGAAAATGATTGGAAGCTAGTTAAACAATGTCGTCTTTCAATGATAACAAAAGTAAGCATGATGACATTGAATGTGCGAAGCATGTTTGAGGCTGTCTGAGAGAGCTGCTCAGGTTGTCATACAAATAGAGGGATGTGATGTTGCAGAATGAGGACTCTATGAATGAGTGTGGTCGCTCCTGAAAGGAAACTGGAAAGTCATTCATCAACTCCAGTCACTCAGATTGCAGTAGAGATAGCAGTGAGTGTTTGGCTGTCGTCAAGACACCAATAGCATAGAGAGCATTTATTTAGTGAGAAGCATTTCAATATGAGATGATCACAGCGAAATTCAACTCAGAAGAAATGAAGAAAACGAATATGCAAATTCCTCTTCTGTAGTCAACTCAGAGGAAGATGTTGATGAGTATTTCTATGGACAACTGGAACCAGCGAAGTGTGAGAAGCTTGTGTGATGGTGACATCAGAATTCGAATGAGGGATATGGATCGCTATCTGCAAGAAAGAGGTCTCACAATTTGTATGTGTGTTCGGAGAGGTGTTTGCAGGCTTCTGCGACCTCGATGATTGAGTGAATAGGGGGAGCGTGTACGAGCAAAAGAATACAGTGATATTCACGTGGTTTTCACCAGACGGAGACATCGAAGATCAGAATAAATTCTGTAGTGAGGATTCGAAGCTTATTCATATTGAGGTGCAGACAATTACCACAGGTTAGTTGAGGCCAATTTCTAGTGCTATCAGTGTTTCTGATCAAGTGGAATGCCTTTAGAAAAGACGAGGATTTGAAAGTCGAAAGGCCAACACACAGTATATGTAGGACTCAGCCTATGATCACTCCGATCATTAGGAACAAGTGATAGATATTTTGGGAATTAAAAGACGAAACTTGCTTTAATATAGTCACTGGGATAAGTATATGTAAGGGAGACTGAATGAACCCAGAAAATCTGCATTTCGTCGAAGACTAACTGTGCGTGAGAAATGACAGGTCAGTGGAAGATTGGGTGGAGGCTGGACTTCTGGTGATCACACAAAAGATGGAGGTGATGATGTTGCTCAATCAAAAAGAACACCAACAACAACAGGCAGCACCAGTCGCCATCGGTGTGAGGAAATCTAAAGTGGTTATCTCCTTTCTTACTGACGTCAGGAGAATCATTTCAAATATGATCGACGCGGACGATGATGTAAAGGGCAGTTAAGGTAATTAGAAAGATATCTGTCTGTCAAGCAGCAGCATCCCAATGATTTCAAACACAATTTCGAGTTAGTGCTCTTATATATTTGACTTACATAACGCCTACTGACATTTCAAATAGGCTGTGAGCCTTCGAAAGTGCCTCATCTCGTTTGATAGTGGATGTCAACTGATATGAAAGTGAATCAAGCAACACGTAATTCCAGAAGCCACGTATCAGGCAAGAGACTGTACCCAGTCAATAGGCTCAATATCTTCTGAGCTTCGCAAACCTCCGCTCTGTGACAAGACTGATGTTTGCTAACAGCGTCTTCTATGTCTTCTTGTGATACTTCTGGGGCAACTGTATATGCCGGTCACTACAGGAGTATTTGGAAGTGATCAACCCATCGTTTATTCTATTTTCTCACACTCTGTTTCATTTATATTAATCTCTGCATGAATAGCGAACGAATTATCTACTTATTCTATTCCAGTAACCTACACAAATTCCTAGCACTGCTATATCATATCTTCTCCGATTTGTTCTCACGCCTCAGCGACATTTCCAGATCATATATGTCGCCATGCTCAACTTTGCTGTCATTGGAAAAACCCTTCTAGCTTGACAAGCTTCCCGGAGGCCTCCACCAGTTGACTTCTTTTGTCCGCCTCAGATATGGAGACAAATAGCTTCGTTTTTTCTAATATTTTTCTGGTTGCACATTTCTGTGTCGAATGGATTGTTTCACATTAGGTTAGGATAATAGCCTCATACCCACTTACAATGAATGCAAGGCATACTTAGAAACAGTTACATGTTGGTTAATGACAGTGTGATTAATTTCAAGAACAAGAGTGCATTCTATGCAAATGAAAATATGCAATCAGGAAAGGAACTCAGAAGGATAAACTTCCATAGGACTTGTTTTATTACCGGGAAGCAGATGTACAGATAGAGACATAAAAATATTATCAAAATATCTTAACCGCAAATTGATTCACAGAATGAATAATGCGGACTGGTGAATGTCATTATTTAAAAATACCGCCAGATTATTAGGTCACTTGAGACAGAATGACCTGATTACATCACTCAAAATCTCATAAACTCACTCAGAATATGAAATGTATGTTATTATTCAGAGAAATATCTAAAAACATATAAGTTTAGTGAGCCTGTTCTAATTAGATTTTACGTTTGAGTATGACGTTGTTGTTGTTGTTGTTAGAGAGAGAGAGAGAGAAACAGAGTACAGATATTCTCATGGTATTTACTCAGAGGTATAAATAGTTGGTTCCAATATTGATTTCTGAAATACTAGTAGTTTTGCGAAACTCTTTGTAAGCAGACACCGTCCTCACTGAAGTACTGTCTCCCAGATGAGTTGTAATGCAGAATGGCAACTAGAAAGACTCACATTTAAATCCTGGGAACGTGGTCAGCTCTTTCATTGAAAAATCAATACAAACTTCTTTTCCAACGTGATGAGAAATAAGAAAGTGTCCACAAAGTATGTCCAGCCTATCCTCACTTTCTTATGCCTATTGAATGGGTGCAGTCTCTTGGCTGATACGCGGCTTCCTGCATTACGTGTTGCTTGACTCCACATTCAGACCAGTTGACCTCCACTACCAAACGAGATGAGGCCTTTTCGAAGGCCTGCAGCATATCTGAAACGCCAGTGGCATTGCAAGCTCTATGCATGTCAAGCATATAAGAGCACTGACTCGAAATTAGTGTTTGAAATGATTCGGATGCTGCTCCTTGGCACTTGGACTTCATTGTAACCCTAACCTTTGCAGGCCTTTACATGGTCGTCTGCGTCGATCGTAGTTGAGACGATTCTCCTTCCTTCTGTAAGGAAAGGAGATAACCACTTTCGCTTTCCTCACACCGATGGCGACTGGTGCTGGTTATTTTGGCGTTGGTGTTCTTTTTGATTGAGCGACGTCATCACCTTCATCCTTTCTGTGATCACCAGAAGTTCTGGCTCCACCCACTCTTCCACTGACCTGTCAGTTCTCGCTTTCGTTTACGGGACGCAGAATTAATCCTCAACGAGATGCAGATATTCTGGGTTCATCTCGTCTGCCAAAAATGTGCTCATCCCAGTGTCTATTTGAAAGCAGGTTGCGTCTTTCCAATTAAATAACAAACGTTTAGTTGTCTCTCAATAATCACAACGATCATGTGCTTAGTCTTCAACTTTGAAATCTTGTCTTCTCTGAAGGCTGTCGACTTGATCATAAACACTGCCTGCATTAGACATTGGCTTCAACAAATCTGCTGCAAATTTCCGAACGTCATTTCGAATAAGCTTCAAATCTCACTACACAATTTATTTTGATCTTCAATGTCTCCATCTGATGAAACCCACGTTAATTTCTCGGTGTACTTTTTCTCGTATATGCCTTCTCTATTCACCCAATCACCGAAGGCAAACAAATCTGGCTATACTATCCGATGAATGTAAATTCACAACCGATTAACGAGAAAAGCATGACTGAACAGACNATGGTTTAGTTTTGGTTGAGATTATGTTTAATAACAGTGTCAGAAATATCAATAGATCTCAGAGTACCATGATCTACGGTCACCTGGATGAATACATCTATTGCGGAAATTATCTAGTGTAATATCATGTTTGTGATGTTCTTCGGAGCCTTTCTCAACGATAATGCGACTTTTCTTTGCGTCTGAATTTCGACTGTTCATTCAAAATCTATGATAGTTAAACGTTGACATGTCTAGTCATTGGGTACTGCTTAGAACACAGAAATCATTGAGATGGAGAAAACGTGTCGCTAACTGTTGTCTATGATTGTAGTGCACCTTGAATGTTTAAACGCACTCATGTAATATGGCGCCATACCATGTTTCTTTTCCTGGTGCAACTGCTCGCACGTGGCTCGATCCCTCGTTGTGCTATTATAAAGCGCATTCTTTGAACTTGCTACCCAAGCCAGTTAACACATACGGTTTGCAATATTCTTATTTATTTATTTCACATTCAATCTTCAGTAAAAATATTACTCTCAACAGGAACACTATCCAGTCACAAACCTTTTTACTTCGACTTTACTAAATGGTAATAATAGGAGAAGTCTTTAGGAAGTGTGGTTAATTTAGGTCCATCTTAAGTACAACCAACCACTCACAGATTATATTCATAACATGGCCGATATTACGGACGAATTCGTGAATCCTTTCGACGTGGCCAAGAAAAATCACATCGAGTGATTCTTGAGTCACCTTAGAAAAGACGGTAGGCTTGATGAAAAGGGTCAAGAAACACAATGGCATACAGTTATCTCGACGAATTCATGCACCAAAATAGCTTTAATCTAACCATGAGGACTCCTAAAGAAGACTGAAAGCATTATTCGGAACATATGGTGTGCAACGAAGTTATTTCATGTAACTACTTAAATATGAACGTCTTTTTCAAATTACTCACTTCCGCTTCAGAAGCGTCTGATTAATCGACAGATATTTGTCAGGGTATATATTAGGTATTACCGTTTTATGCTGCTTTAGTTTAGAGTCACTCGTACAAGAAATATCCTCACCTTACAGTTTAGATTTACAAAAGAAGCACTTAGAGAATAAGTGGAATACTGTATCTACGCTCACCAAATTCAAATTAATGGGCAGGATCTGATTTAGAATGACGTTTCTTAAACTTCACTGGTTCTGATTTGTTCTTGAAGATCAACTTTTGACAGACCTTAACTCTGGCTATTAAACTTTAAATTCGTCAATATAGAAAACCAGTGAGTCATTCAATGGTAATATTCTGCACCTGCATGCTTCAATCATCCTTTCGTCTACATTAGTCCTCAGTCATTCTGGTTCCTGACTGAAATCAATGAGAAAGAAAGACACCGGCTGATTATTATCATTCCCTTAGGTTGCAAGTAGTACAGAGGGCGACAATAGCACATAACCATTTTGATCAATTTGTCTCTGTCCTATTCAGCTGAGTTCATGATTGACCATAATCTCTCATCTCCTCCTCCGACTCGCGCGATCTTCTCCATGTCACCCTGGCACCAACTACCCACTTTTCGCTTCCTATTAGGATTACACTTGACTGGTGACCTGATGCGCGATATCACTCAATGGCCGCCTCAGTGTATGCCCGATTCATCTTCATTTTCTCCTGCATATTTGTTGAGCGATCGGCTCTTGGTTGGTTTGTTGCCAGTCAGAGTTTCTTGTTTATTATTCTTTCTCGCCATTTGATCTTCACTATGGAGCCAGTAAAGTCAGCTGTTGAGGAAGGTCAGTAAATTGTTGGAAAATTTTTACGCGACACACAGTGTAATATTCCGCCCAATACAGTATGACTGACTGACTTCACATCTGTACTCGAAATCCGAATTTCGTTCTCTAAACTGAGGTGTGCAGAAGATTTTCAAACTGGTTTCAAGTAGATGATGGCGTACCTTGCTCATCTGATTCTGGCTGGCAAAGTTCAACAAGTGCGTCCTAAACGATGCGAACGCACGAGTGACTTTCAACCGACCAATCATAAAAAAACCCGAAAATCTCTCTGATATTCTACAATGGATGATATGATTACACTGATCTCAGTTGAGAGCATATGTGTTCCACACCGTGTGTCGATATTCAAGCAACAGTATCAGAGGTGCGATTTGTTAACATCAGTTTCTACAAATTGATTGAGAAGGATTTTCGTGATATCTGCTAATTGAGTGCATGTCAGAGAGTCGTATACTCGAAAGATTAGTTACTGACGACTACAAAATTCCATTATGTGTGATAGTTTTAGAATCATTTGCGCATACACATGTGGCAATACATGCACTCAGGCCATGAATATAATTCTCCCTCTTCATTGTTCGATTCATACATGTCAAAGGTTCTTGGCTGTGTGGTTGATATCAGTATCAAATTAAAGAATTTGTTACTTGATGCGAATGAATGATTTATCAAGGTATATTTGAAACAATGTTTTCGTGACGTGAAGGAAATCCCACAGTCTGAGGAATTCAGTGTCACCGATATGTGAAATATTGTGTCATGGTCACAAGACTGCTTTTCACCTCATCAGCACTTTTTCTCATTTGTTATTCTCTTGTGCATATTCACCATTGGGTGTTAAGCAGAGATGAATAAGTGTAGTGAAGTGAAACATGGATGCCCATCTACACAGTCTGTGTATAGCGATCAAATGAAAACATGTTACATGCATATACTCAACATGTTGTGTATGAGTATTATTCACTGATTTATACAACATAAGATCTACACGGAATTCACGTGAAATAGTGTTTGGCGGTACAGCGTGTGACGCTGAATTGTTCCGTCGGAAAAAAATGTTTTGTTCTCGTCACCTTTTAGAAGTACTCTGTATTGCGTTGACAATGAATCTAGAATGCCTGTAAGCTCATATAACAGTCTGAAAGGAAACTAATGTCCTCTGCACAGCATCTCAACTAGCTAGGTGTGGTAAGAGGGCAAATTACCTGAGGATTGGAAGAAAGGATACTTATTCAAACTACCAAAGAAAGGAGACTTAAGTCAATGTAAAAGCTGGCGCGGAATTATGCTCCTGTCCATTCCAAGCAAAATACTAAGCCACATCCTCCTGGAGAGAATCAAACAAGCTGACGTGGATGAAAAACTTCGACCGGAACAAGCTGGATTCAGGAGAAACAAATCATGTATTGATCAAATCGCCACACTATGGATCATCATTGAACAAAGCTTGGAATGGCAGTCACCTCTCTATCTCAACTTCATCGACTTTGAAAAGGCCTTCGACAGCGTCGATCGAGAGGTCATTCGGCAACTACGTCGCTACTACGGGGTCCCATCGACAATTATACATCTCATCCAACAGTTATACGACAATGCTGCATACCGAGTAATCCACAACGGGAAACATACGGAAGCCTTCGAAGTGAGAATGAGAGTGAGGCAAGGCTGTATACTATCGCCAATGATTTTCCTGATTGCAGTAGATTGGATATTGCGACACACAACAGGCTGGGCGATGAGGTAACAGGCGTAAAATGGACGAGCAGGCGTAGCTGAGGTGCGATTTGTTAACATCAGTTTCCACAGGTTGATTGGGAGAGATTCTCCTGATATCTGTTAATTTATTTTTATTTTTTTTGATTTACAGCTTGATTCCATACCGTATTTTTGGTACAAGTATGGAATTTTCAGCATGGATATCGGTAGCCCAAATTTTGCAGGCCGACCATAGATATCAGGTGTGCGCCGGCGTGGGCTCGAACCCCACCATGTGCATGGTTGGCGAGAGTCCTAACCACTGTGCCACCGACGCACATGCTTGTTTAAGAATTCGAATACGAGGATCATTTGTATCTGGGGTCACAAATCTCCAATATGTGTGATAGTGATTAACGAATAATAATAATATATTAACAGCTTTATTCCAAACGGTATTTGTGGTACAGGTATGGAATTGTCAGCGTGCATTACAATATAATGCATCTAATTACCTCATAAATTATATAAGATTTTCAAAATCAAAAAAATAAATAAATATATGCCAAAAAATAAAAGATAAATAAAAATTTTTAAAAAAACAGCGTAGAGTTTACATTTCAAACAATGCACCACATGATATGAAATATAAAGTTGATGTGTGATAGAAGATGAGAACAACAGTGTAATAGTAACGAGGAAAGGAAAAAAAACAACTAATGGGACTATTTGTTTGAGTGACGCAGTAAGTTTATCGTGTCATACCTAACGGATTTCTCATCACCTAACAGCTGTGACAGATATTGTATTGTGGAGTTTTTGTACTTGCGCATGCACCCATGGCAATACATGCATTCAAGCGGTGAATATAATTCTTGCTCTTCATTGTTAGATTGATACGTCAGACATTCTTAGCTGTGTTGTTGATATCAGTATCAAAGTAAAGAATTTGTTACTTGATGCGAATAAATCATTTATCAAGGTATATTTGAAACGATGTTTTCCTGGCGTGACGGTAATCATTCATTTTGAGGAATTTATTGTTATCGAACTGTGATATATTATGTCACAGTCACAATACTACTTGTAAGTCATTTCATCAGCAATTCCCTCTTATCTATTATTCTCTTGTGTGTATATTCATCATCGGGTGCCAAGCCAAGATCACTTAGTGTAGTGAAGTGAAACGTGCATGCCCGTCTCTTCATTCTATGTGCATTGATCAACAGAAAACATGTCACATGCACATACTCAACATGTTGTGCGTGAGCATCATTCACTGATTCATACAACACGAGAAATAACACATTCTCTCTGTACATCAGCACATTTAATGGAGTACTCCTCACCTGAACTGGTGTTCGTGAGTCGTCAGTTAAGGTGAAGTTGAAGAGAGATGTAGATAGGTAGATAGATAGATCACGGATAGACAGATAGATAGATGGATATTTCACGAAATGCTACAGATCACCTGTGTTGATATTAACAGGATTCGTAGAGTCATTACTCTCACTTGCTATCGAAATTAAAATCCTGGAGGACTGAAGCATCAACGCATTCAACAAAATCTGTTTGTTCACATAAATACGTAGAGTTACATATTAACTGTGCACATCTTCATGGTTTGTTTATGCAGGTATCCGGAAATGTACAGACGATCCATGCATCTTCCCTCCCGAACATACGTCAAAATAAGTAACACAACTCTAATTCTCCTCTTGATGATTTGTGACTTATCATCTCGTAAACGTTTTCGTCAACAAGCTTCCACTTAGAACATTTCATGAGAATACAAACAGGCAACCGGAAAAGGAAATACCTATTCAAGACCTTGACAAATCTATATTGATTTATCAGACGCGTCCGAATCGGAAGTGAGTAATTTGAAAAAGACGTTTACATATAAGTAGTTACATAGAATAACTTCGTTGCACTGTATACGTTCTGAGAAAAGCTTTCAATCTCTTGTAGGAGTCGTCATAGTTTGGTTAAACCTATTTTGGTGCGGCAATTCGTCAAGATAACTGAATATCATAGTATTGCTTGACTGTTACATTACGCCCACCGCTTTTTTTAAAATGACTAAATAAAATTTCGATGAAATTTACCTCGGTCTCATCCAAGAGATTCACGAATTAGTCCATAATATTAATCAGGTTATAAACAGAGTCTGCAATTGTAGCTCAGCGATATCACAAGAAGGGATCAAGCCACGTGCGAGCAACTGCACCAAAAAATGAAACATGGTAAGGCGCCATATTCCATGAATGCGGTTAAACAATAGTTTGAACATTCAAGGACTACTAGAAGTCCACAAACGACAGTCAGCTTACGTTTTCTCTCTTTCAATGAACCTGTAGCCTAAGCAGTAGTCATTGACTAGACTTGTCAGCATCAAAACTATCATAGCCAAAATCAAAGTGACGTAGAGTGAACGGTAGGAAGGAACATCGGAAACATGATATTGTACTAGATAATTGTCTCCATGATTGTACTCATCCAGGTGACCGTAGATCATGGTACTTTGATATTTATTGATAATTCTGACACTGTTCTTTAACCTTCTGTGAACTGTAACCAAATCTCTACTCCTAATTCCCCATTAAAGTCTAATCTTAACCGCTACCTCAAAGCCTAAGTTGCACTTTGAAAGTGTAACCCTATCTAGGAGTATAGATTTACAGAAAATGAACCTACAGTAACTGAGTAGGATATCGAATCCAATCATAAAAATTCAAATAAGATGAGCATGATTTGATTTAGAATAACCTTTCATTGCTCCGTAATCTGATTGGTTTTCGATGGTCAGCTTTGACAGACGTACGCATTTGGTCATGATAATTTAATGTCAACCCTTCCTTTCTCAACAACAAGTCATTATTTTAGACAGTATGTGAACACAGTACAGAAATTCTCAGCGTATTTAGCTCCAAACTATTCCATCCTCATATGGAAATCGCAAGTGAAGTAATAATCCAATGTGTATCATTTGTCGTAGTCTTGTTGCATTTGAAGAGAGAACCAATTACGTAGACATTTTCTTGGTTTCTTTCAAGAATTGGCGAGTGATTTGTTGGAAGTCAGTCAAAGATGTGCGCAAGTTCACGTAGTGAACCTCTGATACAATTTCATGAATAAACGAGTAAGAAATGCAGAAAAGCATAAACAGTTCGTTGGATGGACATTCTGGCAGGCAGGTGATCTAAGAAGGCAGGTATCTGTCACGGAGAATAACGCAACTAAAACTGAACCACACCACATTCAGCCTTCACATGATCTCCTGCCAACAAATTTCATCTTCAATCATACATGACCTTAATTGTCAGGCGGCTAGTGTAGGACACCACACAGACACACGTTTCGTAGTTATTAGGCTACCAGAGAGTCCGAGGAAACTTGGTGGTTGTCAAGTGAAGAAGTTGTTTTGCCGATTGCATGCTCCAACTTTGTTTTCTCAATGCTGGATAAGAATATAAGTGCTAAAATAGTGGTACGTTGACTGCCGCAACTACACCATCTGTTTGGCTCAATACCTTCATCCTCTATACGAGAGCTTATCTTCACCCCCTTCCTTTGCAGTCGAGTAGGTAGGCGTCTCGCTATTACTTATGGGACGGAACTTGAGTTCAGGTCGCTCATGCAATTCGTCGAAATCAACGTATTCCTGTAAGTCATCAGACTATCCAGAAACTTAGAGAGTTACTTGGAGTCATCTTGTAATTGACTACCGTTACTTTTAACAACCTCAAATACGTTCCTTACAATCATCGAAGGTCTTCCGAATATTTGACGCAGTATACTCATAGCCTCAGAATATCCTTCCTTAGGGGGCATGAACGTACAGCACTGTATAGCTCTTGAAGCAACTTCAGTGCAGTACCTCATCAAATACATCAACTTCACTTCATCATTTATTAAGAAACTACTCAACACGACTTCAAACTCCTTTACAAACTGTAAATAGTCAGCTGGATTTCCGTCAAAACACCGAGGTTCAAATTTAGGTCTATTATCCCTAGACTGCGAAACATGAACAACAGACTCATCAGACTGATTATCATACATATCATTACAATTAACAAGCAACTCAGCACCACTCACTTTCCTGCTTGCTTCCAAGACGCTCTGTCCCTTCTTTGACCCAGGCATCATTGAACTTGAGTAAAAATTTCAGAAAAGTTCCAGGTAATACTTGTGCAAGGAAGACTGGCAAGCACCAGGAAAGACGAACGGGAACTATCGGAAACTGTCAGTCAAGTCTGATAAACCCTCAATGTCCAGCTCTTACTACGCTGAACCTCACGCCGTCGCTCGAAGATTTTCAGAAACAATTTGTAATAACAAACGCGAAAAACCAGAACACAGATTGGCGACTCGAGAATCCTTTAATCTTACGCCAATAGGTAACCAACAATAAGGTTATTTATTACACAAGGTCTAAGAATAAATGTTATAACAATAAATCACGATAATACTTCTGATAGTTTTCTGTCTTCCTCTGAACAGCGAACGGTGAGACGATGACTGCCGTATTGATGACCCGTGAAAAATATGGAGGAGTTGGGTTTGAACAAACAAACATGAGTTGATCGTTCAATCTTCAACTACATTGACACTGATATAGAAATCAAGTCTGAAGTTAAGCATCTTGGGATAATTCTTTCTTCTGACCTATCCTGGTCTTCCCATGTCTTACCGATGTCTAAAAGAATATTTCGTCTGACTTTTTACATTAAGAAGTTGAGGCACTCAGGCATAACCCAACCCCTCCTCTTACAGTTTGTCAACTCGCTTGATGGTTTCCTCAGGGTGTGGCCATTCCATCTCCATTTCTTCCTGCCTATCTGTTTCACAATCGGTTCCTGGTTGATTCGCTCCCAGAGATCTTTGTTGCTGATCTTTTCTGGCTGGCCATCTTATCATGAGTGTTGTGCGAAGACAACTGTTGATGAAGGTCTGAAGTTTGTTTGAGATGCCTCTTATGACTCGCCAAGTCTCTAATCCGTATAGAAGCACTGATTGTACATTGGGGTTGAAAATTCGGATCTTATTTTTGATGCTGAGTGCTGTTGACTTCCACACAGATTTGAGAGTAATGAAAGCCTGCCTTGCTTTTCCGATTCTGGCTTTGATATCCTCGTCAGTTCCGCCTGTAGTTGAAACGATGCTTTCCAGGTAGGTAAAGGAGGTTGTTTCTTTCAGGTTCCTTCCATTTATGCCGACTGATTGTTGTCTGTTGTTGTTGCTGTGGCTGTTGGTGTTGGCCAGGAATCTTCATCACCTCTGTTTTATCTATGTTCACTTGAAGTCGTATCTTTGATGTTTCTTCTGCCAACATGTTGCTTTTCACTTGCAAATTTCTTCCAGTTTGTGGGAAACCAAACATATATCATCAAGGGCGAAGTCTAGATCCACCAAGTGTTTTGTGTGAGTCCATTTTATGCATGTTCCCTCATTGCCCAGCCTGTTGTAAGTCGCATTATCCAATCTACTGCAATCAGGAAAATCATTGGCGATAGTATACAGCCTTGTCTCACTCCCGTCCTTACTTTGAAGGCTTCCGTAATTTTCCCGTTGTGGATTACTGGGCATGCAGCATTGTCGTATAACTGTTGGATGAGATGTATAATTGTCGATGGGACCCCGTAGTAGCGACGTAGTTGCCAAATGACCTCTCGATCGACGCTGTCGAAGGCCTTTTCAAAGTCGATGAAGTTGAGATAGAGAGGTGACTGCCATTCCAAGCTTTGTTCAATGATGATCCGTAGTGTGGCGATTTGATCAATACATGATTTGTTTCTCCTGAATCCAGCTTGTTCCGGTCGAAGTTTTTCATCTACGTCAGCTTGTTTGATTCTCTCCAGGAGGATGCGGCTTAGTATTTTGCTTGGAATGGACAGGAGCATAATTCCGCGCCAGCTTTTACATTGACTTAAGTCTCCTTTCTTTGGTAGTTTGAATAAGTATCCTTTCTTCCAATCCTCAGGTAATTTGCCCTCTTACCACACCTTCTCCAGTAGTGGTGTCATCAAGTCCGCTGTTGTCTGTGGGTCCAGTTTGAATGCTTCTGCTGGGACTCCATCTGGTCCTTTTGCTTTTCCAACTTTAAGCATCTTGGTTGCATTCAGGACTTCTGAGTTTTTCGGGGGATCGATATTCACTGGTAGTTCTGCTTCCGTTGTTGGTATTGTTGGGTTTGTTGTAGGTGGCGGACGATTTTGAACTCTTTTGAAGTGATCAGCGCAGTGTTTTCTTTGTTCCACCTCTTTGGTGAATGACTTTTAATTGTCGTCCTTTATTGGCTTAATCTGTGTCGAACTTTTGTCCAATAGTTTCCTAGTTGTTTGGTAGATTGTGGCGAGGTCTCCTTTGCTTGCAGGTTCTTCCGCTTCATTTGACATGGTTTCACAATATTTTCTTTTGTCTTCCCTGTCACTCTTCTTTACTCCTCTGTTTAGTGGATTGTAGCTTGAATTCAACTCCTGTTTTTGTTCCTCGTCGGTGCACTGGATAATCTTTTGTTTAGAAAATCAAAACAAGTGATTCAGCGAAGAGACTCTTTTCAACGAATTCATCATCAAGCTGTACAGTCGTATATATATGGTTTTTAATAAGTTATATCCGGTGAGGGAATTGAAACTTAGGTGTGAATGCACAAAATAATAATAATAATAATCATATGAAGTTCAATTGAAACTAGAATGTTTGTGATTATAATCATAGTTAAATGTCAAGTGGCAAAGCAAATTATTGTCATATATAGAATAATTCATAGGAGGGATAGAACTTGAAAAGGATGTGCAATTATAGGATTAGTAGACAAATCGAATAAAACAAAAACGCTACGTAATATTGTGTGAAATCTAATAGCATAGAATTTATCGTTGTAAAAACAATTGAGTTAGAATGACAAGTGGAACAAGTAAAATAATACCGGGGACAGTTCAAAGTGAGAATAGTAATAATAACAATTGACTTAATAAGGAAGAGTATACAAAATGAATAGAGAAAGTGAAAAATGGAAAATTGGTAGAGCTAAAATATGATTGGGGATTACCTTATTTGAACGTGAACATATAAATACAACAATATATACAATTTTACGTATGGGTTGTTGTTAAAAGATACAAATGTCCAAAAGCTCTGTTATAGGTATTAGCAGTCAATAATAGTAAATCCAGGGTTTAAGCGTTCGAAAATTAACGGAATTCAATAATTTCCAGAACTTCGTGATGAGCAATAGCAAAGAAGTGAAAGATTTATAGATTACTCGCAAAAGTAAGGCACTGAATCGAAAGGCGCGCGCAATACAGAAGGGCGTCTGAAAGCCCGCTTGGATCACTAGGCTGAAATCAATGTGGTGATCTATAGCAGACACTCAGTACATGAAGTGAAATCTGAGGAGATTTATTTCACTCTAACGTGACGTAAACACCCTCATGTGACTAAGAGAAATAGCGCGTTTGTTCTTGAAAAAAGAAGCCTGCATCCAAATATATGCATATATACATTGATTTGCACTGGTCGTGGAAATATTCCTCAAACATCTATCCAATCCCTACCGATATGTTCATGTTAACAAGATGTCACTTAAAGTATTCCTATTTGGAATAGTACTCATCTGGCGTAGAATGGCTGTAAACACGAATTTTCATGAAACTACGCGTATTGCTAACATCAAAAGAAGGACGGACTATTACAACACTGAGGAAAATATCACGAAATATTTCGTGTTACATTCTCTTAACAACCACTTCGATTTAAAATATGAAATTTAATTAGAATGAACTTACCACACTTCTATGATGCTACATATTTCTCAAATTTCATAGCAGACAACTCACATTCTTGCTGTATTTGACAGACAGTGAAAGAATGTTCATTATATTAGCAAAATGTACCTTGCTTATTCTGCTTTAATTTGCTCGAGAGTGTTTCTATTTTTTTGGTTTGTAAATTTCATCGATTAATAGAGAGAGAGAGAGAGAGTTACGTATAATCTCTCCAAGTTCTTATCTTTGTGCTCTCTCTTCCCCGGGGGTACACAGTTCTCCTTGAAATTTATCCTCTTCGCTTCCTTTTCCTCATTGCTCATTTCAGTGTCCATGGGATGCGTTCTTTATCTTTTACTTCTTGAAATTGTCATACATCACAGTTTGGATGAGTCTGGATACACTGCAGTGCACATTTGAATGTTAAACACGCTTTGTTTTATTTTGTACTTGTACGAAAGGACTCCAACGCCACTTTGTGATTTTTCGTTGTGGTCATTATGGCCAAATAAATCCTTTCAGTTTTTATTAAAGCAATATCCGTTAGACAGGGTCTAGACTCTTCCGTTGGATAATCCTAACTCAAATATACGCCCAAAGTGAGCCCTTTTCACTAATAACCAAGTCTTTATTCGTTTGCATTTTGTTACCAATACTTAGCCGTTAGGTAGAGTACTGAATTAAAGGATAAATATGTAAACTGTGTTAAACGAGGACTGTTAAATTGTAGCTTATCATCAGCACATTCACCAACACATGACAACACTCTCCTCAGTACGTGTTATTCGAATTTCGAATTATCTCATCGACTTCACTCTCACTATTTAATCATCCAGCTAGTATTGCAATGCGCTGAATTGTTTTCGAATGACAGTCGATATTCGCACAACATATCTGATAAATGTGAAACGGTGTTTTCTCCATCCACCACGTCATATTTCACTCAAAAGCTGAATCTGATTGTTACTATTTGTAGTTTCGATGGTGGATGCAATTCCAAAACCCGAAAATTTCACTGACTGTCGACTTCATATAGGAAGTGAGTGAATGGATGAACAATTAGGCGATTGTTTCCCAGAGTTCGAAGGGCTGGCTATTGACTCAGTAATTGCCGAAACTGTGATAAACGTGTGGTCGTGTCATCAAGAAAATCTGATCCAGTATTCCTTCTTCAGTTGACAACCACTAAATCGTCGTGAAATGGACCCGGTTTCTGTGTGGTGTCCTACACTAGCCACTTGACAATCAAAGTCATGTATAATCGAAGATGAAATTTGTCATAGTTTGGTTGACGTAGACCTTGTGTATGCTGAATGTGGTGTGGTTCAGCTTCAGCTGCGTTATTCTCCGTGACACATGCCTGCCTTCTTAGATCACCTGGCTACCAGAATGTCCATCCAACGAACTGTTTATACTTTTCTGCATTTCTTACTCGTTTATTCATGAAATTGTATCAGAGGTTCACTACGTGAACTTGCGCACATCTTTGACTGACTTCCAACAAATCACTCGCCAATTCTTGAAAGAAACCAAGAAAATGTTCAGGATTAGCCTTTAATTCAGAATTAGGAGTAAAGATTTGGTTACAGTTCACAGAAGGTTAAAGAACAGTGTCAGAATTATCAATATATCTCAAAGTACCATGATCGTATTCGACTTCTTAAACAAGCATACAATTAACAGATATCAGGAGAATCTTTCCCAATCAACCTGTGGAAACTGATGTTAACGAATCGCACCTCAGATACGCCTGCTCGAATATCGACACACAGTGTGAACCACACATGCACACTACAGAGATCAACATGGCCAAGTATCGACTGAGTAATACTCATATCATCTTCACTTCAATGTTAGCGTGTTTTCGCCTCAAGCCAAAGCTTTTTTCACATGGTGTCATTCGAATTCACGATGAAAATATTTGACCAGTAGAAATACGCCATCCGTTCTGATTTCCAAGTGGTGAGAATATAGGTGACTCGATTGGTGGACAGCTGTGCAGATTGATTTCACCAGTCATAAGTCTCCACTTCTCTCAACACACACACACACATGTCAGATGTGTCTCTGTGTCAGCATGAAAGTGTGTGTGTTGGTTCTTATGAAAGTAGTATAAATACGCTGGAGTGAAGGCCATCGTGTGTGATAATCCGTAAAGAGAGAATTGAGAATGCAGACGAAGTGTCGAGGAACTAGATTGGTCATCGTTGCCGTCATCTTCCTCACCCAAATGATCACAGTGTTTTCTACTGTGATACGCGATTATCTGCCATTTCACAAAAAACGTAAGTCATTTGAGCTCAACTAACTAACTAACTAACTTAGCGACTATCCGACCATTTCTGATATGAATTTGTTGTGTATGAAGTGCTTTCAATGTCTTTTATTTCTTCTTTCATTTTACCAATAGGTCCACTGGGATATCAGTAAACAGGGATATAATCAGTGAAGCCGAAAATCACATCACCTGTATCAGTAAACATTGATTGTGATTATCTTTTCGTAAGCATGATATTATAATATTGATAATAATAAACATGTTCTCGTATTCACCTTGTTTTGCATACCGATTTCTGCTCACTGATATTTCGTTGACATCTAGTGGATGTGAATATTCAGTGGTGTGATAATACAGCAGTAGTTATATTGTCGGATGAGTGTAATTCTACGTGTTTTAGATATGTTGTCCTGTTATGCTGTGTCTAATCGGAGCAAGACCTCGAATCCCTGCTTTTTGTGTACCGAGATTAGGTTTATCAAGAATCTGTATATGTTGTCGAATTTTCGCCGTGTATCGGTCTTATACTCTCCTGAAGTTTACTCGTCATAATTCAACTCACTAGCACATTGTGTGCGGTTGTATGCAATTAATAAATCACAGTGATATGTATGAACGGATTTCAGTGAATCGTTCGATAGATGATGTTTTCCGGAAGCAGGTGTATCGCACTACTGTGATACTTCACATTAGGTGCATCTCAGCTTAGTCGAAATGACGCTGTAATGAACATGGTCTTCAGCTATGTCCGAAGACATTGAGACAACACAGTGTAAGTGTAGCCAATGTGAAAGAGGCGTACAAATTTGAAGACAACGGTTTACAACCAGTAGGCAAGTCCGACTCTATATAAACTTGCTGATGCATATGACTTGATCTGCACATTTCTTATCGACGCGAGGGTTTTCCCACTATCACAGTTAATTTGTCTTCTCACCTTTCAATTTCGGTGGAACAAATCTCTCGAATCTTATTTGAAAATCCGAATGTCCTGATTTTTCCTGAGTGCTGAATAGCTTTGAACTGATCTCTGGGTGTTGAAATTGAACCTTGTCTTCCTGATTCTGGCTTTCACATCTTCATCTGTCCCAACCATATTTGAATCGATGCTTCCAAATACGACGAATGGAAGAAGTAATCTCTGTGATGATTGGCGTTGATCGTTGTTGGTGTTGTTTGGTTGGTTATCTTCATCACCTCTGTATTCTCTATGTACACTTGGATTGGTGTATTTGCAGCCAAAGTGGTATATGTCTAGGTATTTACTCACGTTTCGCTATTCAGTGATGCTAAGAGCTTCATCCAACCAGCAGAATTCACGAAATCTCTTGGCAACGTAATCACACTTCTTCAGCATGAGGTTATTTAGTGCTGTTGTCATGTTGGTCGACTGGCAAGGAAAACAAGCCCATGTGTAGTGTAGACTGTTGGATTAGATATGTGCGTGAAATAATCAAACCAGCATGTTTTAAAACAATGAAATTGTTGCATATATTTGTTTTGATTTCGTCACTGAATCTTAGATGGTGATGATGGTGGTTTTGGAGTCGATGCTGAAACCAGCTAGAATTTCGTCATAGTCCATCATCATTTGTATTCAGATAATTCAGACTTCATTCAATGTGAAGTTCTTCTCATATGGTACGTTCTGTTCGTGCGTCGGTTGCATAGCAGTTAGGACGCTCGCCGACCATGCACATGGTCCAGGGATCGATTCCCGGCCGACGCACTCCTTAACCTCGCTAAGTCGGAAATATTGCTGATAAAGAGGAAAGAATGGACAAGAGGCCAGCAACCCCATCCTGTAAAATAAACACTGCTACAGAAACTTCAAGCCACTAGCTTCAAGCCACATGTTCCACTGTGGAAAGTGAGGGCATACAAACGTTCTGTTCGATCTCTGAGGTCCTTATCTCCTGGATGATTTCAATATTGTCACAATGAATTTTGTGGTCTGATTCTATGACTGCCACTTGTTCATCGTCTATCACTTAGAATGCAGTTTTCCCTCGTGGTTTCTGAATAGTGACCTAGGGTTCAGTAGCACATTGTAATTTTAATCTGCTCTCTGCAGTCCTTCCTGCAGTCTAGCTCAATATTTGCGCAAAACCCTCATTTCGCCCCTCACCTGAGATCCCTTCTATGTTAATCTCGAACGCTCAGCTCACTGTTTTCACTAGGTGACCTGACGTTTCATGTCACTATATGATGCATTTAGCATTTGTCAAATACGCTCCCATCTCCTTTCGCATATCTTTTGCATGATACATTCTTGCTTCATTCCTCGTAAGAGTTCCTGGTTTCTTGGGCGTTTCCAGCTAGCCATCAGTTTGTTCAGCACAAGGAGAATGCAGCTATTGACTGTAGTCTGTACTAGCTGCAGGTGTATTTTGGTGATGGCTGTGTCAGTTGTCTTAGTCTTATAGCAGCAGTTAATTGAGTTTGGTGTTAAAGACTCCCAATCGTATTCCCGGTGTACTGTGCAATGGTTTACATACACACTGAACTTAGAGTGACGACTGCTTGCCTTACTACTGTGATCCAGCTTTCGAAATCCTCATCCATACTGCCCACAGTTGATATGATGCTACCGAGATGAATGGTGTAGCTGACGACTGTTTGATTTCTCTGGTTGTTAGTGATTCCGCTTTCTCTTGGTCGAATATCTGTGAAACATCATCTTTTTCCTCAAATGCAAAATCTAGTTAGAATGGGCACACGACACCCATTTGTAAATAGATATTTCTCAGAGTTTATCATAAACAACTCACGTTCTTGAACTGTGAGGTTGTTTTATCGATATATTCTCCATCATTTTACAGTGAGTATTTCAGTTGTTCTCATCGGCGCATTACGAATCAGGTTTTGTGTTTATCCTCGACGCCTCAAGCTAAATATTGTACAGATAGAACTACAACACATCACTCGCACACTGAGAGTTGTCCGAAGCATAATATTTGACATCTTTGTTAGTTCCGCCTGCATTTGATTGGATGCTGTTAACATTGGCGAGAGTTGTGAAAAACTCCAGATTTCTCCAGTTGAAGTTGATTAGTGTTTGTCGTGAGGAGAACACGTAGGCACAAATTAATGCTAACGCTTCGCTAATCAGCTTGTTGTATTCAACTTGAATTTAACCAGCATAAAACCAGATCACGGCTTCAATCATGAATGTTCAGCCAGCATCAATTTGTATTCACCACTTATTAGCCCGAACTGTCTTCAAACACCAGAATAGTCCGATTATCGAAAAGGGGATAGCGATTCATCCTTCCCAACTGCTGTCATATTCTCATATTTATCACAAGTGTATTAGCGTTATGTTTCACATTCTGGATCGCGTTGATGGTGCCATTTCATTCCATGTCTAGAAATATCATTTCTACGCAAGCGTCTGATTTGAATGTAAGATGCCGAACTAGAATGTGTCCTTCATTTGAATCACTGTTGCTGGTTCAAATTGCGGATTATGTTTCAATATAAGCAGAGAAATACGAACAGTATCCCTGTATCATCGATGGTTCTGACATTCAGGTGAATACGTGACGGAGTTCATATTTCAATCTGGTTTTGAATCCTCACGAATATAATACCTTCAATAGTGTTTCTTCATCCTCGAATATCACACTTCGGTACTAACTACTGCACTAGCCACCGACACGCATTGCAAATCATTGATGACTTCTGAGTATTCGAATTCTGGGACAGTTTTTACTTCTCCAATTATAGCTACCTTATTCCTTCGGCCGTTGACGACTCTTTTAATTCAAATGGTATCGGGACAAGAAACACTTTAATATATTCTTCGTGACCTCTTCAACTAGCTCCATAAATATCGACTTATTCCGAAATCATCTGACATATTTCCATCCTGCCTAATCGTGTCAGTGTTAATGACTGATTATCTGGATAGTCAGTGCTGGTCACTGGTTGAGAGGTGAGGGGTAACTGACATAGATGAATTAGTGACACTATCACTTAGTTCCTGTGTGATACTGTGAGTGATACTAAGAAAGTGACTTCCATATATATATGTGAAATCGGTCAGTCGCTGTGCACATGTCAGTCTAGGATGTTCGGTGTGCAATTCACAATCACACTGGTTGGAGATGATAAATAATGGAAAATGCACAGTAGTTTGGAAACATCAGTGATTCCACTTCATTCAGTGATAACCTGACAGGTGCTGGTTTCGTTGACAAATGTTATTTGTAGCATATTTCATTGAAGGACAGTCTACTCGTGACATGGTTAGTAAAAACCAGTGTATTAGAGTGAGGGAAGTGCCCAGTAAGGAAAGTGATCACACCTCAGGTCATCCTGGTTGTGTTATTCATAGTACTGTCAATTTCCGTTTGTATGGAGACAGCGCACACAATAATTTTGAAGGTAGATATATATATATATATATATGTATTCAGTGAGTTTATGGTTAAGATATCATTTTAGTTAACTGTGCTGAACTATATTGCATGTTGTCTTATTGTATAGTTGTCGTCGCTTTTTGCCCTTTTTTCTGTGAACTGTTTCCTTTGTTGATGTTGTTCTCATTGTTTGTCCGTTATTTTCTGATTTTGAGGGGAGCAACCCAAAAGGTTGCTTCTCTCTAAACTTTTACTTAATGTAATCATTCTTTTCTCAGGCGTGAGGCTAGCAACCCCACCCTGTAAACAAAAATTGCTACAGAAACTTCAGTATGATGAACCTCCTTGGACCAAAAGAAAAAGTCTGTGTAGGAACATGGAACGTCCGAACTATGTACGAGACTGGGAAAGCTGCCCAGATCGCCAACGAGATGAAAAGATACGGAATCCAAGTTCTGGGAATATGTGAAAGCAGATGGAATGAGAATGGACTCACCAAATTGTCAACAGGTGAGTCAGTGATCTACTCCGGTCACCCAGAAGATAACCACACGCACACCGAGGGCGTGGCTATCATGATGTCACCAACGGCAACGAAAGCCCTGATACAATGGGAGGCGATCTCGTCCAGGATAATGACCGCCAGATTCAACTCCAAAGGAAGGAAATTGTCAATCATACAATGTTATGCACCCACAAACAACGCAGACCTCGAGAAGAAAGAAGAATTCTACAGGCAACTACAGGCAACAATGGACAATACTCCAGCTGGCGACATGAAAATACTAATGGGAGACATGAACGCCAAACTGGGACCAGACAACACAGAAGGGAACTCATCATGGGTAGAGAAGCTCTCGGAGAAATGAATAAAAATGGAGAACTCTTCGCCGAGTTCTGCGCCTTCAACGAACTAGTGATTGGTGGCAGTGTATACAAGCACAAAGATATCCACAAGGCTACATGGGTGTCACCAGACGGGCAAACCAAAAACCAAATTGACTTCAGCTCAATCTCAAGGAAGTGGAGGCGCAGCCTACTGGACACAAAAGCAAGAAGAGGAGCAGACGTTGGCTCAGACCACCATCTCGTACAAGGGACAATCCAAATCAAACTAAAAGCTTTCAGGGAATCAGGAGCTGCAGATAGACCACAAGCCAAGTTGAACACTCAAAAGCTGAAGGACCAGGCTACAAAGGACATCTTCATTGCAAGCATAAAGGACAAAGCCGAGACACAAATCAACACCAGCGAAAGGTCGGCGTCGAAAAGCACTGGAACAACTTGAAAACGGTGTGGAGCCAAACCTGCATAGAAATTCTAGGCAGAAAAAAGAGACAGGACAAACAGTGGCTCACTACGGACACTTGGAAACTGATAGAAGAGAGAAGGACAGTGAAGCAAAAGATTATCCAGTGCACTGACGAGCAACAAAAACAGGAGCTGAATGCAAGCTACAATACACTGAACAAAAGAGTGAAGAAGAGTGCCAGGGAAGACAAAAGAAAATATTATGAAACCATGTCAAATGAAGCGGAAGAACCTGCAGGCAAAGGAGACCTCGCCACACTCTACCAAACAACTAGGAACCTATCGGGCAAAAGTTCGACACAGATTAAGCCAATAAAGGATGACAATGGAAAGTCAATCACCAAAGAGGTGGAACAGAGAAAATACTGGGCTGCACACTTCAAAAGACTTCTAAATCGACCGCCACCTTCAACGCGCCCAACACTACCAACAACGGAAGCAGAACTACCAGTGGTTTCTGAATAGTGACCTAGGGGTTCAGTAGCACATTGTAATTTTAATCTGCTCTCTGCAGTCCTTCCTGCAGTCTAGCTCAATATTTGCGCAAAACCCCTCATTTCGCCCCTCACCTGAGATCCCTTCTATGTTAATCTCGAACGCTCAGCTCACTGTTTTCACTAGGTGACCTGACGTTTCATGTCACTATATGATGCATTTAGCATTTGTCAAATACGCTCCCATCTCCTTTCGCATATCTTTTGCATGATACATTCTTGCTTCATTCCTCGTAAGAGTTCCTGGTTTCTTGGGCGTTTCCAGCTAGCCATCAGTTTGTTCAGCACAAGGAGAATGCAGCTATTGACTGTAGTCTGTACTAGCTAACTGCAGGTGTATTTTGGTGATGGCTGTGTCAGTTGTCTTAGTCTTATAGCAGCAGTTAATTGAGTTGGTGTTAAAGACTCCCAATCGTATTCCCGGTGTACTGTGCAATGGTTTACATACACACTGAACTTAGAGTGACGACTGCTTGCCTTACTACTGTGATCCAGCTTTCGAAATCCTCATCCATACTGCCCACAGTTGATATGATGCTACCGAGATGAATGGTGTAGCTGACGACTGTTTGATTTCTCTGGTTGTTAGTGATTCCGCTTTCTCTTGGTCGAATATCTGTAAAACAACATCTTTTTCCTCAAATGCAAAATCTAGTTAGAATGGGCACACGACACCCATTTGTAAATAGATATTTCTCAGAGTTTATCATAAACAACTCACGTTCTTGAACTGTGAGGTTGTTTTATCGATATATTCTCCATCACTTTACAGTGAGTATTTTAGTTGTTCTCATCGGCGCATTACGAATCAGGTTTTGTGTTTATCCTCGATGCCTCAAGCTAAATATTGTACAGATAGAACTACAACACATCACTCGCACACTGAGAGTTGTCTGAAGCATAATATTTGACATCTTTGTTAGTTCCGCCTGCATTTGATTGGATGCTGTTAACATTGGCGAGAGTTGTGAAAAACTCCAGATTTCTCCAGTTGAAGTTGATTAGTGTTTGTCGTGAGGAGAACACGTAGGCACAAATGAATGCTCGCTAACCTATAATGATGTAAGTCAATGGGATATTTAATATTAGGATCCTCATCTAAGATCTGCCTGCGGTGATTCCTGTGTATTTGATATTGTTGCACCAAAATTGTATTTTACTGACGTGGGATAGTGATTTAGTTCTTCAAACAGAAGCAATATTAGTTGGGTGTTATTGTCAAGACAGTGTCTTCTTATTCGCCGGTATGTTGTGGAGTCGATGTGAGCGTCAACGTTTAACGACTTTGCATGCACTTCAAAGTGGATCCGACAATACTGGAATCTGCAAGTGGGAGTTCTAGTGCATGTGATTTGGAAATCTGCGTTGCATTATTTGACAGCTGGAAAGAGCAATCACAGGCATCAGCGTTCGCTTAGATGGTCAAATAAGAGAAGTAGGTATGAAGACATGTAGTGGCAATATCAAATACGATGTTGGTTTGCTCACCTTATCAAGAGACTATGATAGACGGTCAGCTTCGTGAAGAATGTGTTGTTATTTCATTGCTGTTCAGTTTATACTACTCACAACAGGAAAGTAGTCTGGCGTTGTGTTTTGTTTGCCTCAATAATAATTATTATCACACTATGGACAATATGTTGACACAGCACAGATTTTTCAGCCGATTTCAACCACAAAATATCTAAAATTGCTACACGACATTCACGTTAAATGGTGTTTGGCCGTACAGCGTGTCACTCTCAATTGTTCCATCGAAATCAACATTTCAATTTCGTCACCAATTAGAAGTACTGTGTATTGCGTTGACAATGATGCTGGACTGCCTGTGAGCTCATATAATAGTCCGAAAGGAAAACAGTGCCCTCTTCACAGCATCTCACACAGCTCATCCTCGGACACACGCAGGTTTCCACTAGAGCGATGGCTTGACCCGTGGAGGCATGCCATGTTCAGCTCATCGGGTTTCCAATCCATTTATATTTCCTCCAGAATATTTCTCAAACTACTGTTTCTTGATCGATTCGTTGCTACATCAATGTCTTTTGTTGATAATTCTTTTTCACTTCGCACTTGATCATCACTATGGTGACAGTAAGGGTATCTGTTGGAAGAAAGCAGGAGTAGCCTGTTCATAAATGCATTTCATTATCGATTTGTACTACTTGTCAGCAGTAAGTAGTAAAAGTGCATGGTGAGAATAATACTAATAAATATACAAAAGCGATCCTCAAACGTAAACAGATGAGTGGGAAGCAAGAATTTGGGAAGAGTCAAGGCATCTTCCTGGATGGAAATGTAAATGGTTCAACAATTTCAGACAGACTGTCATTTTGTTACTCCGTAGCCGTTGTCACTGATTTCCGTCAGCATCCACCTCACTCTTTATATGAACATTCGATTTACTCCGGCGCAACGATCTTCTTCTTGGGAATAAATAATACTAGCTGTATTCTGGACGGTGCTCATCTGGTGAGCAGAAATTTCACCGAATTATGTTGCTTGATAATTCCGTTTGACTTACGGGAATATTTGCCTCCTTCGAGAAATCTACGACACCTGGTTGAATGTCTATTACGAAAATTTTATGAGCTCAATATGTAAGGTAGACTTCCTCATTTCCGAATGCATATATGTATATGTACATATCTATCGATCAAAATTAATGTGTGCACTGTGTCCACAGAAATAATACACTGAAGTCTTCTCCGTCTAATGGCAATTGACAGTAGCATGGATAACACTTCCAGGATGACCATAGGTGTGATTACCAGCCACTGACGTAGACATCTTGAATATATTCTGTGTACACTCTGAAACTCGCCTCTGACTCACACCTTCACAATGATATTAGTTCCTATAGATAACCACTTTTCCCACTCTTACACACTAGCTTTCGCCGACCATGACATGAACAGCATTTCCTTCAATGAAATATGCCAGAAATAATCTGTGGTAGCGAAACCAGTGAAATGAAGCATTCCACTCAGAGCCTGTCGGTTTATCGCTGAATGGATTGCGCTCGTACTATCAAATCATACAGTTTCAACATTGAATTTCACCACTTATTCTACTTCTTCTATTCACCAATTCAGTATACATCCTAGGGACATTCATTAGAAATGGTAACCAACATCTCATTTGAGAAACCTCCGAAATACACAAAACACCGACTGTGCGAGGTGCAAGTTGTGGACTGAACAAGCAATCATTCAGATCCTGATGTGCGAGTAGATTCAGTCACCCGTGATTCGTAACTACTGTGAATTCGTTGATATTCATCAGCTCGTTCCAACCAGTGTGGTTGTGGATTTCACATCGAACATCCTAAACTAAAATGCTTACAACAACTAGTCAATTACACGATCATATGAAAGTCCGCTCATTAGTACCACTCTCCTCACATAGGAACTAAGTGATAGTGTCACGAATTTATCTTTGCCAGTCAATCATATACATAGACTCGATTGAAGATGCAATTTTGTCAGGTTGTTGCAGTACACCTCGATATTTATGAACTTGGCTAAAAGTGTTTTCAAAAAGTACATTAAAACACTCCTTTTCCTATAACCATCTTGTACAAAGTCGTCAAAGGGCAAACTAATGAAGTGGCTATAAATGCAGAAGAGAAAACTGTCCCAGAATTGGAATACTCAGAAGTCATCAATAAATTGTGAAGCGTGTCAGATTCTCGTGCGATAGTTACAAGCGGCGTCTAATATTCAAATATGCAGAGAAAGGATTGAAGGTGCTATATTTGTGGGGCTACAAAATTGGATTTAAACATATGTCCCATCACGTATTCCTTCAAAATGCAGAATCATCACTGATGCAGAGACACTGTTGGAATTCCTCTGCGTATATTGGAACAACGGTTAGGACTCTCACCGACCACGTACATGGTCCGGGGATTGATTCCCTGCCGACAAACACTTGATATCAGTGGATGGCCAGAAGAATTCGGGCTATCGATATCACATGCTGAAAATTCCCTACTTGTTCCAAACACACTGTGTAGTTTCAAGCTATAATCTAAAAGAAGGAATGTATTCCTCAGTGTAAACCAGACATTGACTCAAATCAAGGACAATTTCTAGCACGGCACCTAACATTCTAACAAATAATGTTGTCAGACTTGAAGTGTAAGCACACCATCAAGGCAGTCCAGAATGTGAAACATAAGGAAAATATTCTTGTGATAAATATGAGAGAATGAAAGCAGTTGGAAAGTATGAATTTCCATCCCCATTTTGATAACCGAACTATTCTGATGTTTGAGGACAGTTCCGGCTAATTAGTGATGAATACGAATCCATGCTGATTGAACAAGTGTGATTGAATACGACGATTTGTTTGCTTTGTGGTTGAATTCAAGTTAATAAAACAAGTTGGTTAAAGAAGCGACAGTTTTCGGTGAGTTCTTTTTCGGAGACAGGTAGAAAAATATTGGTTCACTAAAGTATGGATCCACTAAATTTTGTTGGTTCTCGTCAAGAACGCACAAACTATGATATTCAGAATATGCACCACGCATATGCTGCGTAAATCACTGACGACATTTTTGAACGAACTACCTTTTGTCTTCATGTTTGTAGTCAGCAAACTCGTCCAGTCGATTCAGGATTTCACCACAGATAGTGGAAGATGACATGGATGAATAATGTTCACACGTTGGCGCAGAAATCAGCCCCTGTGAACATCCACATAAAACATCAGATGATTTACTTCTCAGCATATTCTGCAACTCAAGTAGACCGAATGATCCAGAGACTGGAACTTGTCTGGTGGCAGATTATTCAATCATTCAGCTTAAACTCCCGTACTCAGAAATCTACTTCTTCGGATTCAGCAGTTTGTCCTGCAGACTAACATGGTCCTAAATACTCCACAATGAGAAGAGTTAAGTGTGGAGACGAGACTTGATTTCTCTCTGATATGCACAATCATACGAATAGCTCTGAGTATTGCGGATCTGCATTGCATCTCCTAAATATTGAGGGTTTCGCATCTGAAAACAGCGGATAAGAATGTTCTCTGAGGTTTTATGGCTGAAACCAAGTGAGACGTCGAAGGAAATGAAGAACCTCTTGCAAATTCAAAATAAGACTTGACTGAAGTACAATGTATGACTTCCAAAAAGTGATTAATCCTTACAAGTAGGAGACATAGACCAACCATATGTATGTGTGTAAATAAGCTGACAAATGTGGGCAGGAAGATCGTCGGTCGATGTGTTTCCAATACAGTGGTGGTATTGAGGATCGGTGAAATGTGACTACACTATCCATTACATCGAAGAGATTATCGCGAACATATTTGTGATTGCACTCTGTCACGCATCAAGCTGGCTTACTCCTCGAGAATTAATTGGATTGTATTTGCAAAATGTTCACAATTCTACGCAAATTTCTCGAATTTAGATACTGAGAACTATCATTTTCGAACGTCTGTCCTTATATTATTCATATTATTCCATTCTAAGACACCGTCATTCTAGGCTCTGTTGGCCGAGACTGTGTTGTAACTAGGAATAATGATTGACTTCGATTCGCTTTACTGCCACTTCACCATAACAACAATCTACGACCGTTTTGAATCAACTAGCATTCTGCATCATCATTCTTCTGTTGAACAAGATTTATGAATGCTGGTAGCTCTCACGTTTGAAGCGTTGAATGAACTGTCAAGTCACTTCAAGACTGAATCTCTAGGAGACCTACTCAGAGTCAGTGAAGTTGAGGTAATAGGTTGACCTGCATTCCTCTACGTATGACGATCACTCATGTTGCTGAAAATCGGTTCAAGCATAAGTGGATTTCCTGAATTCCAGGAAAACATTTGCTTTCAAAACATCTCCACTTATTTTCAAGATGATGATTTGGATTCACTGTAGACTGACTGCTAGCCAGTTGATTTGTGAACTTTAGGCGCAGTGGGATGGCACCAGGACGAGTTGACTCTTATTCCAATCTGCTTACTCATTTGATTCCTGGTGGCGTGTGGCCACTCCATACGTTCTTAGTCCTACCTAGTTTATCCCATGTGGTAATGGTGACTACCAGACATTTAATATCTCCTGCACATCGAAAACCTCTGCTCTACCTCAATACTGATGTTAACTGAAAGTATCTTCTGTCTCTTCTAGTGATACTTCTGCAGCATCTGTTCATGCCGGTGACTACAGGTGTCTTTCGAAATGCTCAAATCATCCTTTATTTTCCCTCACTCTATGGTGGGTTCCCCTCATTGTATTTCGTGTGCGTCATTTACATTAATGGATAGCGAACGGATTATCTGATGCAGAGTTGTGAGGTCTCTCTTACATTCAGCCTGCTCTACTTAAGCCGATGGTTTATTGTGAAAGCTTGTTTCGTCGTTCCTAGCGCACTTTTTCACATCCTAGTTCACTGTTCTGTGGATGGAATTCGGCTTCGCCTTTCATTCTTCATCTCTACAGCGGCCAATCGTAGCTTCTTGCGTCAGTTTCTTTGTGTTGAAGACAGTATTGGATTCTGAATGTCCGATCATCTTCCCATCTTCCCAATTTTCTCTCCACTTCCTTCATATTCACATGAAGGCAATCTGAATTTCGCTGTTTTCATTTGGCGACAAAAATGTCACTGTGTGCATATCCGTTTAACCTAACACTCTTCCTCGAATAATGAAATCAGTGATGGTGCAGAAGTCTGCAAGTAAATCTCCTGTTTATTCATCTCACGAAGTCAGCATTTTTCGAGATGTTGTGAATTATCTTTCTGTGTCGTCTGTTCCAGGTTTGCATTCATATCACAGATTGGCAGAAAAGTAACAGCTGGCAGAATAAAACAGAGAAAATGGGATTTCACATGAACATTAGAAAGACGGAGGTGATGGATATAACCAACCATCAACAAGAACAACTACAGCATTAATCAATAATGTCTTTTAACAGGAGAAATTTGACAGAGGTGGTCACCTAGACAACATAGCCTCCAGTGAAGGTGGAACACATGCAATATACACCTAAATTCCTCTGAAATGTCCTGCATTCAGTAGAGTGAATAAAGTGAAGCTTTGGAACATAGAAGTAAAATTAGAGCTGGTATATGGTGAAGAGACATGTCATGAGTCTCAGTTATTATTGACAGTCGATCACAGACATTTCAGGCAGATTATAACTTTCATCACTGAAGATCAGATGTCCAGAAAGAATTGGGTAACAGGCGGTAACTCCAGCTGGTAACGTCCATGAGCCTGTTACCCAACAAACGTGCACAAGTAAAATGTGAAATGATTGCAAAAAAGACTGCTGATGAGGATGATATGAGAAGGTCACTGGTGGATTTAGCTATGGATGACTGCAGAGAACAGGATGAAATTCAGCTCTTGTGAAAGGCCACTCACAATTGACTGTGGGAGTCTTCCTTCTTCTTTCGTCTGCTTTTTTTCTAGACACCGTTTACGCGCAACTCTAAATCTCTAACATTTTCGCCGATTGGTGTTATCATGGTTCTGTTCGAGAATGAATTTCACTTAAAGCTATTAGTCACACAATAATAGCCACCCCACACTCAGAGTGTTCACAGTGGTCACCTGAGTGACATGAGTAGATTATATTTCAATAACCTCCACATATTCCTAGCACTTCCATACCATATCTTCTCTGCTTTGTTCTCATGTGTCAGCGACATTTCCAGATCATATATGTCGCCATGCTCAACTTTGCTGTCATCGGAAGAACAACGCCTCGGCTGACTAGCTTACCGGAGACTTCCACCAGTTGACTTCTTTTTGTCCTACTCAGATACGGAGACGAATATCTTCAGTTTTTAATATGTCTCTGGTTGCACATTTCTGTCTCGAATGAGTTGTTTTACATTAGGTGAGGATAATGGCCTCACATGCACTCACAGGGAATACATGCCACATTTAGAAGCAGTTACATATCCTTAATGACAATGCGCGTAAATTCAAGAGCAAGAGTGCATTCTATGCACATGAAAATCAGCAATCAGGAAAGGAACTCAGAAAGATAAACTTCCGTAGGACTTCTTTCATCATCAGTATGTGGATGTACAGACAGAGACATAAAAATATCATCAAAATATCTTATCTCAACCACAAATTTGTTCACGGAATCAATAATGTACACTGGTGAATGTCATACATTAAAAATATCACCAGATTATTAGGTATGTTGAGACAGAATGACCCGAAACATCACTCAAAACTCACTTAGAATGTGAAATGTATGTTATTAACTATGAGAAATGTCTAGTATTAAATAAGCTTGATGAGCCTGTTCTAATTAGATTTTGTGTTTGAGGACAAGGCTGTTGTTGTTAGGAGAGAGAGAAAGAGAGTACAGATATTCTCATGTCATTTACTGAAATGTTTGAAATTAGGTTCCACTATTGATTTCTGCCATACTAGTAGTTTTGTGAAACTCTGTGTAAGTAGACATCGTAGAATCTTCCGGTCGCCACGTGCCTTCTTGCATTACGTGTTGCTTGACTCATCATTCGACCAGTTGACCTCCACTATCAAACGAGATGAGGCACTTTCGAAGGCCTGCTGCATATTCAAATCCCGGTGGCATTGAAAGCGCCATAAATGTCAAATATACATGAGCACTGACTAAAATTAGTGTTTGAAATCATTCGGATGCTGCTCCTTTGCAGACGGACTTCATCGGAATAACCTTTGCTGGCCTTTACATGATCCTCTGCTTCGATCGTATTTGAAATGATTCTCCTGGCGTCAGTAAGAAAAAAAGAGAACCACTTTCAAATCGATGGCGACTGTGCTGGATATTGTCGGTGTTATTTTTGATTGAGCAACATCATCATCTTCCATCTTTTGTGTGATCGCCAGAAGTACTACCTCCACGCAATCTCCCACTCACCTGTCAGTTCTCGCTTCGTTTACAGCATGCAAATAAATCCTCAACGGATGCAGATTTTATCGGTTCATTTAGGCTGCCAGAATGGGCCAAACCCATCGTCTATTTAAAGTCAGGTATGGTCTTTCAATTTACAAAATATCTACAATTTTTTCTTAATCATCGAGCGATCATGGGCTATGTCCTGAATGTACTATGTGTTGACCTTTCACCTTTCCAATCCTCGTCTACTCTGATGGCTGTTGACTTTATCATAAACACTTCTTGCACTAGAAATTGGCCTGAACTAACCTGTGGTAATTTTCCCCAACTCAATGTGAATAAGCTTCGAATCCTCACCACAGAATTTATTTTCGTCTAAAATGTCTCCGTCTTGTAGAAATTACTTGAATTTGCCTGTACTTTAACCTCGTACACGCTCCTTATATTCATCCAATTATCGAAAGACCACAAGTCTGAAAATACCTCTCCGATCACACTTACAAACTCTGAGACCTCATGCTGTGCTGTCTGCTTTTAGCTAGCGATTCATATTCCTCATTCGAACTCTGATGTCACCATCACTTAAACTTCTCCAACTTCGCTGTTTCCAGTTGTCCATAGAAATACTCATCAACAACTTCCTCTCAGTTGACTACGGAAGAGGAAATTGTATCTTCGTTTTCTTCATTCTTCTGAATTGAATCTAGCTGTCATAATCAAGGATTTGAATGATTCTCACTAAATCAATGATCTCAATGCTGATGGTGTCTTGACGACAGTCGGACACTTACTGAAATCTCTATTGTAATCTGAGTGACTGGAGTTGATTAATGACTTCCGAGTTTCCATTTAGGAGCGACCACACTCATTCATAGAGTCCTCATTCTGCAACATCACACCCATCAATCTGTATTACAACCTGAGCAGCTCTGTCAAACAGCCTCAAAACATGCTTCACATATTCAATGTCATCATGTTTACTTTTGTTACCATTGAAAGACGACGTTGGTTAACTGGCTTCTAATCATTTTCCAACACTCCAACCTGCCTAAGTTTCACAGACGATTGGTTGATCTTCTATAGAGCGTTTTATTAGCCTCATGCACAGACACCTGTCATTCACTTGATTTATGACCGCTTATTGAAACCAGCTGAGGATATATAAACGATAAACTCGTTAGTGTAGTAGGATGTTAGTCGTGTTTGAAAATT